>CM062810.1:851779056-852445400 GCA_031772625.1 Pinus tabuliformis | reverse complement strand
TTTAGATTAAAATGAAAAGTTTATAATTAGTTCGAAGTCCCATCACCAACTCTGGCCTCTAGAGTTTTGGTGTTTGGGAATCGATTTGCAAGTAGTCCCACTGTATTTAAATCTCTGGAAGCATCACCCATACACCCATAGTGTAAGAGGATACAAGCAATATGAATGCAAGTTCCATCACCAATTCCGATCTTTGAAATTTTAGTAAGTCCTATCACCAATTCCAAAGTATTTAAAGTCGATTTGCAAGTAATCCACTCATATTTTATGTTAAATATCAATAACAATCATTTTACTTTTAATATTTTTTTGCCAACTTGCAACGAATTTATTTAGTGCTTAACTAATTTTTCTCACCTTACTTGATTCTAGGCCAACTTGCAACGAATTTCTTTAGTGCTTAACTAACTGTCTCGCGTCTTCTCATTCACTTCGACAAAGGATGTCTATTAAACGAAAACAACACTACTAATAATCTTAACATATGTGTGACAGTGACGCGTTATAATTTTGAATGTATCAAATCAAATTATTTTATTTTAAATTAAGTTATTTATTTATTTGAACATTTGGTTTTATAAGTTGATATTAATTGTTTTTATTGATTTGGACATTTGATATTAATTGTCTTTATTGATTTGGAATATATAGACTTTGGAATATATAGACGAGATATATATTTTTTTAATTAATAAGGTTAGCATAATTATTTTTTTTATAATTATTATTATGTATATAAGTATGTGTTTTTTAAGATAGAGTTTTTAGAATTTTAATTTAATTATTAAGTGGATAATAGGGAATCATGATTTAAACTCTATATAATATTTTAAAATATTCATATTAGTATAAACAAATTAAAGATTGAGATTTATCTCCAAAATAGTTATATGTTTTTTTTTTAAAATTAAATTAATTAATTAAAAAATATGTTATATGAACAAGTGTCAAGATATGATTTTTTTGACAAGTGGAATCAATAAGCCATGGTATTGTAACAAAATCTATTTAGAAATAAAAATCTTCATAGTAAAGTAGAGATAATTATCCATAATTAAGAATCTTATTTCATGTTTTTCCTTAACTTATATATTAATTTTGTTTTTGTAATAATAATAATAATAATAAAAGTTAGAATTTAATTAGTTTTTTTTGAGTAACCACAGATATGTAATAAAGAAAGTGTTTTGATTTTTATTGGCGTTTACCAAACATTTAGTTTATATCGTTGTTATAGTTTTAAAAATCTATGCATTCACATGATGTCATTTGCTATTTGATCATTTCCATAGTAATTTCATAATTGTATTAGGTAAATTGAAAAATTAAACATGATGTCATTTAATATTTGATATCTACATAGTAATTTTATAATTGTATTAAGTAATTGTGAAAAAATAAACATAAATTAAGATATATAAGTTATTTATTGTTTAAAATTATATCTATTAATCTAGAAAAAAAAAAAGCCAAATAACATCTTTTAATGTTTATTTTTCCATTTTTAAACTTTACAATGTTGTCCATCAAATTGGTTTAGTTATTATGAATTTCATATGCTTAATTTTGATAAGATAATTTGATTTTAGTTAATTAAACAATAAATTGATTTTCTACAAATTTCATATCGAAATTTTGTATGTTACATGATATTGTAATCTTCTCCCTTTCTACAATGTATCCTCCACAATTCACCTCCCTCACTTTAGGGTGGCTTGATTATTAATATATCCATACAACATTCCGATACAACGATTTATGATTGAATGATCAAAGAAATGGGTATGGGTATGAGTATTTTAGTGATATATACTTTTTTAAGGTTTTAGGTAAGAACTTTTATTAATAAAAATAAACCTTGAGGGAAATATGTTTTGTAATGTATAATGGATATTTTTAAAAATATCATAAAGTAAATATTTTGGAAAAAGTAATGTGTATTTTAAAAATTAATTCATAACTTAAGGAAAATAAAAATTTATTAATTAAATTTGTAAGTGAAATATATTTTCTAGTGTATAATGGATATTTTTAAAAATATTATAAAGCTAAATATTTTGGAAAAACTAAAATGTATTTTAAAAATTAATTCATAAAATATTTAAAAAAAATAAAAAATAATTTATAAGATTTAAAGTCAATGTACAAGTTTCATGTTATATTGTTGGGAATATTTTTAACATTGGTAAAGTTTATAATAACACTTTAATTATACCTATTTAATAATTGGTTATAACAAATTACATATAAATAATATAGAGTTTATAATAACATTTGAATTATACTTATTTAATAAATTGTTATTGACGTAAATAATATAATATAGAGATATAGTTTAATTGATAAGACATTCTTGTGAAGTCCACAAGAGGTATTGTGGGTTCCATTTTCATTGATATTTTTGAGGTTATTTCTATGGTGGGTGGTTAATTATCCTTCCCTTTGAAGATGTCAAGGGAGATGGGAAGGTTTTTCATGACGTTAATTCTTTGTTAGAAAGAGTATATATATGTATGTTTATTTAATTTGGGGTATTTTAAATATTAATAATTTTACATTTTAAGTTTTGGTGTTTAACATGCATTTAGGTTAATGTATTATAAAAATGTTTAAAATATTTTATTTTTTATTAAACAATATTTTTAGAAAATGATGTTATTATTGTTGTAGAAATAATTAAATTTTCATAATAAAATATATAATGATTTTTCTTATATATGGTAGAGTAAAAAATAGTAAGAGTATAATTTTTGGTATAACAAATATTTTTCTCTTGGAATGGTTTAGAGAGTGATTGAGTTAAGAGTGCATTTTCTTTCTCATATTTCTGTAATTTCTTGTAGTGTAAAGAGAGATCTAGAGAAGATGCATACATAAGATTTAACATATAACATGATACATATTGAAATTTAGATTATATATTTTATTGTTTTATATTAGAGAGAGGATAATTGAGATGTGATTGAGATCACAGAGGTTTCACTTAATGAACCTCTCACAGATCATGTGGGTTCATGGCATACTAAACAATACCATTAATTTGATTATATATTGGAAAAAACCTCTAAAAATAACATTTTTTAAAACCCCCTACCAAAACGAACCCAATACACCTTTCCAATTTAAAAATCCCTACTTTCACTAGATATTATACATATCCATTTTTTCATTAACATTTTTTTTACCTTTTAATATTTTTTTCACCGACTTTGAACTCCATTTTTTATACTTGTAAAAACCCTTTACCCCCTATTATATGTTGAATATATTATGTCATTTCCCCTCAATATATATCCCCCAATATGACTACATGTGATATGATATTGCTCCCCCAGTGAATCCCTTGTGATTGAGATGTATCTCTCCTAACTTAAAGGCTAGTTTTAAATACCTAAGGTAATGTCCGTTTTTGCCTCATTTTCCTTTCACTTCCTATTGAATTTCCTTCATTAGAAGGGTGGAGTGGAGGGGTAAGGTGGAAGATTTTTTAATGTATCTTTAAGCATTAGTTATTCATCATTTGATTTCCATTCTTTTTCTCCTCTTTTATCATTGTTGCTAGCTAAAATTGATGATCAATTGATCATACTTTAGTTCATTATGGGTAGCTTGAATACCTTGTTGTTTTTCATTGGGGATTGCATATGACAATATTCCTTTATAGTGGGATGGGGTTGTTTTGATCTACTTGAAGGTTTGTCATTGCTTCATGGATTATTACATATATGGAGCATGGGGGCTTCCTCTTGTTGGATATGTGTTGTATTATTGTTTTCATGTAAGTAAATTGTGAATCCCAACACAACATGAGAGGATACACTTTTTTTCTTTTTCAACCAATGGTTTTGGTGTATTATAATCTAATCCCAATTAAGGGATTAGGATTGTAATGTAATACCAGTTTGTAGATTGTGGTTGAGTGATGTAATGGAATACCTAGATATCTTGTTTTTTACTATTTATTAATATAATGCAAGAGAGGGAAGTGTGCTTCTAAGTTTAATGGTTAGTTTCTTGATTGAAGGATTCTACGGTAAATATCCTATGTATTGTGTGTATGTCATGACTTCTTTTGTTTTAATATTTTTCTGAATCATATCTTCTCTTAGAAAAATTTATCAAAATATTCACTCAATGAACCTCTCACATATCACCTGCGTTCATGGCATACTAAACAATACCCTTAATTTGACTATATATTGGAAAATACCTCTAAAAATCACATTTTTTAACCCCCTGCCAATACAAACCCACCTTTCCAATTTAAAAAATCCCTACTAGATATTATACATATCCATTTTTTCATTAACATTTTTTATACCGTTTAATATTTTTTCACTGACTTTGAGCTCCATTTTTTATACCTGTGAATATAAAAACCCTTTACCCACTATTATATACTGAATATATTATGTCATTTTCCCCTCAAATATATCCCCAATATGACTACATGTGATATGATATTTCTCCCCCGGTGAATCCCTTGTGATTGAGATGTATCTCTCGTAGCTTAAAGAATAGTTTTGAATAACTAAGGTAATGTCCCTTGTTGCTTCATTTTCCTTTCACTTCCCACTGGATTTCCTTCATTAGGAGGGTGGAGTGGAGGGGTAAGGTGGAATACTTTTTAATGTATCTTTAAGAATTATTTATTTGTCATTTGATTTCCATTCTTTTTCTCCTCTTTTATCATTGTTGCTAGAAATTGTTGATCAATTGATCATACTTTGGTTCATTATGGGTAGTTTGAATGCCCTGTTGTTTATCATTAGGGATTGCGTATGGCAATCTTCCCTTATAGTGGAATGGGGTTGTTTTGATCTACTTGAAGGCTTGTCATTACTTCATGGATTACTACATATTTGGATCATGGGGGGTTCCTCTTGTTGGATATGTGTTGTATTATTGTTTGCATGTAAGTACATTGGGCATCCCAACACAACATGAGAGGATACACTTTTTTTCTTTTTCAACTAATGGTTTTGGTGTACTATAATCTAATCCCAATTAAGGGATTATGATTGTAATGTAATACCACTTTTTAGATTGTGGTTGAGTGATGCAATGGAATACCTAGATATTTTCTTTTTAACTATTTATTAATATAATGGGAGAGAGGGAAGTATGGTTCTAAGTTTAATGGTTAATTTCTTGATTAAAGGATTCTAGGGTAAATATCCTATGTATTGTGTGTATGTCATGGCTTCTTTTGTTTTAATATTTTTCTAAATCATATCTTCTCTTAGACAAATTTATCAATATATTCAGTCTTGAGGTTGGATCTCCCCTTCCTTATTGAACATTACGAAGGCCTCTAAGATTCCTAGGGCATGGAAGAAGTTGTAGCAAGAGGCATCATTCTTTGGTGCTTTATGATTCTTCAACTAAATTTGTTGTTTCTTCTTGTTTTTTATGGCTAGCTTAAATTGGGAGTGATTTTTTTATTGCTTCGCTCAAGCTTCCTCCGAGGATTGTATTAGTCAATTAAGAGAGATTTGGATTTGGAAGAGGAGAATCATGATGATAATGCTTCAAAAAATTCCCATATGCATGAGAAGTAACACTTAAAAGGCAAATTTTCATAATTGAATTCTTTGAGAAAAGTCCATCCATCTAGCTAAAGAAGGATGGACATTATGATACCTTTATCTAGTGATACCTTAATATAGATATGAGCACAATAGTACTAGCATCTTTTTGTATCTATTGCTTCAAGAAACTTAACTATGCTACCTATTAGGCATATAATCCATTAGGGTTATGGCGTGGAATTATTGGGAGTGCATGAGACATTGGAAGAGGAGTCCAACGATCATAAAAATTATATTTATATCTATATCATATAATGAATTGACAATTCATAATTATTCTTTCATCTTTGGTCTATAATCCAATGATGGTTTTTGTTCAAAATAATTCTATTTTTGACTTTGAAAAAGACTTCCACTAAAGCCCATCACATGATTATATTTGTGATGCCACTTCAAGAGTAGATTCAAATAAAGATGCAAAAAAATTCTTACACTTCCCAAGCATATCATCAAACCTTGGGAAAAAGTCATCAAAAACAAGCATAGAACCAATCTTGGCTATGAAAAGGAAGTGACTTTTCACATTCCAAACTATTCTAAACCAATCCAATTTCAGAGTGCTGGGTTTCTTCAATAACGCTTATCTTCACCTACTCCAATTCCACATAAAATTCTCAAATGTCACTATTGTCATCAAGTTGGTCACATGAAAGATCAATGTTTTGATCTTCACCCTCGGAAAATAAGCTCATCATTTAGACAAATGTTCTAGTCACAAGAACCTTGCAAGGAAAAACATTCACATTAGATGGATTGTTTCTTGGCAATGGTCTTCAACAACCAAGGAGATATATCAATCATACCATAGAATTCATTCTTGAGTATTAACACATATTGGAGTGAATAGATTTTCATCTTCTCACCTTGTATTTAACAAGGGAAATAATACCAAAGATTGACAATGCAACTTCTAGTTTTGAAGCCCTATCAATCAAGCATGCACAGGTGAGTTTGAGACACATCCAAAACTAGAGCCTCAAGCTTGAGCTAGAGTCAAAGTTGTAGTCATAGTCAAATTTATTGGTGTGCTTCAATTTGCAGTCATCTTCAAACATACATCAGTTTCCTATCATCTTGAAATCACCATTTGTGAGAAATTCTAATTAGGATAAGACAACAACTTCTAGATAAATCTAAAAATGCTATGGAATTGTTGAGCCTTAGAGCGAAGTTTTGTTTGCAATTATCTTCAAATTACCATTTGTGAGCACTTCCAATTAATTGAAGACGTCAACTTCTAGGAAAAATTCAAAATATTATGGGAACCACTGAGCATTAGAGATGTGCTCGAGAGTTGGTGATCATTCTTAAACCACCATTCAGTAGAAGTGACTTTAGGTTCTTCTACCCATTTGGTTTGTGGTCTTTCTTAGACCACTTGATTCAGAAACCACATTTAATCATTTGCCTCACACACCCCTTCGTGTTAAGGTGGAAATGTTGGAGAGCTAATCCTTTAGGGTTATGGTGTGGAACATGAACTATCATTTGGAGTCCAATGGTCACAAGCATTCTATTTATATATGTATCGTCTAAATAAAAATTCCAATTCATACTTATTTTTTCATCTTTGTTTTGCAACCTAACACTACTTCATATATATATATATATATATATTTTATAGTAACTCTATTCCAAAAAGGCAATAGAAAATGGGGAAGATGAAGCTATGATGAGATTATGGAAAACACTAACCATTGAAATCAAGAAACTAATAATTGAAATATAGTTCTTCCATAAAATATTGTGATGATTGAAAGACTAAATCTCATTTTTCTTTAAAAATAATCATAAATACAAAAATGCTTCTACTACAAATAGAAAAAGGAAAATGTTTCCATATATCTTAAAGGAGCAAGTTTAAATCTTTGAGTTCCATTTATTGATTGTAACACAACTAAATCACAAAATCAAGAATATGGCATGAGGATCATTGGTTTCAATTGATGTTTACAAGTCTAGAGGAAGAGGGTGGAGGATTGTTTCCCTTTTCACAAACTTGCTTGGAGGGGACATTCTTGCTCGTTTGAGTGAGGCCATGGTCAAATCTTCAAAAGCATGATCAAGGGTTTGAATGACTTACAGCTATGGAGGTGGTTACCATGGTAGGATATTCTTGACATTGAATATCGAAAAAGCTAACAAAAAGATGTTTACAAGTCTAGAGGGTGGAGGATTGTTTTCCTTTTCACAAACTTGCTTGGAGGGGACATTCTTGCTAACTTAAGTGAGGCCATGTTCAAATTTTCAAAAGCATGATCAAGGTTTTGAATGACTTGAAGCTATGGAGGTATGGAGGTCGTTACCATGGGAGGATATTCTTGACATTTCAAAGAAGCTAACAAAAGGTGGATCCTATCAACAATTAACAATTGTTCTATAACAACCATTAATGTACCATTTTACTGAAACAATCATGCTTCAATATATAAATTTCATTTTTATATCTATATTTTGAATGTATCTATATTTTGAACCATATTTATTGTATATAATAAATTGGTTTAAGTTAATTGAGAGAAGTAAGAATTTTAGAGTCAAGTTAAAATCCAAGGAAACTACAATGTCAACCACGAAGCCATAATAAAATATTCACCACGAAACCAGATAAGTGCACAAGTTGCACAGTTGAAAGGGCCCAAATGACGCAAGAACGCTCCAGGGGAATGAATATACATCATCCTAATTTGCTCTCTCCAATTAACGCCCTACAACCACTATTTACATATTTATATGATATCTACCCCATATGACAAAAATGGTTGATAGAGATATTTCAACTACTTCATCATGTGCCACTGCTACCATATTGAATTCTAACCATGTTTTGAGGTTTCTTTGTCTGGTAGTGCGGGCAACGACGCGTCCAACGGTCAACTTGCAGTCTCCAGGCACGTGCGTTACATTCTAGCTACTCGTCTTTCAAAGTTCGCGGGCACATGATTTCTCTTACCTTCCTTTCTTTGTACCTATGGTTAGACAAGGACGACGAATCCTTCGCAAGGAAGTGTGGGGGTTACGTGTTTACAGTCCAACCTCTACTCTTGGCAACCTCTTCTCTTGGCAGAGCAAGTAGCTGGAGTTTGCGCTATATAACTTTTACTCCATTCCTTCCTTCTTTCAAGGAAGGAAGCAAGCGTGCCTGATTCTTGTCGTTGCTTACTAGAATATCAAAGCGAGCAATCATGGCTGAGACTTTGGGTTTGGATCTAGAGGCATTCAGGAAGGCTCAGAGAGCAGATGGCCCTGCCACCATCCTCGCTATCGGCACTGCAACGCCCCCCAATGCTGTCGACCAGAGCAGTTACCCTGATTACTACTTCAAAATCACCAACAGTGAGCATATGACAGAGCTCAAGGAGAAATTCAGAAGAATGTGTAAGAAATTTCACAAATGATTTCATTTTTGTAATATCATTTGATCTGAAATCTGGTTATATTATTATGTTCATATGATGAGGCTGCGATGTGTATCTGATCTGGCTTATGTTGCAGGCGACAAATCGGCGATAAAGAAGAGATACATGTATTTGACGGAGGAGATTCTGAAGGAGAATCCCAACGTCTGCGAGTACATGGCGCCATCGCTGGATGCACGGCAGGACATGGTTGTGGTGGAGGTGCCCAGGCTTGGAAAAGAAGCGGCTGCTAAGGCCATCAAGGAATGGGGGCAGCCCAAATCCAAGATTACTCATGTCATTTTCTGCACTACCAGTGGAGTCGATATGCCCGGAGCCGACTATCAGCTGACAAAGCTTCTTGGCCTCCGCCCCAGCGTTAAGAGAGTCATGATGTACCAACAGGGTTGCTTCGCTGGAGGCACCGTTCTCCGTGTGGCTAAAGATCTGGCAGAGAACAATCGGGGAGCTCGGGTTCTGGTCGTCTGCAGTGAAATCACGGCTGTCACTTTCCGCGGCCCCTCTGACACTCATCTCGACAGTATGGTCGGCCAAGCCCTCTTCGGCGATGGTGCGGCTGCGCTCATCGTGGGAGCCGATCCCGTCCCTCAAGTGGAGAAGCCCTGTTTCGAGCTGATGTGGACTGCACAGACCATTCTTCCCGACAGCGACGGAGCCATCGACGGGCACCTGAGAGAGGTCGGACTCACCTTCCACCTTCTCAAAGACGTTCCGGGGCTCATTTCCAAGAACATAGAAAAGAGTCTGGTGGAGGCCTTCCAGCAGTTTGGAATCTCTGACTGGAACCAGTTGTTCTGGATCGCCCATCCCGGAGGACCTGCAATTCTGGACCAGGTGGAGGCAAAGCTGAATCTGGATCCCAAGAAACTGAGAGCAACGAGGCAAGTACTAAGCGATTATGGAAACATGTCAAGCGCGTGCGTGCACTTCATCTTGGACGAGATGAGGAAGTCCTCTCAGCAGAATGGGTGTTCGACAACCGGAGAAGGTTTGGATGTGGGAGTTCTGTTTGGATTCGGGCCAGGCCTCACCGTCGAAACAGTGGTCCTCAAGAGCGTTCCCCTGCAGCAATAACTCATATTGCCCACCGCACCGTGTACTGAATTAGATTGTCGGAGCCGAATCCGAGTGAGAGACGTAGTTGGATCCGAGGGACTAAATATTACAATGTTATAGTGAATCGAATATGTGTTGGTACTGTCTGCGAAATGTTCTGTGAGCAAAGCGGTCGAATCATGTAAGGCGGTGTTATTTGTTTGCAAGAATATTGTTTATTTATGGTGATTTACTAGATGAATTAGCTTTGGCTATTTGACCATTATGAGGAAGTTATAACCATGCCAAAGTGATGAATTGTATTGCCTCAGCACCATTATGTATTCTCTCTAGCCCATCAACGATTAAATTTAAATGTTTATATAATTTTTTAAAATGGTTTATGATTTAAAAAATAGGTTTTTTTCCGATTTATGTGATTAGATGGTGGTGGCAGTACAATCTAACCATGCCAAATGATGAATTGTATTGCCCAAGCACCGTTATGGATTCTCTCTAGCCCATGTATGATTAAATTAAAATATCTATATAATTTTTTTAAATGGTTTATGATTTAAAAAGTAGGTGTTTTTCCCATTTATCTGATTAGATGGTGGGGTAAAATTTTTGTTTTATATATACGTATGAATGAAGTGAACTGTTTAAAAATTTAGTTTTGATGATGAATCTAAAAAAAATTCTCATGTGTGATTTCTATCGAAAGATTTTCCTTAATTTTAAGTTGTTAGAAAATTAATAAATTTATAATGTGATGAATATTTTGAAATCGTGATTTAATTGAAATATAAAATTTATATTTTAAGATAATTTATTTATTTATTTTTTATTTTTTATTTTTAATTTTATATTTAGTTTTTTTAATATCACAAAAAGAAAAAATATATAATTTGTAAGAGTTTGTCTATAAGGTTAAATTGAAATGAAGATTTTTTAACTTTATTTTTGCGTAAGGCTTTTTATTTCAACTTAAAATGGATGAGGATTTCTTGACTTTTTTTTTTCAACATATGCTTAATCTTAATTGTAGTATATTAAAGAGTTTGTTAGGTTGCATTGACTTTTAATAAATTTAAAAAATTAGGTTCCTTCCACTTGGCTCCATGCCCACCAATTTCCTAGGGATTTGAGATTATTCCAATTCTAATAAGTTCCTCTATGATAAGTTCCCCATTATTATTTATAACATTAATTTATATATAAGTAAATTTTATTTAGGAAAATGGTACATTACTTTAATAAATTTAAAAAATTAGATTCGTACCTGGCTCTCCACCCACCAATTTCCTAGGGATTTGAGATTATTCCAATTCTAATAAGTTCATTCATGATAAATTTCTCATTATTATTTATAACATTCATTTATAATTCATTTTTATTTCTTAAGTTAAAGTTGACCCATAACCTTTTTATACATGGGTAATTAGGTAAATTTGAGCATTAGTAAGACTTTCTTTGTGTTGCAATGGTTTTTCTGGTTATATTCATGAAGCTTTCTGTTATATCAACCACATTAATATTTTTAATGTGGTTGTACTATAAAAAAATAAAAAATATATATTTTAAGAGAATATTTTTAACATCACAAAAATGAAAAAATATATAATTCATAAGAGTGTGTCTATATAGTTAAATTGAAATGAAGATTTTCTTACTCTATTTTTATTAACATAGTTTGGAAATTCCTTTTACTATTAATAGTATATGTTTGGAAATCTTTTTTTCCATTAATACTGTATGAGAAACATCAACTGTCATTATGACATGAAGGACACTTTTAAGAAAAAAAATTTAAGACAAAAGAAATATTTTATCTTCAACCTAATGCTTCTTATTTCAACTTAAGGTGGATCAAGATGTGTTGTCTTTTAATTTTTATTTTTTTAATGATGGTCTAAATTGATTCTCAAGGGAAGATGCTCAACATATGTTTCATCTGAATGCTTATCAATAGTTGTTACATAGTTTGTTAGGCTGCATTGACTTTTAATAAATTAAAGAATTAGCTTTGTGCCAAGTGGCTCCCAGTCCACCAATTTCCTAGGGATTTGAGATTATTCCAATTCTAATAAATTCATATTCTAATTAGATGGGGAAATTAATATATAAGAAAATTTTTATTTAACAAAATGGTTCATTTTACAATAAGATGTGTATTTTTTTTCTCAAGTTAAATTAGATTAGTGCCATGACCCACCAATTTCCTAGGGATTTGAGATTATTCCAATTCTAATAAGTTCATATTCTTGTTGAATTGAGGCTTATGTGATCCTATCAAATTTATGAGAGATTCTTCGGGGTAAATCACATGAGATTTCATTTGTCGACGTGTTTCGAACCAACCAGTCTGGTACATCATCACGACAAGTTGAAGAATCAGATCTAGCTTTGCATATTAAATAGTCAGAGTAGAACAT
The DNA here is from genome assembly GCA_031772625.1 of Pinus tabuliformis. Classification (NCBI taxonomy): domain Eukaryota; kingdom Viridiplantae; phylum Streptophyta; class Pinopsida; order Pinales; family Pinaceae; genus Pinus; species Pinus tabuliformis. The sequence continues at coordinate 852,432,920 of CM062810.1, read as the reverse complement.
CCAACGACTATATTTCTTGACCAAGCAACGACTAAATTTGACCAAGAGACGGTTAGTTGGACAGGATTAAGGGCAAGACCTATATTTTAATAATTAAGTTAATTCAAATAAATATCAAATTGTTAGTTAGTTATATTCTTATTAAAATCGAGGTTAAAGGGACTATAAACGAATATATCATAAAATAAATTAATTAATTTAAATTAGTAGTTAGTTAAAAATTTATTAAATAGAGTAAAGAATATATCATAAAATAAATAAATTAATTTAAATTAATAGTTACTTAAAAAGTTATTAAGTATAGATAGTTAGTTTTATATATATATATGTATAAATAAATAAATAAATATCTATATCTATATCTATATATCTATATATATATATATATATATATATATATAGGAACTTATTTTATATATTAAAATAAATAAATTATAAAATAAAATCATTTTTAAATTAGTAGTTATTGATAGATATTATAGAAAAAATATTAGGGGGTTAGAAAAAATATTAAAATTTTTCTTATTTATTTATTTATTTTATTTTATGATAATATATCTATCTATCTATCTATCTATATATATATATATATATATATATAAGGGTTAAACTATCATATTATCCTAAATTGATTTCAAGGTATAGAATTATTATTAGAGTTATGAAAGAATTAATATAATAGTGTTATCATAATAATATTTCCTAAATTTATTAATAAAGATGTATACTTATAACCTAAATATCCTATATAAATATCTTATAATAAATAACATAACCTTGAAGAGCGACTAAGAGGAGAGGGTGAGGACTCAAAATCTCATCAAAGACTAAAGGCCCATGAGAGAAGGAAACGGGAAAACAAGCTAAAAAAGGAGGGAGGGGAGGAAGGGAAGAAAATGACTAGGAAGAGAGGGTTGGGATCCAACAACTACTGATCTTCCATCCGTCTTCTCTATTGAGATTGTTCGGTCTTTTCTCAATCTCAAGGGCTTCCCTAAATTTGCGGTGATGGAATTGCGAAACCTTAGTAATAAAACTCGCCTCCTCTATACAAACATGATGTTTGGTACTCTCCGCATGCTCAGCTAAAGCGGAAGACTTGGTTCTCCTATGCTTGAGGTCAACTGCGTGCTCACTAATCCTTTGATTAATGGAGCGACCAGTCTCACCAATATAGGGGGTCCCACAAGAACAAGGAATAATATAAACCGCTTTCATGTCCTTATGGTTGATAAACTAGTTAATATGCAAAGCTAGATCTGATTTTTCAACTTGTCCTGACGATGAACCACACTGGTTGGTTCGAAACGCGTCAACAAATGAAATCTCATGTTATTTACGCCGAAGAATCTCTCATAAAGTTCATATTCTAATTAGATGGGGAAATTAATAAATAAGAAAATTTTATTTAGCAAAATGGTCCATTTTACAATAAGATGTATAATTTTTTTTCTCAAGTTAATGTGGACCCACAACCTTTTTATACATGATTAATCAGGTAAATGTATGCATTGGTAAGTTTTTTTGGTTATATTTATGAAGCCATGGGCTATAACAACCACATTAATATTTCACATACACACACACACACACACACATATATAAACTTTAGATGGAAGGAGGTTTGTTGACTTTTTTTTAATTGAGGGCTTAGATTGATTCTCAAGGGAATATGCTCAACCTATGTTTCTTCTTCATGTTTATCAACATATGTAGTGTATTACAGAGTTTGTTAGGTTGCATTCACTTTTAATAAATCTAAAAAATTAGATTCATACCATTTGGCTCCCCACCCACCAGTTTCCTAGGGATTTGAGATTATTCCAATTCTAATAAGTTTATCCATGTTGAGATTATTCCAATTCTAATTAAGTTCATCATTATTATTTATAACATTCATTTATATATAAGAAAGTTTTATTTAGCATATTAGTCCATTACTTTTAATAAATTTAAAAAATTAGATTTGTGCCAGGTAGCTCACCACACACCTATTTCCTAGGGATTGGGTGAATATGTGTAAACTAATGTAAATAGAAAATAAGGAGAGTTAGAATATGAAGGGACGCTGGGAGATGAAGCCCAAGAGTCTCTCCCTCCTTGTATATATCTATGATCAAACTTAATGCTAAAACAAAATTAATTTTGAGGAGTTACCTCCTGGCCTAACATGGTATCAGAGTCAACTCCATTTTTGGCTTCCCTCTTTGCCCTTGTAACTCTTTCCTGCCTATGTTCTACTTATTTTGCAGAACTGACACCTCTGTCATTGCTCCAATATTTGCGTGGAATAGAGGAAGGATTGAAAGATGTGGAGGATTGATATACGTTGTTGTGGTGAGCCTGGAGTATTACGGATCACATGTAATGGACAATGACCAATGGCAAGCAATAATAGAGCCGGTAGTAATAAATAACCATGGAACACCAGGGAAACATTATATAGTCATTTGACCATTGATGTATGCTGATGCGATGAGCGTGAATGAAGTACACTCTGCGTTTGACTGAACGACCCTCATTATATCAATATTTGGATAATGCGTTGTGTACAATCAATTTTAATTAAAGGTATGATTCATGTGTGCATTGATTTTTTAAATATGGTGTAATCTATGTCATTGTTTGTTAAATCTGGTCACACACGCTGTGTTTTTTAATATGACTGTGATATGTTGAACACTCTGGTTAACCCTCCCCCATATATGTGATATGAACATTGTCGCCTCATATGTACCCTATGAACAATGTCATATGAACGTTGTCCCCTAGATATACCCTACCCCATATACCACCTCCCCCAAATAATTCCTCTGTTTTAATATATTAGAGTGCATTTTTTTACACATATTACCACTAGAAGTGCAATTTATTACAGTATATTAGCAGCATAGTACATTTTTTACACAATACACACATTTAAAATGCATTCATTGATATCTATTATTGGAGTAGTTCTCTCTCGAAAAAAAAAATTATCCTGAATGATCAAGGAAGATAAAAAACACTCTCATTTTCAATGTGTTGTGGAAAGGAGTTTGTGTAGGAGAAGGAGATAATGAATCTACAAAGCCCACTTTAGATAAGGAGATTTCCATTTGGGAAAACAAGAACAACAAGGCCTATGTCTTGGTTGCATCAATCGTAAATGAAGAGGCTAGTCACTATATTTCACCATTTTCAAATGCTTTTGAAGCCTTACAGAGGTTGAAGGAACTCTATGACTCATAGTCTGAACTTAAAGTTGTCCAATTGATGATTAAATTGTTCGGCCTTGAATTGAAAAATGATGATCCTCTTGCTTTAACATAAGAAGTAAGATCTGTTATGCATAATATCAAAACCACTGGTGTTCAAATAGACATTCCTCTCATAGATTATGATCTAAACTTAAACAGGAACACAAAAACTTACATATATAATCATAAACATAGAGATGCAGTAAAAAAACAATTCATTTCATTAATAGAAAAATATTGAACTATGCTTACAAACAAAATGGAAATAAGATAGCTCGGGCGATGGTAGCTTATCTCTGAGAAGAGATGTGGCACTTACATGTCTCTGAATTGTGTTACAATGTGGCTCAAGTGCCTATTTATTATTGGAAAACATGAGAAAACCCTAAACAACCAAAACCCTAACCCCAGGAGATGTAAAAACAATAGTTCGTGGGCCCTGTTGGGGTTAGTTGGGCAACCAACTTCCTAAGGTCATAACTTGGTCATATTATCTCCATTTGGTAGCCTACGATACCTTGTTAGAAAGGAATATGTGACTACTATAGCTTTCACTATAGGCCCGTGCTTATGGCTATGAGCCTCTCATAGACCCCAAAAAAATGATGTTTAGGGGATCAAAAATGTTCCGGAAGTTAAGGACCCGAAAAACTACTAAAAATAGTAAATGCTAAAATGAACAAGGAAACAAATGAAACTGACTACGGGGTCTAGGTGGAATAGGCAGGTGGCCACCAATGCCCACCTGGATCATTCCTCCCCCCTTAGGAAGTAATGGTCCCCATTACGTGTAGAGCCTCCATGAGGTGAGGAAATTTCTGTTGAACCTGGTCTCTGGTGAACCACTTGCCCTGGTGAATGAGTTGGCCTGCTTTGACAACTCGATATAGTTGTATCCTTTGTTGGCAAGTGTTCTTGATCTGTGTGTCAAGGATATGATTAGTTGTGGCCTGTTCCATGCAGTCCGGGTTGAGCTTTGTTGGTGTGAATTGTTCTGCAATGTGAGATGTGTCCAACAATGGTGGAAAGTATGGCTGAAGGTGATCTACATCAAACACCAAGGAATGTTGGGATGCTGAGCTTGAAGGAGTTGTCACCGACGACCTTGGTGATGGTGTATGACCCATATTAGAGCGAGAAAAGCTTGCGGTGGGGTCCAACGTGACGCTCTTTCTGCAAATGTAGCCACAATTTTTTGTCCACTGGAACTTGTGAGACACTCGATGTTGATCATGACATTTCTTGTACTTAGCATTGGCTCTGTCCAATATATCATGGACCTGTTGGAATATGTGTTGAATGCGCTCAATGAAGTTGTTAGCACTTTCAGCTTTGGGCTGAACGTGAGCTGAATCTACTTGAGTGGTTACAAATGGTATGGCCACATCAGTGGGGCATAATGGCTAAAATCCCAGCCCTACCTGACAGGGGTTGTGGCCCGTTGAGTTGTGGAGAGCTCTGTTGTAACCGTGGTGGACATAGGGGAGTCTTTCATCCCACGTGCGTGGATGCTTTGAGTTGTACATGCACAAAATTTGTACGATCATCTTGTTGACAACCTATGTTTGGCCATCAATTTGGGGGGGGGGAAGTTGTGGACTTACTAAGTTTTGTATCCAGCATTGACTAGAGACTTGACCAAAATTCACTCAAGAAGCTTCTGTCCTGGTTTGGGGCAATGAACTATTGGATCCTAAAGTGTACCCATACTCACTCAAAGAAGAGCTTAGCAATGGCCTCTACTATGACACTTTTCTTGCAGGCTGCCATGATGTCCATCTTAGAGAATTTGTCAACCACCACGAAAATGCAATCATTGTCATGCTTAGTAGAAGGAAGGCCCGACATGTAATCGATGGAGACAGATTCCCAAGGCTGTCTAGGAGTAGGTAAAGGAGTATACATGCCTTTATTCTTGATGGTTGGTTTGGCAATGGTGCAGGAAATGCATGATTTAATGTACTTCCCAACATCCTGACAAAGTTTCGGCCAATAAAAATACTTCTGCAATATCACCACTGTTCTCTCTACTCTGAATTGTCCAATGACTCAACTGTAGTGCACCTCACAATTCATCTTGGCACGCTCACTTGAAGGAACACAGATGTGTCCCAAGTGGCATAACAGTGCATCTTGAAGGTGAAAATCTGGAACTTGATTCCCTTTCAGGAGTGTCTGGTATATGCTGTCGAATTCTGGATTGCTCTTGTAAAGATGTGGCCACCCTGATGTCTTATGCCCACAAGAGTCAAGCACAATGATCAATGCCATGACCGGTGGTCGGTTGAGGAAATCAACAACATTACTGGTGTTTCTCTTCTTATACTTAATGTTCAAATGGAACTGTTGCAAATAGGTGGACCATTTCTAATGGCGATCATTCTTCAACTTCCCTTATGTCTGTATGAACTGTAGAGGTTGGTGGTCTATGTGGATGACCGTTTCCTTCCCCAAAATGTAATGCTTCCATTGACAACAGGCCTGCACAATGGAATACATTTCTTTGTCGTAAGTGGGGTACTTTTGGACTGTGTCTAAAAGTGTCTCACTATGGTAAGCCACCAGACGTCCATGCTGAGTAAGAACTACACAAATAGCATAGTCAAAGGCATCTGTCTCAATCTCAAATGGTTGTTGCAAGTCTTGTAATGTGAGAACTGGTGAAAAACAGAGGCGATTCTTCAACTTGGAGAATTCTTGTTGTTGGGTTTCCAACCAAAAAAATTTGCTTTCTCTCTCCCCTTGGTGACTTGACTTAAAGGCCAAGTGATATGAGAGAACCCCAGCACGAACCTATGGTAGAAATTGGCAAGACCCAAAAATCTACGGAGCCTTGTTAGAGTGGTTGGGGCTAGACAATCCCAAATGACTTGTATCTTGGATGGGTCCATATGTACACCCTACTCATCAATGATGTACTCCAAATATTAAACATGGGTTAGGCCAAAGGTTCATTTCTCCATTTTAGCACACAACTTGTGTTGGTGCAGGCTTTGAAGGACCTATTGAATATGGTAGAGGTTCTCTTCCCAACTTTGGTTGAAGATCAAGATGTCATCTAAATACACCACCATGAATGCTTTGGTGAAGGGTCGCAAGATGTCATCCATTAGTCTCATGAAGGTTTCATGGGCATTCGTCAATCCGAACAACATGACCAACCATTCAAAAAGGCCCTCCTTGGATTTGAAGGCAATCTTCCACACATCGGAGTGTTCGATAGGCACTTGGTGATAACCTGACTTCAAGTCAACCTTTCTGAATTTTTGGCCCCCTTGAGCTGGTCCAGAAGGTCATCAATCCATGGGATTGGGTACCTATTCCAGACAATGTTCTTGTTCAGTGCCTGATAATCAATACAGAGCCTCCAGGTCCCATCCTTCTTCGGTACCAATACAATCGGGCTCTCACAAGGTGATGAGATTGTCCTGATGTGCCCTTTCTGCAATAGTTTCTAAATCTTCCTCTTGATCTCATCATTCTCCAGAATAGAGCATCGATAAATGAGTCCACTAGGTAGTGATGCACCTGGGATCGGATTGATGGAGTGCTTAACATGACAGTGCAAAGGTACCCCTGTGGATGAGGCGAAAATATCCATGTACTCCTCCACGACCTTGTCCATCTACTCCTGTTATGTAGAGGAGCCCTACCTAGAAGTTGTGGCCACAACCTTCTTCTTGCCCTAGGGGCAAATCATAAGGAAAAAAATTCATGTTATGGGAAATGATCTTACTACATTGCTTTGTAGTATTCGAAGAGATGGCAGTAGGTGGGGCTACCTCTGGTATCCTATACAAATTATTAGCCAAAGTAATAATCACAGAGCAAGTTCTAGACTCATATGCATCATGTCGCTTCGGCAAGTATGGTTTTCCTAAAAATACATCAAAAAATTCAAGAGGAGCAATGTCACACAATACCTCATCCGTGAAGGGAATGATGCTGTAGGGAAGGTGGCACTAATGGTTGACACGAAGATCTCATTCTTGGTGAAGCCACTCGATGGTGTACAACTATGGATGTGATATAGTCTTTAGGCCCAACTGCTTCATGACCTCTCCTGAAATGAGGTTCTTTTGGCTCCTGCTGTTGATAATGAAATGTAGTGGAGAACCCTTCACCCACATCTGTGAGTGGAAGAGGTATCCCCCCTCCTCTGAATCTTCGGGCTCAATCTTCTTGATCTTGGTGGTGGCCATGGTGGCACTTGGATTTGCATCAATGATCTACTTCCCTTTGTTAGTTCGTTGTCGGGTTCTGATTCATAGTCAGAACTTGTGTCTAATTCAAAATCCTTCAACTCTGCCACCAGTGACTTCTTGGCCTGACACTCACTTGTATTGTGAGTGGAGCTCTTATGGAACTCACACCATTTTCCTGTGTCCTTCTTTGTCTTTTGGGTGTTGTTCTTTGCTTGTGGATTTGGCGGGTTGTCCTCAGTATCATTGCCTTGGCTTGGTCCTTTGTTCTGTGGTTTGAGGGCACCTTTTCCTTGCTTTGGATTCATAGATCCAAAGTATTTCTTCTTTTGTTTAAACTTCTGCTCAATATTTACAGTGTACTGATATGAAGTGCCGAGCAAGGAAATGTTCAGGAACTCCATCTCGTCCTGGATGTACTTGTGTAGATAGCCCCAGTGCTTGAGCACCAAATGTCACTCAGTATCCTTGATACCTAGCTTCGTGTGAAGGGTATGGAAAGTATTTCTGAACTCTGGCACAACTTGGTCCCTTCATTGCTATAGCGTGGTCCACTTTATGTATTTGTCTTCATAGCTCCCAATAGGATAATATTGTTCCTTGATGGTGTCTTAGAAAGAATTCCAACTGGGTGCAGTTGAAAACAACAAGGGTTCACTCTCATCCTTTTATTCATAGTAGGTTTCCCACCAATCCTTTATGTGTGGGGTGGCTTTAAGAAGTGTAAAAGTAATCTTTTCCTGATTGGAAAATTCATGAACTAAAAAATATCCTTCCACTAGATTTAACTATTTATCTACGACGTTTGCATCTATCAGGCCTTCGAATATGGGAATATCAAAGTTAACTTGTACCTTAAAAGGAGTGGTTCCTCTAGAGTGGTTGCTGGATGAGTATGCATCACTTGTGGGTAGCCATCGAAGGATCAGGGAAAAGTTATCCATCATTATGTCCCTCTATCACTCGAGGGATTCCTTGAGCAACATTTTGAAAGGATCTCCTTCCCCCTCTTCTTTCTCTTCTTTCACCATGGGAGGTCATTGGGTTTTGCGAGGATGATCTTGAAATGGTTCAACCAAATCAAGCCCTAACTCCTTATACCCTGACCTCGTTGGGGACATGCAAAGAAAAATAGAGAAAGAGAAGATCGTTCTGATACCATTGATCTGAACTTAAATAGGAACGCAACAAATTACAGATATAATCATAAACACAGATATACAGTAGAAAAACACTTCATTTAATTAATAGAAAAATATTGAACTATGCTTACAAACATAATGGAAATAAGATAGCTCAGGCGATGTTAGGTTATCTCTGAGAAGAGATATGGCAGCTACATGTCTCTAAAATGTGTTACAATGAGACTCAAGGGCCTATTTATTATTGGAAAACATGAGAAAACCCTAAACAACCAAAATCCTAACCCCAAGAGATGTAACACTAAGCGTTCGTGGGCCCAGCTAGGGTTAGTTGGGTAGCCAACTTCCTGGGGTTGTAACTTGGTCATATTATCTCTGTTTGGAGTGTACGATACTTTGTTGGAAATGTCTCTCTGATTACTATAGGTTTCATTGTAGGCACCTACCCATGGTTATGCACTTGTCACGAACCCCAAAAAAATGTTGTTTAGGGGGTGAAAACTACTCCGGAAGTTTAGGACCCAAAAAAATGCTAAAAATAGTAAATGTTGAAATGAACAAGGAAACAAATGAAATTGATTGGGGGGTCTATGTGGAATAGGGGGGTGGCCACCAATATCCCCCTATATCAGCTTATGTCAAGGAACTATATCCCACTTATTTAAATTATCTTCAGTCATTGCAAGCAAGTGGAAACCTCAAGGAGATTACCTTTGACTCCCTTGAGAAGAATTTTGCTAAGAGAGAGAAGGATTTTGAAAGAAGACAACTCCTCAGTCTTCTAAAGAAGTTGTGTGTCTTGTACTTAAAGAGAAGAATTATGCACAAGATTCTTCTAGAGGAAGAGGTGGATGAAGAGGTAGAGGAAGAAGGAATTTTAGAGGTGGGGGGGGCAGACAATTCCAAGGAGAAAAGTTTGATCTTTCATTGCTTACATTGCAATAGAGATGGACATGATGCATCCACATGTTAGTTGCCTTGGGACAAAATTGAGCAGGGAAGAAATGAAGCCAAAGTTAAAAAATGACAAAGGGAGAGGTAAAGCACCTGAATCTGCTCACTATGTTGTGGCACATTGTAATATTGGAGTAACTAAAGACTTGTTTAATGCTTCACTTGCTTCTTGGAAAAATGATTGGTTGCTTGATTCAGGAGCAACTTGCCACATGAATTTTAGATGAGATATTTTTGAAGAATTTACTGACAATGTTTATGGAGCAGTATACTTTCCAAACAAGTCAAAACTTAAGCCATCATGGCTTGGCACAATGAGGCTCAAAATTCCAGGTCTTCTAGATTTTCTTCTTCATGATGTTTTATATCTCCCAGAGCTGAGAATAAAATTGTTGTCTTTGGTCCACATCTGCCAGCAAGGACACTCCATTCATATGTTTTATGGCAAGGTTGAGGTAAAAAAATCATCAAATCACTCACTTGTCATGACGGGGATAGAAGAAGAAATAATTTTGAAGCTGCAAGGTACCTCTTATTGTGCAAAAAACTTCTCATATAGTTCTCATTATGATGACAATATAGTTCCATCAAGTCTTTTATGGCATGCTAGATTTGGACAGTTGAATTATGACAACCTTCGTATGTTGAAGAAAAGTGGTGTTACTCGTTTTCCTATAATTTCTAGGAAACTTAAGGAATCTAATGCTTGTATCTTAGGAAAGAACAACAAACATTATTTTCATGATTCATATTCCAGAGCACATAGAAAAATTGTACTTATTCATTTAGACTTATGTGGCCCAATGCTTGTTCCTTTTGTAAATGGAAATAAATATATGATTACATTTATTGATGACTACACCAGAATGTGTTGGGTTTATTTATTGAAGAACAAATCTAATTCTTTTCAAACATTCAAGAACTTTCATGCGTGGATTTAAAATGATGCACAATCTCATATTGGATATATTCACACTGATAATGAAAAAAAATACACTTCAAATGAATTTGAAAACTATCTTCGCCAACATGGGATCAAACATCAAACAACTATGCCTTATAATCCCCAACAAAATAGAGTAGCTGAAAAAATGAATAGGACAATCTTAAATATGGTATGTTCCATGATGTTTTTCAAGAATCTAAAATTGATGTTTTGGGCTGATGCAGTTCTATGAGCTATGTACATAAAGAATATGTGTCCATCTAACGCTATTAGAAACAAGACTCCTTATGAAATGTAGTATGGCCAAATTCCTTCGGTAAATCATCCCAAGGTCTTTGCTTCCACTTGTTATGCCTTGATACCTAAGGAATAAATAAACAAACTTGGTGTAAGGAGTCGTAAAAGTATCTTCTTGGGGTATTCAAATACCTCCAAAGCATATTGTCTCTATGATGAAGTTAATAAGAAGTTTTTAGTGTCTAGAGATGTGATATTTCTTGTTGAGTGACAACTTGATCACTTAGATAGATTTAGACATGCCAAGTATTTTCAAGAATTTGATAATGAGATTCCACATCTTGAAGGGAGGATTCCTACACTGGATCAATTTGTGGAATCTTCTTCTGAAGCACTCTCTCCCCCACATGAAGCTCCATCCACTGATGACACTTTGAGTGACGTGATTGACTGAATTGGGAGACTCAATCTTGATTCAGTCCCAACTGAGTCAAATGAGAATCCTAGGCCATCTCAAAAAGGTCCTCCAAAATGGATGACAAAGACACTTGAAAGTGTTCATCCTGATCAGGTTGGAAAGATAGGAATAATAAATTCAACCAAGAAAAATGGAGGTGATATAGATGATTGTAATTTACATATTGATATGGATGTTTCTTATGATTTTGAACTGAATCTGTCTTCAGATTTTGAACCAACTTCCTTCAAAAAATCCATTGCTCATGATGAATGGAAAGAAGCAATGAAAAAGGAGTATGATGCCTTGATAAAGAATGGCACTTGGAAGCTGGTTGATCCTCTATTGGGAACAAAAAAAATTGGTTGCAAGTGCATCTACAAGAACAAATATAAAGTTGATGGATCACTTGATAAGAACAAATCCAGGCTTGTGGCAAAAGATTTTGCACAGGAGGAAGGGGTCGACTATGAGGATAATTCCCTCCCCCCCCCCCGCAGAAAAATGGGATACTATCTGCACACTCTTTGCCTTGGAAGCTTAGAACGGTTGGAAAGTCTATCAAATGGATGTAAAAACTTTGTTCTTGAATGGAGATCTGAAATAAATGTTTTATGTCCCATCCAAAAGGATATGTTGTGAAGGGCCAAGAACATAAAGTATGCAAGTTTGTAAAATCCTTGTATGGCCTCAAGCAAGCACCGTGAGCCTTGGTAGGAGAAGTTAACTAAGCATCTTATGAAACTCAACTTCAACCATTATGACCTTGATTATGCAACTTTGTTTGTCTAGAGAGTTGGAAAAATAGTTTTATATCTTGTGGTGTATGGAGATGATCTTTTGATGAAAGGGAACAATGAGAGTTTTATTGCATTCATAAAGAAGCAATTGAGAAAAGTTTTTGAAATGAAAAACTTGGGGTATGTTCACTACTATCTTGGTATTGAAGTAAATCAACATCTGAAGTTTATATTACTCTCTCAGAAGAAGTACATTGGAGATCTGTTGAACAAGTTTGGCATGGAAGAGTGAAATACTTTGACTACTACAATGGAACAGAACTTAAAGCTCACATCCACTAAAGGAAAAGAATTTAAGGATGCAACAAAGTATAGACATCTTGTAGGAAGTCTCAACTACTTGAATACTAACACACCAGACATTTGATTTGTTGTTTGAATCCTCTCCAGGTTTATGCAAAAGCCTTGTGAGGGACATTGGTTTGTTGTGAAAAGATTTCTAAAGTACTTGAAGGGAAATCAAGACTTTAGACTTAAGTATACATATGTGGGAAACTTTAGCTTGATTGGATACTCTGATTCAGACTTTGATGGAGATAAAGAAACTGGGGTATCTACTTCAAGTTATTCTACGAGTCTTGGATCAGGAGCTGTCTCCTGGAGGTTATGCGAAAAATCAGTGCCAACAAATTCCACAACAGAGGTAGAATATGTGGCAGCAGCTGAATCAACAAAGGAAATTGTGTGGCTTAGGAAAATTCTAGAAGATTTGCAAGTGAAACAAGTGCATTCAACTCCACTCATGATTGACACCACTTCTGCTATAAAGTTGGCTAAGAACCCAAAGTTCAATGAGCGAATGAATCACATCAATCAAAAATACCATCTAATTCGACAACATCTTGAGGCCAAGACAATTCATCTATGCCATTGTTCCACAAATGAGTAGATTGCATACATATTCACCAAATCACTTGGAAGAGAAAAGTTTGAAAGATTTAGAACGATGCTTGGACTCACCAACACCCTTTTAGATTAGGGGGGGGGGGGGGAATTTTGACACTTAAACCTTGGGATTGGGTGAATATGTGTAAAATAACGTAAATAGAAAATAACGAGAGTTGGAATATGAAGAGACACTGGGAAATGAAGCCCAAGAGACTCTCCCTCCATGTATATATCTATGATAAACCTTAATGCTAAACACAATTCAGCTTGAGGAGTTACCTCCTGGCCTGACATTATTTATAACATTCATTTATATATAACAAAATTTTATGTAGCAAAATGGTCCATTACTTTTAATAAATTAAAAAAATTATATTCATGCCACGTGGCTCCCCACCCATACATTTCATGGGAATCTGAGATTATTCCAATTCTAATAAGTTCCTACATGTTGATATTATTCCAATTCTAATAAGTTTCTCATTATTATTTATAAAATTCATTTATATATAAGCAATTTTTATTTAGCAAAATGGTCCATTACTTTTAATAAATTAAAAAAATTAGATTCATGCCACATGGCTCCCCACCCACCAATTTCCTAGGGATTTGAGATTATTCCAAATCTAATAAGTTTCTCATTATTAATTATAACATTCATTTATATATAAGAAAAAATTATTTAGCAAAATGGTCCATTACTTTTGATAAATTTAAATGATTATATTCATGCCAAGTGGCTCCCCACCCACCAATTTCCTAGGGATTTGAGATTATTCCAATTCTAAGAAGTTTCTCCACGATAAGTTCCTCATTATTATTTATAACATTCATTTATATATAAGAAAATATATAACAAGGTAGTTTCCTACATCTTCACTATGATGCAAATAAATTCAATCCATTCTTGTGTTAAGATTTCCCTCAACGTGTATGAATATCATATTGTCTACCCCAATATTCTGCTCACGCTGTAAGAATGTGGGCTACAAGTTGTGGATGTTACGTCTCCTTTGATTAAAAACAAAGTTTTCCATACCATATATAACAAGGTATTTTTCTATAATCATGGCAACATCTTACTTCCTTGTTTGTTTTACCAAATATAGATTTATTTGTACATTGCCACATGTGTCTAATAGTGGCAAATTTAACATGGGAATCCTCTATGAGAAATTAGGGCATTTGATATTGGATCATGAGTCTGACTTCTAGTCCATTTACTCTTGAGAGGAATACGTGTCGCCACACAAACGGGGAGTACAAGGTTTGACTATCTTATGCCACGAATCTCCACGATATCAATTATGTGTCTGCTATAAATTTCGTAATTGAGCGTACTTTATATGTTAATGATTTGAAGGAGTGCTCTATGGAATATTGCTTTACTTTCCAAATACAAATATATAAAAGTAGCTCAACTATGAATTTTGTCTATCCTAGGTTTTCAATGTAGGATTAGTGTAGAATTAGGTAAAGTAGCATGAATGAATTTGTGCTCTAAAATTAATTAGCAATCATTCAATAACAAATTTTCAAATTGCAAGTTGATCTTATTAGTTTTTTCTTTAAAGATCAGTATTTATCTATTTTAATCACAAATCTAAGAAGTGTTTAGAGTGATAATTTCTTCTTGTGTAATTTTATTGTTTTATGCAAAATTTGAAAAAAAAATTGCATCTCAAAGATAAAATTGACAGAAAAATATAGCTCAAACATAAAATAATAACATTACTTGAAATGCTTAAAAATGTTTTAACCATGAAATTTTATTTCTTTTCATTGTACATATTAGTTGACATTGAAATATTTTACTTAATATGGCATTGAAATATTTTACTTATGAAGTACATTGTTTATATTAATAAGTTCCATGATAAGTTCCTCCATGATTAATAAAGTATGAAATTTGTAATAAGTTCCATGATAAGTTCTCCATGAGTAATAAAGTATGAAATTCAGAAATTATGGTAAATTGATTATAAGTAAAACAGATGAAGTAAAAATATAAAATTGGGTTTTTTCTTTTTATTTTTTATTTATTTATCAATTTTTGAAATATATCAAACATTAAAAAAATATAAATTTATAGATTTAAAATTCCATCAATAATGTTCGACATGTTATATTTTTCAAAAATTTAATATATTCAAATGAGATTATAGTAAATGAATTTATGAATTCACAAATTCTTATTTCATGTCATTTTATTTTATATGAATTTATTTTTGAAAAATTCATTATCTAGTATTCATTTATTTTTAAGATTTTGCATTATATTTTGATTTTTTTTCATTAAAAAATTATAAATAATAATTTATAGGGTTTATGAATCTAACGATTCATATTCCTAGCATATAATACTATTAATAAGGTTTATAATATTAATGTTTAGGCTTAATATAAATCCATTGGGTTTATAATCATGGTCAACCATGGTCAACCATGTTCCAACATTGCATTGTGACAAAGGTTGTCTCAACCATGATTAACCATGTTCCAATGTCACATTGTGACAAAGGTTGTCTCAACCATGATTAACCATGTTCCAACGTTGCATTGTGACAAAGGTTGTCTCAACCATGGTCAATCATGGTCAACCATGGTCACAATGTGACAAAGATTGTCTCTTGGTCCAATGTTACATTGTCATAACCATGGGAAAATGTCACATTGTGACACAAATTGTCTCAATATCGAGATCAACCATAGTCAACGATGTTCAACAATTGTCCAACGTCACATTGCAACAAACATTGTCTTAATATGAAAATCAATCATGGTCAACCATATTCCAACGTCACATTGTGACAAATAGTTATCTCAAGGTTTATAATATTTATCTTAGGATATATATTCATTGGGTTTATAATATTTATCCCTTGGTTTTAATATTACTCCCTTGGGTTTATAATCCCCTGGGTTTATTATTCCCTTGGGTTTATAATATCTATCTTAGGGTTTATATACCTTGGGTTTATAATATTAATCCCTTGGATTTAATATTATTCCCTTGGGTTTATATTATCAATATGTTAGGTTTTTAATCCCTTTGTTTTTAGTATTAATCCCTTGGGTTTATTATTTCCTTAGGTTTATAATATCAATCCCTTTAGGATTTATATACCTTGCATTTATAATATTAATCCCTTGGTTTTAATATGATTCTCCTGGGTTTATAATACCTTTGGGTTCAACAATGGTCAACCATGGTCACATTGCAACAAAGACTATCTCTTGTTCCAATGTCACATTGTCACAACCATGGTCATCCATGGTAAACCATGGTCCAATGTTGCATTGTAACAAATATTGTCTCAATATGGAGATCAACCATGGTCAATGATGGTTAGCCATTTTCCAACATCACATTGTGACAAACGTTGTCTCAATATGAAAATCAATCACAGTCAACCATATGCCAATGTTGCAATGTGCCAAATATTGATGTTAGTTATTATAATATTTATCGTAGGGTTTATATTCCTTGGGTTTATAATGTTTATCCATTGGGTTTAATATTATTCTCTTGGGTTTACAATCCCTTGGGTTTATAATATTTATATTAGGGTTTATATACCTTGGGTTTATCCTATTAATCCCTTGGGTTTACTATTATTACCTTGCATTTATATTATCAATCTATTGGGTTTTTAATACCTTGGTTTTTTAGTATTAATCCATTGGGTTTATTATCCCTTTAAGGTTTATATACCTTGCATTTATAATATTAATCCCTTGGTTTTCTAATACCTTTGGGTTCAATCATGGTCAACCATGGTAACATTGTGACAAAGACTATCTCTTGGTCCAACATCGCATTGTTACAATGATGGTCATCCATGGTCAACGATGGTCAACTATTGTCCAATGTCGCATTGTGATAAACATTGTCTCAATATGAAAATCAATAATGGTCAACCATATTCCAATGTCACATTGTGACAAATATTTATCTTAGGGTTTATAATATTTATTGTAGGGCTTATAGTGCTCGGGTTTATAATTTTTATCCCTTGGGTTTAGTATTATTCCCTTGGGCTTATAATCCTTTGGGTTTATAATATTTATCTTAGGGTTTATACACCTTAGGTTTATAATATTAATCCCTTGCGTTTATATTAACAATCATTTGGGTTTTTAATCCCTTGTGTTTTTAGTACTAATCCCTTGGGTTTATAACATCAGTCCCTTTAGGGTTTATAAACCTTGCATTTATAATATTAATCCCTTGGGTTTAATATTATTCCCTTGGGTTTATAATACCTTTAGGTTTTAGAATTAATCCCTTGGGTTTATTATTCCCTTCAGTTTATAATATCAATCCCTTGGGCTTATTTGGTTTATTTTCCTAGGTTATAATATTATTCATAGGGTTTATAATATTAATCGTAGGTTTTTATATAAATCACCTGGGTTTACAATCATGGTCATCCATTGTCAACGATGGTCCAATGTCACAATGTGCCAAAGATCGTCTCAATATGAAAATCAACCATGGTCCAACGTTACATTGTGACAAACATCATCTCAATATGAAAATCAATGATGGTAAATCATGGTCAGCCATGTTTATTTTAGGGTTTATAATATTTATCTTGGGGTTTTTATACCTTGGGTTTAAAATTTTTATCCCTTGGGTTTAATATTATTCCCTTCCAACGATCCACTGTAGATATTGGAGAAAGAGAGAGGTAGGGTTTGACATTTATAGTTATATCAACAGTGAAATCAATAGATTGTTTGTAGATTTCACCGCCTTTTTCTTTTCAACGTTATGAAAAAATGCAATACAATGAGAGAAGGGATTGGTTGGAAAGCGTGAACGGTCATCATCATTACCCTGCTGATTTGAATTGGTGCAACTTTTTTCATCGGTCTTAGTGTGTTTTTGAAGAAGCTAGCGTTTAATAACTATGTTATGGTGGAGTGTTTAAAGTTGAATTTTGTTGTTTGATTTTAAATTGTTGTTTGACTTTTATTAAATGTCTATTTCATAATTACTTCATTATTATTTATTAAATGATTATAAATATAATTTATTAAATTATTATTAATATAATTGTTATTATATTTATTTATTTATTTATTATTATTAATTTAACAAATAATAATAATAATAATAAATAATTAAATAAAGACAATAACAATTATATTAATATAATTGTTATTGTCTTTATTTAATTATTTATTATTATTATTATTATTTGTTAAATTAATAATAATAAATAAATAAAGAAAGATAATAACAATTATATTAATAATAATTTAATAAATTATATTTATAATCATTTATTAAATAGTAAAAACATAATACTAATTATTATTAATATGGTTCTTATATTTATTTTTATATTATTAATAACAACATTAATAACATTAATTCTTAATATTATTATTGATAATTGATATATGTGCTTGAATGTGGTTGTACTAGATTTAGTTATTGCCAAAGGTTTCTTATTTCAACTTAAGGTGGATGAGGATCCATTGACTTTTTATTTATTTTTTAATTGAGAACCTATATTGATTCTCAAGGGAATATGCTCAGTATATGCTTAGTCTTAATGCTTATCAAGAGTTGTAGTGTGTTACGGAGTTTGTTACGTTGCATTGGATTTTAATAAATTAAAGAAATTAGTTTAGATTCGTGCTGTGTGGCTCCCTTCCCACCAATTTCCTAGAGATTTGAGATTATTCCGATTCTAATAAGTTCATATTCTAATTAGATGGGGAAATTAATATATAAGCAAATTTTATTTAGCAAAACAGTACATCTTACAATAAGATGTGTGATTCTTTTTTTTCTAAAATTGAATTAGATTCGTGCCATGGCTCCATGCCCACCAATTTCCTACGGATTTGAGATTATTCCACTTCTAATAAGTTCATATTCTAATTAGATGGGGAAATCAATATATACACAAATTTTATTTAGCAAAATGATCCATTTTACAATAAGATGTGCAATTCTTTTTTTTTTACTGAAGTTAAAATTGACCCATAACGTTTTTATACATGGCACATTGGTAAGACATTCTTAGTGTTGCAATAGTTTTTTTTGTTATATTTATAAAGCCTTTGCCATATCAACCACTTTAATATTTTTAATGTGATTGTACTAGTTATGTAAATGTGTGCATTAGTAAGACATTCCTTATGTTCCAATACTTTTTTTTGATTATATTTATGAAGCCTTCTGCTATATCAACCACATTAATATTTTTAGTGTGGTTGTATTATAAAAAAATTATAATTTTTTTTTTTAAGAGGAAATATTCTTTATATTTAATCTTTTTAGTATCACAGAAATGAAAAAATATATAATTCATAAGAGTTTGTCTATACAGTTAAATTGAAATGAAGATTTTCTCACTCTATTTTTATTAACATAGTTTGGGAATTCCTTTTTCCATTAATACTCTATGTTTGGAAATTGTTTTTCCCATTAATATTGTATGAAAAACATCACCTATCGCTATGACATTAAGGGCACTTTTAAGACATTTTTTAAAGAAAAAATAAATCTTTTGTCTTAAAAAGTCACTTTTTATTTTAGTTATTACAGAAGGCTTCTTATTTCAACTTAAGGTGGATGATGATCTATTCACTTTTTTTATTTTTTTAATTGACCGTCTAGATTGTCAAGGGAATATGATAAGAATATACTTAGTCTTAATGCTTATCAATGGTTGTAGTGTGTTACAAAGTTTGTTAGGTTGAGTTGGCTTTTAATAAATTTAAAAAATAACATTCGTACCATGTGGCTCTTGCTCACCAATTTCTTAGGGATTTGAGATTAATCCAATTCTAATAAGTTCATATTCTAAGTAGATGAGGAAATTAATATATAATCAAATTTTATTTAGCAAAATGTTCCATTTACAATAAGATGTGTAATTCCTTTCTTTCATAAGTTAAAGTTGACCCATAACCTTTTTATACATGGTACATTGAAAAGACATTCTTGGTGTTGCAATAGTTTTTTTGGTTATATTTATACAGCCTTCGGCTATATCAACCACATTAATATTTTTATGTGGTTGTACTTGTAAGGTAAATGTGTGCATTAACAAGGAATTCTTGGTGTTGCAATAGTTTTTTGGTTATATTTATGAAGCCTTTGACTATATGGGCCAGATTAATATTTCTAATGTGGCTGTACTATAAAAATATATATAAAAATATATTTTAAGAGAAAATATTCTTTATATTTTACCTTTTTACATCAAAGAAAAGAAAAAATATATAATTCTTAAGAGTTTTTCTATATGGTTAAATTGAAATGAAGATTTCTTACTCTATTTTCATTAACATAGTTTGGAAATTCCTTTTTCCATTATTATTGTATGTTTGGAAATTCTTTTTTCCATTAACACTATATGAAAAAGATTAGTTGTCAATAAGACATGACAGACACTTTTAAGATATTTTTTTAAGACAAAAGAAATATTTTGTCTTAAAAAGTTACCTTTTATTTTAGTTATTACATAAAGCTTCTTATTTTAACTTAATGTGGATGGGGATCTGTTGAATTTTTATTTTTATTTTTTAATTGACAACCTAGATTGATTTTGAGGGGAATATGCCCAACATATGCTTAGTCTTAATGCTTATCAATGATTGAAGTGTGTTACATAGTTTGTTAGGTTGCATTGAATTTTAATAAATTTAAATAATTAGATTTATGTCACGTGGCTCCCCGCCCACCAATTTCCTAGGGATTTGAGATTATTCCAATTCTAATAAGTTCATATTATAATTAGATGAGGAAATTAATATATAAGAAAATTTTATTTAGTAAAATGGTCCATTTTACAATAAGATGTGTAATTCCTTCTTTTTCTCAAATTAAATTAGATTCGTTCATAGGGATTGAAGATTATTCCAATTCTAATAAATTCATATTCTAGTTAGATGGGGAAATTAATATATAAGTAAATTTTATTTAGATTGAAGATTATTCCAATTCTAATAAGTTCATATTCTAGTTAGATGGGGAAATTAATATATAAGTAAATTTTATTTAGAAAAATGGTCAATTTTACAATAAGATGTGTAATTCCTTTTTTTTTCTCAAGTTAAAGTTAACCCATAACCTTTTTATACATGGTACATTGGTAATATGTTCATCGTGTTGCATGAAGAATGCCTTACCAATGCACACATTTACCTAATTAACCATGTATAAAAAGGCTATGGCTCAAATTTAACTCGTTGAAAAAATGAATTACACATCTTATTGTAAAATGGACCATTTTGCTAAATAAAATTTTCTTATATATAAATTAATGTTATAAACAATCATGAGGAAATTATTGGAATTGGAATAATCTCAAACCCCTAGGAAATTGGTGGGCAGAGAGCCACTTGGTACGAATTTAACTTTTTAAATTTGCTAAATAAAATTTTCTTATATATAAGTGAATGTTATAAATAATAATGAGGAACTTTAGAGGAACTTATTAGAATTGGAATAATCTCAAATCCCTAGGAAATTGGTGGGTTGGGAGTCACTTGGCATGAATATAATTTTTTAAATTTATTAAAAATCATTGAAACTTAACAAACTCTGTAACACACTACAACCCTTCATAGTTATTCAAACTAAGCATATGTTGAACATATTCCCTTGAGAATCAATATAGGCGGTCAATTAAAAAATTAAAAGAAGCCAACAGATCCTCGTCCACGTTAAGTTGAAATAAGAAGCATTCCACTATATCAACCACACTAATATTTTTAATGTGGTTGTACTACTTTTACATTAAAATTTAATATCAGTTGAATTGTCTTAAATATAAAATTTAAGACAAAAAAAATTGAGACAAAAATTTATATTTAAGACAAAAATAGTTTGAGACAAAAATATTGTAAGAGAAAACTTTATATTCAAGACAATGGCCACTTAAGACAATCACAATTAAGAAAAAATCTATTTAATACCATTAAAAATTAAGACAAAACCATAGCAATTTAAGACAATATTATCTAACACCTCCAAAATTGACTTTGACAGTGCTCCCTAAGTTAGCCAACTTGCAGGCTTCTACTGTCTCACGCCTATACCGAGGCTACTATTTCACTTACAATTCATGTTACCTTATATAAAGACAACGATTTGTTGGGCTCTTCATCTTGTGGGGGTAGTAGACCCCATAATGCGACAACTTTTCCTTGCAAGATTTCCTCGACATCAATTCCTCTTCTATCCCTTTGATCCATCAATTCCTCCGGACATCAATTCCTCTTCTATCGCTTTGATCCATCAATTCCTCTTCTATCCCTTTGATCTCTGCTGATACGATTAGAGACAGCTTGCCTGTAGTTGCATTTGGGAAGTTTGCATAGAGATTCCATGAGTGAATAGGGGAAAATTATATTTTTTGTTTTTAAAAATAGATATTGAAACCAAGTGAAATTTAAACATATCAATTTCTTTCTTTTATATTATGTTTTTCATTTTTCATTAATTCATTTTAATTAAATATAAATAATCCTGTTTACTTAAATATAAAATTCAAATATGCTAATTATTTTAATTTTTTAATTGATTATAAAATTAAAATAGAACATTTAAAAGATATAGAATATTTTTAACTAATTTTTTAGTATTTAATTTAATTTATATTTATTTGAAAATTATATTAAAAATTACATAAAAGTAATAAATTAAAGATAATTTGATTTCAAAACAATTACAATATACATGCCACATTCTAAAAATATAATAAATAAATAGATGACATTAATATCTTTTGGTTGGCCTAACTCATAGGGATTTGAATTTTACATAATACTTCATAACAAGGTGATTGTAAATTGAGTTACATTCCATGAGCTATTTTTTTTTTCCAAATATGTGAAAAAAATAAATTACTCCAACTAAAACTTTGATATAAATTTTCAAGAAATTAAATGCAATATAACCATAAAAAATTTAAACATTTTCTCAATTGTTATATATATATATATATATATATATATATATATATATATATATATATATATATATATATATATATATATATATATATATAATTTATTTCAAAACTATATATAAAGAAATCGAAACAAATTAGAACACAAATTCATATATGCATTTTAAACCTTCATTTTTTCTTTCTAAATGGAAAGTCAGAATTTGAATCTTGCATATGTCTTATACTCACATCTCAATTTTCTTTTCAATATTGAACAACTATATCAAAGATATAAATAAAAACAATCTAATTATTTCTTAAATACTATTTTAGTATTTAAATGTTTCCTTATTGTAAAAAAGTTTTCTACTAATATTGTAAAAGAAAAGAATATGCAAGATGAAGTTTAGCAATTTTTTATATTAATTTATTGCTAGGTATTAAGATTTTAGTAAATATTTTCATCTAGTAATTATAAAGTCATGAATGCATTTTTAAGAAACCAAGTAATATTAGTAATTGATATCATTTCAATATAGGATGTAATGACTATATGATTTATATTCCTATATATATATATATATATATATATATATATATATATATATATATATATATATTATGAAGGAGGTTGAAAGACTACCTCTAGCATAAACTTTAATTTAACCTAAAAAGCCATTGTCATGCCCCTGTAGTCACCCACATCAGATATTGACTTAGTGCACCCAGATTTCCCATCACTATAACTTTGTGGTGCATCATGACTAATTTCATCTCATCGATTTTCTCAATATGAAACTACATGATTCCATACTACACCTCACTTTTTATATTTCACGATGATTAAAATTCATAAGTTTAACACTTATTGAAGTATATAGATAATAATTCCATACAATTATGCCTTAACATAAATAATATGAAAATGCTATGAATGAAAGTAATCTTATATAATCAACAACCCAACTAGAATAATAATAGTCAAATATTCAAATGTGTTACAATCAAGTGAACTCTAGTCTTGTATAGCAATTCAAAAATTATAAGAGGACACAATTCATACAAACCTATCCCCAAATTTCCTTTTGATTTAATGTCATCGACCACAACTTTGTCATAGATATAATTTGTTTCACTTGATAGAAATAGTAAGTACTCATGTATGCATGCAATGTATAAAGAGTTAAGTGAAGGAAAGAAACTTAAGTCTAATATTAGAAGTTAAGTGAGTGATAGTTAAAAAGTTAATGCCTTGTCAAGGACAGCTAAGTTAAGGAAAATAAAAATGTCAATTTATGTTAGTGTGAAGTTAGAAAAGTTTAGTTAAAGCATCAAGTCATAGTTTTCATAAGCGAAAGAAAGTTAGAGTTTTCATGATTCGATATTTAAAAAGTTTAGTGCTTATATAGTCATGGTTGGGTCATTGTAATGTGAAGTAAGAAGAGAGAATAACAACAACTTGGTGGATGTATATGAGAGAATAATTAATGAATATAACTTCTTTATTCAAGCAGAAGCTTGTGTACTTATTTGTCTTATGTTTGCATGTTTATCTTTGCCTCTAAATAACAAGTGGTATCAGAGAAAGGTTTAGCAAGGTTTCAAAGAACCAAAGGAGTTAAGAAGGTCATGAGCTACTTCCACTAAGAGCCTTGGCTATTGTGAGTATCCCACAAATCGAAGTTTGCATCCATTGGTCCATAAGTAGAAACTAGAGCTCGTTGAGAGTTTGTAAACCCAACTACTAAAATATTAGGGTGAGTAGCCTACAAATCCACCACCATATGAAGAGGAAAGAGCCACTGCCACTGACCAAAGGAGTATCCACCATAAGTTGTTGCCATGAGCCTCCATAAGAATTCGTGTAGAAGAGCTAGCAAAGTTTCTAGTAGTTGTTGTGAGCCACCATTAAAGTGAAGGTTAAAATGTTTAGTTTTAAAGATAATTAAGTGTATGCGACGTTCATTTCTAGAAGAATGAAAAAATAAGGAAAGAAGACAGAAGAAGAAAGAAAGATGACAGTCATGGGTCATAGGGAAAGGAAGAAACAAACCAAGAAAAGAAATCAAAAGGAAGAGTCAAAGTATTTTGAAGAGCTCTTAGAGGTTCTTTCCACAGTCGGGGTATCTAAAAGATAGGTAGGTGAATTAGAACAATTCAAGAATGAATGGATCAAGATAGGTCTGGTAACACTTCCAAAATTTACTTGTAAAATTTTTAATTTATGGGAACTATCAAAATAAAACATTTTCTTTGATGTAAAGAGTTGATTGAGTATTGGTCTAGTAACGCATATGATGAATTACGTGATGCCTTAGTATTTGATCTTATAAAACATGCATTGGATGAGAAGTCCTTGTGCGAGGTATTGAAAGCTACATCTTCCTAGGAAGCATGGAAAACACTGGAAGTAGAATTTGGTATAAAGAAAACTGACATAAAGCAACAAATTCTATTACATTATGTTGAAGAATCAATTGAAAGTTAACTACAGGCCTGAGAGTAAATGAGAAAGACTCTATGAGGAAAACTGAGCTTGGAGAATCCCACTCAAATGTGGATGATGGACATAAAGACTATAAAAGTGAAACCCATCATGTAGACATGAATATGGATGAAGAACACTGAAAAAAGATTGCAGAGTGAGAAGTTGAAGCCTCTACGTGTGAAGTAGAGAAAGAGCATATAAATGTTTGAGATCCCCACTTAAGATGTATGGTGAAGATGATGGTGAATCCCATTGTGACAAGACACATGTGGATGGTGATTGTAAAATGAGTTGTGAATTTCTAAATCCAACAATAGACCTTGTTGATGATGGTGAAGCTTCCAATAATCAAGTGAATAACATGTGTGATATATTTGGTATGACTGTAGTTGATGATGACCTCTTTTCATCAATGTTTGAGGCATTTAAGTTTTAGAATAACATAGATCGTTTTTCATATGAAGTAATGGTTTGTAGAGATGAAAGTGCATCTCTCATGAATCCAACAACAAATGATGAATTTGGTGAAGTTGAAATTATTAATGAGCACATGTGCGCTCATATATCTTACCGTAAAGTGGATGAAAATTATGTTGATGAAATTTATTGTCCCTTTTTAGAAACAAGGATTTATTGTGGAAATATGGAAAGTTTCGTGTTTGATGAAAAATTGAAGGTTGAAGCTACCACTGTAACAACAAGTTATGAAGCAATAATTAGAATTGCTCATGAAGCGGAGAGAAATCTAGCAACAATTGATGATTAAGAAAAGGATAAAGTGATTCATGAGTTTTTGATGAGAATATCCACTAACATCATAACCGTGGAAGATAGCCTCAATGCCGTTGAAGAGGTAGAGAAGAGAGAAGAAGCAAATAAATCTCTTAGTACAGAGTATAATGAAGATGTTTTTAACATTGATTTTGAGTGTGCAAGTATATAGGACAACATTCCAATTATAGTTATAGTTGAAAGAGAAGATGAAGAAAACGATGTAGGAAATGGAAAGGAAGTTTCTAAAGATGAAGAAGAAAGCATTGAAAAAACCTTTCAACAATGCACTGAAGAAGAGATCAAATTCTACTATCAAGAAATATGGCAGAAAGAATATCAGGAATATGAGGCGGAAGAAGCATGGCAAATTTCATAGTTTGAAGATGAAGAGTTGTGGTAGTAGTCCTTGAGTCAACGAATCTGTTGACACCTAATCTTTGGGATTAGGTAAATCCATGTAAATATTGTAAATAACAAAATAAAGAGATTTGGAAGACAAGGAGACATTGGTAGATGAAACCTAATAGTATCCCTATCCATATATGTACATGTTCCATCTTAATGAAAAACACAATTGAATTCATTGAGTTACCTCCTATCCTAACATGGTATTAGAGGCAACCTCTATTTTTAGTTTTATGCTCCATGTAAGTCCTCTTTCCCTTGACAACAAATATTTCTTTGATTCTCTACATTGTGCACTGAATTCTTTGTCAATTCTCTGCCTCAAACCTTCACATTTTCTTTTTTCAAATCCCCCTTGCTCGCTCTCCCTTTGAACGTTGGTATAACCTACCCAGACACATTTGATATCATATTACACTTCCATTTTCAGTCATGCTTGCGTAAAATTTTGTTTCTCAGATTCTTCCTTCTATGTAACCAATTGTTTTCTGAGGGAATTAATTGTCTGTCGCCGCACTTTTGAGATATAGTCTCGGATTTTCATTATTTGTTGTTTCTTCTCTCCCAAGATATGTTCCTAGGTGTAATTTATATATCGATGCTTCTCTTCTAATACATTTTACTGCATTGAATTTGTGTCGAGCAATTTGGTGACTTCTTGTGAAATTGAAATTGGTTGAGGGTTTGTGCTTGACGGTGAACACCACCCCACATTAAATGTTGTCTCAAAACTTGGCTCTAGAAATGATATGTTGGATGGTGCGTGTGCTCCTATGTGTGCTCTCGTGAACTATTGTTGCTCTCTTCATTAATTCCCACTGTAAGTGGTATGAATATGTTTCACTGAGTTAAGTTGAATATCCTTTTATGTGTTGTGTTATTGGATAAGTTTTTTAATTTTTAAAAGGAGGTTGTGATGCTAAGTTAAAAAAAAAAGGCTGTGATGCATGATATAAGGGCTGTGATGTTTGTGGTGTTAAATCTTTTTGAAGGCCATGATACATAAAGGCATAGAGGTCATGGAATACATGAATAAGCTATGAAAGTATTGTGGTTCATGGATACGTAAGCCTTATTTTAATGAGCACATGTTGTTCTGTAATGGCATTGTCATATATAATGGTATTTTAAAAGGGCTAAAGCATATGAAGGGTTATGTTATGGCATATGATGGTATATGTGATGCCGGATGAATGGTCATATATAGTATATAACTTCATTGAAATTGTTATATGAAATTACCATATGGTATATGGAAGGTATATAGTACACATTAAATAAGTGAAGGTTTATAAAATCACATTAAACTATTGATTTTCTATAGTTAATAGTGAAGTTGGTAGTGTTTTTTTTTTTGTGTGATGCATTCATTAATATCCTTTGTGGGAATAGTTCTCTTTGGAAAAAAAAAACTATCATGAGTGGTCTTGGAAGATAAAACACACCCTCATTTTCAATGACCTTTGGAAAGGAATTTGTGAAGGGGAAGGAGACAATGCACCTAAAAATCCCACTTCAGATAAGGATTTTTCCATTTGGGAGAACAAGAAAAACAAGGTCTACGCCTTAATTGTAGCATCATTTTGTAGCATTAGTAAATGAAGAGGTGAGTCGACATATTTCTCCATTTTTAAATGCTTTTGAATCCTTAAAGAAATTCAAGGAATTGTATGACTCACACTTTGAACTTCAATTTGTTTAATTGATGATAAAGTTGTTCAATCTTGAGTTGAAAGATCATGACCCTCTTGCCTTAGCATCATTTTTAAGATCTATTATGCATGACAAAAAAGACAATGGTGTTGAAATATAAATTCATCTCATAGCTTATTTCAAGGTACTATATCCTACCTATTCACATTACCTTGAGTCATTGCAAGCAAGTGGAAACCTTAAGGAGATTAACTTTGACTCCCTTGAGAAGAAGTTTTCTAAAAGAGAGAAGGATTTTGCAAAGAGGACAATTCCTTAGTGTACTGAAGAAGTTGTGTGCCTTTCCTAGAAGGAGAAGAATCATGTAGAATATTCTTCTAGAGGAAGAGGTGGCCGAAGAGGAAGAGGAAGGAGGAATTTTAGAGGCAGGGGGGAAGATAGTTCCAAGGATACAAGTCTAATCTTAATTTCATATGATGCAATAGGGATGGACATGATGCTTCTACATGTAATATTCATTGGGTCAAAATTGAGCCAAAAATAAATGAAGAAAAACGAAAAAAACTAAGCACTTGAATTTTCTCATTATGCTGTGGCACATTGCAACATTAGAGTAACTGAAGACTTATTCAATGCTTCACTTGCATCATGGAAGGATGATTGGTCACTTGATTCAAGAGAAACTTTCCATATGACTTTCAAGAGAGATTTATTTGAATAATTTATTGACAATGTTGATGGAGAAGTATACTTTGTAGACAAGTCAAAACTCAAGCCATTAGGGCTTGGCACCATTAGGCTCAAGCTGCTTGGTCTTCCAGACTTTCTTCTACATGATGTTCTATACCTTCCGGAGCTGAGGAGAAACTTTATGTCTTTGGTCCACATATTCCAACAAGGGAGCTCCATTCATATATGTGATGGCAAGGTCGAGGTCAGAAAGCATTAGATCACTCACTTTTCATGACGGGGATAGAAGAAGAAAGACCTTCTAAAGTTGCAAGGAACCTCTGCTCGTCCACAAAACTTCTCATATAGTTCTCACTATGATGAAGGTACATTTCCATCAAGTCTTTTATGGCATTCTAGATTTGGACACTTGAACTATGACAACCTTCGTTTGTTGAAGAAAAATGGTGTTATTGATTTGCCTACAATTCCTTGGAAACTTAACGAATGTGATGCTTGTATCTTAGGAAAGAACAAAAAATAATATTTTCATGATTGTTAATCCAGAGCACATAGAAAAATTGAACTCATTCATTCTGATTTATGTGGCCCAATGTTTGTTCCTCCTATAAATGGTAATAAATATATGATGACATTTATTGATGACTATACTAGAATGTGTTGGGTTTATTTATTGAAGAACAAATATGAAGCTTTTGAAACATTCAATAACTATCATGCATGGATTGAAAATGATGCACAATCTCATATTGTCTCTATTCACATTGATAATGGAAAATGATACACTTCAAATGAATTTGAAAACTAGCTTCTCCAACATGGAATAAAATATCAAACAACTGTGCAATATAATCACCAAAAAAATGGAGTAGCCGAAAGAATGAACAAGAAAGTCTTAAATATAGTATGTTCCATGATGTTTTTCAAGAATGTTAAACTGATGTTTTTGACTAATGCATTTCTATGTTTTGTGTATATAAAGAATAAGTGTCCATATAATGCTATAAAAAATAATACTCCCTATGAAATGTGGTATGGCCACATTCCTTCGGTGAGGAATCTCAAGGTTTTTGGTTCTACTCGTTATGCCTTGATACCTAAGTAAAAGAGAAACAAACTTGGTGCAAGGAGTTACACGTGTATCTTATTGGGGTAATCAAATACCTCCAAAGCATACCATCTCTATTAAGAAGTCAATAACAAGTTTATAATATCTAGAGATGTGATCTTTCTTGAATCTTCCAAGACTGACAATGTTTTTGAGCGGAAACTTGATCGCTTGGATAGATTCAGACATGTAAAATACTTTCAATACTTTGATAATGAGATTCCAAATCTTGAAGGGGGGATTCCTATACTAGATCAATATGTGGAATCTTCTTCTAAAGCACTCTCTCCCATGCATGAAGCTCCAACCACTGATCCATATGACACTTTGAGTGATGTGGTTGACAGAATTGGGAGACTAAATCTTGATTCAAACCCAACTCAGTCAACTGAGCAGTCTAGGCCATCTCAGAAATGTCATCCAAAATGGATGAAAATAATTTTGAAAGTCTTCATCCTGATGAGGTTGGAAAGACATGAACAAGAATCTGAACCAGATAGAAGGGAGGGGATGTAGACAATCCTAATTCATAGGTTGATATGGATGTTCCTTATGACTGTGAGCTAAATTTGTCTACATATTTTGAAACAACTTCCTTCAAATAATCTACTTCTCATGATGAATGAAAAGAAGTGATGTAGAAAGAATTTGATGCTTTGATAAATAATGACACCTAGAAGTTGGTTGATCCTCCATTGGGAACCAAACAAATTGGCTGCAAGTGGGTCTTCAAAAACAAGTATAAATGAGATGGCTCACTTGACAAACATATAGCCAGGATTGTGGCAAAAGGTTTTGCACAAAATGAAGGGTTTGACTATGAGGAGAATTTTTCCCCCATGGAAAAATGGGCTACCATCTAGATACTCTTTGCCTTGGTAGCAAAAAACAATTAGAAATTCCATCAAATGGATGTAAAAACTACTTTCTTAAATGGAGATCTAAAAGAGAATGTTTTCATGTCCCAACCAGAAGGATTGTTGTGAAGGGCGAGGAACACAAAATATGCAAGCTTGTAAAATCCATGTATGGCCTCAAGCAAGCATCGGAGTGTGGTATGAGAAGTTAGCTAAGAATCTTCTAAAATTCAACTTCAAACATTATGATCTTGATGATGCAAATTTGTTGGTCAGGAAAGTTGGCAAAACAATTGTATATCTTGTGGTGTATGTAAATTATCTTCTGATGACATGGAACAATGAGAGATACATTGCATCCTTAAAGAAGGAATTGAGGAAAGGTTTTGAAATGATAGATTTGGGCTATGTTCACTACTATCTTGGTATTGAAGTAACTCAACATCCAAAGTTTATATTCCTCTCTCAGAAGAAGTACATTGGAGATTTGTTGAACAAGTTTGGCATGGCTGAGTACAAATGTCTAAGGATTGTTGGTGAGCCCAAGAATATGAATATATACAAGGAGATGGATTGTCTTGGCCTCAACATGATGTCTAATAAGATGGTATTTTGTATTGATGTGCTTCGTTTGATCATGGAACTTTAGTTTTTTGGCCATCTTTTTTTACAAAAGTCTTGTCAATCAAAAGAGAATTTAAGTGTACTTGTTTCTCCTTCAAATCTTCCATAATTTTCCTGAGCCTAATAATTTCCTTTGTTGCTTCAATTGTTGCCACATAGTATGCCTCATTTGTGGAATCTGCTAGAACTAACTATTTGCGTGGCCTCCAGGAGACAACTCTTTATCCAACACCCATAAAATAACTTGAATTAGATACTATGTTTTCTTTATCTCCATCAAAGTATGAATCAGAGTATCTAATCAAGGTGAAGTCACCCATCTATGTATACTTCAGTCCGAAGTCTTAAGTTCCCTTCAAGTACTTTAGAACTTCTTTTGCAGCAAACCAATGACCCTCACAAGGATTTTGCATAAACTTGGAGAGGATTCCAACAATAAATGAGATGTATGGTTTGGTAGTAGTCAGGTAGTTGATAATTTCTATGAGTTGTCTATACTTTGTTGAATCCTCAAATTCTTTCCCTTCAATGGATGTGAGCTTTAAATTATGTTGCATTGGAGTAGTTAAAGGATTTCACTCAGCCATGCCAAACCTATTCAATAGATCTCCAGTGCACTTCTTCTGAGAGAGGAATATAAACTTCAAATGTTGGGTTACTTCAATACCAAAATAATAGTCAACATAGCCCAAATATGTCATTTCAAAACCTTTCCTTAGTTCTTTCTATATGGATGCAATGTAGTTCTCTCATTGTTCCCTGTTATAAAAATATCATCTAAATACACCACAATATGCACAACTATTTTTCCAACTTCCTTGATAAAAAAAAAGTGCCATCATCAAGATCATAATGTTTGGAATTGAGTTTCAGAAGATGCTCAATCAATTTATGTACTAGGCTCATGATTCTCAATTGAGGGCTTAAAAGGATTTTATAAGCTTGCATACTTTGTGTTCCTAACCCTTCACAACAAATTCTTCTATTTGGGACATAAAAACATTCTCTTTCATATATCCATTCAAGAAAGAAGTTTTTACATCCATTTGATGGACTTTAAACTGTTTTGTGCTTCCAAAGCAAAGTGTGTCCAAATGGTAGCACATTTTGCTGTGGGGGAAAAGTCTCCTCATAATCAGCCCCTTCTTTCTGTGTAAAACCTTTTGTCACAAGCCTAGCCTTATGCTTGTCAAGTGAGCCATATGTTTTATACTTGTTCTTGAATACCCACTTGTTGCCTATTGGTTTAGTGAAGGGACTTCAAAGAGGATAAAAGGTATACAAAAATGAGAGTAGTAGTTATTTTTATCTTAAATTTTATAATACATGACATTAACTATTTTATAAATTCATTGAACAAATATATTTTTCATTGTAGATGATAAGGAGTGGGAGGCATTACATTTGTATGTTGCATACAATTCTGACTTTATGTTGGAATGGATGGAGAAGTACGTTGAACAAAAGAAATTAGAGGATGAAAATGCATGGGCCAATATATATAATAGACATGGTGAAAACACTACTTCAGGATTTCCTGCAAGCCATAAAAGAAAGTGGCCAGAGAGATGCTCATGGAATTGGCTAAAGACCAATATTGAACATGAGGCAACAAAAGGGATGGATAGAGTGACACAATAACAATTGAATTTCATTAAAGGATCTATAAATGGGGAGGTGATATATATTAATATATTGCATATATTTAATAAATTTTTTATTAACTTTTGTATCCTTGAATCTAATTAGTTAATATTTATATGAATTTAGGTAACATATTACAAAGGAATGTGGAATTTTGGTCATAATTTTCACATCAAAAAAGTTGATGAAAAGAGAAACACTTATGATTGTGGAGTTTTAGCATCATTTGAGGTGGAATTCCATTCACATGCAAATGATAAACAACCAATCACAAGCACACTTCACTACTATGGAGTGAAGGAGGATATTATAGAGCTTGATTTTATGTCTTTCAAGAAAGTTATTTTTCATGTTGAATGGTACAAGCTTATAGAAATGGGAGAAATTAAAACTATCTTGCTCCACAATAATCAATTCCATATGATCAATACATCTAGGTTTGAAACCACTTTTGAACCTTATGTGTTTCCAAGTCAATGTGACCAAAATTTTCTCATTCCAAATTTAGAAAGTCCTAGTTGGTCATTTATGATTGATTATGATCCAAGAGGACAGAGAGTAACATTTGTTTAAGATGTAGAGGACCATGATTTACTTGAAGATACAGAAGTTCCCCCCTGAAGACATAGATGACCAAGATGGATATACATTGGGCCTAATGTAGCCTTCGCCAACAACTCTTGAACTTGGATTTTCAAATCCATAAATTCTCTTACTATATTCCAATAAGGGGCTTTAGACATAGGCACAACTCCTCGTACCATATCTATAGAAAAATCTATATCCATTTTTAGTGACAACCATAGAATATTTTCTGGAAACACATTAGGAAATTTTTTAACCACATCCAAATTTTCCAAAGATGTAGTATTGTTCTTAGCTCATCCATAGTCATCTGTCCCATCCTTAAATCATGGAATTCCTTGGTTCATTTGTCCAAGTAGCGTTCAGTTAAGTATTTTCCTTTGAATAACTGTCAGAATTATTCCCATCTAACCTCCTTTCCCTCTAAATTATGCACAATACGCAATTCCTCCCACCACAGAGACGTCTTTCCTTATAATTGATATGTAGCCAATTTGGTTTTTAGTTCTGGAGTATAGTAAAAAACTTGGAATATTGATTTATATTTAGCAGCTACACCTCTGATGCTTCCTCTATTTCCCCATCATAAGTTAGGGATCAAATTTTCTTAAATTCCCCATGTAGCTCCACTCTTGGTTTCCTTTTTGACTTAGGTATGTATTTGATTGATTTTTCCTATACATCATCAGTTGGTCCTCCTTTACTAACCACTTCCTATTCTATAGCTTTTAGTTTGGTGGTTCCTTTATTTTATTAGCAGGGAGTTTATTCAATAGATTCATTATTACTTTTTCATGTTTTGCATTAGCCTTTTGCAACCTTTCTTGGTTTGCTCAGAGAGAATTTATTTCATTATGCAATTCCCTCATCACAGTTAACATGTCTCTGGTGGGAATCTATGCTTTCTACCCAAAATACACGTATATCTTGTCTTCACCGATAGGGTTGCCACCTAGAAATTCTGCCATGATTTCCTTTCCTCCTCTCTACACAATTCAAATTTTCTGTTAGCCACATGAGAAGTCATGGTTAGCTCAGGTCTCCAGCTTTTTTAACTTGGCTCTGATACCACTTTTCACATCACTAATATCTCTTAATATATCCATTTTTTTTAAAGAAAGAGAAAATGACATGTTATAATTTATAACTATGATGATATTTCTCAAGATAAATTTTCACATGAAGTTTAATCTTCTATCACACCTTTTCCACCTTCAGCTCCTTTTTTTTACTAAGAAGCCTTATTTTATGTATTGTATGAGGTTGATATCTCATTGAGATGTTTTTCGTACTAAATGGATTACTAACTCATCATATTTTCTTTTGTGCCTATAGCATTTAGAAACACTATCCATATTAGTAGTTTCTATATAGTCATAACATTGATACACACTTCTGTTAAATTTACTATCGTTATGTACCCTTAACACAATGTTTTTTTTTTTTAATTTCAAGTTTGTCCACTAAAGGTTGTACCTTGGTCTAAATGGAGACATTGTATTACAATACCCATAGAGAGATCATTTCTCTCTCTATCATGTCGGGTTATTTTTAGTCTCTGCACCTTTGTGGCTGTAGGGATTATTGTAATCATTTTCTTCCATTTCATTAGTTTTGCACAAAAACCAAAAATAATTAACTTAATGTTACGAACTTATATTATATAGAGTTGGTAGAGCACCTTTTCCTCAATGAATGAACTTCATTCCGATGGTTTTTCAACCAATATAAATTTTAGAGGTCTTATTTGGCTTCATATTGAGGAGAGATGTAGTAAAACTTAGGATAAATCAAAAGTGATCCATAGAGTTTGAGATTCTCTTAACTAATGCTAACATTACTCGTAAACATTTTATGTTTAAAATTAAAAACATATATTTTCATTGTATGCTTGGGGAGACACT
This sequence comes from Pinus tabuliformis, assembly GCA_031772625.1. Taxonomy (NCBI): domain Eukaryota; kingdom Viridiplantae; phylum Streptophyta; class Pinopsida; order Pinales; family Pinaceae; genus Pinus; species Pinus tabuliformis. The sequence continues at coordinate 852,397,400 of CM062810.1, read as the reverse complement.
TGTTTTCACCACCGAAAACATGTGGCGTGTGGCACCTTCTCCATGAAGGAGGAATTCACGGCTTGACTTATGGGTCTTTTCCTCCCAGCTCATCCTCATGGGGATTTGAATTAGACAACATGATACAGAGATCTGAAGAAGAGGGGAAAATGAACAGTTACATGAATCAACAGTGCCACCCTCCTCTAGGCAGCGAGTCTCTAGGAAGTGGGAAAGCGCTTGCATAAAGAATAGATAGATATCCGTTCTCCTAGACTATGAGACTATCTATCAGAGACTGAGTGGCAATTACTATTGGTATGATATGATTGGAAATGATTGGGTCTATCAGCAATGGCCCTCAGGCAATAAATTCTTGCTAGCACAAGCAATAACTTATGGCTAGCACTTGGTGGGTACTTGCCTAAGGACAAATATTTTTCCATCCCAAGATTAGACTACTCTATGCCTCTCATTTCCTAAGTAGCATTGTTATACGTAATTACCTGAGGTTAAGTAAGACCCTGGTCTTGAGCTCTGTGAAGGGAAGGTTATCCAAAACCCCCTTAAGTCACCATTTCTCCAATTCCATGTACAAACGTAGGACAAGCTAGGAATAGAAGTTAGGATCTCCCCCCTACTCTATCACTGAGTTTCGTGTCCTCTGGATGACGAGCGATATAGTTTTCATGTGTCAATTGAAATTCCAATAGAAATACAACCTTTACAATCTCAAATCTCAAATTTGTTGAAGCCAATATATTTTATTTCATCTCATCCCTTTATTTCATCTACTTGTAGGTGGAATGGAGAAAATTGCATGAGAATGATGCAATATGGAAAAGAACCCATGTGGAAGCCATCAAAGCAACCTAAGTATTTGAACAGGTAAATTAATAAAAGAAATTTGTGTTGGAAATAATACTGAGAGGGGGGGTGAATCAGTATTATCTAATTCTTTTAATAAATCTTCTTTATTTGTCCTTTGAATTATTTTTGCATGTCAGTACCATAAAATAATGAGCATGAACAAAGAAAACAGATAGTCACACCAAAGAACACAAGATGTAAGGTGGAAACCCAATGTGGGTGAAAACCACCTGCTGCAATATGTCTCTATCTTCTTTCAAATTAGAAACTCCTTTTACAATGGTTTTGTACTGGTGCAGTCCTTTACCAGTACGCAGGCTGCAACCTGCAGAGAGTTACAACTCTCTCTCGTTTTCCAGTCTCTCCTGGAAGGGAGATACAACCCCCTACTTCTTTTCTTACAAGGACCACTTTTCATAAATTTTCAAACTGGATCCATAAGCATCAAATGATCATCAAGTATAAGAGAATCACCCAGTCAACTGTAGTAACTAGATCAATAATAATAGGACCAAACCCAGAACACAACAATGATAAACAAAGATTTTAAGAGAAGTAAGCACCCTGCTCGCCTGCTTACGTAAGCACCCTGCTCAACTGCTTGCCTGCTTACCGTACGCACCCTGCTCAACTGCTTGCCTGCTTACAGTACGCACCCTGCTCAACTGCTCGCCTGCTTACGTACGCACCCTGCTCAACTGCTCGCCTGCGTACCTCGCTCTGAGTCCATTGAACTGCCTGCGGACCTCCGCACCTGCAACCCTTCTGTGCCTGCGTATGTACGCACCTGCAACCCTTCTGTGCCTGCGTATGTACGCACCTGCAACCCTTCTGTGCCTGCGTATGTACGCACCCGAAACGCTTCGTTCCTGCGTATGTACGCACTTTTCTCTCACTGTACCTGCGTACCTTCGGGCATAGATGATTTCAAGACTTCAGAAATAACCCAGACAGTCAGATCTACAGATCTGAACATGCGCCGAAGAGATCTCAATCCATCAGTAGATTCGCCTTATTTAGATCTAGACATACTCCCAAGAGATCATAATATTTCAGATCTAGCCCTCATAAGATATTCAACCCAAAACATGCTCAAGCCAAATGATCTCCTTTGCTTTATATAGGAAAGCTCTTCCTTAAATCATGGATCAATACCATGGGCCGACACCATAATAACATAATACTGTCGGCTAAATACCAAGAGTAAAACATAAGAAAACCCCACATGTGAATTTCTTTGCCTTGAAATGTGTGCACTGGGGGTACGCACCTCCTGAACGGGATAACTGCGGGTATGTACACACTTTATGTAAGACTGACCTGCGTGTATGCACCTTATGTAAGGTGTACCTGCGTACCCCTTATTTTCTTCAATATTTGATAGCTGATCATCAATCTCTGCTGCTGACTTGAAGTACTGTGATCTATCACCTGAATGGGTTGCCATCAAGGACAACACTTTAGCCATAATGCCAACAATCCCCCCCTTTGGACTTGATGGCAACCTCAAAACTTCAGCTTCATTCTCCCCCTTTGACATCAAGGGCAAAGGGTTATGCTCCCCCTAAGAACATGCTCCCCCTAAATATGAACCAGATCTGCAACGAAGAACCATAATCCACCATGAAAGAGATAGAGACATATTGCAGCTACTTCCAAGATCTCCTTCTGCACATCCTCCATAATGCCAACAATGCATTATATGCTCCCCCTGAACCTGTACCATCAATGAGAAGAGGTTCAGCAATAAGATGATGCATCAACAACCCCCAGCTTTTGCCTGAGGTATTCAAAAGTGTCCCTGGGCAATGGTTTGGTGAGAATATCAGCAACTTGTTCCTTAGAAGGAACATACTCCAACTTGACCTTCTGTTCAAGCACTTGTTCCCGGAGAAAATGATACTTGATTGGTATGTGCTTGGTTTTTGAATGCATAACCGGATTCTTTGAGATGCTGATTGCACTTGTGTTATCACATAAGATGGGGATAGGTGGTGTACAAGTGATTTGAAAATCCTGCAAAGTCTGCATCATCCAAAGGAGTTGGGTGCAACAAGATGCAGCAGCAACATATTCCGCTTCAGCTGTAGACAAGGCAATCGAACTCTGTTTCTTGCTGAACCAAGATACCAGTCTGGAACCCATAAAGAACGCACCACCACTTGTGCTTTTCCTGTCATCCACGCTTCCGGCCCAATCTGCATCTGTATAAGCATGAAGTGTAAGATCTGTATCTCTAGGATACCATAAGCCATAATTTTGAGTCCCTTGAAGATATTTGAAAATTCTCTTCACTGCCTGAAGATGAGTCTCCTTCGGATTTGCCTGAAATCTTCCAACTATTCCAACTGCATGCATGATGTCCGGTCAGGTACCTGTCAAATAAAGTAAACTTCCAATCATAGATCTGTAGGTTGGTTGATGTACTGCTGCAGATTCATCATTTTCACTGAGGCTACATCCTGTGACCATGGGTGTACATACTGGTTTTGCATCTTCCATACCATATTTCTTCAAAATCTGTTTGAGATACTTGGTTTGAGATAAAAAGATTCCTCCTTCTTTTTGTTGGATTTGCAAACCAAGGAAATATGTCAGTTCTCCTAGCAAGGACATTTCAAATTCTTTCTGCATGACCAAGGCAAAGCTTTGACTCATAGCTTCTTCATTGCTCCCAAAAATAATGTCATCTACATACACAACAAGTATTAGCAATTTGTCATTTTCAACTTTTATATAAAGATTGCTATCTGCTGATCCTTTTGAAAAGCCTTGTTGATGAAGATATTTGTCCAAACGGTAGTACCAAGCCCTTGGAGCTTGTTTGAGACCATAGAGAGCCTTTTTCAATCTGCATACAAGATTTGGATCATTTCCAAGAATGAACCCATCTGGCTGTTCAATGTACACTTCTTCTTCCAAGTCTCCATTCAGAAAGGCTGATTTCACGTCCATTTGAAATACTTTGAAGTTTTGAAAACTTGAGAGAGCAAGGAACATTCGGATGGCCTCAAGTCTTGCAACAGGAGCAAAGGTTTCTTCAAAGTCTATTCCTTCTTGCTGCGCATACCCTTTACAAACAAGTCTGGCTTTGTTTCTAATTACTTCTCCATTTTCATTCAATTTATTTTTGAAGACCCATTTTGTTCCGATAACATTCTTATCTTTTGGTCTAGGAACCAGCTCCCAAGTGTTGTTCTTTTCGATCTGCTCAAGTTCTTCATCCATTGCTTTCACCCAACATTCATCTTTGCATGCCTCTTTCACATTTTGTGGTTCAGTAGAGGAGAGTAATGCCAAATAGCTTGAAGCTTCTGCAACTGTTCTTCTTGTTTGTACACCTGCTTCTTTCTGCCCCATAATCTGAGATTCTGGATGATTCTTCTGAACATATCTGGATGGAGTCTTTTCTTCTATTCTTGTTTGCTCCTCTGGTTCTTCTTGAGGTTCTTCTTCTTCATCATTCTGTCGTTGGGGGTAGCCTTCATCTTCTTCGATGTCTTCATGATGTACTTGCCTAGGAATGTATCCCTTCTCATCAACCACTACATCAATGCTGTCAACAATTCTGCCAAGTCTTTTATTGTAGCATTTGTATGCTTTGCTATGTGGAGAGTAACCAAGAAGAATGCCTTCATCTGCTCTAGGTTCAAGTTTTCCAAGCTGCTCATCAGTATTCTTGATATAGCATTTGCTCCCAAAGATTTTGAAGTGCTTTACCGAAGGAGTCCTACCACTCCAGAGCTCATGAGGAGTTTGAGTGCTGTTCACCCGGACATTTGTTTTGTTGAGAATAACAACCGCAGCATGTGCAGCTTCACCCCAGAAAGTTGCGGGAGTTCCTGACTCATCAAGCATAGCACGAGCCATTTGTTGGACTGTTCTGTTCATTCTTTCCACAACTCCATTTTGCTGAGGAGTTCTTGCTGTAGAGAATTCTCTTCTTATCCCATGTTCTTCACAGAAATCGAAAAATTCATTTGAAGTAAATTCCCCACCTCTGTCGGATCTGAGGCACTTAATTTTGTGACCTGATTCATTTTCAACCAAGGCTTTGAAGGATTTGAATTTTTCGAATGCTTCATCTTTGTGCTTCATAAGTCCTAACCAGACAAACCTGGAGAAATCGTCAATGAATAATATCAAGTATTCTTCTCCTCGAGGTGTTCTTTTCCTGAAAGGACCGCATGTATCTGTATGTACTAGCTCAAGAGGCATGCTAGCTGATCCTTCTTTCTCTGGAAAGTTAGTTCTGGTTTGTTTTCCAAACTGACATGATTTGCATATGGTGTTGTCAGGAATTTTGATATCTGGAAGATCGCGAACTGCCTGATATTTGCATGCTTTCCTTATTTGTGAAAAGCTTAGATGTCCCAACCTCCGATGCCATAACCAGTGCTCATCATCCTTGCTCAGATAGCATTGTTGTTGTCCTTCTTCAAATATGTACAGATTATTTGGAGTTCTTTTGCCTTTGATCACTGTTTTACCTGTATCAAGATCACGAACAAGACATCCATTTGATCTGAATATAACCTCGGTTCTTTGATCACACATCTGGCTGACACTTAGAAGATTATGCTTCAATCCATCAACATACAAAACATTTCCAGCTTTGACCTTTTCTTTTAACTGAGCAATGCCTTTTCCTTTTATAGTTGCAGGAGTATCATTTCCAAAAGAGACTTTCTTTCCCTTTTCTAGAGCAGAATAAGACTCAAGTTTTTCTTTATCACCTGTCATATGCTTCGAACATCCACTGTCAATGTACCATAGATTTTCTGTCCCTCTGCATAAAATGCTATCCCACATCTTTCTGTTTGAGGTTCCTTTATTCTCCATGTTTTGGTGCTTGAGGCTTGTTCCTTTTTCTGCTGAAACCTGCTCCTGCATTCAGAGTCTTCATGACCAAAGTTATTGCAAATAGAACATTCAACTTCATTTTCAAGAACCGAAAAGTTGTTATAGGTCCTTTTTGTAATCCCCGTCATACTTCTTTGTTTTTGAGCTTCCCTAGTCATGATCGTTTTATATGCAACACATTGAGCTGCTTTGTGACCAAAGTTATGGCAAGAAAAGCATTGTCCATTGAAGAAACTTCTGCGGTTATCGAATCTACCAGCCAATTGATTGTAATTTCTATTGTCATCTATTCTTGAACCAAATTGAGAAGATTTTACCTGTGGCTGGTTGTAGCTTTTGTTCACCCTTAAGATGGATTGCCCCTGATAGTTTCTGTTTGTAATTTGTCCCTGCTTTACCTGATGATCTTCATTGTGCTTTTTCTCATTTCTTCTTGCTGCATCAAGATAACTTTTTGAGGTGGATGCTTGAGAAGTTTCTCCATTATAGCCCAGACCTGTCTTGTTTAGTGGAGACCGCTGCACATTGATAATCTCATCCAAAGTTTCAGATCCTTTGACAAACTTAAGATTAATAGCTTTTGTTTTCTCAATCTCTTTTCTAAGACCAACAATTTCACCTTCTAATTTTTCAAGATGTTTTTCTTTTTCATCAATTTGAAATTGTAGAGTATCAATGATCATATTCTTTTCTTCTATACATCTCTTGAGTCTAGTAATTTCATCATAAAGGTTATCCACATCTATAGCATCCATATAATCATCATCTTCAAATGCCATTAACAACTTATATTCATTACCTCGTTCATCTTCATCACTGTTTGATAGACCATCACTATCTTCATGAGTGTAGTAGCTTTTCTTATTTGCATTTTGTTTCTTGTTCCATCTAGTAGGTTCCTTTCCTTTATCCTTATAAGGACATTTTGCAGCATAATGACCTACTCTTCCACAAGAAAAGCATTTAAAAGGTAACTTACCTCTGAACCTTCCAGAACCCCTTTGAAGATTTCTGACAAAATTTGATTCTTCTTCCTCTTCTTCTGGGACGTGGCTCGCTTCATAATAATCTCCTTTGCCTGATGCCTTGAAAACAGCTTCTCTTCTGTCTGATGGACCTCCCTTTCTCATTTCATAAGCAGTTAGAATTCCATGTAGCTGAGACATAGTAAGAATTCGTAGATTTTCCTTTTCTTCTATTGCAGATACTTTAGATTCAAACTTGGGGGACAATGATCTTAGAACCTTTTAAACCACAATAGCCTCTTTTATTTCTTCACCCAAATTTTTCATACAGTTAACAACCTCATCTACCCGAAGAAAATAGTTAGCCACACTTTCATCATTATACATTCTGAGAGTCTCATACTGAATTCTGAGAGTTTGAAGTTTAGCACGCTTTACCTGTTCATCTCCTTCATAGCTCGTGACAGTTTTGTCCCATATCTCTTTTGCGGATTTATAGTGCATTACCTTCATGAATTCTGATTGAGATATACATCCTAATAGAGTATTGACTGCTTTCGCATTTGTTTCATACTTCTTTTTCTCGGCTGCATCTGTAGGAGTAGCTGAAGGAAAAGCGTAGCCTGTCTCTACAATGTCCCAAACTTCTGTACCAAGAGATTGAAGATAGGCAGTAACTCTTACCTTCCAATAATTGAAGTTTGTCCCATCAAAAACCGGTGGCCTGATTGATGCTTCTCTCTCATAGTTGCTCATGATGAACGATCTACCTTCAAGCGATCAAGCTTCTCTGAAGGACCTGCTCTGATACCAATTGTTGGAAATAATACTGAGAGGGGGGGTGAATCAGTATTATCTAATTCTTTTAATAAATCTTCTTTATTTGTCCTTTGAATTATTTTTGCATGTCAGTACCATAAAATAATGAGCATGAACAAAGAAAGCAGATAGTCACACCAAAGAACACAAGATGTAAGGTGGAAACCCAATGTGGGTGAAAACCACCTGCTGCAATATGTCTCTATCTTCTTTCAAATTAGAAACTCCTTTTACAATGGTTTTGTACTGGTGCAGTCCTTTACCAGTACGCAGGCTGCAACCTGCAGAGAGCTACAACTCTCTCTCGTTTTCCAGTCTCTCCTGGAAGGGAGCTACAACCCCCTACTTCTTTTCTTACAAGGACCACTTTTCATAAATTTTCAAACTGGATCCATAAGCATCAAATGATCATCAAGTATAAGAGAATCACCCAGTCAACTGTAGTAACCAGATCAACAATAATAGGACCAAACCCAGAACACAGCAATGATAAACAAAGATTTTAAGAGAAGTAAGCACCCTGCTCAACTGCTCGCCTGCTTACGTAAGCACCCTGCTCAACTACTTGCCTGCTTACCATACGCACCCTGCTCAACTGCTTGCCTGCTTACAGTACGCACCCTACTCAACTGCTCGCCTGCTTACGTACGCACCCTGCTCAACTGCTCACCTGCGTACCTCGCTCTGAGTCTATTGAACTGCCTGCGGACCTCCGCACCTGCAACCCTTCTGTGCCTGCATATGTACACACCTGCAACCCTTCTGTGCCTGCGTATGTATGCACCTGCAACCCTTCTGTCCCTGCATATGTACGCACCTGCAACCCTTCTGTGCTTGCGTATGTACGCACCTGCAACCCTTCTGTGCCTGCGTAAAATGATTCGTTCCTACGTATGTACACACTTTTCTCTCACTGTACCTGCGTACCTTCGGGCATAGATGATTTCAAAACTTCAGAAATAACCCAGACAGTCAGATCTACAGATCTGAACATGCACCGAAGAGATCTCAATCCATCAGTAGATTTGCCTTATTTAGATCTAGACATACTCCCAAGAGATCATAATATTTCAGATCTAGCCCTCATAAGATATTCAACCCAAAACATGCTCAAGCCAAATGATCTCCTTTGCTTTATATAGGAAAGCTCTTCCTTAAATCATGGATCAATACCACGGGCTGACACCATAATAACACAATACCGTCGGCTAAATACCAAGAGTAAAACATAAGAAAACCGCACATGTGAATTTCTTTGCCTTGAAATGTGTGCACTGGGGGTACGCACCTCCTGAACGGGATAACTGCGGGTATGTACGCACTTTATGTAACACTGACCTGTGTGTACGCACCCTATGTAAGGTGTACCTGCGTACCCCTTATTTTCTTCAATATTTGATAGTTGATCATCAATCTCTGCTGCTGACTTGAAGTACTGTGATCTATCACCTGAATGGGTTGCCATCAAGGACAACACTTTAGCCATAATGCCAACAATTTGAACTACATCCTTGTGCTTATAGTAAGGCAAGCAACCAAATGCTATTTTTGTGTTTCCTAGCACTCATAACATCCTGGAACAACATTTTTGTTGGTCCTCCATAGCTACAATCCATATCTAGAGTGAATATTTTGCATGTCATTAATCGACACTACATACACCAGGCATCAATGACAATTCTCTTATTGATTCTAAAGTGTGTTTAACCCACACTCCCATATTAGAATATCTCACAAATTCATATGAGATTTTATTAGACGCTAGTTGTTATTGAGGTTGAAAATTCACCTAAGTTGTGTCGCAAGAATGTGAAGGTCCAAGGACAGTCAAATATACAAGTGTTGAGTCTACATGAAGAGCAAAAGAATGAAGTGGTGGAAAAATACTCTAAAGGAAACTCATAGTGGCACCAGTTTGGAAATGAGAAAGTGTACAGCAACACTTTGTAGGATATGTCATTGCAAGACCTTCCTCAACCAAGAGAATAATGATGATGTAGAAAACCGAAAGTGGAATTCCTCCTCAATAGTGAAGGAAAAGTTACTTTTGTACCAAAGAAGGACATATCCATGACAACCATGGAATTCAATTGGTTGGTGGAGTAGAAAAATGAATAAAAATAGTAGCAGAGTAAATGAAATTGATCTCAATGCTAAAATAATCCCATGAGGATTTCCATGTTCACAAGTTTCCGAAAAAACATAATTTTTGGTTTTTTTTACCCGTGACCACCAAATTTGTGTATGATCTGTCTCCTCTACAAATCATATGTCTACTAAAAGAAATAAGACATATACATCTCTCTATTCAAAATCTGTAAGCCAAGATTGTCATGGTAGGAGTCATGAAGTGTATTGAATGGTAAATATCCCTGAAGTTTTGAATTCCTTTATGATGACTTCACTAGAATGCATTGTCCAACTTTTGAATGGACAATATAGACAACTTGTTAATTAGAACAAATTTTTGTTAGACTACACAATCGTCATTTCTAATATCAATCTTGTGAGTGATGAACTTAGCATGAGAGGTTATTGTGTTTCTTTGTAACTTTTCTTCTATGGTGGACCTTCATAACTATAAAATAGAAGCTGACATCTTACAGACACAACTGAATTCAATAGCAGAGCATAAGAGTATTTATGAAGATATGTTGAAACATAAAGAGGGGATTTTGGTGGAAACCATCAAAGAGAGGGATAAGTTGTAGAAGCAGTTCACCTAGGAAAGCAAGAAAGGCCCAATATTGAATGCTGAAGAAAAACACTATATCTAGGATGCCATTACAAAGCATGCTTACACTCTAAGAGAAATGTTATATGATTACAGAAAACCATTATTGAAATATCTAACCAAGAAATCATACCTAGAAGTTATATTAACAATCAATAACTAAGCCATTGCACAACAATAAATATATATCTTAAACTACACATAAAGCATACTAAATTAGCTAAACATTCAACCCATTTTTTATCTTGTTCATTACATTAGCATAATGAATCAACAAGCATACATCAAAAACAAAAATCCATTAAATCATATTTAGAATCCAAATTTAGGTTAGTAATCAAATCTCTTTTTATTATACATGAAAGACGATTACAACACAACAAACAAGTTTACCCCGAGCTGAAAACTTAATCACCAAATCAACTAGCGTATTGTAGCTAATATTCACCCACGTAAATATAAAACCTTAGTTATTCCTAACATCTTGTGAAGTTATCTAAAATTCAAATTACCAATATGCACTTACCCAGATAATACGTTGGATTCTTGAACACCATTCCCACGAAATAATTTTGAGCTACCGACATAAAGACCATGCCCACTTGTGTTTGAGGCAGCTAGTGCACTTGGAACATTATTTATGAGGTTTTACAAATTGGAACCTTTAAGTCCTATTCAAGAAACTTCATCTGCTAGGGGATGAGAAATGAGCACAGGAATTATAGTATTTTCCCTGGAAAAATTTACATAGGTCTTGTTCTGATAACTTCCAATATGAGTGAGATATGAAGGAATATATACAACTGATCCTAAATTAATAAAGATAGGGTGTTCCCATTTCTTTGAAGCCATCAAATCAACTTGGTTTGTTCTCAATTTCCCTTTCTTGAGAGGGTTATTTGGTCCTTAGTTCTGATTAGGATTTACCCCAACATTTTCCGATTCATTTTTACCTAGTTCCTTCCTATCACTAAGTCATCTTCACACAAAAGGAAAAGAATCACATATTTAAGATGTAATTATTTCCATTGTAACTGTTGTAGAAGAGTCCCTATGATGTTGCTATGTAAGCCAAAAACTAGCATTGTACAGGGGAGCCATTGTATCACTTTGAAAACACTTCTTTCACACTAATTCATGTGGTTTCCACTTCTCTAAGGGAACCAGATACAATCTAGTGCGCAAGGGGGTTCCTAACACTCAACAAATCGAGTTTTTATTCCTATTTGTAGCCCCAAGAGGCAATCCCAAAAAAGAGAAACTTGTTCATTAAAGAAAGCATGAGCCACTCACTACTCGTAGTAGGTTGCCTTCTAGCATGAACCCTTAAGAGGAAGGCTAAAGGATAACTACTTACTAGCCTTACTAGCTAGCTTAGAATCAATAGCTAAGAAGGAAGGACCAAAACAATTCATGATGACACTTATATGGATGTTGGGGTTTTCCATTGTTGTTAGTTTTAGTGATGCTATTGGATATGATTATGCTTCAAGTTCTTGGTCTGGATATGCTACTGGTTCTGGATCATGAAATGTCTATGGGAATGTCTAAGCACCTATCTCTGCACCTGACTCTATTACTATTGCTTCATTAAAAGAAGAAATTGTTGGACTAAATAACTAGATATCTACATACATATAGAATCAACTACTGGATCAACATAATCCACTAAACTGACTAAAGAAGAACACAAATAGCAAACAACAATTTCAATATTAAATTAAGTTCACTATTGCTTAGGCAGATGAGTGGAAAGAAACATGAGTTCTAGTTTGATTCATTATATATTAGTAAGCATATGTTAAAAGAACAACCAAGAGGTTTGGAATTTATAATTAGAAATATTTTAGTACATTTATGGATGTAAGCTTAAACAATGTAAGATGTGCTACAAAATGTAGAAGAGAAGCATAAAATGTTAGTGATTGCTTGTCAATGTTTGTTAGTGATTGTTTTTCAATGTTAGTGATTGGTTGAATAAAACACATGGAGGTTTATTTGGATGTGTTAAGACATATATTTATTTGAATAAAGTTACTAAATTTTCTTTTGTACAAACAACTTGATCAACATCTATTCAAGATTGCATGAAGAATGTCTCCCGTTTTCATTTGTGAATGAATTAGTTTAAGAAGCACACTGAACTTATGGGCAACTTGTATCCTAATTTTTGAAGGGAGTAGTTTAAGAAGTAGCTCATAATAAAATCAAGGAAATGTGCTAAATAGATAATGGTAATTCTTTACAAAAGACATGAGCAACATTAAGAGTGATTTATATAATCCATTCACCCAAACATAAGTTATAAAACATTTCATACAAGTTCCAATATTGTAATAAATGACCTCAATATTGTAAATCAACATGAAGGTCCAGGATAAGTCCCTACCAGATTTGAACTTTCACCAAGTTAAAGGAATTGAAATATACACCATTAGTACCACTTGCCTTCAACAACATAGTGACAATTGATAAGAACACCTTGTTGCAAAAACAAAAACGAGGTGCACTCAAGGGCCAGGTGGGAGATAAGTGAGGAACCCTCTACAACTCAGGTGAATGAGGCATATCATTTATTCCACTCATTCACCCATGTGTATAGCTTATAAACCAAGATAATAAAAAAAGTTGAATTCTAATCAACCTATTTTATTATGATCCCTCCCAAACTCGATTCTCAACAAGAAACAAACAAGTGAGGAGGGTTTGTTTTCCAAGTGCACGCATAATAGTGGTGGTGCTTCAAATGAAAATGTGAGGCCAAGAAAAGAAGAAAATTACTTACTCACAGAGTTGGTATATGAAATAACTTACTCATTTTCAATAAAACAATTTGCTCACAATAACCATGGTATGAGAGTAGCCACTAGTTAAAGAACAAAATTTGCATGACACCACCAAGGTTTCAAACACATTATCTTTACCCTATAAAAGCAAACCAAAACACAAGTTATTAAATCATACATCTTGCACTGCATTGAATCTTTTCATCTAGGTTGTGGGAAATTTAGAACGCTGGAGAGTTGAAGTTTGTTTTACCGCATGGATATAGGTTGTGAAGTGAAAGATTTCTCAACAAGTTTAACCTTGTAAATAATTGGACTTAGGGTTGGGGGTTTTAAAATTTTGAATAAGTTGTGAGTCACTCTAAGGCATTTCCTATGTGAGAAAACATGGTTGTTTCTAATCTCTGCCAAAGGAATAGTGCTCTTTTGTCCCAAAGTTATACAAATTATACCTGCAGCTGGAATAGTATGTTGGAAAGTGCTTATAGAAAATTATATTGCAAATTTTATATCTACACATGCAACTATTCTCATTTCATTGTTTCTACAGATCAAAGTATCTGCATCGGTAACTTCTTTACACTTTCCAGCTGCACAAAGGATGTACATGTTTGATAAAGGATAAATGGTTGAAGACATTCTGAGAGTCGCAGGAAAAGTGATTTGTGAAATTATTTTGAACCAAATACTTAAACGACGACCTTTGGCCATATGGGCCCCTCATGGATCCACTTGCCTCACCACTCTATTTTCCACGACATGCCATGAGTCCAATTGCCTCAATATATTTTCGATAACATGCCATTAAATACATGGATGAAGCCACATGAAGTTGTGGCATGCAAATATGATTATATGGGGTAGTTATCTGTCTCGCTAGTAGTATTTCTATCACTCTGCATTGGTGGATCTACCTAGCATTCAATGGCACACTCTGTTCTTCTCTAAAAATAAGTGGTGCATAAATAGCCATGAAACTAAGGAAAACTCACTATGTCTAAGAAGCATGGCATGTACAAAGGAATCTGTTGGGTTCAAAGAGAGGAAATTGTGGGGTTTGACATTCAATGGTGCACTATGTTTTGTTATGAAAATAAGTGGTCTATAAATAACTATGAGACTAAGGAGAAATCACCCTGTCTGAGACGCATGTGCATAAAGAGGAAGTTCTGGGGTTAAAACAGCTTGAGGTTAAAGATAATTCATTGTTGACCAGCCTAATGAATACTTATCCAGGAGATGCTTTTCAAGTTGGTTGAGTGTTCAAATCCTACCTATTTCTATTCCATGTATTCCCTATAAATGGAATTACCCCACAACTTGGGTCTTAAATAGCTACGCCTTCAAAATAGTTTTCACATAGAGGGAAAAACCGTCTCCACTCTCCTCATTCATATTTGTTGTTGATCCAAGCCTACAGGTAGTGTATCCTTTCTCCAATATGATTTTGGTTTTTCGTTTCTAGGTACAACTTGGGATAAAAGAAGCTAAATAACCTACTTATTGTAGGCCTAGAAAGGTTAAGAAAGCAAGGTAGAAGTTAATAGATTCTCCAAAAGGGGTTTTAGTTCTAACCAACTACGATAGGCGTAGAGTAGGAAACAATGATTAGGCTACCAAATTTGAAGTCAGATTCGAAGGTAAAGATTCTTGAGTGCATGAGGAGAAGGAAGATGAAAGGGTGCATAAGGAAGAAGTTCATCCACCAATGTAAGAGGTATGTTTTTTATTCCTAAAGAAGTTTTAACAGTACCACCCACAACAGGTTCCATCACTTTATGGTTTCCTGGATGCTATGGGTAGTTTCATAAGAGTACATCAGCAGATAATGATTCTTCATATGACCTATGTATTGAGCCTGTCTTATGGCTAATTGAAATATTATCTTCCTTGACTGCGCTGAGGTTGTAAGTCTTAATTTCCTGGAGGGAAATCCCCACTAAATACAAATAATCGCCAACAATATTCATCCAGTGGAACTAGACATTTATGTGTTTAAAAGACCCCAACCAGACTAGTCGCCCCTCCAGGACGAGAAATGGGAACAACACCAGCTTTTTATGGTCTTAAATCATATTGAACCGACAAACAGATTAAAAAGTTGCAGACAAACCTATTCGCTCTGAAGCATGAGGTATTTTAATATCTACAAGCCCAAGTTCACTTCTATATGCTTTACTACTCTATGTTCACATTGTCTGCTTTAGATTAAGTTGTTGATTCTAGCGACTAATAAGTAGGAACAATAGCATCATACCTAGTTTACCGTGTTTAAGCATGTGTATAAGCTCTTCATCCAGTACTAGTAGCATACCTTCCATTAATATCATTAGAAGTTATATACCCATAAGTATAAAATCCAGTAGGAACAAAGGCATCATCAGTAGCTTACCAAGTGGACTCAAAAACATATATAGTAGCAATAGAGTAGAAAGCAGAACCTATTAAAGAACCAACTACGTAAACCCGACTTGTGGATCACCGCAACAAAGAAATGATGCAATTCAAAACCTAACAAAATTCATTAGGCACAACTGTCTATAACAATAATATCAATACATAACAACCAGGCATCCGCATGTAATCATAGAGCCAAGATCCACATGCACAATCCAACCATATTATATTCAACAAACATTTAATTTTTAACTAAGTAATGGTACAGTAAGGCTAGCATTACTCCATTATGACAGAAATTCTCAAAAATATGCATTTCAACACTACGTTTTGTTTCTCGTTGCTTGGGGAAGAGGCCAAATAAGAGGTCATAACCTTTCATTCATTAACATAAAACTTTGATGATGTCTAATAGGCTGAGAAAAAAGTGAATTATTGAATGCAAGAAAGACATTGGGTTTAATTATGTGTTTTTTGTATACCGACTTAGATTTCAAGGCATATCGATTACAATAGTCATTGTTGCCTTATGGCAGGGACTAAATGAGAAGGGTCCTTCTTCTTGAGCTTTGACAATCTATCATGCAATTGCATGTTACTTGATACTCCAAACTCTTAAAATACTCTCCATAACAAAATTCTTGCATTGCTTCTTCTTTTTATTCAATACCCTTGAAGATTCAAAATTTTCCTCCGTTTCACTTTCAATCTCTGGTTTTGCAGAAACCATACTCTTGGTCCTTCTGTGTTTAAGGCTTTCTTGGAAAAAAACTATTTTTATTATGTTTCTTTTCCATCTCATGAAAGCTGCAACCTCCTGCACTCAATTTTCAGGTCTGTCTTCTTCGTGAATTTCTAGTTCTGCTACTACTCACGCTCTTCTCAGTGTGACATATTCTTATTACTGGTCATTAGCTGCTAAATCTTAAATAGAAATAATGGAAGAATGACAAGACACTGGTGTCGAAGATGATAAAGAAGTTTAAAGTGATAAACATACAAAAAACTATATTCAATTATTGTAATTTTGGAACTTGGGGTTTCATATTCACGCACATAAATGTAAATGTGAATAATTAAACACCAAATATTCAAGTTTGTTGATTTACATTGCAAGTAAGGGTAGACTAAATCACATCGAGTTGCATAACATATAACTTCCAAGATACATGAAGCACGTGGGTAATGCTTATGCTTGCTTATGTCAAGTCATTTTTTATTTGTGATTTGCCATAAGTGCTACTTTTGGATTATGGTCCTTCCTCCTTTTCATGATATTGAATGTGAAATTATGTTGAAGATTCCAAATTTATTTCTGTATGGGCAATTCATTAGCTAACCTTGGCTTTTTGCTAGCATATAACATCCTTCTCTTTATAATAAACTTATAGTTCGAATTTTCTAGAATCATTATCGTTTTCTCCTTACCAAAGATCGAGATGGTTGATTGATTTAATTAATTAATGGGAAGGAATACGGCATGTGATCTTAATCATACACTTGTGGGGGATATAGATCAACAGATTTGGATCAACCATAATTAGGTATAGCGTGACCACTTGAGGGGAATAACTCTAGTTTGGTAATCATTTTTTACGCCACGATTACAAGGATGTGAGCTCTGCCATTCATTATCCACTAGTTTCTACCCTTCTATTCTTAGCTTTCCATGGTTAGGTTTTGTTTAAAAGTGGCAAGGTCTTCAACTCATGACATTTCTTTCAACAATCAACTCACTAACTAACTGATACACCAGGACCATCCTTCTAACTAAGGGTTTCAAATTTCTCGAGTTAAAGTCATTTTCTTTTTTTGTTTTCCTGGGTTTTTGAGGTCACTTATTGTTTCTTCCTCCTTGGTATTGCAAAATTAAAAGAGGAAGGTGAAAGGGGACACTAACACTTCTCCTTACATCGTGAAACTACCAGTTTTTAGGACTCCGATTTGGTGAATTAAATTTCATTCCCCCCTCCTTACTTTCAATAGGTTTCCCTTCAATCATCAAACAATACATGCTTGGTATTTCCTTACTTTTATGTTGATGGTGGTTTAATGCAGGTGAAGGGGTTTTCCATAAGACAACAATGAATTTGGTAATTTATTATAGGTAAATATCCCCCCAAGCTAGGATTTTCTCATTTCTTTCTTTTCTATCAATGAATTACTATATTTTACTATTACCATGGTTAGAATGAATATTAACATTTTAGAGAACAATGTGCATGTTTTTTTAGTTGTTACACATCAATTTGTCGCCATGACACTTGATCAGTTTATGGGTATTTTTACCATCCGTGAACATGTTTGATTGAACTCCCTTAGAAGTCAAACAACCAAAACTATATTGAAGGAGTAGAGAAATTTAGGGAAAATAGTTGTCACACCTTGTCAAGTTTCATCTACGCTAAATTTCCTAGCTTTTCCCATGCATTCACTAGAATTAACTCTGAGAACAACGAAAAGATGCACTCTCTCTACCATTATAAACCCACGCAGGTGAATTCAAGAAAGTAAAAATAAAAAAAACATTCTAGAAACATAGTTGGTCAAATATTTCCCAACTAAAATCTTCTAGGCGATGACCATTTGAACTATAACCCTGAGATGATGCATCTTAATCCCTTTCCTCAAGGAAACCTAATTCGTCAATTAGGGGATCTCACCCTCCTCCTTTGGATCTGAAACTTCTTCCTCTTGGCCTATATAATGACTAGAGGGTAGAGTGTTTAAGGAAGTCAGAACTCAGAGAAGATAAACTTATGCTACTAGTTTGAGATTGGAAAGCTTGTCATCTAAGGAGGAGATTGAAGGCATTTGGGAGGAACCTCATGGCATCAAGGCAAAGGTTGTATGGCTCCTATTTATCTTTGATTAATACAAATGAACGCTTTCTCCCATTGATTTGTCTTATTGGAATGATGAATGGTTTATAATTATTTAAGGTGTTTACTAGGGAAAATTCAATTCCTAATCTCCTTGATCATTAGGTTAAGTTTTGTTTAGATTATTATATCACATATGATTTTGATCCTTTTATGGTTTATGATTGTAGATATTATCAAGCATTGAGGAGCTACATCAAGTCACAACAAGGGATCTTCATTGATCATTTCATGAAATAGGAAAGAGGCTCATGCATTAGATTTAATTTGTATAATTCAAACAAGTCCAACTTAGGGAAAGAGTTAGTTCAATTGTCGTACTTGTTTCTAGTTTCTGTCAAGGATCTAGGGAAATTTCGCTTGTCCACAAAAGGGATTTGTTCGGTGTAAAAAATTGGTGACTCCACTGGGGAACATCTCTGTTATCTTACTTTTCCTCAGTTTTTATTTCTGATCCTTCTCATTTATCTCGACTTAGGTCGTTATGAACTAACGATCTTTTAGATATGTGTGGTTGATTTCCTGAATTTTTATTTTTCTTGGGTTTATGAGATCAATGTTATTTTCGTTCACCAATAGAGCATAGTTCTACACTAGTTTTCCCTTAGCAACCAGGCGCATGTGCTCTATTTTGTATTGTTGACCTGCATCGGCATTAGGAATTTTTTGAAAATTTGGCTTTTGCTTCAACCAAGACCTGATTTTGATTTTCTGGAAGTGTCATTATCTTTATTTGGACTATCATATGTCTCTTCTGAACTCGTTTAAGTGCTTTGTTAATATTTTTTTAGAATTAGGTTTCTTTGAAGATACTGGTTAGGGTTTTACCTTGTTGGTTTGTCGATTGATCAAAACAAGATAGGTTGTCCTTTTGCTTGTGATATCCTTATTTTGTTCTATCAAATACACCTGTTAACCTTAATATTTTACTTATTTGTGATCAAACTCATATTGAATTGCAAATTAGGGTTTCTTGAGATCTAGTGCTTTTGTAAAGAAATTGTTGCTTTCAATTTTGGGAATTTCTCACAATTACACTGTTGTTATCATTAAATCAAAGCATTCATAAGGAAAATTTGCTTTTCCTCCAACGCTCTTGATTGATTTCTGTGTGCTTGAAATTTTTGAGTGATAAATGATAAAGATTATTTTTGAGTTTATTTGATCTTTAGTTAAATCTGGATTTTAGTAAATCATTTCTAACTTTTCTAATTGAAACTTATACTATTATAGAGTCTGATGTAAAAGGAATTAAAGTTAATAAACTGGAAACATCTAATGTATTAGTCCTTGAAGTGACATAAACTTAACTTGTTCAAACTCAGAAATTAGAATCACACTCAGGAGAAACTGATTTAAAAATTACTGAACTGATTCAAACTGAATTAGATACTAGAGACTTTTCAGATACAAATCCCATTTCTGAACCAGATATTTCTAAACCTGAATCTTACACACCTGCTACAACACATATTCTGGATCATCCACATTCATCGCATGTGAAACTCATTATTACCGATAGTCTCCCTCCTAGTATCATTAGCATCAAATAAATTGTTTCAGATGAAGAGGAAGAACTAATAGTTTATACCAGTGAACCAACAAATATTTCACAACTTTTATTCAGATCTCTTCACTGTGACCCTTGGTATTTCACACCCTTGAAATTTTTAGGACAAGGGATTCCATAATACACGACCCCTTACTCTACCATACCAAGATTTGACTGGTCTATGATGGATTCTAGAAGTACTTCATCAGACACATCTATTTTCTCTACCACCTAGATATCACTATCTTGTTGGAGATTATTCAGGAGCTTCTTCTTGAAATCAAAATTCAAACATGTCAATTGGTGTAATTAGTCCTACTAATGAAGGTTTGACATCTGAACAATTTATTAATATGATTTCTGGTAATTTTGGTAATCCTCAAATCAACCCAACAAGTGTTTATTACCTACCTAGGGGGAAACCATCATATCCTCCACCTGGAGGACAACCTTTTGTTGGATCCTACCCTATAGCTAAGGGCAACCCCCTACCGAAAATTATCTTAATTATGGTCAAATGCCTAAAACTGATTTTGGTCAATATGTTATGCCTCAACCCGCCATTGGAATGCCTTACCCTGGAATGAATACAATATGGAACCCTTCGTTAAATCAACAGTCAATTCTAGTTGCTTCTCAAGTGCCCATGTATCAACCTATTCAACCTATTGGACAACCTATACAACAATTACCTTTTCAAGCTATGCCTTTTCAAGTCCAACCAATTTCCTAGGTTAATCCATCAATACCTACCCAACAACCACTCCAACATCTTGTCCCGAGTACTCCTCAAACATCGGTTCAGTTTGCTGTACCAACAACTATTCAGAATCTAGGTTCAGGTTCACCTCAAACTCCCATTCTAGGATTATCACAAGTAATTATCCCACTTACATCACAAGTAATGGTGCAACCACTTGTTCAGTCTATCCCTCAGGTATCTGGTATTCAATATATTCCTACAATTCAATCCATATCCAAAATACCTATCGTACAACCTAATTTTCCATATATGAAAGTTTCGTTTCAAGGGAAACCTTTACAAGGTCAACCCCAGAGTTAGTTTGTTCAAGGTCCACCTTTTCAAACTCAATTTCTCCAAGGTCAACCTTTGCAAAATCAACCCTTTAAAGGACATTTCATTCAAGGTGAAATGTGTTAGAGTCCTCTGTTTTAAAATCAACTGTACCCATGTCATATGTTTAAAGTACCTATGTAACCGCAATACAGTATGGCTCATCATGGATATCCAGGAAATATGCAGATTCCAACTGCTCAGGCTATTCTAGAATATCCTAGGCATCCTCCTCCCAGTATAGGACTCATCCCTCAGGGATACTAGTATGCGCACCAAGATCTTAACCGCTAGTTTCTTTTCATTACAACTTTGGATTTGCTTGACCTCTCTCAGTTAATTAATGATCCTCTTCTTTATTTACCATTTTGGCCCACCATTCCTAATAAGTTTCCTAGTGACATCCCTAAGCTTGAAGGTAAGTCGGGTAAACACCAATCAAACCATGTTATGACCTATCATCTTTGGTGTGCATCAAACTCATTGATCGACGATTCTATTATATTATGACTTTTTCAACGAACCTTAACTGGTTCGACAACCAAATAGTATGTAGAATTTCCATGAGCTTCCTTTAATACATTTAACACCCTTGCTACATCCTTTTTGACACATTTCCAGTTACCCATTCGATATGATAACATAATTGAACTTCTAACCTCTTTAAAATAGTCAACGTCAACTGATATCTTAGATCACATTCATGAATGGAGATGAAGATGTTGTTTGGTTAAAGTTTACATTCCAGACCAGATTTTGGCCAAAGGATTCATAAAATCTCTTTTACCAGTAATAACTGAAGATGTTGCCAAAGGAGGTGTTGTAACCGAGGACCAAGTAATTGCTTGTGCTCAATACCTTGATATTGTTTATACTCAATCCAGTGCTTTGTATCAAAAGATACCAGATTTACCCCACCGTGGTCAAACTAATCCAACCCTTACATGATCACATGCCCCTTATGGTATGATTGGTTATGTGAGCCAAAAGTCTAAGAATAAAAAGAAGAATTCTAAGAAAACTACGATTTTGGCTCTTTTTGATTCACCTAAAGAAGATCATTCTCCTAAAACTACTTCATAAATTAACATCGTAGAATAATCTACTAGAAAAGGTAAGAAATCCATAAGTAAGAAAAATGGAAAAGGAAAAGCTAAAAAAGACACTCATTCTAAGGAGAAATCGAACAATAACGAACTGTCTGATGAAAAGAAGAAACCTCATTATCCTTTCCTAATTTGTGATGAAGATCATTACACCAAGGAGTGCCCACATCGTGCCAAAGTTTCTAAATTTATTAAAGTTTCACCCACTCCTACTATTTTGAAGGACCCCTTTCGTACTCAAGATAGCAAAATGGTTTCTCATAACCAATCCTCCTCATCCACATTGACAGATATCATGATGATGTCTTCCAAAGTTATGGTAGCAACGAGATCCAAAGATTATGCATCAAAGAGTCCTGTTGAAGATGGAGATGACTCCAGTTGAGCTGGTCAAGCTTCCACATCTACTCCTCCTTCTTCTGAACCATTACATATTGAAAAACCAAACCTTGATATGATAATTCATCTGCCTCCTAAGGGTATGCTTTAAAAGTCACCTTGTAACCCTCATGCTAGGGATTCTCAGAACTATAACATCTTCGAAGATTTGGCTATGTCACCTTTGTAAATGTTAGCTCTTGAAGTGTTGCAGACTTTTCCAACATAAAGGAACTTATTATTATCAGTAATTGGAACAGTATATCCTCATGACTCTAATTTGATTGTTTTTGATCTCGAGAATCATGTCCCACGTCTCCCACACCAACTGAGTTTTTAGATACCAGTTCATGTCAAAACTCGATGAGTCTTTTGAACAATGATTTACAAAGGAGAATTGACATGTATTATGTCTATTTCCTATTGGGTAGATTTAGGTTCTCCAACAATCAATCAATCTCCCACAACTTTGAAAGCTTTTGATAGAAGAGGTTTTCGTCCTTATGGTATTTTAAATGATTTACCAATCCAATTAGAGGGTAAAATAGTTACAATACAAGTTGAGGTTGTTGATGCTCAACTTGACTATAACCTTTTGCTTGGTCAGAGCTAGACTTATGCCATGGCAAAAGTAGTCTTGTCATATTTTAGGATGATCATGTTTATTCACAAAGGAAGAATTGTGAAGGTAGCCCAATTGTCCTACTATACCTTAGATCCTAATTCCACTGGTAGTGTGCCTTTTGTTGGAAAATCAATGACTCTATATGAAGTTGGTGTTGGTATTCCGGAAGACTCATCTTTAATGGGAAATTTCACATTCCCTCCACCCAATTTCCCTTATAATGATGCCCATATTAACATGATTAGATCAAGTACTTTCAAATTGGGAGATCCGTGGAAAGTACCTTCAGAGTCAGAATTAGTCTTATATGGTAGTGAGATGCCTCATATCCCTTTTGAGTTGGCTTATGAGTAAATTTAGTCTTTTTTGAACTTATCAACATATAAAACAATCGAATGAATATGCAGTTGATGAGTATTCTCATTTGTCATGCTTGGAACCAGTATTTATGTATGATCCTTTTAACACAAAATTTTTAACTAGTGAAGGGATTATGGAACTTATGACCTTGGATGAAATGCCATGAGACGATACTCATCATCGTTCAACCTTATTGCCATCTTTTGAAAAAATTGAGAATAATTTATCATCTATGTTTTCATTTGAGAATCTTAGTGATCCTCGATGTCCAATATCTACCCTTTCTTTCGATTATGAACATAATTTAGGTTACATATTAACAATGATACCCATAGATATCTTAGTGAAACCATGGATAACTGGAAATATTCATATAGGAGCTTCTTGTTATTTAGAAGAGATTCAAACTTATAAATCTCTATTTCAAGAATTCCATGACATCTTTTCCTGGTCATACGAAGAAATGCCAGGAATCAACCCTAGCATAGTTGTACATGAGATAAAAACTTATTCAGATGTTAAGCCTGTTAAACAACAATTACATCCTATACATCCATGAAAAGTTGTCACTATCAAAACTGAGGTTGAAAAACTGTTAAAAATAGGATTCATTTACCCCTTTCCTTTGACTGATTGGGTATCAAATATTATACTTGTTAATAAGAAATAGGGAACTATTTGAGTATGTGTTGATTACATATATATCAATAAATCTTGTCCCAAAGAAAATTATCCAACTCCTTATATCGACTAGATTGTTGATGATTGTGCCAGGAATGAAATTTTTATATTCATGGATGGATTTTCTGGCTACAATCAAATAAACATACTCCCCATTGATTAGTATAAAACCAGGTTTATATGCCCATGGGGGACTTTTGCTTATTGCAAATTCCGATTTGGTCGGAAGAATGCTCGTGCAAATTTTCAGCGAGCAATGTATTATGTATTCCATGATATTGATCACATTTTTCAACCTTATTTAGATGACCTGCCAGCTCATTCAATGAAAAGGCAAGATCACCCATTGCACTTAAAAACAATTTTCATTAGGTGTAGGCATTACAATATTCACTTGAATCCGCAAAAATGTGTTTTTTTGTGTACAAACAGATCAACTTCTAGGTTTCATCATTTCGAAAGAGGGAATTTGTGTTGACCCCGTTAAGATAGAGGCAATTCTAAATTTTCTTTCTCCTTCTAGCCTTCCACAACTCCAGAGTTTGTAAGGGAAAGCAAACTTTTTACATAGATTCATCCACAATTATGTTGAACTAACCCAGGGTTTTACTTGATTTTTGAAAAAGGGCATTCCATTTTTCTGGGATGAGCTTGCTGATAAAGCTTTTGATGCATTAAAACATGCACTGACCAATGCACCATTACTGCATCCACCTGATTATCATCGAGATTACGTTTTGTGCCTAGTTGCGTCTGATGCCACTATTGGCATGGTGTTAGTCCAAGAGGATGATTCTAGTAGCAAACATGTGATTTATTATTTGAGTAGAAATATTACTAAAAATGAGATTAAATACACACATCTGGAGAAGCTAGCCTTGGCAGTTGTTCAAGCTGTTCAACGATTCCATCACTATATACTTCTCTAAAAAATAACTATCATTTCAGATTGCAACCCTATGATGTACATTCTTACTAAGAAATTGCTAGGGGAAAATACTCCAAATGGATAGTTATATTACAAGAGTTTGATTTAGAATTTGAAATATCTAAATCAAAGAAATATTTGGTTTTCACCGAACTATTGTGTGACTTTCCTCATATTGATATAGAAACTGTAGCAGAAGATTCCTTTGCTGATGAATCTCTCTTTCTTATTAGTACGTTAGATTCATGGTATGGAGATATCATTATATATCTCCAAACCCAAAATTTTAGGCTCGAGTTATCTAAAATTGATCATCCTCGAATATGATACCAATCCCAACAATACAATATTGTTGGTGACACTCTTTATCGTCGCAATATTGATTCTATCTTTTGACATTGTTTGACTCTCTAAGAGGCCGAAAAAGCATTAAATGACTGCCATTCTAGAGCATGTGGCGGTCATATCTCCTAGTATGCTACTGCCTAAAAGATATTACGTGTCATTTATTTTTGGCCTTTAATGTTTAAAGATTGCATTACTTCAATCCACAAATCCCATAATTTCTAAATCTACTATTGCAAAATGTGAGCACCTCCATCTCCTCTTCACCCTATCATAGTTGTAGGTCCTTTTGAAAAATGGGGCATCGATTTCGTCACCTGTAACCCTCACTCAGCCGGGGGGCATGGGTATATTATCCTTGGAGTTGATTACTTTATGAAATGGGGTGAGGCAATGCGTACATATAAAGACAATGATGAAACTATAACAGTTTTCATTTTCAATCATGTAATTGCTCGGTTTGGTGTCCCACAAGCTATTGTTACGGACTATGGTAGTCATTTTTGTAAAATTATGATGATTGAACTATCAACACAACTCGGCCTATGCCATGATATCTCTACTCCCTTTTGTAAATTTATGACATTTTAACTATCAACACAACTCAACCTACGCCATGATATCTCTACTCCTTAATATCCGCAAGCTAATGGTTAAATCGAAGCCATCAATAAAGTTTTAAACTATATGATTAAACAAATAGTTGGTATTCATAAGGAAACTGACATTCCATGCTCTTTTCAGCCCTATGGGCTTACTGAACTACTACAAAAACATCAACAGGGTTTACTCCTTTCCAACTTGTTTATTGTTTGGAAGTAGTATTGCCCATGCATGTGGAATCCCATCTCTGAAACTAGCTATCGAATTATTGCCTGCTACCTTTGCAAACGAACAACATTTTGTACATTTAGCACGTTTATATGAAAATCTTTGTGATGCCACACTCGCTAATGAATCTCACAAAAAACGATTCAAAGCTAAATTCGATCAAAACATAAATCCTCATTCATATTCAGATGGTGACCTATTCTTGGTTTATGATCGAGCTCATGAAAAGATACGTGCGGGAAAGTTCGAACCCATGTGGCATGTACCTTACATTATAAAATGTGTATTAGCTAAAGGATCCTATGAGCTAGTTGATTACAATGGTATTCCTTTAGGAAAGCCTAGAAATGGTATTTACCTAAAGAAATATTATGCATAAAAGTTTAGATGAGATTTATACATTATTTATCGTTTTTTAGGTGTGTGCAATAGTTAATGTTTTTTACATCTTTGACTACTTCTCCTGCTTATCTTGTTTTTCACTTGATTTGTAGATGTCAACATTCCCTCATACTTACATTGGCTTTTCTGATGGCGCTAGTCTTAGCACTTAGAATTTATCTTCAGCAACCTGGGTTATCTATTCACCCAGTGATGAGCTAGTCTCTATTCATGGAATATGCCTCGGTCAATCTACAAATAACATAGTAAAATATAGTGCATTCATTGAGCTATTATCTAATGCCATCACATTTGGTATTCGACGTTTGATCATTAGGTTAGATTCACAACTTGTAGTATTACATTTAAATAGTGTCTATGCAGTAAGAAGTCCAACAATGTTAAGAATGTTTTACGGGTCCATCTTTTGGAAAGGAAATTTGATTATATTGAATATCAACACATTCCAAGATATTTAAACACATTAATAGATGCATTGGCTAATCATGTGTTAAATAGACATTTGCGACATTTGTAAATTAAAACAATATTCATTCATATATTGATCAAGATAAATTGTAGGCAAAAGTGGTATTTTTTCATTAAAATAGAGTTTGCATAGAAGTGTGTCTACAAAATATGTCATCCGAGGACATAAGGCCTCGTGGCCTTTATTTTTCGAATATGCTGGCACCAAAAATAAAAAATGTGGTCCTAGAAACTAGAATAGCTAAGCATGATGATGCTCATGATAACAAACAATAAACCGAGCAACTTGATGTAGTAATCGTCTAAGTGGCCCTGGAATCCCAACTACATGTCGTTGATATCAAAGAGGAATTTCACCCGTCCTAGTCTCGGGATATCCAAAGTCAACCTCTCTAGGTTGTGTTCAATCTTTGTCAAAATCTCTACTACATTTGGATTAGTTGCCGCAATTGTTATAGGCTACTTGCCTCGTCTATGAAATTGCCTCAGCCCACATTGGTTAGTTTAGGCCCACATCTACATAATAATTAGCCTTTGAAGACAAAAAACACATGAAAATTTAAAAATTGCAAACATGTCAAAATGATAAATTCTCACCTAGGACACCCCACTGAGATCCGTCTGGAAGTGGGATATCAGGATCACCTCTGTAATCCATCCCGACATATCGAAAGTCCTCGATTGAAACAATCTGCTGGCCTAACTAGTCAAAAAACTCAGGAGTATACCTCACTACCGTTTCATCGCCTCCATGACATTCCATTCATGTAACCAACCTCAACATACGTAGATCTCTAGGATATCCCTCATTTGGTAGACTTTTCTATGGTTGGAGAAGAGGAATCCTCTCTAGGGAAAAAGCAATAAGAATGGTGCCATAATTGAAGTTCTTCAGTTTCGCATTCTTGCATCTAGTCAGTTGCCCCTTCATGTTTAAACCCACTTCCTCACATCAATTGAACATCGTAGATTCCCAACATTCCACGACAAACTGAATCTATACCCGTGCGACTAAATGAAGGGTAGCACTGCCACACAGCTTGCTAACAATGAAAGTAATGGTCCTCAGGGGCAACAACTCGATGGTATGAATATTCATTCTACCATCCTTGGGTGGTGCACCTCTACAAAAGCGTCATAGATACCCATCAGTAGTATCTCCTCCTATCCTCTATCCAAATAATTAAATATCGACTCCCTGATGAGAAAGCCTAGTCAAAAAATAGATGTCACCGGTGTTAATGGTAACGCGATGATCTCCAATCACAAAACATTGTTCCTGGACATTCCAAGTTCTTACCAGCCCTATCATCAAATCGACCTAAGCTTTCATCCTAGGAATGAGCCAATATTTTAGTAGGCCACAAGTTCTTAGAGCCTGCATGGTAGCTGGATCTCCCAAAGCTTCCAAATCATTGGCTTCATGCTCTCTTTCCCTCCAATCCATTTTAAGCAATCAA
This sequence comes from Pinus tabuliformis, assembly GCA_031772625.1. Classification (NCBI taxonomy): domain Eukaryota; kingdom Viridiplantae; phylum Streptophyta; class Pinopsida; order Pinales; family Pinaceae; genus Pinus; species Pinus tabuliformis. The sequence continues at coordinate 852,368,894 of CM062810.1, read as the reverse complement.
TTAGCCAGAAATGGCCATTTAAAAGAGTTTACAATTATTTTTAAGTTCAATCTCATATTTTTTGGGGTCCAAATATTTCATTTTTAAAAACCCTTACCACCTGCGCTACCGTTGTTTTAAAAATGGGGCGCAACTGTGTGGATTCTCTGGAAGGTATTCGTGCAAGCGACGATTTTCCATGTGGAAAATTTTATCTGCCTGCGTAGGCCCGATTGAAGGAAATCAGTGCAGGGCTGAGGGCACATTTTTTGATAAATCCTTGCCCCAAAAAATTAATTGAAAGCTTAAAACTGAAATTTAAACAGATGAAAAGGTTAATTAGGAAGAGATCTTCTACCTGGAGGAAGAAATTTGCAATTTCATCCACCAGTTAGCTTCGAATCAGTCCCAGAAGTCTGGTGGTAAAAAGCTCCTTTTTCTGCTCTCAAATGGTAAAAATGGAAATGGTGAGAAAAAATTTACTATTCCCACTTTTATAGGTGTTTTGAGCTAAAAATAAATATTATTTTTATATTTAAGATGTTTTAGGAGGGAAAATTTTATATTTTTGAGCAGTTATAATAATTTATTGAGTTTAAATGTGCAGAATAGGTTACAAAGTGAGAATAAATCATTTTGACTATTAGCAAACTTTTATCACTTTTCATGCTCTTGAAAAATTATGAAATGTGAAAATCATAGAGTCCTCTTTTAAATCCTTTTCAGGCTCTTTAAAAATGAAAATATTTCTGAGTACATATTTGTTCAAACTCGTAAAAGTAAATGAATAACCATCCACTCAGTATATATTAAGTGAGGACTATTTACGAAAAAGGAATACATTGATCAAACATGGTTAATAGAGCTATCTCTCGTATTATTTTATCCTTTTTTCGGATCTGAGGGACTAAAACTTACGAAAAAGAACCTGATGGAGTCTACTTATGTTTTTCTTCTGACTCTCTATAACTAAAAAACACTAAGCTTTAATTTCTCTGGGCTCGCTAAAATTTTACAGTAAAGAATTGAATGAGTTTCCTTTCTGTGTCATTTTCAAACTCTTTAAAATAAAACAACATCGAGTTACTCCTTTACTGGACTCATAAAAACTAAATAGTATAGGACTCATTAAGCATAATGGGACCGAACCATTCCTTTCTAGGGTTCATTAAAAATAATTCGGTGGACTCATGTGAAGGATGAGCTTATAGTCCAAGCATATGTTATCCTCCTCAAGCTTGTAAAAAATAAAGAGGTGCTTGTCAGTAATGGTGGGGTAAAATTGGGAAAAGTTGTCCATTTTACATTTCATTTCTAAAGGTAGCATGTCCCTCTTGAACACAACACTCCGTCACATTCATGTCTGGGTTGGGAAATCCATTTGTCTTACAATTAATCAAACCTCATTGAAAGTATTCATGGTTTTTGGTATTATCATTAAGTCAAATGTTTCCAAGCCAATTGTCATGTCGTTATGTGTTCAAGAGAAGTTCAGCCTCAATTCAAGTTCCTTTGCAAATTTTAGCCTTCAATCACGTCAACCATCCTTGATTTAGTCCTTGCAAACTATTTTCAAAACTTGACATTGTGTTTCATGTCGTAGGCTTTCCTACAATCGGTCTCTTCCTATTGACTTCAACTCATTATCTAGGAAGTTGATCTAGAGACTTTCAGTACCTTGAGGCCTGCATGCCTTAACTGTAGGTTTCTTGCTTTCGACAACATTTTCTCATCGTTGGCCTTTGATTGAACAATTCTATGAGTGTTCGACTACAGATCACTTATTTACACTTCATAGATTGTACTGGATGTACCTTGAGAACCATTTTCATTATTGGTGATTTCTCTCACTCTTGTTAATGGTTCACATCATTGACTGGTAATCAAGTTATTTCTACCATGTTCGACTTCAAAACATTTACTCACATAGTTAGATTCGTACTGCGGATCGAGAAATGGAGATCAAGACCCTGGATCTAATTTCATCAATCGAGGTTGCAAGGAGATTTATATTCATGATTATGTAGACCCATTTATGACAAATGACCATTTCCATATTGTGTTTACCATCTATATGATTTTTATTTTTTTGTACTTGTTCATTGAGTTCTCTTTACACTAAGTATGGGAATGCCCACCTTAGTGATGATTATTGATATACATTTGCATTGTAATCCTTGAATGTTCCCTGCAGGTTTCCAACCATTGTCTCTGATCCGATCCTTGGAAGGATAAAGCGCTTCAATCTTTTAAACTTATTTTACAAACTTCACAATTTAGGGGGCAATCTGTTACACATCAATTTTTCACCATGACACTTGATCAGTTTATGGGTATTTTTACCATCCGTGAACATGTTTGATTGAACTCCCTTAGAGGTTAAAAAACCAAAAATATCTTGAAGGAGATGAGAAATTTGGGGAATATAACTGTCACACCTTGTCAAGTTTCACTTGCGCTAATTTTCCTATCTTTTCTCGTGCATTCACTAGAATTAACTCTGAGAACAGTGTAAAGATGTGCTCTGTCTGCCACTATAAACCCATGCAGGTGAATTCACTCAAGTAAAAATAAAAAGTACATTCTAGAGACAGAGTTGGTCGAATATTTCCCAACTAGAGCTTCCATGTATTGACCATTCGAACTATAACCCTCAGATGATGCATCTTAATCCCTTTCCTCAAAGAAAATTAATCCCTCATGTTAGACCAAACAATGCGCAACAGAAATACAATTAAACAAACATACATAGCACATTAAAAACACAAAACCATAACACACAGATTTAACGTGGTTCACCCAACCAATCTAGGCTACGTCCACCAGAACAGAGGCATTGGCAATCTTATTATTCAAAGGAGATTACAACAAATTCTAATTCTTCACACATACTCTCAGCTCACCCTATTTTCTCTACACTCTCTACACACACTCACAATCTTCTACAGGATTACATTTCTATATAGCTGGAGCATAAAACTAAATCATAAATTCCCTCACAACAAATATAGGATGCATTAACTCCTTCTCAAAAAATACTGGAGCTAATATAGCAAATAATCCTATTGTTGTCACATACATGAGACTTTTTCCCAAAATTAATTAACAGAAAAATCTCAACACCTCAATTATGGGATCTCATCCTCCTCTTTTGGATCTAAAAGTTCTTCCTCTTGGCCTATAAAATGACTAGAGGGTAGAGGTTTTGAGGAGGCCAGAACTTAGAGAAGATAAACTTATGCTGCTATTTTGAGATTGGAAAGCTTGTCATCTAAGGATAAGATTAAAGGAATTTGGGAGGAACCATATGGCATCAAGGCAAAGGCTGTAAGGCTCCTCTTTATCTTTGATTAATACAAATGAAGACTTTCTCCCATTGATTTGTCTTATTGGAATGATGAATGGTTTATAATTGTTTAAGGTGTTTATTAAGGCAAATTCAATTCATAATCTCCTTGATCATTTGGTAAATTTTTGTTTGGAATATTATATTGCATATGCTTTTTATCCTTTTATGGTTTATGGTTGCAAATCTTATTAAGCATTGAGGAGTTGCATCAAGTCACAACAAGGGATTTTCATTCAACACTTCGTGGAATAGGTAAGAGGCTCATCCATTAGCTTTGATTCTTATAATTCAAACAAATCCAACTTAGGGAAAGAGTTAGTTCATTTGTCCTACTTGTTTCTAGTTTCCGTCAAGGATCTAGGGAGATCACTCTTATCTGAAAGAGGGAACTTTCTAGTGTAATAGTAGCTCTCGACTACATAGTTTATCATGGAGCATTTTACTATTACCGATTGAAAATTTCAATTACAAATTTCCAGACGACCGAGTCTTTCCTATTACCTTATTGCAATTTTACTTTTCAAGTCTCCTAAGGAGTTGAAGCCACACACCACTTCTGAAGTTTTTATTATGTTGTTATTAATACCTAAGGGTAGTTTCGAGGATGAAACCATTAGGTTCTTATTCTTCTATATTTGAGGTTTGAGTTGGGGGTTTTCACCCTGTTGTGGGCTTGTATATTTTTTGTAATAGGATGATTCCTTAGACAGGGAAAACATTTATGTGTTGTGAACTGAAACTGTAGTCGGAGCACTGAATTAGACTATATATTTTCTCGAGGAACTCTATAACTCATAACCATACTTCTACTGCTTGGAACTTTTGAGTAGTTACAATTATTCTTTGCGAGTCCTACATAACTCTTTCTATGTGTGAACAATGTACAATATTGACATATAGTTTATCATGAGTTAAATTTTCAATTATATATTATTATTATTTTTTTCAGTTCTTTTCTCATACATATATGTAGACATTTGGTAATATAAACTCCTTGTTTTCTTCCTACTATGTAATTAAAATAAAGAAGTGATTTTTCCTCCTCTGTTAACGGGGCCTTTCTCCTGGTTTAACTTCTTATCAAGTTTTGTACAAAGACTACCACATAAATATATATATATATATATATATATATATATATATATATATATATATATATACTTTATTTCCTTCCCTCCCCTACCCAAAGGATTATGTTGAACAGTCGAGTTGTATTTCACCTGATAGTTTCGCTCAACCCTTAATAACTAAAAGCACCCCTTTATTTTCCTCACTATTCCTTATAAAGACACTACTTTTGCATAGAACGGTTAGTTAATGGATGCATTGTTAAGGAATATCTTGCATAACGGTCACTACTTCAAAACCCCATGACTGTACCACCTAACCAACTCTTAACTAGGGGTTATAGTGATATCGAGAGAATTAGCCTCATGTCATACAAGACTCGCCTAGTTTCCAATTCCTCTAGTCACCAAACAAAACAAAACAAAACAAAAGACAAAACTAATAAAGTAGTAGAGAAGAGTTAAGGAACATCTATTACCACCAATGTAATGTGTAACAATTTCATTCTAAAAAGGAAAAATAAATAAAACCAAAAAAAGAACCATGATCAATGTGAAGATGCCAATGCAATGACCAATAATGTTTTTGAAAGAAAGAAAAAGAAAATAACTACTTATCATTATAGACAAAGTAGCAGAGGAGAAAAGATGCCTCTATTAACCTCTTGATAATTGTGAAGATGCAAAATAAATTCCTAATGATGTCCTTAGAAAAATATTAACGAGTAAAAGAGCATAGATGGGTAATCTCAGGAGGAAAGCAAAATAAATCAATGAATTTATCCTTACAGTCAACAACACTATAGCAATAGAAGTTTGAGTGAGAGATTAGAATTAGTTAGTCAATCCATGTTGAATATTACATACTCATCCATGGCCTCGTGGAAGAAGGTCCTTCAGCCATTGAAAGAATAATATGTGCATTGAGTCCTTGATTTTTTATGCATCAAGGCTAGTGAGTATGCATGGAACTTACTGCAAGGATCTGATATATGCAGGAAAGATGGAATCCACCTAATAAGGTTGGACCTACATAAGCCTCATAAGGCATATTGAGGTTCAAATTGTAACAATGGACTTGCATACAAGAATGATGAAACTCTTGGCAACGTTAGTTCTATTTACATACTATGGTTGTTGGAAATAATACTGAGAGGGGGGGGTGAATCAGTATTATCACATCAATAAAACTTTTTCATTTCCATATTCAGATTCATATATGCCGCTTCCACAACTTATGATTCAATTAGTTGATCCTTAATGAGTGCATTAGAACATTATCAACCATATTAACAGTAAACAGGTGCAGTAAAATAGAACAGATCATCACACATAAGCCACACACATGAACACCGTGATATAAGGTGGAAACCCAATGTGGGAGAAAACCACCTGTTGCAAGTCATCTCAATCTTCTTCTTAATAAGAAAATCCTTTTACAATATTCCTGTACTAGTGCAGTCTTATACCAGTACGCAGGCTTCTACCTGCAGAGAGCTACAACCATCTCTCGTTCTCCAGTCTCTCCTGGAAGGGAGCTACAACCCCAATAGTTCTTATACTAGCCGATCCATTTACTAGTATACAGGCTGCTACCTGCTACAATGCTCCAAAGTTTTCAACTGCTACTGGACGGGAGCTACTACCCCCTTATCTCTTGTACTATCTAAGATACTAGTACGTAGGTGCCGCCCTACAATATTCTCTCCTCCAGGTACCACGTTTCATACATTTTCAGACTAGATACTCCTGAAGCACAACACATAATCTGAAAGGCCACGTTTCATCCAATTTTCATACTGGACCCATTAATATCATTGAAGCACATAATCAATCAATCTTCTGAATCACCCAAGCACCAGATCAATACATATACAAGGATAATATGTGAGTTATCAACCAGATCTAGTCCATCAGATCACATAAAGATAAGTCATTAAGAACATAATCAATCAATCAATCACTTCTCAGAATGATGTTATCAGAACACAGTACCAGTACCCAGACACCAATACTGAACCCAGAACTCTGCAAAATGGACAAAAACAAATTTCAAGCAGGGTACTCAACTTCACTGATAGACATCTGCGGGTATCCGCACTTCCACTTCATTTATCCTGCGGATCTCCGCACCTGCACCCACTGTTTGTCTACGTACCTCCACACCTACACACCTTCCGCACTAAACCTTCAACTTGCTTGTGCACCTCCGCACCTTCTCTGTGTCTGGCTTGTGTTAGATCCGCACCTACACATTCTTTTGCTCTGCGGGTATACGCACCTGCACCGTGTCGCACCTGCGGTCCTGCGGTTACATCCACACTTGCACTCTCTTCTGTTCTACGCGTATTCGCACCTGCACTACGTCGCACCTACGGTCCTGTGGGTATAGATAGTTTTTCAGTCTTCAAGCATACCCCAGACTATCAGATCTACAGATCTAATCATGCGCCATGGAGATCTAGACCCATTTAGATCTAGCTATCACTCAGATCTAGCTATCACTTACCAACCGATCACAAGTATTTTAGATCTAGCTCACCTTAAGATATTCCACACATACATCCCCAGCCAAATGATATCCTTTCCTTTTTATAGCCTTAGGCCTTTCACAATACCACGGACCAAAACCATAGGATCATGAACGACGGGCTAAATACCAAGGGTCAAACATAAGAAACCCCACGTGTGCTTTTCTCTGCATGAAAGTGTGTGAACTTTAGGACTGCACCTTTTGTTTTGTGAACCTGCGAACATGTCCGCACCTTCTGAAAGGAGTACCTGCGGACCCAGCCTATGATCGCACCTATTGCACGGTGCACCTGCGAACTTCTTATTTTCTTCATTCTTTGTGAGCTGATCATCAATCTCTGCTACTGACTTGTTGTACTATGATCTATCACCTGTATGAGTTTCCATCAAGGACAACACTTTAGCCATAATGCCAACAATGGTAAGAACTAGGGTGTCTTGTGAGAATAGAAGTGCCTAATAAGCATGGAATAAGATTAGATCCTTGACCTTTGTCAACTTAAAATTCAAAAAATGATGGAAATAATTCATAGTGTGTATAGTTGCTTCAAAAAGAAAATAGAGCCTTTTATTGCTAAAGAGGAGAAAATAACTAACATATAAAGAGGGATTTGAACCAACATAGACCTTACCAAAATCATCATCGTTTGTGAACTATTTACAACAAAAAATCAAACTTTCATATTCATGTGAACCAACCTAATTCTAACCAAAGTCATAAGATGGAACTTTACAAACCTTGGTATTATTTTGAATGGAATTTGTGATCTCTGATTACATTGCTTGCAATTTAAAACATGAAATTGTTTCCACTTTAAAAAGAAAACATTGAAACCCATCTACAACAAAAGAAACTATTTTTTTTTGTGTTTTAGCCTTTTCTCCTCCTAATTAATTATGTTATAAATTTTGGTGTTTTATGTTTGCAATGATTTATGATATAGGGTTTGGCATTTTATCAAAAGAAACCATCATGGAGAAACCCGAGTGATGCTTCTACACATTCTTGAATGGCACATCTAGAAAACTTGTTGGCTTAGGCTAGCACACCAAACCCAAGGGGATTCAAAAAAGGCACTTGTTGTCCTGAAACTAGCCAAATTCCCAAAAACAACCACTTAGGCTAACCCCATGTGATAGGCTATAGATTTTTATCCTCTCAATGATTTAAAGACCATTTCTAGATGTTTTAAGTTGTCTTACATTTAAAAATATCAAGTAGACAAGGTTGCTTACTTGCTTTGACTTTGTATGTCCCAACTCTCAATGGGCAAAGCCTTTGGCTACCCTATAGCATGGGAAATTGAACGAAGCGAAATTAGAGGCATCACTGTGCTTAAGAAAAATATTGGTGAACTTGTTAACGATGACATTGTAGAGGAAATGTTTCTCACAATTATGGAGGAGGGGGAATTATTCCAAAATATGCTAGAAAGTTTGGATCTTTTTTGTGAGATTTTGAGTCCAACATTTGATGGGTTAAAAATGGCTCAAGAACTTGTGCTAGGATTTGATAAAACCAAGGAAAATTTTCAATTTTTTGGGTGTTATATTTACTCTTTCAATCTTGCATAATTGTGCTTTGGCATAGAGATATTGTAAAGAGCTCGACAAAAAAAAGTTAGGTGATTAAGCAAGCAAATGCCACTGGAAACCTGAGCAGACTTGCACCATAGTGCTAGCAATCTCACACACATTGTTCTTAATGTTCGCTTCCCACTAACAAGTGCTTATAAAATTATCATAAAACTATTTTCATCCTTCTTATGGTTGAAGCTCGATGGCGAGACGTGTGTTCATGGAGTTGTTTGGAACATGTGTTTCTCCCCAAGAGAGGTCATTTTGGTAATTATCAATCCTAAAGCTCATAGAGGGAAGATATGTGGAGTTATAGAGGAAGATATTAGCTATTTGTTCTAAATATATTATCATATATATAGAGAGAAAAGTGGCTAAGAATATCATCTTATGCTATTGTGTAATTGCAACAACACCATATAGCAAAAGGTGTCAAAGAGGCCTCAATTTTTAGGAAGAGATGCCTGCATCAACAACGATTGAAATGTGGACATTGGAATCATTTGTAGTGTAGAATATTTAGAAAAATTGATAAGTTATCAAGCCATACTTAAGTTGGGAGGGCGACTAATTCATTACATGACTCTATTTCAGTGAGCACACTCTTTGGTGGTGACTAATGCTTGAAGGAAATGTTGAAATTTTTCACATGCATCCTTTGGTTCTCACCACTCGCCTTGTCAAAAAGAGGATTAAGATATTACAGGACCTATAAAATCCTTGCAACAAAGAGATTAGGATAGAGGTTTATTGGAAAGAACATAAATGCCAATTCAAGCAAGAAATGCAGATAAAATTATTTTGATGGAAGGATTAGAAGTGGAATCATTCCATAATCCAAACTTTTATATAAATATAAGATTGCTAATACTTATCAATAGTTGATGGGAACTTTGTAAATTTATGTCAAGCTCACAAAGCATATAACCTTAAATATATGCTCTCGAATTGGCACTACAAAGTTAGTGTTTTTTGGAGCCCCCCATTAACTTCAAAAAAACTTGTTTACATGATTTTTAGTTTATTTGTTTGGACTTAGTTTTTTATCCCATGTTGATGTCCCCACACTTCCTTAATTAAGTTTTGGTGTCATTGGAAGAAATTAAGTATATTATTTGGTATTATAAAAGGCTAAACCTAGCTTGATGTGAAGCCAAATCTCTGTATGACCACTTATGTTGGACCAAAATCATGGGGTTCACTGAAATTGAACCTTGAAGTTGAAAGTTGATGAACCTCAAGGAAAAGTTCAAATTTTTACAGTTTCAGCCCTATTACCTACCATTTCATTACGCAATATAAAGGGGTAATCATGGTGTCCATGTTTAAAGATAATGTAATAACCAAGTTTGAGGTTCATCATTCCAAAAGCCTCTTCTTTGGATATTTGGTGTCCTCTGCAAATTATGCATTCTTGCATTCATTGATTGCACATAATTGCAAGAATTTGTGATGAAAATATACCAGAAGCTATCATGTGAGTCCTTGGAAAAGGATATTATCTACTTATTTCTGATCGATATTGGTAGATCTCATAATTTTGACTATATACAGATATTTTCGGGGATTGTGGAGAGGTGTACTATTCTGAGACCTAATCATGGCATGGTTTAGCATTACCTTACACCATTTTCATTTAAAGAAATGATTAAAGTAGCATTGGATGCAAAGCTTCACCCAAACACATGTGATTAACTTCGAGTAAACTATCTCACGCCACCCCTTTTCTTAAAAGAAATTCTTAAAAACTTATGGTCATTTTGCATCTATCATACCCTAACCACCCTAGTACTTTGGCCCATGGCAGGCAACCTTATTATTCATTTTCCATCCAGATAATGGGAGACACAAGATCCCTTTGGAATTTGTAACTTCTCATTTATGAATTTAGTATGTCATGTACCTATTTCAATATCCTCACACTTTCAACATGATTGAAATATAAATATGGTTCCATAAATAGAAACACAATCACTATTTTTAAGAAGTATTTTTAAGACCACGTATAGTCACCCCACAATATTGTGGGTAGCATCTGACTCCAAGTTGGAGATAAGTGTTCTTCTTGGGAGCACTTGAGAACCCTAGAATCTCATCCTTACCAAAATATTTCCAAAGTGAAATATGTGATCCAATGTAGCCACCTCAATCTCTCAAGGGGGAAATATCATTTTTATTGTGTTATATTATCATATAGAATAGGGCAATGTCAAAGTTTTCTTTCTTGTAGGTTGTAACTTTGTTCAATATTGTCACCTTTTCACCAAAAATATTTTCAAGTTTGTATTTACCTGAGTTATCGCATATATTGTCTCCAACGAGCCTTACATACCCTTTTGATTGTAGGGATTATAATTTATAGGTATACTTATGGTTTATTCCCTTTGATGAATCAAAGAAAAGGCCTACATCTTCCCACAAAATAGTGTATCTTTTGCTGACTATACAAGGTTTATGTGTATAGTAGTATTTATCTTTATTCATGTCTGGTCCATCGATATGAACTTCACACATTGATGTATAGTAGGAACATCCTCTTTTCTTTGGAGTAGACTCATCATCCTCAATGGTTATTATTGAGACTGTGCAATTAGGAACACCATTTATTCTTTCGTCAGTATCATTGATGGCGTGTTTGCTTAGGACGTTGTAGAAAATATTTCAACAACTGACTATCCTAATAATTGTGATGTATGGAGTGTAATAGTGAAGAAAAATAAAATAAGTATTCTAATAGACATCAACAAATTTGTAATTCCTTTAACAACCAAGGGGTCTGCTTTAGACCTTGATGCTCATTCTCTTTGTCATTTTCAATTTTGTTTCTGTTAGCCTCCTGTTGCGACAGGTGTTCATATTTCATGATTGAGAGTGGAAGTGCCAAATATGTTCATCTTTTCATGCTGCAAAGGTTCCATATTTTGTAAAAAGGCATTAGTGAAAAGTTAAAAATGTGAAGAGGGTATGCCCTAAAAGAGTTATCAAAGGGCAAAAAGAGTAAATTGGTCAGAAAGAATGATAGAAATGAACCACAAAGAAAGACCAGGAAAGTGGCTAGTTTAAATGCCACTGCTAGTTTGATGGATGGCCCAACAGTTCAATCTGGACCATGCCATGTTTAAATTGCTTGTTTTAGACTAGAGAAAGGATACCTGTCCAAAGAGTGCAAGCTTGGCAGAAGAGTAGATAGGCAGAGAAATGAAGGAGCCCAACTGCTTAATCTCGGTCCTTGGAAGAGATAAGGGCTGATTTAGATAGGAGGGCAGCCAAAAGAAAAGAGGATAATCAGGGTTTGCAAATCTAAGTGCACCCATTCAAAAGAAAAAAAAATGTTAGGTATATTAGGATGGGTAGGTAGTTTGAGGTTGCAGAAGCAAGGTTTGCATCACATTTTGTATTATTAATCAGAACTTGTCTCATCAATGACAGAATTGTCAAAGCAGTGGTTCAATGGAAGGACTATGCAAGCATGTCTAACTTCCTTTCACCTCCCCCTCAAAATTTCTTACTAACACCCCCTTGAGGACTTTGGGATCTTCCCAACAAGTCCTGTTATCACTTCATTTTTGTAAAAAATCAAGTCAAGTTCTGGCTTTCTCAATAAAAAGAAGCCACATTTCTTGTGTAAAATCATTTCTCCATATCCCATTCAAATCTCATGTCTAAGTTACAGATCATAAACTTGGCATCATTCCCCTTACATTTCCATTTCACAAACTCATATTAACTTCTAATCCTATTATATAGCTCCCTAACCAAATTCTCCCATCCCTATTGTTACAAAAAACTATATAAAATCCCAAAAAATATTAAAATCCCACCCTATAGCATTATAGCTATGTATATTCAGTTTAGGGAAATAATAGTCCATCTGGGACTACTATTAACCCTTCCGCGTTCTAACCCAGGTTGTTTTAACCTCTGGTTAAAATAATAACCATGGTCTTCCCCTTTTGTATATAAACCTAACCCTTTCTCAACGCTCATTATTAATGTTTGGCGTTTAAACATTTATTTTAAAACACTGCCGGCGCACATAACCCACCAACCCACATTTCCAAAGTTTATGACCCCCGCAGTGCATTCTGTTTAAATAATACGGGCGGGTCCCGTCCCTAATCCCCGTCACCTTACCTGTGCCGCCAACCGTCAGATTGTGCGTGCCCCAAATCAACGGTGGGCGGTCGTTTTGAGCCCCCGATCCGCTAGAGGTTAACGTCCGGGGGATGGGCGGTTTCCCTGTCGTACCCCCGCCACGTGTCGGCCTTCCGGCGTGTTCAGAGGGCCCTCCCCCAATACCGCCTGTGCCGAAAGGTGGTGCAGGGAAAACCGGATACCACCTTCCGCCCTCCTACGTCGGCCCCGCGTTGCTTCTGACGTCATGTCTTCGTATCCCCATCGGTCCCCCGTGTCATTGCCACGTCACCTGCTCACGTCGGCACCCTGCCAGAGTGTCCTATGCCACGTCTTCATCCGAGTTAGCTGGCACGTCACCCGTCCATACCCGGGACCCGCCGATGACGTCAGGCTGACATCATCCCAAAAAAGCGCCAAAAGCGCTAATATGCAAAAATTTTCATTAAAACATGCATTTTCGACCGTTTTGTTTCATTTTCATTGGTTGTGTGCGAGAGTTGTCTGTGCCATTTTTTCGCCCGTTGGTGTCAAAATTCGAAATTCGACCAAATTGCGCTGTTGCTGCTTGCAAATACGCCACCATTGTTCACCATTGCACCAGCTCGACAACCCTCGACGCCATTTTTACCAGGTATTTGCCAATTTCACCAGTTTCACCTTGTTCTTACCATTTTTCTCCATTTTTCATGCTGAAACCGGCAAATTGCTGAATTGAAATCACTCATACGCCTAAAAAACCTACCCAGATTCGCTCACTACTCCCCACTGTTAAAAGAAAACCCTGCCAATCCCCGGCAATTCGCGAAATCACCGCAGGAAGTTGTTTTAAAGCTCAGGTTTCCATCAAAACTCTGCAATAAGCTCAGCATTATCCTTTCTGCCACATTCCACTCATAAACCTCTGCAATTTCACTGTAATACTCCCCATTCCCTTGCAAAAATTTGCCCTCATAGTCTTCTATCCAAGGAATTTGCCAAAGAAACTAAAGCCTTATCCGAACTCTGCAAAGTTTTCCTTTTCATCATAATTACAGATATTGAAGGCCATTCCCTCACTTGAACTCATTTTGCAACTCCTTTGCAAATCCTCAGAGTCAGTTATCATCAATTTGTTACTGCTGTAAAACTTCATTCCAAATATAACATCAAAAAGTTTTATAATGGCCACTCCAACAGCTCTCAGTGTCACTCCTATGAATCCACCAAACAGAGAACTTGAAGCCATGCCTCTGGCTGATAAGGATTACCTCATTCAAGATCTAGTTGGGGACAAAAATCACTTGAAGACCTTCTGCCAACTAAGAAACAACTTTATAAACAACTTTGACACATTTGGCATATGGGAGTCCAATTTGCCTTATTATTTCCTTCCCTCTGTTAATGCTTTTCCTGAGGTCATCCATTTGTGTGCCGAGAACTATGAACCAAATCAGAGGGTTGTCAAGTCTCCATCTGGGAGCATACTTTTTTATATTACTCCTGACTCCATCAACCAGATGCTCGATTTCAAACAAACTTAGCTATTGATTCCTTTCTCCATGAACTATTTGCTAGATGAAGGCGCCAAGCTTTCCAGCTCTGAAATTGCAAGAATTACGAAGACATTCATGAGGGCAGACTGCCAGACAACAGGCCCACCTCCTTTCTTATATGACAATTTCAATGAGGTGGGAAAGCTGCTTATAGATATGATTTCCTCTGTGATGGGTTTTAAAACAAGTGAGCACATTGATGAAACAGTGCTGGTCCTGCTGTCTGCATACAGCCCAGGACAGCCCCCTGCTGTCAAATACAATTATGCCAAGTTCATAGCCAACAAAATACATGATCAGCTATTGAAGCTGGACAGGGAGGGAGTCTTTAAATATTCATCATATATCTATCATTTGTTCATCTATTACCAGTCTGAATGCTTCCAATGCCCATTAAAAAGTTGGATTCTAAGGGGGAAAAAAGGTCTGTCATCTTTTGGTCATCAGTTTTCCATGAGGTTCAAAATTCTCCATTTTCCTATTGTGAGTTCATTGACCAGTTTGTATACCCAGTCTTTTGTCTTCTAAAAATGTCCCCTCCTCCTAGATTGTCATATGACATACAGAAGACCTTGCAGCTATCCAAGAGTTACAAAATAGGTGATTGGTATCTCTACCAAAATCACACTGTCATTAGAATCTATGGCTGTGAGCTCTGTCCTTACAGGCTCCCAAGATATGTACCAATGAGACTGTTTGCATTGGAGTACTATAGGCAGCTCATCAATGCTGATCTTACTCATTTCATAGTGCCAAGAAGAAAGCTCATCTGAAATTGAAAGACCATCTAGATGAACAAGAAAGAAGGTTGGCAAGATGCCGATCAAATACTGAGGGACAAATACAAGTTAAAGAGGAGCTTCTGGTGGGTCCCTTATGACCCGGAGGGTTTTATCAGTGCCAGAAGAGTTAAATACAGGCTGATGGCCTATGACCATTGTAAATTACCACAAATTGAACAATATGCCAACCAAGATGAGTGGCTGCAAGACACATTAGTTGAGGAATTGACCCAAGAAGAAATTATGGAAAGAAATGTCAAAGATTTAGAAAAAACTCTTGACTTGGATTCTGCTGACCAGGTAACTTTCAAACTGCCGCACCAAGTCGGAGAAGGCACATCCACTGCTGCAGCTTCACAAGCTGCCCAAGGAGCATCTACATCAGCAACAGGTACAGCTAAAGGAAAAGAGCCAATGGATACAGAACAAGGAATGGTCACAGAACAGCCTGCCACTTCAATGGAACAATCTCAAGGACAGGCTCCTCCACAGCAAACAGAGGCACCACAAGTGCCTGTTTTACAGACTCCTGCCCATGAGGAAAGAGGCAGAAAACAAGACCGAGAAGACTCCATGCCTTCTAGTGGGTCTACACAATAGCCCGAAACCAAGAGGAAAAAGGTTGACTCTCCAGTTGAGGAGGAAGTTAGTGAGGAAATCCTTGGAAGTCCAAGGAGAGACAGAGAAGGAAGTCAACAAACGGCTACAAGCTCTTTCCAACAAGAGCAAGACAGATAGCATGGCATGGAGGTATCTTCCTCTACACAGCAAAGTAAGAAGCTAGCTAGTATCAAAGCCACCTTTAAAGAAATTAAGGCTCAAAATGAGCTATTAAGAGTACAATTGTATGACCAATTTCTTAAGGCAACACTTGCCAAGCAGGAAAGATTGATGGCAGCATATGACATTAAGGAAGAAAGGATGATTCTTGCCCACTTCAAGCCCAAGGTTCAGTAGCCACAGTCAGCTGCAGACTATGTCAAGACAATATTAGAGGTCCTGGCCAAGGACATTCACCCCATGATCAAATAGAGTTACATAAGCAAACAGGGGAAATGGTCTATGCCACCTTGGTAGACAAGGCCACGCTGGCTCATGAGTTGAAGGAATCTTTAAAGAATACAAATATTCAGCTTGATTTGGAAAGAATGTCCTCCACAGCCAAAGACAACAGAATTAAAACATTGGAGGACATTATTGTGGACCTAGGGCATGATCCTAAGAACCCCAAAGCCATCAAGGCCCTAATGAAGAAAAAGGAGGATGATATTGCTGCTCTGAAAAAGAAAATGAGGCTCACCTCGACTATGCACCCACAAATAGGAGAACTAGTGAAAGAGAAAGAAGCTGAGGATACATTGGACCTGCTAATGCAAATGAACCCGAGAATAATTGAGATGGAGGGAGAGTTGGAGAAAGCACTACAAGGCAAGCAGGGAGAGTCGACCTCCTAGCCACCTCAAACAGTTCCAACTGTTGTTACTGTTCCTCCTACACAAGCAGCAGTGACCCCTCCAATTATTCCAGCAACTACAATAGCTACAGATGCTACAACGGCAACAACAACAGCTCTTGAGTCTAGCATGAGCATGGATGAATTGACCAAAGCTGTCAAGGAACTAGAGCTTTAGGCAACAAAGTTAAAATAGGCCAAGGAAAAGTTGGCCAATCTAGAAGGAAAATATGATAAGTCCAAAATGACAGTGGCTGAGCAGACAAGGGAAATTAAGGCCCTGAAGGACAAAATAAAGGCCTTGGAGGAGGAGCTAACTTTGGACAAGACACTAGCTAAAATAAAGAGGATTCTGTGGGCCAAGATTAATCAATCAATCACTGACCAGTGGCGGTCAATTCAGGCCATACATGAACAAATAGATCTAATTGGCCTAGCTCAATTTGAAAATCAGAGAGCCAAAGCAGCATTGGGAACCATGCCTGAACAGGCCAACAAAATGATTAATTTTTTGAACCATCAAACTAAGGAAGAGCTGGCAGCAATGCAAATTATGAATAGGACGGAGGCCATACTCACAGCGAAGAAGGTGCTGACTCTGAGAGGTTTTGTAGAAACACTGGAAAGAAAGTTTCAAGAGATGCAAAGGGACATAGATGATTTTAAGTGGAAACTTACAGCATTACAAACCAAAGGTTTGCCCAGCTTGCTGACCAATACTGGAAGCCTGTTAACACGTGAGCAATATGCCACGAGAGTGAACAACTATGTCACAAATCAACTTACTGCATCCTGAGGCTCTACAGCAGAGGCGGGGCCACCTTCTGGGCATAATCTCTACGATAAGTTGGAAAACTTATTTTTTATTGAACATGAAATTAATCATTTGTTTGAGATGCGACCCAACTATTATAGGTATACAGAGGCCGACGAGACACTCATCAAAATACAAAAGCATCAGTTACCTCCCGAGGATTGGTGGCAGGAAATGCTAGCCATTGTGCCCAGGTAATTTCAGTTTCTGCCCCTTGTTATTATTTCAAATCTCGATCAGCTATGAGTCATCCGCATGAGGCACGAAAGCACCGGACAGAGCGGTTAAAGAAGAGGCAGAGCAGGTTGGAGCAGTGACAAAGCAAAGAGATGGACAGCGAGCCCAAAAGACCGCGCATTTTAAAAGCGCAACCCAGCTGACTCAATTGGACTCAAAAGTAAATTTTCTTTGACAGAATGAACAACTGTTATATTCATGTTTATTATAGCATTTACTCTTTCAGCTACTATCCCTTAAGAGTTGGCGAAGAATTTATGAACTATTAACTCATCATCTAGATATTTTTGTATCTTGTTTTTGTATATATACCTCCCCACAGAACGTATTTGGGGTTGGTTGGTTGATTTGCTCCACTAGAGACTCGCTCTGTATACTTGATGTTTTCCTTAATCAAAGACTGCTGAAAAGCTTTGAGGATGGACTGTTTGCTGTGTTATTAATGTTTTGAAGAATGAATATGGAATTCTTGTGCTGCGACATGACTCAATAAGTGTTTTCTACCTCTGTTTTCTGTTTGATATATGCTCATATTACCCATGTATCACCATCTAAATAGAAGATAGAAAGATTAGCTTAGAACTTGCTTGGCTGCACTCTAGGCTCAATTTCTACTGTTTCTTTATGTTTTCCTCTAAATTGGTAATGAATATGAATTCCCTTTGGCTCATATTTCCCCTAATTCACCCGTGTTTGACAGTTATCTAGGGATTCTTCACTGCTCCTAGATAGAGCTCATTCGCCTTCCCTCTGTTAAGCTGAAAGAGAGATTCTTAATTGCCTCTCATTCCTTAGCCTTCAATCCATCTCCATTTAGCTTGAAAATTGTTTCATGTGTAGCTATCTTGCTCCATATTCCTCTTGTGACCAAGAAAATGCACCAGCAGTCCTACTCCTTGACCCCATGCCCAATGGTTTGAAATTCTCGTACTATACTTACCTCTCTACTTGAAAGCATCATCCTTCCCACCAAAACTTAAACAAAAACCCCTTGAACCCAATAACTAGCGTAAAATCATCATGAACAAAGCTAAATCATAAAGAGGGAGCCCTCTCTGATTACAGGTGTGCTAGAACATGCAGTCCAAAGATTGGTTTGTGGTTACCTCGGCCGTATCCCTTAGGAGCGAAGGGACAACCTGAGTGATAACAGTTTCTACGAGACAATTCTAATTTGGTTGTCACCAGATAATTGAATAGTGGAACATCTATGTTCTCAAAGAATTTAGAGACACATCTTTGTTGTGTACTTTCATCACCCTTATGGCATAGGGTTGCCCCATTTGCAATTCATTTTTGCTTGAAAGGGATGCCCCATTTACATTTCCTTTTTACTTGAAAGGGATGCCCCATTTTTATCTTTAAAATAGTTTGAATCCTAGGGAAAACATTGAAGGCACCGAGTCTATTTGGATGTTTAAAAATTGTCCAAATTTATATTCTAAGAAATCAGAGATGTTATTATAAAACTCATCATCGATTTCAACATAACCATTTTTTATTTTGGGCCTAAAACAATCACCAATCCTCTGAATTGCAAGATTTTTCCACATCCTTGTTGCTTATGCATTCTGGGTGTTCTCTTGCCATAACAACCACTTTATGTTCTTGATATCTATTATTGAAATTTCCAAGGCCAATATCTCTTTTTATTGTTGCAATACTTTTATGCTCATATTTGAAATAACAAACAAGTGTCTCTATGTCTTTCTGATTCTAAAAAACATATTCATGTCAAAAATAATTATAACCTCTTGGTTAATGGATTGTTTAATTATGCTCTAATCATCTCCTTGTGCATATTGTGTCATCCAGGACAAGGGATCTCAGGGCATGTTTTCCATAACCATTATTAGCTCTCATATTAATATTTTTACCATGAATCTCATCATACATATCATAATAAGGGTCAAAATCAATGACTTTGGAATTCAAATTTTCTTCACTTCTTAATTCACCTTGGAGAAATCATCATTTTTCTCTTTGTTTGTTGGCTGCTCCTCTCTATCCACATCAATTTTCTTGCCCATTGTATATCATGGAGATATGTTACTGGAACCTGTGTTACCAATATGAAAGGGGAGGATAGATTTATCCTTGGAACAAACAACATGGCTCAGTCCAAATTATGGGCATAAGTTTTCCTTCAGAGGAGTAAATTCATTATCAGAACCTAAATTATAAATTTGGGAAGCCTAATGTTTCTATTGCTATGTCAAATTCTCTTATTGTATTTAAACTGCATCTTTTATGTGAATTTCTCTTATTGTCAACTACTACATCAACTCATCTTATTATATCTTTTGTATATTGCATAACAATCTTGAGTAGGAATTCTCAGCTATATTTCAATTGAAATCATTTAGAGACTTTATTTGTAGTATATTATGACTTTTTATCATCTTTATAATGGAACTCATGAACACCCAAAATTCCATCATAACAAATTTCTACCCATAAGTAATTGGTGCAATATCAATTCCTTTGTCAAAGATACAAGTGCACAAAGGGATCTTTCCAACAAGTCAAAGTCAAAGTATCAAAAAGTCAACAATGGCCAAATCTGTCCAAAACTTGTCAAACTTCATATTTTTGCCCCTGCAATAGAATTTTGGCATCCTGCAACAAACTTGCAATTTTTGGCCCTCTCGCAACTCTGAAATTTCGCACATGTGGGAGTTTTTAAGGAAAATTTCCTTCTCCTTTGACCTATCTTTCTCTCTCCTTGAATTTGACTTCTTTTATTTTCTTTTTCACTTATTTTCTTCCTCCTTTCTCAAGATATCAAAATTTCTTGATGTATATTCCAATTGAGGTCGAGCTACTCTTATATATACACATAATAGGAGGTCGAAAGCCCTTAAATAGGGCCGACTTGATGAGGCAGGGTCGAATTGGCCTTGTGGGGACTAAAATTAACATTTTGACTCAAAAGAAATTATTTCTCCACTTTTGTATCCAAGACCAAACGGGACTTGACTTCGACACTTATGAAAAGTATTATTTTGACTTGAAAAATGCTAAAAGCATGAAGAACATTATTAACCTAGAAGACAAATCAACTTGAGCATGAATCCCATGCTTAAATTAATAATTCTTTTTTCTTCTGTTTAAAAAGATATAGTCGTAAGTACAAAGGTAATTATGACAACCAAATATGGTTACATTCTCCAACACTCTCCCATTCTCTCTCATTGTTTCTTGGCACGAGAATACCTTGAAGGAGGAACAAAATTCTAAGAAAATCTTTTTGTTTTTTGGGACAAAGGTTTTCTAGTTGGACAAAAAAATTTGAGGGTTTTGGTTTTGAACAAGTTCCCATTTGGAGTAGTGAGGTATTTTTCATGGTCCATAAGGTATCCTTGTGGGAAAAAGTCTGGAAAGAGGCAGTGAGATGTTTTGTACTCCTGTACTCTACAAAAGAGAAAGGTTCTGTCTAGGTGTAGAAATCTTCCAAACGGATTTTCTAGCATTGGAAGGACATTTTAAAATCCAAAAGAACTTGTGGATTTTCTCCTGTTATGGCAAAGAAATATCTATAGAAGGTAGTGAATTTACTTGACTAGTTCTTGTCCTAGGAAGTGGGTCCTTCTCTGTCCCTTCGATGTTTCCTATCATAGAACATGCCTTCATATTATCTCAACAAGATGGACCCATAGTGGATGGTTAGTTGTAGGTTTAAAAGGTAGTGGTGTGGTGACTTGACACTCATCAGAGGGTTCCAAAGCCTAACTATAGTTTGAATCAAATTTTGTTGAAGTGGGACCTATTCATGTTGAGCATCAAGCAGGGTTTCCAAGTTGTGGGGATTTGATTCTTGTCTCTGGATCCAAAGGAAACCACAACATTTTTCTTCAGTTAAATCTATGGAGAATAAGTCCTGTATAGGCCAACAAAAACAATTCTTTGCAATTTGTGACTTCCTTCAATTCAGATCCTCCAATAGAAGAACGTAGTCTCGTAGAAGGAGGCATATTTTGGTGAAACCAACTCTATAACAGGTTCATAATTGACTTCTTAGATAGTGTGAATCCCAGGAAGTGTAGGAAACATAACTCAGTTAAGTTGTGACTCCTGGTTAGAGTAACTGATATTGTGGAATTTGGATTTAACTTGTGGTTCATAATTATTTTCAGTGAGGAACTGAAGTTGATTGAATTGAATTTCGTATTGTGACTTTGGGTTTATATGATATTGAGTAGTGAATTTCCAAATAATGTTGTATTTTTGTTTATTATCCCAGATAAATTTGTTCACTATAATCCTTGAAGATAGAGTAGCAATTGTAAATTAAATTTAACCATTGTAATAGAAAAAGAAAGGTTAATTATCAAGAAATCCTAGGGTGAATTATCATAACATTGTATTGTAGTATCAATGGTAGGGGTGAACTATTGGATTTATTGTGTTAAACTATTGTACAAGAAGGAGAAATTTAGTTGAAAACTAAGGAAAAATTACCCTAGCACATTACATAGAGATCAAAATTAAAATTAAAATTATGCAACCTCTAGCATGGCAACCTAGAGGCCTGCAACAGAAGCTAGCTTAGATTGTTTTGTGCTAGCATTACTATACATGGGTTTTCTTTGTATTAGCTTAATGTAAATATATAGATCCATCTCATTAAAATGATGATTGTGGTTAGATTTCTATTTGGTTGTTTCTTTCTTGTGCTCCATAAGTTTCCTAAAGTCTTGATAGTTGTTTCGTTTTCCTTTTAACACTTATAAATGCTTGTATGCAATGACATTCATGTTTTTAACACATAGATACTAATATGAAGATCTTGTAATTTATTCAAGATATGAGAAGATGACATCTTCTTTAGGAAACGTGACAACAATTTCCATGTCTACCTCATTGGGCAACATTTGAAAGGAAAGGAATTTGGGTGCATTGTTTAATAATTATGGCAGAAAATTGTCTTCTCTTTGTTTTATTTCACCCATTTCCTTTAATCGATTTAGAAAAATATGGACTCTGAGATTACACACCAGAAAGATAGTACTTAATATAAGAGCCATAAAAAATGAGTTGTAATTCAACTAGGATGGCGCAACGACAAAAAAAAATTAGGTCAAAGAAAAATGTTTGTTTAAAGGAATGTCACCTACACATAAAACTTCAATGTGGATGATCTTTCCTTTTCCACTTATATTTGATGTTAATTTTTGGTTTTAATTTTTCATGGAGGGTTTTTTTGGCATATAATCCTACATGCAATTTCCCTCTTATTGAAATCCAATTCTAATTCTCTTGCGGACAGATGTGAACAACCTTTTTGATCTTTTTGGAGTCACCCTTGGACGGAAGGGCATAAATGTTGTTTTGGAGAGCCATTATGGTTCTCCAAAAATAGTAAACAATGGCATGAGAGTAACTAAGGAGGTAATTTGTAGATGTGTGTTACGGTTTTATTTTTATTGTTATATTAGTTTCCCCTTCCTAAATGTCTTAGATTTGGTAGGAAAAATTTTCAGACTAAAAGGTCAAAGACAATATATTTGTTACTCAGTGGTCTACTTGGCCTATGGAATAATCACATGAGAGTAATAAATAAAGATTTTAAAAACAATTTAAAACAAAGAGTTGTGGATGATTCAAGTTCTATTGTAATGGACAATCTAATGAAATGTATTTTAATGCCATGGTTTCCTCTTTTTGATAGATTGAGTTAGAGGACCCAATTGAAAATATTGGGGCCAAGTTGGTAAGACAAGGTACAACAAAGACAAATAATTTAGCTAGAGATGAAACCACCACATATGTTGTCCTTGCATAGGGTTTTATAAGTCAAGGTGTAAAGGTAACTTTTTGCCACTAGTATTGGTTTAAGATCTATTCATTTTTGTAGGGTTTTATGGTGTTTGTATTTTTAGTTTTGGTTTGGGATTTAATGAGTTTGTATTTGAAAATTTTGATCCTTCTGTAAATTGTTATGATCTTGTTAGGAATGACCCAACAGAAAAAGATTGTATCCTAAGTTTTTGAATCGGAATTTGAAATGAAATATTTTTGTTTAAGTTGTTGCAGTAGGTGAAAATACCATTCAAATTACTAAGGAAATTGACATGAAAACAAAGGCCTTTATATCTAAACTCAAAATTTGGTCAAAGGAGGTGAATCCTCATATTTTGAGTAGGTTGGTTTTCTATTTTTTTGATGGTTTGGTGTTGCATATAATTGAATGAATTAGTTTCCTAAGGTATTTGTGGTTGCAAAATCTTTTTCATTTTCATACAATATTTGTCTTTAGGAATACACTTGGTTGTGTGGTCTTGTTAGATATTTAATAGTTGTAGTTGTTTAGTCTTATGGTTGAGGTGCACTTTTATTATGGAAATAGTTAATGCAACATTATCATTTAATCCTTACTCCATGGTAGCATGTTGAGGAGTTTCTTGTGAAATGTTTGTATTTTTGGAAATTGTGTTATGTGTAAATGGTTACACATGTTAACTCTTTGTAATATATATTATTTTCCAGGTTGAATATAGTGAATTAATAGATTTTGCTTCAGTGAGTGCTATGAATAAATATGAAATAGGAAAAATGATAGTAGAGGTTATGAGGAAAGTTGGAAGGAAAGATGTTGTGACACTTAAAGAGGGAAAAAGTGCATAAAATAATTTGTATGTTGGGGAGGGAATGCAATTTGATCGTGATTATATTTCTCCGCACTTTGTGAAAAATAATGAGAAGATGTCCATGGAGTATGATAATTGCAAGGTAATTGATGCAACATAAGTTTCTTCTTGTTTTTTTATTGTGTTGCTATTCATTTTATTTCCTTGTAATGTGAGAGAGAATAATTGAAAATGACACTCTTTTTTAAATAAAACCCTCAATCTTTCTTCACCATACACATTTGGCATATATGTAGGTGGACCTTTGATGTTTTGCAAGGTTCTAGCTAGGTAGAAACCCTGTTATATCAAGGTTCCAAGAAATTATGTCTGGTTCTTAAACCTTGCTCTCATGAAATTGTGAAATGATTTCCTAGTCACTTCCATCTTACCAGTATGCATATCATACACCCTCGAGGTTGATTTTGGGTTGTGTTGGTTTGTATTAAATTGTATATTTTGTGCCTCAAAGTTTTTTTGTTTGTTAAATTGGGAGTGATGATTTAATGATCAAAAAGAAAGATGAACATTACTAAGAAAAGGGCTGATAAATATCTATTTCCTCATATTTTATTTTTCATTATACTTATCAAGGATTGGAATTAAATCTTTATTTATTGTAAATTAAAGCTTCTATTGGTTGATAAGAAGATCACAAATGTAAGAGACATGATCACAATATTAGAAGATGCCATCCATGGGAGGTATCCCATTTTGATCATTGTGGAGGACATTGAACAAGAAGCTTTAGCTATTGTTTTTGTCAACTAGCTATGGGGTGCATTGAAGGTTGGTGCTTTGAAAGCTCATGGATTTGGAGAGAGGAAAATCCAATACTTGGATGGCATTGTCATATTTATGGGAGGAACTTTTCTATTTGATCTACATTACTGAGATAACACATTATGATATTCCTTTTGTTTGATTTTTATCTTTTCTTATCGAGATAAAACATTTTTTTAAAGGGTACTAGCTCAATGGAAGATCACCTACCCTACAAGTAGGAGGTTGGTGGTTCGTTCTGTCATACCGTAACATGAATTAGTCATTGAAGAAAGAAAAATATTTGCATTTTATATTTTTTTTCTAAAGACAAATTTTTATTGTCTCTAGAGAGACAGTAACTAGGATTAAAGACATAGTGTCTCTATAGAGACAATATGTCTTTAACCGTAGCTATTATCTCTTGAAAGACAAAAATGAATTATCTCTTAAGAGATAATAGTACATGTATTCTATATTATCTTTATATAGACAACTTTTTAAGACAGTAATTTGAGACACGCGTTTAAAGACAATATTGAAGACAATTTACAAGCTTTTTTTTATCTCAAGTTAAGAAAGTTTACTAAAAAATTGTCTTAAGTATTGTCTTAAAACCCGCTTCGATAATAATATGTATAATCATCCACAACTGTGTAATCCTTTACATTCATTTTATGTTGAACTGAAATCAATAACCAATAAAATTTACTTATTACTAATTTCAAATTAAATTTCTAATTTTACATGTAAAAAAAAATTCAATGATGTTGAAGTCGTTGCTAGCTAAACTATTGGCAACTTGATTCAGCTTGAGGCCATCCAGTTCCTTATGCAACGTATGAATATAAAACACAAGTTGTACGTTGTCTGCTACATCATCCCCTAAATCGTGTGATTGGGTTGGGTTATTCCATCCAGTGTCAGTTGATTATTGAGTGCTAGCTGCATCCAATGGATGAATGAATTAATAAACCAATAGCCAATACTTCCACAATTGTTAACTAATGACTCTTTTAGAAAATAGTTTGGTATAATGGCTCTTTTAGCAATGCATTTAGAAACTATTGCTTCAATAAGTTTGGTAAAAAACCATGGTCCTTTCATTTTTCCTTTCAGTTGCACGAAAGAATGAAAGAAACCTTTTTCTTCTTATATGTATGAGACATCAGACATCCCTCTTAATGATGCAAAGTGTTGTATGGACATTCTCTTTACGTGAGTAAGCATTATAAATGACATTATATTTTTATCTGAGCATTTTTATGTATTGAAAGTTTAAGTTGAATCCCTAGTGTGTGTGTGTGTGTGTATCACCATTCCTTTACTAGGTGTAACTAATGGAAATATACAATAATTTGAAGTTTTAATGTTCTAAAGTTTAGACACTATCTACAATGTCATTTTTTAAATTAGGTGACTATATTCTTTGTTAGAAACTTGGTGATAAATTCTTTTATAAGACTTCGATTAATGAAATGGGCATATCTTTAATTCTCTTGGCCATTGTTTAATTAATGAGAAATTATGCCCATCCATGAAGAGGTAGAATGTCGAATGGGTTGTTTATTTAAAATGTAATTATTTAACCAAATGCTATTGTGAATGGGTGAAACATTTTTATTATGTGTACTATGTAAGCATAGAAATTTGATTGCATACTTGGCTACTTGGTTGATTCTATACATAGGTAGTGGGTGTGTACTTGAAGAGTATTTTCCTTGGACTTGTAAAGCCAATAAACAAGGTATATCTATCTAATTTTAGACTACATATTTGGGGTTTTAGACTATTTAAAAATTGATTCTATACATAGGTAGTGGGTGTGTACCTGAAGGGTATTTTCCTTGGACTTGTAAAGCCAATAAACAAGGTATATCTATCTAGTTTTAGACTACATATTTGGGGTTTTAGACTATTTAAAAATTGGTTCATATGATATTTGTTAGACATATTTTCAATTCTTGTGAATATGTTTTTAGTCCTATTGTTATATTCTTAAAATTTATACTTTATTTGGATTATCTCCATTTGAAAAAAGCCTTAGTGTTTTACCTTTTTGGAGTTGGGATTTATCTATCACAACTATTTTTTATTTGACCTAAACTTTAAAGGGGTGATTAAACATTAAATGGTTTCTTTCTATACTATTTTTCTATTCCTTTGCTAGATCTTCAAGATGTAGGGTACTATATTTTATATTGGGACATAGAAACATCTAGTATTAAGTTATTCTTGTTGGGAAGATCTACTCCCTTTTTTGTCAAACCCATGGTATTTTAACATTTATACCCTCATTGGCTATGGTTATTTTCTCTTATTTGAGCATAGGTAATATAATTGATTCCACTCTTATGGATTTGTCTTCGTTCACCATTTAACTAAGAATTGATTGTTAGTCACTAATGTAGGGAAACCACCTCTTTTATTACTATTTCAAATAGGGTCTCAAATATTCTTAATTAATGGAATTTAGTATAATGTGGTGACTTCAGTGATTTGGATTTACAAATGGAACGAAATGATATACAAATTGATAACCAAAATATAGATAAAATGAAGCTTGAATTCTATTACTAAATGAAAAATGTTGAAATTGTATAAATACGAAATGACAACAATGAGCTCGAATGGTGGTAGAGTATCTCTAAGAAGAGAAGTGATGACTATGTTCCTTTGTCGAACTATGTTACAATGAGACTTAGAGGATTTTTATCATAAAGAAGCAATGAGAAACACTAAACATCCAAAAACCTAAACCTAGGAGATGAATCACCAAAGGTTTTTGGGTCGCAATAGGGTAAGTTGGAACATCAACTTCCCAAGTTCATAACTTGGGATACAATATTTGTTTGGTGCGCACAATATCCCATTGGAAATGTCTATCCCAAAAGCTTGTTAGCCTATTTCTCCAAAAAATCTCGTTTAGAGCCTCAAAACAACTTCAGAAGTTTAGTACCTAAAAATTATAGAAAAAACTTCCAAAATAGAAAAATGTGTTGTGAGCTAGTGGAATAGGTGGGTGGCCACCAATATTCACTTGGATCATTCAGCCATATCCAAGTTACTATAGTAGAAATATGGTATTGATGTGGAATGTAAACGATTAGAAGAATGCTATAAATATTTCCCAAAGGGCTAGTTCACTTATGAAATGCACTTATTATGATGGAAGACCAAGTTACTCCATTTTAAAACATTATGAGAATTTTGACATCTAAAGTGGACCTCCTAAATAAAATAATGAAATAATAATTATGAATTTTTAAAGGAAACGAAGGTTTTGTTTGTTTTTTCTAATTTTTTTAACTATATTTTTGAATCATCTCCTTAATTAAAATTGTTATGATGGTATTATGGTTTGAATATTAACTCCACCACTCCCACCTCACCTTTATGAGAGTTGGGGTAGGGAGAATTAATAATAAAACCATAATAATAAGGGTGAGTGTGTGGGAAGTTAATATGTAAACCATATTCATTATGATTTTCATATCAACTCCCACTACCCCATGGTTTGCTTATTAAATACTCACTCCCACCTCACCTTTATGAGAGTGGGGGTAGGGAGAATTAATATGAAAACCATAATAATAAGGGTGAGTGTGGGGGAAGTTAATAGGTAAACCATATTCATTATGATTTGCATATCAACTCCCACTACCCCATGGTTTGCATATTAAATCCTCATTGCAATTTTTGTTTTCCAAATTAATAACATTTTTATAGTTTTGATATCATAAATGTTCCTTCCATTAAAAATTGAGTGTTGAGTGCCTAAAACCCTAGTCCATGGTAAAGCCTATAGTACAATGTTCACATAGCCATTGTTGGGCCAACGTGGAGCACAATTTGAGAAATAGTCAAAGAGAGGTTGGACCCATTAGTGCATGAGTTTGGGCTGGGGTGAGCAGATCGACGGAAAAATGATAGGTAGGGCATGCAGATAGATGTAGGTGTGAATATTGTAGTATTTTTTGGCATTGGAAGCATTACTGAATAGCAAAGTTCCATCTCATGAAAAATAAATGATCTCTTCCCTACAACTAGCTTAGATCCATCTAACTCTGGATCTAACATGAGCTGAAAAGGATCAAATTTCTTCAAGTGAAAATTTCTTTTAGAGTGCAAAATATAACATGTAATTTTTCATTGTTTAAATTGTATTTTTGAATATTATATAGATTACACAAGGTTAAACATCTAACTTTCACATTTTTTTACTTCTAATTACTTTGGCATGAAATTATATTATGTCATATGGAAAGCTAAGTAAGCATGCATAACATATTCATTTTTGTTTTTTATTATAGCCTACATTTATTTTTCATTTAAAGAATATTTTATTTTTCTTTTAAGAGGACATGCTATTTTTATTTTAAGATGACACGTGTCAACTCCACGATGAGCATATACATACTTACACATCACCGTCATACTGGGTTGTAGAACGAGCCTTTCAGCTCAACTAAGTACCTATTCATGCTCTACAACTTTGAGCGTTGAGTGCCTGAAACCCTATAGTGTAGTGATCACATAGTCATCACTGGTACATAAGTCTAAGTGGCTAGGAAATTAGAGGAAGAGACATGATCACTAGTTTGGAAGTCCATCCTAATGGTCATTTCATTGGAAGCGTCACTTGTTATAGTGGTCTATTAGTGAATTATTTAGCTGGTGGTGGTAGTGCTGGAGGATATCAAGTCATGAAAATGGTTGGTTACCATTTTTCTGGAGGTATGGAAGATTGCATGTGCATGGTTCAGTGTGAACTTTCTCAGGGGAATTTACAATGTTGCACTTGATACAAGCAGGTGAGGTTATGTTTGAGGCCAGGTTGTAGTCCTAGTAGGGTGCTGATCATAGATAATATACATGATCACACCACAATTCGAGATTTGATTGAGGAAAGTTGTGAGTTGATTAGTCATAGATCACAACTACAGATTGCAAATTCAGGGGAGTTTCTATTGAGATATGCGATTGCGATTTTCGATAAGGAGGTCACAAGTTTCTTTTCTTACATGTGATGAGACCAAAAGATTTGTGATTATAATTTAAGGTGATTATAAGTCATGAAATGATGAGGGGATATATGGTGTGTTGGAGCTTGGTGATGTGATTTGCAATGAGGGGAATGAGACTTGTTAGTATGTGATTGAGTACAGCTTCACCCGACTCCTTAGCCAATGCTTCTAGCCAAAAATTAATACCGAGTAAGCCAAAAAATTGAGTGTTCAACTACTCAAATACACTCAACATCCCTCGTCTTTACTTAGATAGGGAAAGGCAAGTTACTAAGTGTAAATAAAAAAATCTTATGGCTAGGCTTGGGTCCCCATGTGTGTAAATTGGAGGAGAAGATTCTTGTGGATGGGAGTGAATTACTTAATAGAATGGTCATTACCATGATTTCCTTCAAAACAAAAACTAGCTAACACCATTGACATGAGAATTCCAGAGAATTTCTTTAATGAAATTTTCATACATGGAGGTGGTTGTGTAACTTATTTAAGGGTTTTCATTTTATAAAGTGGGAAATTTTGAGATGTAATCACCTAGTTCATACAAATTCTCCATAATTCATCATCTCAATGTTTGCAGAGGGATTCATTAGTATAATATTTTTATCATAAAAATTGTTGTATGTTAGGAATTATCATACCTTGGGGTGATAGATTAATGTTTGGAAGGGTTATCAATTTATTAAATGGGTAAATCTGAGATTAATTTCCATTCATGGAGGTGGTTGTAAAACAACATGCATTTAGAGGTCGAGGCACAAGTTTAATTGAAGATTGAGTTGTGATCTATATATCAGTATCATTATTCAAATAAGTGTTGAGGATTAATTGCAGTTTCAAGAGGGGAACAAGGTAATCCAATGGTTTTTCTTCTCCTTACACAAGAAGTGTAGATATATGTACAAAATGGATGCCTTGAACAAAGTGGATTACAGGGACAAGGATTAGATATCCCTAGCAACCTTCCAGTCAAATGAGGATTTTTCTAAAGTATTAGGACATGTGAGAGACTATGTGATGAGTTTAAAAATCTTGAAGTTCTAAAAGAAGCACATGTTTCTAGAGAAAATCCATCGGAGAGTTGTCATATTGGCTTTAATTTTTATTTTATCAAGAGTTTGTATTTCAATTTAGTGTCAGTGAGAGACGATGAAGTTTAGGTAAAGGAGAAGGCAGGCTAGTCTCCCATTGCAATGAAAGACAAGTTGAAGGACATAATCCTCCCCTCGAGATCCATGTCAGTACATGCGAAAGAGACACCCCTGAATAATTCCTTGAAAAAAGTACTAGATAAACAAATCCAACAGACAAATCACCTAAGAAAGTAGAGTGAGTTTTCAGAGAAGGGTCGGTTTAGACAAAAACACAAAGATAAGTGTATAAAGAAGAGGGAGGGGAAATTTAGAGTGGTGTTTGGATATGATATTGGCACAAAGTAGGCTTTGATGTTGTGTGATAAGTTTCTAGTAGGTAAGTTTACGAGGAATAATGTTTCTAAGCAAGGATTGGGTAAATGGGTGGAAGATCATTTGGGGAAGAGACTAAGCTATATTCCTCAAGTATGAATTTTATTGAAAGGTTAGATTAGTGTGGTTTTTAATAGTAAATTAGATGTATAATTTGTGAAGAACAAGGTGTGGTTATGGGATTCATCAAGCTATGTGCTTAAACGTTGGCACCCAACATTTAGCCTGAAGACTAAACAGTTTTTTGTTCAACATATTTGGGCTCTTCTTCTTATATTACCCGAATAATTGTGGATTAGGGACTATATGGAAAGGGTGGGAAAAATACTTGGGAAATTCCCTTTTTTCGATGTGAAGGTCTATAAGTTGTTGGAGCTATTTGTATGAGGATGGAAAGGGTGCTCATTTAAGTGGACCTTAATAAAGGCATGGTCTCCGAGTTAGAGGTAGCTTGGGGAGATAGGGTTTCAAACAACCCATTGACTATCTGTGTGTCCCCTTCAGATGTTCCTGGTGTTGTAAGTTGGAAATTTAAGAGGTACACGTCCATTGACTACTTCAACTATTACAAGAAATCATAGGGTCAGGTCAGAATCCAGTGGTGAAGCCTTTTCTATGAATCAAGAATAAAAAATGCTATTAATTAGAGAGGAGAACATTTCAATATTGGAGGGATTAGAGAAGAAAAATTGGGCTTATGAAGCTTCTCAAGAAGAAGGCAATTCACATTCAAAAATGAAGGAAAAAATTAAGAAAGAACCTATGTTACATATTTCCTTTGACTCCTCCACAGAGGTTGAAGTGACACTTCCAAAAGGCCCATCGAAAGGACCCACTTTAGTGTTATCCCCTCTTCCCAAGTCATCTTTGTAGTCGACACAACAACTCACTGATAATTTTATGGAAGGCAGTGGTGTAAGTATGACTACCTCAGTGGCCACATTGGACCCACTTTGTAGGGGAGGTCCCATACATTCAAAGGAAATTTCCTTTTCTTCGAAAAAGGAGGTTTTCAATTTTCTTTAGGAGTAAGGTGTTTTGAAGGGCTTTTCCCCTCAAACTATTCTAGTTATCTGTTGACATTATGATACAGGTATGACACAAGTGTTGTCCTTGATGGCAACTCACTCAGATGACAGATCACAGTTTACGCTCTCAGAATGAAGGAAAAGAGATATATGCAGGTTCCCTTTTAACCCAACTGCGTATATATGCGGGTTTGCCGACCAAAATATGCGTATGTGTATACACACACTTTCACGCAAGGAAAAGTGCGTACATGTTGGAGATCTTGGTTTTAGTCCGTGGTATTTGGTCCATGGTATTATGATCCACGGTATTGGTGAAGGTATCTTGTCCGATGTGTTGACCCCAGGTATTTGGTCCAAGGTATTGGTTCTAAGTGGTTTTGGACCATGGTATTGAGTAAGGCCTAAGACTATAAGAGGAGGAGGAGATCATTAGGCCAAAGTGAAAGTGTACAAGTGATGAATATCTAATGAAGTGAGAGATCTAGTATCATAGAAAATTTTAGGGGGGAATGTTCGCCCTTTGGCGAAATTAAGGGGTTTTAAATTTTTAGTGGGCGAATATTTTGTATCATAGTACATTTTTACAAATCACCTCAAATAGCCCACCTTATTTTAAGGGAGAGGGTAAAAAAGGTAAATTTAGCCCTTGAAATTAGGAGTTACAACCTTCCATTCGCCCATTTTCAAGAATAGGTTTTATTTAAGTGAATCCATTCACCCATTTTCAAGAATAGGTTTTATTTAAGTGAATCCTATGGGCCAAAGGCCCAAATACCATATTTATAAAAGAGGCATGGCAAATTAATAAAAATATAAATAAATGAGAGGTATGGTAAATAAATAAAACATTTTTTATATTTACTCCATAAGTCACCTTATATACATGAAGGGTGTAAACAAATAAAAATATAAGTAAAGTGGAGGTATGGTAAATAAATAAAACGTGTTTTTATACTTACTCAAAAGGTATGGTAAATAAATAAAAATATAAATAAACTAGACGCATGGTAAATAAATAAAACCTCTTTTTATATTTAGTCCATAACCTTCATTCTATTTATGAAGGCTCAAGAAAGAGGTTTTATTTAAATGAATCCTATGGGTCAAATACCATATTTATAAAAGAGGTATGGTAAATTAATAAAAATATAAATAAATGAGAGGTATGGTAAACAAATAAAACATTTTTTTATATTTACTCCATAAGTCACCTTATATTTACGAACACTCAAAAAATGCATTATATTTAGGTGAAACCTATGGGCAAAATACTATGGGACAAATACCATGGACTAGATTGTTATTAATACCATGCAAAAAAACATTATTAACCCTAATATTAGTATTAATAAAAATAAAAATGGCACATGGCATTGACCCATGGTATTCACCAAAATGGCACATGGTATTGACCCATGGTATTCACCTAGAATGTAGCCTATTTAAATGGGGGAATTAAACCAGCATAGATCCATCTTTACTTTGGATCTACTAACCCCCAAAAGGAATCAAATATCGTGATATGCAAACTAGCATAGAGTGAAAAAATATTTGATCCGATGAAGAGTAAAAATGGATGTTGTAATTTAATGTATGTTAAACATTTTAGCTTGGTTAAAATAAAAAATAAAATAAAAATCAACTATTAATTTTATTAATTTTTATAAATTACTAATAGTAATTTTTAAGCTCCAGGTTTATGATAACCCATGGTATTGACCCGTGGTAATACCATGGTATTCATGTGAGCATAGACTATTTAAAGGGGAAATTCTATCATCTTATATCCATCTTAATTCTGGGTCTACCAAGTGCTCAGAGGAATAAATAGATTTCATCCCCCTAAGAGTGGTAGATGTAGAGTTAAGATGGATATAGGTTGGTTTTTATGATAATGAAGATATTAAATAGACTTAGGAAATTATATTGTAAAAACATCTTAAGGTGAATGGTTAAAGCATAGACATTGGACAAGTATATTTGTATACTTTTGTTTTAAACTAAAACAAATCCAAGGCTAAAAAAGAATGGATTGATTGCACTAGTCATCCTTCTATAACTTTCCAACATATGCTAGAGCAAACAAATTGTAATTTGGGTAATTTTTCTAATTGCAAACAGGAACATACTTGTGTATTGGCAGGGTGGTTACGAGGTCCCTAGAAGTTATGAATTTGAATTTTTCTTTGTTTTATATATAGTATTAGGTTTTTTCTCATGCTTTCTGTGAATGGCACGGGTGAATTTTATCCTACACCCACTAGGTTATCGATATGTAATTTCGGTAATTTTGATTTCAAAAGATATTTTAAAGAAATGCAATGATTTCATTTGTGTATTCAATAAACACAAGATTTTATAATTGAGTAAAATATTCGCCATGCCTGGTGAGAGATTCGCCAAAAAATTATATATACATATCATATTATTGATAAAATCGCCTTCCATTTTTCCTATATACCATGGAGATTCGCCCATTTATTATACATGTAAATTTAGGGGGGGTTCTTAAAATTTTCCCTGTCTAGTATGCTGGTTATGGGTTGGTGATGCTTTGCTTGATCTGAAAAAAGGGTGCACCTATGCGGTTGATGAAGGTTGATGGACCGGGATCATGAAGACTAAAATGCAATATCATTATATGGTATGATCATGAATAGATCTGAATACTGTCGCATGTCTTATCCTTTATATCTTATGTTCTGGGAATATCTGAAGTTGGAAATTGCAACGAAGGTATAAGTAATTATTTTCAAATCTATACGTGGGTTCCCTTTGTTGAAATAGCGTATACACGCTGGTTTGACACAACCAAGTAGCATATACATTATGAGATTTGATATTTGAGGCTATTGTTGGTTCTAGTAGTTGCTGCAGAGTTCTGGGTTTCGCTCTGTGTTTTGGTGACTGTGTTTTGATAACAGGGTTTCAGTGATTTAGTTGTTGGGTAATTCAGAGATTGATGATGCAGATATAGTTGATGGTTGTATTGCAGTGGTGATTGTTTTGTATTGATGGATCCAATCTGAAAATTTATGAAACATGGTCCCTGAAAGAAAAGAGAAGGTTGTAACCTTCTGTAGACCAGTGCCTATGTACTAGTAAACATATTGGCTAGTACAAGAGCTAAGGGGTTGTAGCTCCCTTTCAGTAGTAGCTGGAGAATGAGAGAAGGTTGTAGCCTTCTATAGGTGGGTTTCTGCGTACTGGTATGATTTTGCACCAGTACAAAATTGTAAAATGAAGTTTCTTATTAAAAGGAAGATAGAGACAATTACAGCAGGTGGTTTTCACCCACATCGGGTTTCCACCTTATATCATGGTGTTCATGTCTGCTTCTTATGTGTGATGATCTGTTTTTTTTATAGCACCTGTTTACTGTTTATATGGTAAATAATGTTTTGATGCAGTCATTAAAGATCTACTATCTGAAACATAAGATTATTGGATATACGCTAGTTGCATTAAAAACAGTTACGTATACACGCAGTTTACCTTAACTGAAGTAGCGTATATGAATCTGATAATTGAAATGAAAATATATTGATTTGCTAATACTGATTCACCACCACCCCCCCCCAAGTATTATTTCCAACATTATCATCCTGCCTTCAAAATCAATGGGTGAAAAACCTGGAGGGGAGCTAGTGTTCAATCAACATTCAAACAAAATACAAAATCCTTCACTAAGGTTGGCTACCTCTGTAGGTTTTTGTTCCGTGGTGAGTGACAAAATTCTCATACCTCTTTTTGGAGAAGCCACTAGATGATTGGATTCCTATCTAAATAAAATGCCACTTGAGGTAGAGGGACCGTGCTAGAATGTTGATTAGCTTGTGAGTCCTCCCAAGAAAGAGGCACAACTAAAGGAAGAGGAGTCTGTTTAAGGTAACCAAACCTAATGAATGATATTTTATCTAAGTAGACGATGGGTCTTAGAGGAAGGAACAAAAGGGTGAAACTTCATGATGGTATTGATTTTTGTTGTTTCTTTTGGGCTCTTAGAGACACCAAGCCCTGTATTAGGTTTACTTGATGTTGGTCATCTTAGTAAACATCAAAGGGGTGGGGGGAAGCCTAAACAAAGAGTCCTCAAGCAATTGATACAGGAATATAAATTTGATGTCTTATTGTTGCAAGAAACAATGTGTATTGGAGATAAATTGGTACATTTTCTTTCTTCATTTTAAGTAGGATGTAATTTTAGTATAGTGGACTCAAGAGGTGTATCAGGAGCTCTTTTGATGACCCAAAGTCAAGGAATTTGAGATATTTCTATTTCTTTCTAGCCATTCAGAATTATGTTAGAAGGTTTCGCCATGTTGGATTAGTTTCATTTCAAGTTGTTGGATTATTATAATCCTTACAAGAATCATTAATTGCTCTGGGAACATGCTAAGGGATCAAATCTATTTCTAGATCATTTATGTATTTTGGGAGGATATTTCAACTTTGTTATCCTATTTGGGAATGTTGGGGAGTTCATTCTAGACTACTAGATCCATTGGATCAGTATTTGATTTCTTTACTGAAACAATCATGGGTGGTCGACATTGAACTAAAGCCAATTTGTCCAACATGGTACAATAAGAGAGTGGGATATAAATGAATAAATAAAAGTATAGATCGTTTTTCGATGGCCGATCATATATTGGAAACAATGATTCTTTACAAAATTGGATAGGTGATTTTTTCAAAGGTCAACCAGATCACACCCCCATTTTTGTACAACTGGGAAAGAAGGAAGAAAAGAAAAAGGCCCCGTTCAAATTCAATTCTCATTAGCTTAATAAATTTCTTGATCCAATCTAGTTAGATCCAATTGGGTATTTCTTTATTCTTCGAGAGTAGTGTCCTCTATTGAACACTTCACTTGTAGCCTTAAATTTTTTAAACAAGAGGCCATCGAATGGGATCATGCCCCTTAGGAAAGAGAAAATAAGGAGTTTTAGGTTGTAATTGCTCAACTATATAGAATATGACCTGGAGGAATATTTTTAGAGGCAGAAATTGAAAAAGTTCAAACTTTGGAAAGTATGAAAAATGAGGAGGAAGCAACTTGGCATCTTAGTAGTTGACCTCTCTAGCTTGAACATGGGGATGATAATATCAAGTTCCTTCAGAAGTTTTTGAAGAATAGAAGGGTATCCAATAGTATATGGGGGATTATTGGCTAAGATGGATCACTTATTTCCTCACATACTAGTTTGAGTAATTTGGCTCTTAGTTTTTTGCAAAATTTGTTTCAGCAACCAAAGGCTCTTAGGATTGAAGAAATATTGAAGGTCATTAGATGTTTTCCTATAATGTTTGATAATTAATCCATTGAGGTTCTAAATAAACTTATTTCACAAAAGGAAGCTTTTCTAGTTCTTAAAAAATCTAAGAAAGAAAATATTTCGGGACCAAATGGATGGAAAACATAATTTTATTTAGATTTTTTCAATATCCTTGCTCAAGATCTTGTTAGTGTCCTTGAAGAGATTATAGTCAAAGAAAAAATTACAAGGCAACTCAGTGCTACTTTCATATCATTAATTCTAAAGAAGACCAATCCTCAATCTTTCGGGGAGTTTAGACCTATATATTTATGTTTCTTGTACAAGTTGAATTCCAAAATTCTAGTTGATCATTTGAAGGAACAATTGTTAAAAGACATCTCTAAAGAAAAATTTACATTCTTGACAAATATAATGATCCTTGATGCTATTGGAACAACAAAATAAGGACTACATAGTATGAAAATTAAGAAGCTCCCAGGGTTAGTGCTAAAACTAGATATGGTTAAAGCTTATGTAGGGTTAATTGGGTCTTCCTTAGACTAGTTTTACTACCAATTGGTATACCTCTTGAAATTATTGATTGGATAATGGGATGTGCCACATCAAAAACTTTACAATACTAGTTAATTGCATTCCTACTTGGTTTTTTAAAGCCTCCTAAGGAATTCGACAAGGGTGTCCACTATCCCCCTTTATATTCTTGTTAGTGGTGGAAGGATTGAGTCTTCTTCTCAACTAGGTAGTGAGAGAAGGGAGAATAAAATATATTCAAATATCCTCTCTAGTCAAGCTAATACAATAGTCATTTGTTGATGATGTCCTCTTATTTGGACATGGCTCAATTGAATAATGGAGGAGTAGCTAGAACATAATTAAGTTGTATTGTGAAGCTATAGGGATGCAAGTTAGTCCTTCTAAATCAATTATGTTAACTAATGGAGTACCTGAAAGTCTAGTTTTAAATTTAGATGGGGGAATAAAGTATCTTGCTTTTCATTTAAAGGCTATGAATTATAGGTTAGCTGATTGGCTATGGATGGTAAATAAAGAGGAATGTTGGATCAATCATTGGTGCAATCAATGAATCTCTTTGGGGGGGTGATTTCTCCTAGTTAAATCATTTTTGGAAGAAATCCCAATCTATTGGTTGGCCCTAGCTATTGTACCAATGGAAATTTTGGATAGGATTAGAAATATATTCTTTGATTTTCTTTGGAAAGGAAAAAGATAGAAGACAGTGCATTTAGAAACATGGAAAATATTGTCAACCCAAAGAAATTGGGAGGTGAACATTTTTACTTCAAATATGCATACAAAATTTCATTTAAAAGGGTATGTAACCATAATATGCATATACATAAAATAAGCGAAAATAAATGACAACCATTAGAAGCAAAGAAACAAACAAGTTGATAATGGATTTCACTCGGTGTGGGTTACGTCTCTGAACCCTCCTCAATGTGGGTAAGACTCCATTAATATTCAATGAAATCAAATTAGATGCATGTAAAAAAAGACACCTTATACCTCCACTTCTAGGGATGGCTTAAAAATTCACACCTTAGTTGAAGAAATGGAGTGCACCGTTGAATTTGTGGTAAAAAATCGTGAAAATTGACTGTAAACTTCACCCCTTTCTGCCTCGGTCAAAATCTAGACCCCCAGGAATCTCAAAGATTCCCTAAAGATTTCTTCCTGCAGGTTGACTGTAATTCTATTGTCCAGGTGACAAATATGACATCATCTGCACTCACAAAAAACTAAGAAAAATGAGTATAAATTTGGTATCAGTCCACCTCTATAAAAAATCAGCCTCCAAGGGAATCTAAAGATTCCTTCAACATTCTGTAAAAATAATATTTTGTGGAATATTCCCTTGGAATATACTCTGAAAATATGTTCCTTGCCTATGCTAAGTTCCGTTGTCCCCCACTCATGGTTCCCTCTCCTCCTCTCTTGTTGTCGAATGATAGAGTTGGGCTTTTAATACTTCTCATTGGTGGACGTATCAAGGTGTGGCCACTTGGCCTAGTGGCAACCACCTACCATTTGGTTGGCAGAGAGCCAAGGTCAAATCGTCGCGCATGCTCTATTAAATGGTGGATGTTGTTTGTGGTTTGGAATTTTTTTACATATGGTGATGGTGTTTTAATATGGGATGGTACCGTTAAATATGGGGTAGCCTGTTGGTGCGTTGACTGATAGTTGGGCTTGGATGGCGGTTACAAGAGTTGCTGCATAAGGGTTATATCAGACACAACGTTTCTCCCTGGGGAGCTCCAGTACTATTTGTAAAAAATAAGGATGGCATGTATAGAATGTGTATTGACTATCGACAACTGAACAAATTAACAGTAAAAAAATAGATATCCCCTCCCAAGAATAAACGATTTATTTGATCAGGTTAGAGGAGAAACTGTGTTCTCAAAGATTAATTTGAAGACGGACTACCATTAGTTGCGTATAAAAGAGGAGGATGTACAGAAAACAACTTTTAGAATGCGGTATGGGCATTATGAGTTCATGGTGTTACCATTTGGCCTCACCAATGCTCCTGCCACCTTCATGGGTCTTATGAATAATGTTCTTCATAAGTATTTAGATCATTTTGTATTAGTCTTCATTGATGACATCCTTGTGTATTCTAAAAATAAGGAGGAACATCATGAACACTTAAGATTAGTGTTACAAACTTTGAGGGAGCACAAACTGTATGCAAAAGGTAGTAAGTGTGAGTTTTTTAAGCCCAAAATTCAGTATTTAGGACATATTATCTCCAAAGAGGGGTTGGAAGTTGATCCAGGGAAAATTAAAGCCATTCTAGAATGGCCAGTACCAAGAGATGTACTATTTTTCGCTCCTTTATGGGAATTGTTGGGTACTATCGAAGATTTGTGAAGGGTTTTTCAAAGTTGGCTTACCCCATCACCTCCTTGCAAAAGAAAGGAGTGAAGTTTGAATGGACAAAAAAATGCTAAGAAATCTTCAGCAAATTAAAGGAAATGCTGACAACTACACCTGTACTATGTATAACAGATCTAGACAAAGATCTTATGGTGTGCATGAATGCATGTTTAGAGGGTTTAGATGGTGTACTATTGCATGAAAATGTTGTGGTGGCGTATGAGTCCCAAAAATTGAAGAAACATGAGCAGAATTACGCTGTTTATGACTTAGAATTAGCTGCAGTAATTCATGCCTTAAAAATGTGGAGGCATTATCTGCTAGGAAAGAAGTTCGTGTTGGTAACTGACCACATCAGTCTTAGATAATTTTTTAGATAACCAAACTTGAATGCAAGGCAGGCTAGATGGTTATCCTTTCTTATCAAATTTGAATTTTAAATCAAACATATTAAGGGGAAAGAGAACAAAATTGCTCATGATTTGAGCTGGCATGATTATGCCTTGGTTGCATATGCAGGAACTAGTATAAAGAAATATTTTGAGGAGAAAGTGAGGATGGAAAGGCAGCAAGACCCACATTGTCAGGAGTTACAAAATAAATTATAGCAGGGAGAAAAACTAGGGTATGGTATTAATCCTCAAGGATTGGCCACCTACCAAAACCGATAAGTTATTCCCAATGTGACTACACTAAAAAATATATTTTATAGGAACAACATAAGAAATGATATGTTGACCACCTAGGATACAACAAAATCTTTGGAAGAAATTTCTCTGGCTCAGAATGAAAAAAGAAGTAGTTGATTATTTAACAAAATGCTTGGAATGTTAGCAGGTGAAAGTAAAGCATCAACATCAGGTGGGACTATTAAATCCATTACCCATTCCATAATGGAAATGGGAAGTGATTTGTTATGAAACCAACTCACAAAGAGATAGAAAACATAGATCAATGACTTAGAAATCAACCTCTTTGAGGGGGCAACCTCCTTTACATTACACAAATGAACAATTCTTGGATTATACAAATGAAAAAACCTCCTTTCTTTATATAGGAGTCTAAGGGGTCACAATATAATCAAAGTTGTCATAACAATAATAATATAAGGGAACAAAATAACAATATTGGGCTTCTATGGGGCACAATAATAACAATATGGGGACAATAGGGGTACAACAATAACAACAAGGGCTACAATGACAATAGTAATGGGGGAATCACTAGTATTATAGGGACCTAACATTCCCCTATCCTTCAAAAAAATGTCATCCTCAATTTTTGAGTAGTTCTGGATGTTTCTGTATAAAATTCTCATCCTCCCATGTGGAATCTTCAGCGAGTAAGTTCTTCCACTTGATGAGATACTCTGAAATTGATCGATTTCGTAGCTGTCGAGTTCTTGTTTCTGTGACTTCTTTAGTTTCCAATATTATTTTTCCTTCCTCATGAAGCTCTAGCAATATTGATTGAACTTGGAGCTTGTCGCCTATAACCTTCTTTAAGCATGAAAAATGGAAAACGGGTTGCACTTGGGAAGCTTCGGGAAGCTCCAATTTGTATGCCATAGTACCTATCTTTTGCAAAACCTTGTATGGACCATAATACTTTGGTGATAATTTATTATCCTTCTTAGCTTTCTTAAGGGACATTTGTTTATATGGTTGTAGCCGTAAGAATACCCAATCACCTACATCAAAACTTCTTGCTCTGCAATGTTGATTTGTCTGTTGTTTCATTCTATTCTATGCCAAAGTAAGGTTATCCTTTAAGAGTTGGAGAACTTGTTGTTGATGCTCGATGTGATGTTCCACTGCTTTAACCTTAGAATTTTCTCTTAAATATGATGTGATGGATGGTGGATGATATCCATAAAGTGCCATAAATGGGGTCATTTTTGCTGTAGTATGGAAGGAAGTGTTATACCACCATTTAGCCAGAGGCAACCATTTGACCCACTGTGTCTATTTATCAGATACAAAGAAATGAAGATATCCTTCCAAAAATTTGTTTACTATCTCAATTTTCCCATCATATTGAGGATGATAAGATGAACTATGAGTTAATTGAGTACGAAGACAAGAAAATAATTATGTCCAAAAATTTCCAATGAAAATGGGATCTTTGTCGCTTACAATAATCTTTGGGTTTCCATGTAGATTTTGAATTGTTTCCATAAATGCTGTAGAAATTGTACTCAATTTAAATGTACGAGATGATGCACAAAAGTGTGCATACTTGGTATGTCTGTCAAGTACCACCATGATAACACTATTTCCTTCGGAGTTGGGTAAATCTGTGATAAAATCTATTGAAATCTCCTCCCAACATTGGCTTGGA
Source organism: Pinus tabuliformis (assembly GCA_031772625.1). Lineage (NCBI taxonomy): Eukaryota > Viridiplantae > Streptophyta > Pinopsida > Pinales > Pinaceae > Pinus > Pinus tabuliformis. The sequence goes on along the minus strand of CM062810.1, from coordinate 852,325,996 downwards.
ATGGATAAAGTTTGTAATAGACCTGTGGTCTTAATTGTTTCAACTTTATTTTGTTAGCAAACCAAACATTCCACCACAAAAATTTGAATATCCGATTTAAGGCCATGCTAAAAAAATTCCTTCTTAACCCTATGGTAAGTTTTTATAAATCTCGAGTGCCCTCCTAAGGGAGAGGTGTACAATTCCATAAGAATCTTTTATTTGAGTTGGGAATTCTTACATAGGTATAAGCAATCTTTTTACCATAACGAATCATTTTTCCAGCTAAATGTATCAAATGTACTAGGAACTTGTTGTATATTTTGAATGAGCACCCACACTTCTTCGTCATTCTTCCATTCATCCCTTTCTTCATTTATCCAATCTGGTTGGATAATAGAAATGGCACAAAGAAATGCTTCCGCATCCTCATCTTTTCCTGAGAGTGCATTTGGCACAAAAAATTTTCTTCCCTTTTTTGTAGATGATTTCAAAGTCATAACCCAACATCTTTGTGACCCATTTTTGCTACTCTTCTGAAGATAATATTTGTTCTAAAATGTATTTAAGACTATTATGATCCGTTTTTACTTTGAAGTGTCTTCCCATTAAGTAGGGTCGTCATTTCTTAAGTGCATGTAGTATTGCTAACATTTCCTACTCATAAATAAATTTGTGTAAATACTTTCCTTTGATTGGACGACTTTCGAAAGCAATGGACACCAATTCCATTTCCTGAGTTTCACATTCCACAATAAAGTTTTTTGTGAAGCCCGTCATAGCTAAGACTGTTGCTTGGCACGTTTCCTCTTTAAGATGTTTAAAGGCCTTCATTTCTTCTGGAGTCCATGAAAATGCATCTTTCTTCAAGGTGTTTCTATTCTCCCATAATTCTTAAAAAACTTGCAATAATACCGTGTCAACCCGAGAAATCCTTACAAATGGTTTATGGATGTGGGGATTTTCCATTCCTTAATGGTTTTAATTTTGCTAGGGTCTACCTTAACACCTTCATGAGATACAATATGACCTAGATATTCCACCTCTTGTACTCCAAAGAAATAGTTGGAGCTTTTTTCATATAATTGTTTATCCTCCAATAGTTTGAGCACCCTGTCAACATGTTGAACATGATCCTTCCAAGACTTGTTGTAGATTAGTATATCATCAAAAAATACTAACACAAATTTTCTAAGGAAGGCTTTGAAAATGGAATTCATCAAACCTTGAAATGTAGAAGGTGCATTGGTAAGGCCAAAAGCCATGACCAAAAATTCATAATGACCCTCATGAGTTCTAAATGTTGTTTTCACTTCAGTCTTTATTCTGATTTGATGATATCCTAAACGAAGATCCAACTTGGTGAAGTAAATTGATCCATGCAAGTTATCCAATAATTCATCAATGATAGGAATGAGAAATTTATCTTTAATAGTGCGCTTGTTGAGCTCCCTATAATCCGTACACATGCACCATGATCTATCCTTCTTGTAAACCAATACTACTAGAGTAGAGAAAAAACTTTTACTAGGTTGAATTATACCAGCCTCTAGCATTTCTGCAACCATACGTTCAATTTCACTCTTTTGGGCATAGGGATATTTGTAAGGCGTGAAGTTTGAAGGAACACTTCCTGGAATCAAATGAATAGAATGACCATGACCACAAATAGGTGGGAGGCCTTTGGGAGTCTAAAATACCTTGGAATGATTGTCCAAGGCTTTTTGGAGATCTGAAGAAATAGACGATTTCAATGTGGGAACCTCTAGCGAACATAATTGTGCAATTATGCCTTGTTGTTTTTTCTTTAGAAGCTTTGTCATTCCATTAGAGCTGATTATCTTTCCTGGTTTCCCTGCAATACCCCTTAATTCCACTTCCTTTCCTTATGAATAAAATTTCATGAAAATTTCTTGAAAATTAAAAGGTATTGTACCCAAGGATTTTAGCCATTGGACTCCTAGTACAACATCAGCGCCACCTATTGGAATGGAAAGCATTGGGCTATTCAATACATATTCTCCCATGCATATCTTGATATTATGGTACTTTCCAGAGGAATTTATGTTGTCCACTTGCAACCATCACTTGATACTCTGGTGCTGGATATAGGAAGCAATTCAATTCCTTGGCTATCTTACAATGAATAAAATTATGAGTACTACTCGAATCAATCAACACTATTACCTTTTTCTTCTTGATATGTCCTTCTATATTTATAGTTTGTGGAGTGGTAATTTCGACCAATGCATTACAAGATATGGTCAGATTCATTTCTTCTTTCTCTAGCGCTTGTCCTTGGTGTATACCCTCTTCTTTTGATGTTTCTTGTTCCTTTTCTTCCTCCTCTTCACAATGTATGTAAAATAATTTATTCTCAGCACACTTATGACCTTTAGTGTATTTGATATCACAACTGTAACAAAGCCCTTTTGCTCTTTTTTCTTCAAATTGTTGTGGTGTCAACCTTGTAGGTTGTGGAAGGCTAGGGGCAACAACACTTCCATGTTTATAATTGTGATAGGCTTCCTTGTTGCCATAATTTTACTTTCCATTTTTCTTGCCAACCTGAATGCCTTCTCCAATGAATTAGGTTCCCAAAGGCGAAATTCATGTTGGATGTTATCGTTAAAGTCCCTATGAACACATCAATCCTATGCTCCTATGGAATATCTTTTACCCTTATATTAAATTTTTTGAAGTCCTCAATGTACTCCATCATTTAACCCTTTTGTTTTAGATTTGTCAATTGGCTAAAAAAATTGTTGCTTTTGTATCCTCATAATGTGCTATCATTTCATCTGTAAAAATTTCCCAAGTGACAATTTGTTTATGAGATCAAATCCATCAATACCATACAAACTGATTTGGTTCCAAATATAAAGTTGCAATGCATACCTTTTGTGTGTTTTGAACATTATGGAGATCAAAATATTGCTCCATCAATAGTATCGATATTATGGGATCCTTGCCATCAAACTTCCTCATATTGATCTTTGGAACATGGTGGGTCTTTGATCCAACGTTAGAGTCTATGAAATCATGATTAACATTTATTTTGTTCTCATCATGAGTTTCCTTTACTACCCTTTTGCCATTAGTAAGAATTTATTGTAGAAACGTTGTCAAATCTGTTTTCAAATATTCCATGTTGCCTTTAAATTTTATTCTAAACCATCCATCTTAGCTTCCATGTCTTTCTTTAGATCATCCATCTTAGCTTCCACACCATCCATCTTAGCTTCCACGTCATTCATCTTAGCTTCCATGTCATCCATCTTAGCTTCTACGTCTTTCTTTAAACCATCCATATTAGCTTCCACGCCATCCATATTAGCTTCCATGTCTTTCTTTAAACCATCCATCTTAGCTTCTGTTACTTTTTGTGAGAGTGAATTTTGTTGCACTTGGTCTACTAATTTTGATATATCATGCTGCATTTCTTCCTCTTCTTCATGAGTCATGCAAGAGATTTCAGGTTGCTTACAATGTGTTTCCATTTTATTTCTTTGGGGCATCAATTAATGATAATTATGCTTCACTATGCCCTTTGAATACCTTCAAACTAAGTTTTCAAACCAAACTTATGTAATATTTTAATAAAACTACACACCATTTTTCACCTTGTAGGAGCTCGATATTGTATCTGATGTATCTGTGAAATTGCGGACCTCTAAGGTATGAAATTATGAATTGTGGTAGCCCTCTAAGTCCTATTTCCAATGCCACAAGTCTGATCAAAATTGGGTTCTCCAAGAAAGCGTTATTGCTAATCTCCCAAGATGCCTGATTATACCCTTTTTCAGTAGATCAAACTTGTACGAAGTGCCACGTGTCACTGTTTCAACATTCAGACCTGAAAACGATGCGCAGAAAACTACATTCTGTCCTATTTCTGTAACTTCTTACGTAATTTCAATGTGATACTTAGAGAGAAGGTTATGACGATTTTCCCAAGGTCACCTGTTTGGGATGTAATTCGGGAGCCTGCAAAAACCATAACTTCCTTTGATCATATCTTCGAAAATATAGCGAGACAAGATCTAAAATTTGGACCCAAGGATCATCAAGATTTAGGCTCAAATGAGTTTTTTTTTTAGCTTCTAAAACTATTAGAAATCTGAAGGGAGAAGAGAGAAATTTTGAAACACAATACAAATCACACTATCATATTATTCATCACAACATTTACATATATATAGAACATAACACACTGACTTCGACACATCTAGATCATGACTCCATCTCATCACATAGGAATCAACATCTTCTAGACTGAGACCTAGGGACTCAAAATGAGAAATAAACATGACATGGAAGCATTACTTCGAACAAAAATGTCACAGAAAAAAACAATTATAGCGAAAATTCCACGATCAACGTTTTTGGAGCAGTGAAACCCTAGAATCCAAACCTCTAATACCAAATGTTATGAAACTAGCTCACAAAAGGATATAAAATATAGATCAACGACTTAGGAAATCAGCCTCTTCGAGGGGTGAGTTGCCTTTACATTACACAAATGAACAATTCTTGGATGATACAAATGACAAAACTTCTTTTCTATATATAGGAGTCTAAGGGGACACAATATAATCAAAGTCGACATAACAATAATAATATAAGGGCACAAAAATAACAATAGTGGGCTTCTATGGGGCACAATAATAATAATATGGGGAAAATAGGGGCACAACAATAACAATAAGGGCTACAATGACAATAGTAATGGGGAATCACTAGTATTATAGGGACCTAACATGATTTACATGGATTTCATAACCAAATTGCCAAGGAATAGGTACGAACATGATTCCCTCATGGTATTAGTAGATGCATTGACTAAGGAAACACACTTTATTCCCTTGTAGTCTAATTTTGGTACAACACAAATTGCAAACATCTTCATGAAATATATTCTTAGACTACATGGCATACCAAAAATGGTAATATCAGACAGGGACACAAATATTACTTCAAATTTCTGGAAGGCACTATTTGGGAAATTTGGTACTAAACTAAACTTCAATATTTCCTACCATCTGTAGATAAATGGGAAAAATGAGAGAACAAATCAGATTTTGGAAGATCTAATTCGAGTGTATGTAATGGATAGACCTACAAAATTGGAATACTTTCTACATCTAGTTGAGTTCATCTACAATAATAGCTATCAGGCATCCATTAAAATGAGCCCCTTTGAAGCTTTTTATGGCAGAAAATTCCATACCCCACTCAGTTGGAGTCAATCAAAAGATAGGCTGGTCCTTGGGCCATATGTTTTGAATGAAATGGAGGAGATAGTGTGAAAGATTCAACAGAACATTAAAACTGCACAGGACAATCAGAAGAGCTATGAACATAAATAAAGGATTCCTAAAGATTTCTGGATTGGAGAACATGTGTATCTGAGGGTCAAGGCACAAAAAATCACCGTGAGTACTGGTGATTGTGCTAAGTTAGCACCACGATTTTGTGAGCCATTTGAAGTGTTGGACTGAATAGGTCTAGTAGCATATCAATTGGCTCTACCTACTCATGTTAAGGTACATAATGTATTTCATGTATCATTACTTAAAAAATATGTGCATGGAAACTCTCACATACTTGATTGGAATCTGTTACAGGTGGAGCCCGAAGGAGACTTCTTTCCCAAACAACTCTGTATTTTGGAGCGGAGGGAAAACATACTGTGGAATCGGGTCATCGCTCAGGTTAAAGTGCAGTGGAGACACTTTAGGAAACCTGGGAAAAAGAAGATGTTATAAATACAACATATCCGGGATTGTTCCAATAGGAATAATTGAGCATCGATGATGGTGTTAGTTTAAGGGGGGAAATATGTAACACCCCCATTGTAGTTAAGACAGTTAGTTGTTTTCTTATTACTTTTACTAGTGGTTTAACTAGGAAAGTGACAATTGACTATGTTTGGAAAATAATGTTTAAATTAATAAATAAATTTGTTGATCCATTGCTGGAAAATCATAATGAATGACACCATAGTAGATGATACTTTCTAGAATATGAGAAGAATCAGATTCAAACTGCTTTTCCTAAATTAAAATATATGGACATATGTTACACCTTGGTGGGAGATACAAACTGAGGATAAAAGTACTACAAGGAGAAAAGAAGGCTTTTCCTTTTAGGAAAAAATAACTTAAAAGCCTAGGTTAAGGGGATACATATTCCCAGAAGGTAGGATGTTGCCAAGGAAAAATATGTGAGTAAGATAATGTTAAATAAGAATGATCAAAGATTAGTAGGGGTTACTGAGATATGGCAAGGTTATCATAGCTCAGGGGGAATCAAAAGTGATTGATGGTTGGGTGGATCGGTGCTATAGGCCATAGATTTTCAGCATTGGAGTACTGGTCAGAGGATCATGTACTCAGTACTAAGTTTAATAGTGTTGATAATTATGTGGATTTGATGAGAAGAAATTCCCTAAATTAGTTATAATGGTTAATGTATATAGTGGCTATAGGATGTGTAGGTTGAATGTTGAATGTTAGAAATAAGCTGTGGAATTCATTGGTGGAATTCGTGATATTTGGTTGGTAGTATGCAATAGGCTTGGTATCGAGCTATGACTTTATGATTTGAATTATTTCTTAAGTAAATGCATGCATGTAGATATAATTCACATTATATTACATAAGCATAGAATATGTGTGTCGTAGAAGTTAGATATTAAAGGACATCGAAATTGTGCACATATAATGAATGTTTTTAAGTGAATGCATGCATGCTGCTAGGAATTATAGTGAAGTAAATGAGTGAGTAAATGCATGTAATTCTGGTCAAATGAAAAAGAAAGGAAGAGATAGTGTGATTATTTTTACATGTCTTAAATTATTAGTATGAAGAGAATATGCATCCCATTTGAACATCTTAACTTTGTGCATGAAAGTAATGTAATCTATAGTGAATAAGAGGTTAGATGAGGTACATGATACATCAGTCGAAAACAAATAGAGGTAAAGATACATTTACAAACTAAGTGTCTATAGGTAAATGCATACAAGCAGTTGTAATTTATACCAAAGTAAATGAAACCATTTAGATGTGTGACATACAAATTCATAGGTGAAAAAAAACAAAGAACTGTGCATTGATATTGTGAGAATACTTTAACGCATTCAGATAGGTAATTTGACTGTTGGATCAAACCTACAGGTAGGTGTATACCCTGGTCTAGGAGAAAAAACCGAGAAGGGTTGTGTGCTAACCATGTAGCTAACATACTAGTAGAGTGAAACTACAGAAAATTTAAGAAAATTAGAAGAATTGGGATCTCTATTACAAATTAAATTGCCAAGCCCATGTATACACTACTGAACCAAACAAATCTTAGTGGATTTCAACTGTAAAAGGTTTGCAACCGTAATCTAAATCTACAAGAATCTTTCCATTAAACACAACCATAATAGGTTAAACTACAAATTACCAATCTAGAAAGCTCAAAGTTCATAGAACAATAAATAAACAACATACTGAAATTAACGTCATATATATATATATATATATATTTCACTGAATTCTGAAACTAGTTTTGTACATAGCTAGTTGGAGCGATAAGATAACTATTCAGGAGTTCCATAGCAAAGAAATAATTAAAAGTTCAAGTTCCGGCCTATTCGAAAATAGAGGAATATGTAGGAACCCCCAAATGAGGGTATAACTTAAGAAACTATTGAATATTATATTGGAGCTAAATCCTGAGCTCAAGGCCAGAATCTATAGAACTCGAAATAGAAAAGAAGAAGAAGAAAGTATATACTAGCATTTAAGGACCGAAGTGAAGTCCAAATTGCATAAAATTACCCATCGGAATTTTACAGTGCATGCATACTGCTAAATAAACCAAATAGAGACAATACTAAGTCATGCCTCAAGATTATATACCAAGCAGGGTTCAAATTGACTAAATTGAAAGAACAAGCATCCAGACCGAATTGCTCGAGGGAAACTAGAGTTATCCCTCAAAATATTATACAGGCACAATGTAAACATCAACCATGGGTTGGCATTATGTAGATCCCTTCTTTGTAGGGCAACACCCAACAAAAAGAAATGACGAAAGCTATACTCTCGAGAACCAAACCCATGGAGTGGGGAAGTCCGAAACTGGAAGGACACCAACTTGGAAGTAGACAAGCGATAATTACGGGAAGAGCACCAAGTCATGTGAGATAACATCCAGATTAAATCCCAACATAAAGCATACCTAAAATGCAAAATTCAAAAACGTATTACTTGAATGAGAACTGGTATGGGTAGAAATCCATAAAAATTGAAATGCAATATGCAATTGGGGGTTCGGGTGACAAAAACCCAAAAACCCTTACCTAGAGAAACTTGCCGAATGAGGGTGTTGGCATCCCACCTAGATACAAATAAGGAATCATTAGTTGGATTTAGATAATAAAAGAAAAATCGACTGGAACAATTCATAAACATGTGAAATGATAATGAATAAGATCACCTGGGTGTTGGAGAGGGGAAGACCAAACGAAGAGAGGAGAAATCGTTGGCTCAGGCAATGCCTTGGGCCACCCCTGTACCATAAACAAGAATTTAATCAAACTAAAAACACATTTGGAAAATTAAAATGTACAAGGGTTTCTAAGAGAAACGATTAAAATGCTCAGACTAGAGAAATGACCTTCACTAGGCAAAATGGTGACATAGCTGAATACCAAGCTTTTTTCACCTCTATACATGTGCTCAGAATCTCTCTCAGATGAGGGTGTAAGTACTTTCAGAAAAACTGGTAGCGTGATTGTGTCTATCAACACCGAAGGGGAAATGGGTTTGTGTCCGAGCAATAGAGAAGAAATAAGTTCCTTGAGGAAGCATCACTCTAGACTAGACAAGACACACTCGAATTGGGTAGGGTTATGAACAAAAGCATGGAAATATGGAGGAGAAAAAACTCTGTCAAAATCCAAAGAGAACAGAGGAAATTAGGTATAGGGCGAACTTAGGTAGCTGGGAAAAACTTAGGTTTAGAAATAACCCATCGTATTCGTTGATATGGAAAAGGTAAATTTCATCCAAATATGACCCCTCGAAGTAATAACGATGAATATTTATGCCTCTTGTACCATGTTCACATGGGTTAAGGTGACGAGGAGGTGGGTGATTGGCCGACGCTGAAAATCGAACAGTTTTCAAGAATAACAAGTACCGGAAGAAGAAATAAAGCTAGTGAGTCATTCTGTGTGGGGATAGGTGGGTGGCCACCTCCTCAGCAATCACAAGTTCCACATGGTTATCACCCTCCACATGTAAGCAAGTACCCTATCCTGGGCTTAGTGCATTAAATGGTAAAGACAATAGCTAGTGGAAAAAAATTATGAGGGCTTGGGCAAGTAGGATAGACCATAGTGTATATGAATATAAAACAAAACATCCTTTCAAATACACTAGGATAAATAGTATATACGTAAGTTATATAAATACAAATCTGTTTTATACCAGTATGTTAGGTAATACAATTATACCAGTCGATCAAAACTACACTTACTCTATGCATACTCTAAGAAATTTAATTGGTTGATCAAAGAAAAAAGTTTTGATGTTGTGGTATGATTCGAGGTTCTTTACAAATGGTATTAGAGCCTACAGTTATACTCTAGATCCTGAACTGGGACATCATCATTAATAATTGTATGCAAAATATTCATTGTATGTATTGTTCTGATGTAAACTAGGTGGTTTTGCAGTGAACCTGAGATATTGAACAACGATGGAACAATATCCACCACATAACACAAGTGGGGAATAAGTTCATGTGGAACTGGGGGAAGAAGGTAGTACCACCTTATCCTCCCAGTTGGTAGATATGGTGAAGACTCTACAACTGGAGTTAGCACAACTCTGTAGTAGTAACGAGAGGCTTTTAAAAACCAGTGAGGAGCAGGAAAAGTTAATTAGAGGCTCAACTGAGAAGTCTAGACATAAGAGTGTGGATACAAAGGGTATGAAGAAGATAGATTCTGAAAAGTCAGAGAATGGAGGAGATTCTGATCCTGAGTCGCCAAAAGTACATAAGAAAAGGAGAAAGGAAGAGTTACAAGGAGAATTTAGGAAGATCAAACTGCTAGTGTTTGATGGAGAGAAAGAGGAAGATGCGGAAGCATGGCTACTGAACATGATTAAGTAATTTCAAGTTTATGAATATGAAAGTAACCTCAAGGAACAATTGGAAATTTATCAATTGCAGGGTAAGGCTACACTGTGGTGGGAGGAGAGGAAGAGTGTTCAAATGTTAGAAGAAAAGATGATTTTGTGGGAAGAATTTCAGAAGCAATTCAAGTCACGCTATCTAAGTGAACGATATTATGATGACCGGGATAAAGAGTTCCATGAATTGAAGTTGGGGAAACTGACCATGGATGAGTTTGTAAATAAATTCACCAACTTATTGAGATACATGCCCTATTTGAAGGAGGAAAAAGCCAAAATCTAGTAGTTTTTGAATTGTTTACCAGTCTCCTATAAGGAGAGAATTGAGTTTGATAACCCAAAGACCATGGATGAGGTGGTCAAGAAGGCCAAGTTATGCTATCAGCAATTCAAAATTAAGAATGAAGGTGGAAAGTTATGGAAGAATAAAGAGGGCAGCAGAGTTGGTGGGGGCATGAAAAAACAGAAACCACTCTATTTGAAAAATTTTGGTGGAGATAATCAAAGAAAGAAGGGGGTCAAAGGAGAAGCACCTTTACCTACTCAGTCTTATACTGGTTCGAGGATCACATAACATAACAAACAAAAAAAACCAAGCAATGCTAAAGAACCGTTAAGATGTTGGGGATGTGGGGAACCACATATGCTACGGGATTGTCCACACAATCCAAGGTCTTTTCAAAACATACAGGAAATTCATGAGGCAACCACTGTCAATAATATTTCTAGGAATATACTTAGGATCAGCGCAGCCTTGGAGAATCGACAAGTTGAACATCAGGCTACCATGCTGGAAATTGAAGGTAATATCCTAAACCAACCTGTGTCTATTTTAATAGATCTAGGGGCTAGTCTAAGTTATATCAACCCCCAAATTGTAGAAAAGTGCAATTTGAAAACAAAAAAGTTCAAAAATGCATGGTTGGTTTAGCTAGCAACCGGAACCAAGAGGAAAGTGACTAGACATGTGAAACAATGTCTAGTTGATTTTAATGGGTATTCCTCAATGGTGGATTTGAACCTTCTCCCACTTGGGTCATATGATTTGTTGATAGGTATGGACTGGTTAGAACAACAAGCCATTGTTTTAAATTGTTTAGAAAAAATAATGGAATATATCAATATAGACAGAATCACTAAAATATTTAGAGGAAAAGAAAAACTCGTATTAGTACGACAAATTTCAGTGGTACAACTGAAAAGAAGTGCCAGGAAAGGCTGCCAACTCTACTTGGCACAGGTAGAAACCAGTGAACAGTTGGCTGAAAAATAAATTCTAAAGACAATACCGGTCATTAAGGAGTTCCTAGATGTATTCCCAGAAAAGATATTACCCCCATCTCAAGATATAGAATTCACTATAAATTTAGTACCTCGTGCTATTCATGTGTCCAGAGATTCATATTGTATGAGTACTCCAGAATTATTAGAGCTACAGCTGTAGTTACAAGAGCTGCTACATAAGGGTTATATCAGACCCAACATTTCTCCATGGGGTGCTCTAGTATTGTTTGTAAAAGAGAAGGATGGCATGTACATAATGTGTATTGACTACCGAAAACTGAACAAATTAACAGTAAAAAATAGATATCCCCTCCCAATAATAGACATTTTCTTTGATCATGTTCGAGGAGAAACTGTTTTCTCAAAGATTAATTTGAGGATGGGCTACCATCAGCTGCGTATAAAAGAGGAGGATGTATAGAAAACAACTTTCAGAATGTGATATGGGCATTATGAGTTCGTGGTGTTACCATTTGGCCCCACCAAAGCTCCTGCCACCTTCATGTGTCTTATGAATAGTGTTCTTCATAAGTATTCAAATCATTTTGTATTAGTCTTCATTGATGACATCCTTGTGTATCCTAAAAACAAGGAGGAACATTAGGAACACTTAAGACTAGTCTTACAAACTTTGGAGGAGCACAAGATGTACAAAAAAGGCAGTAAGTGTGAGTTTTCTAAGCCCATAATTCAATATTTAGTACATATTATCTCCAAAGAGGGGTTTCCAGTTGATTTGGAGAAAATTAAAGCCATTATAGAGTGCCCAGTACCAAGAGTTGTACCTATTGTTCGCGCCTTTATGGGAATTGATAGGTACTATCGAAGACTTTTGAAGAGTTTTCAAAGTTGGCTCACCCCATCACCTACTTGCAGATGAAAGGAGTGAAGTTTGAATGGATAGAAAAACGCCAAGAAAGCTTCAAAAAATTAAAGGAAATGCTGACAACTGCGCCTTTACTACATATAACAAATCTGAAGAAAGAGTTTATGGTGTGCACATATGCATGTTTAGAGGATTTAGGTGGTGTACTATTGCAGGACAATGATGTGGTAGCATATGAGTCCCGAAAATTGAAGAAACATGAGAATAATTATGATGTTGATGACTTAGAATTAATTGAGGTATTTCATGCCCTAAAAATGCAGAGGCATTATCTCTTGGGAAAGAAGTTCGTGTTGGTAACCGACCACATCAGTCTCAAATATTTTTTTAGCCAACTAGAATTGAATGCAAGGCAGGTTAGATGTTTAGCCTTTCTTATCAAATTTGAATTTTAAATCAAACATATTAAGGGGAAAGAGAACAAAATTGCTCATGATTTGAGTTGGCATGACCATGCCTTGGTTGCATATGTATGAACCAGCATAAGGACATACTTTGAGGAGCAAGTGAGGATGGAAAGGCATCAATACCCACAGTATCAGAAGTTACAAAATAAATTATAGCAGGGAGAAAAAATAGGGTATGGTATTAATCCTCAAGGATTGGCCACCTACCAAAACCAACAGGCTATTCCCAATGTGACTACACTAAAAAATGATTTTAGACGAACAACATAAGAAATGATATGTTGGCAACCCATGATACAAGAAAGTGATAACTGCACTTCGAAAACGATTTCTCTTTTTCAGAATGAAAAAGGAAGTAGCTGATTATTTAAGAAAATGCTTGGAATGTCACTAGGTGAAAGTAGAGCATCAACATCGGGCAGGACTATTAAATCCATTACCCATTCCATAATGGAAATGGGAAGTGATTTCCATGGACTTCATAATCAGATTGTGAAGGACTAGGTACTAGCATGATTCCATCATGGTAGTAGTAGATGCAATGACTAAGGCAACACACTTTATTCCCATGCAATCTACTTTTGGTACTGCACAAATTGCAAACATCTTCATGAAAGATATTTTTAGACTACATGGCATACCAAAAATGATAATATCAGACAGGGATGCAAAATTTACTTCAAATTTCTGGAAGGCACTATTCGGGAATTTTGGTACTAAATTGAACTTCAATATTGCCTACCATCCATAGAGAAATGGGAAAAATGAGAGAACGAATAAGATTTTGGAATATCTGATTCGAATGTATGTAATGGATAGACCTACAAAATGGGAATACTTTCTACATCTAGCCGAGTTCACCTACAACAATAGCTATCAAGAATCCATTAAAATGAGCCCCTTTGAAGCTCTTTATGGCAGAAAATGCCATACCCCACTCAGTTGGAGTCAACAAGAAGATAGGCTAGTCCTTGGGCCAGATGTTTTGCATGAAATGGAGGAGATAGTCCGGAATATTCAGCAGAACATTAAAACCGCACAAGACCGTTAGAAGAGCTATGTAGATAAATAGAGGATTCCTAAAGAGTTTTGGATTAGAGAACATGTTTATCTGAGGGTGAAACCTCAGAAATCACCTAAATACTAGTAGTTGTGCTAAGTTAGCAACACAGTTTTGTGGGCCATTTTAAGTGTTGGACTGAATAGGTCCGATAGCATATCAATTGGCTTTACCTTCTCATGTTAAAGTACTTAATGTATTTCATGTATCATTACTAAAAAAATATGTGCATGAAAACTCTCACATAATTGATTAGAATCTATTACGAGTGGAGCCCGAAGGAGACTTCTTTCCAAACCACTCCACATTTTGAAGTAGAGGGAAAATATATTGCAGAATCGGGTCATCGCTCAAGTTAAAGTGCAGTGGTGTCACTTTACACCTGAGGAGGAAAGCTGGGAAAAATAAGATGTTATAAAGACAACATATCCAGGATTGTTCCAACAAGAATAATTGAACATCGAGGACGGTGTTAGTTCAAGGGGGGAAAGATGTAACACGCCAATTGTAATTAAGACAGTTACTTGTTTGCTTGTTACTATTACTAGTGGTTTAACTAGGATTGTGATGATTGACAATGTTTGGAAAATAATGTTTAAATTATTAAATAAAGTTATTGATCCATTACTCGAAAATCATAATGACTGACACCAGAGTAGATGACACTTGCCAGAATTTGAGAAGAATTAGATTCAAAATGATTTTCCTAAATTAAAATATATGGATATATGTTACACCTCGGTTGGAGATAAAGACCGAGGATAAAAGTACTACAAGGATAAAAGTAGGCATTTTCTTCTAGGAAAAAAGAACTAAAAATCTTAGGCTAAGGGGATACAGATTCCCAGAAGGTAGGATGCTTCCAAGGAAAAATCTGTGAGTAGGATAATGTTAAATAAGCATTATCAAATCTCAGTAGGGGTTACTGAGATCTGGAAAGGTTATCATAGCATGGGGGGAATCAGTGATGATTTAAGGTTGGGTGGATCGGTGCTACAGGCCATAGATTTTTAGCATTGGAGTACTGGTCAGAGGATCCTATATTCAGTGATAAATTTAATAATGTTGATAATTATGTGGTTTTGATAAGAAGAAATTCTATAAATTAGTTATAATGGTTACTGTATATAGTGGCTATAGGATGTGTAGGTTGAACGCTGAATGTTAGAAATAAGTTGTGGAATTCATTGGTGGAAATCGTGATATTTGGTTGGTAGTATGCGGTAGGCTTGGTATCTAGTTGTGACTTTAAGATTTGAATTGTTTATGAATTAAAAGAATTTATGTAGATATAATGCACAATAGATGACATAAGTAGAGAAGATGCATGTTATAGCAATTAGATATTAAAGGACACTGAAATTCTGCACATACAATGAATGTTTTTAGGTGAATGCATGCATGCTACTAGGAATTAGAGTGAAGTAAATGAGTGAGTAAATGCATGTCATACTAGTCGAATGAAAAGAAAAGTAGAAATAGTTTGATTATTTTTACATGTCTTAAATTATCCGTATGAAGAGAATATGCATCCCATTTGAACATCTTCACTTTGTACGTGAAAGCAGAGTAATCTATAGTGAATAAGAGGTTAGCTGAAGTACAAGATATATCAATCGAAAACAAACAGAGGTAAAGACTACATTTTCAAAATGAGTATCTATAGGTAAGTGCATACAAGCGGTTGTAATTTATATCAAAGTAAATGAAATCATTTATATGTGTGACATACAAATTCGTAACCAAACAGAAACAAAGAACTGTGCATTGATGTTGTGAGAATACTTTAATGGATTTAGACAGATAATTTTATTGTTAGATCAAACCTCAAGCAGGTGTATACCCTATTCTAGGAGAAAAGATCAAGAAGGGCTACGTGCAACCATAACAGGTTCAACTACAAATTACCAATCCAAAAAGCTCAAAGTTCATAGAACAACAAATAAACAACATACTGAAATTAACCTAATATCTATATATATATATATATATATTTCACTGAATTCTGAAACTAGTTCTGTACATAGCTAGTTGGAGTGATAAGATAACTGTTCAAGAGTTCCATAGCAAGGAAATGCTTAACAGTTCAAGTTTCGGCCTATTCGAAAAGAAAAGAATATGTACGAACCCCTAGGTGAGGGTATAAATTAAGCAACTATTTAATATTATACTAGAGCTAAAGCTCGTGCTCAAGGCCAGACTCTACGAAACTCAAAACACAAAGACCAAAGCGAAGTCCAAATTGCATAAAATTACCCACGGGAATATTACAATCCATACATACTAGTAAATAAACCAAATAGAGATAGTACTAAGTCATGCCACAAGATTATATACCAAGTAGGGGTCAACTTGACTAAATTGAAATAACAAACAACCAAACCAAAATGCTTGAGGGCAACCAGATTTATCCCTCAGCAAATTATACAAACACGATGTAAAAATCAACCATGGGATGGCATTCTGTAGAGCCCTTCTATGTAGGAAAATACCCAGCATAAAATAAATGATGAAAACTATTCTCTCAAGAACCAAACCCTTGGAGTGGGGAAGGTAAAAACCCGAAGAACACCAACCTGGAAGAAGACAAGAGATAGTTAGAAGAAGAGTGCCAAGTTGCACCAGAGAACATCTAGATTAAGTCCCAACATAAATCATGCCTGAAATTGCAAAACCAAAAAAGTATTACTTGAATGAGAACTTGTATGGATAGAAATTACCATAAAAATTGAAATACAATATGCAATTGGGGGTTCGAGTGATGAAAACCCAAAAACCCTTAGGTGGAGAAACTTGCTGAATGAGGGTGCTAGCGACCCACCTAGATACAAAGAAGGAAATGTTAGTTGGATTCAGATAATAAAAGAAAATGTGACTAAAACAAATCATAAACATGTGAAAGGATAATGAATAAGCTAACCTGGGTGGTAGAGATGGGAAGACTAAACGAGGAGAAATTGATGGCTCAGGAAATGACTTGGGCCACCCCTGCACCATAAACAATAAGTCAATCAAACTAAAAACACATTTGGAAAATTATAATGTTCAAGGGTTTCGAAGAGAAATGATTAAAAAGATCAAACTAGAGAAATTACCTTAACTAGGTCAAATGGTGACATAGTTGAATAAAAAGCTTTCGTTGGATCCACACCTATGCTTAGAATCTCTCCCAGAAAAGGGTGGAAGTTCGTTGAGAAAATTGGGCAATGTGATTGTGTCTATCAACGCCAAAGGGGATACAAGTTTGTGTCAAAGTAATGGAATAGAACTGAGTTCCATGAGGCTAAAGCACTCTAGACAAGGCAAGATACTCTTGAACTAGGCAGGGTTACAGATAGAAGCATGGAAAGACAGAGGAGCAACAACTCTGTCAAATATGAAGAGAGCAAAGGAAATGAGATGTAGGGCCAACTTAGGTAGCACGGAAAAAGTTAGGTTTAGACCTAACCCATCATAGTCATTGATCTGGACAAGGTACAATTTAGCCATCGATGACTCCTCAAAGTAATAACCATGAAGATCTGTGCCTCTCATACCATTTTCATATGGCCTAAGGTGAGGGGAGGTGGGTGATTGGCTGGCGCTATCAATCGAATAGTTGTCAAGAATAACAAGTACTGAAAGAATAAAGCAAGATGGTGAGTCATTCTGTGTGAGGACAGGTGGGTGGCCACCTCCTCCATAATCATAAATGCCACATGGTTATCACCCTCCACATGTAAGCGAGTACCCCGTCCTAGGCTTAGTGCATTAAATGGTAAAGGTCGTAGCCAGTGGCATGAAATTGTGAGGGGTTGAGCAGGTAGGATAGATGATAGTGTATATGAAGATAAAACAAAACATCCTTTCAAATGCAATAGGATAAGTAGTATATATGTAAGTTATATAAATGAAAATATGTTTTATACCGGTCAATCAATTGTACACTTACTCTATACACACTCTAAGCATTTTAATTGATTGATCAAAGAAAAAGAAAAATAAAATTGATGCTGTGGCCAAATACCCTCAAATGTGAAAGAGAGGGTTTCTTACTAGTCCATACCTCAAGTGGATTCTTATTCTCTAACGTTGATGAAGGTGATATGTTGACCAGGTAACATGCAGTCTCCCCCACCTCTGCCCAAAATTATTATCCTAACTCAACACCACTGAGCATGCTTCTTTTCTTTTCCATAAATTTCCTATTCATTCTTTCTGCAACTCCATTTTTGCTGCGGTGTGTATGGAGTAGTCTTCTGCCGTGTTATACCACACTTCTTACACAACTCTTCAAATTCCTTCTTGCAAAACTCTCAACCATTATTTTTCCTCGACACCTTTATCTTCTTCTTGATCTGGTTTTCCACCAGAGCCTTAAATTCTTTAAACCTGTCAAAGACTTCGGATTTCTTCCTGAGGAAATATATCCATGTATTCCTTGAGAGGTAATGTATAAATGATATATAGTACACAAACTTACCTAGTGATGGAATCAACACAGGTTCAAACACATCATTGTGCACAAGCTCTAACATCCCTTTCACCCTCTTATCACTAGAGTGGAAACTCACTTGTTTTTTCTTCCCATATACACAATGTTCACAAAAATCAAAATCCAGAGAGAAATTAGACATACCTTCTACCATACCATTATCATGAAGTATTCACAGGGCCTTCTCTCCAATATGTCCAAGCCTTTGATGCCATAGCATTGTCTTTTCTCCAGAGATCACAAGGCTTTCTGCTCCACTTTCAGGAACCACAAAACTATTACATCCATCAATAACAGTGCTAACCAGAATATTTTATAGAGTTCCAATCTAAACTCTCCACATCAATACTAGTGCTCCCAGAATCATCTTGCAGGTATCTTTATCAAACACTATTTTTACACCTGCATCATCCATCTTGCATACAGAAATTAGATTTCTGGCCAATGCAGGAATATGTAGAACACCCAGAAGTGTTATAATCCTTCCACCCTGCAACTTAATCTTTACTTTTCCACACCTGGTAATTCTAGCCTTCGTATCATCCCCTAAGAAGACATCACCACCATCATATTTTTCATACTCGTAGAACCACTCCCAGTGGGGAGTGAAGTGAAAGGATGCACCTGAGTGAATCAACCTACATGTGTACTTGAAGAAGAAACCATGTACACATCCCCACCTTCATTTTAGGTGGATTTTCACCTTTGCAGAAGGAGCATCAAATCCTTTTCCTTTCTCTAGAGCTTTCGATCTACAGATCTTTTTGAAGTGCCCTTCCTTTCCACATTTCCAACAAACCTTTACAGGTTTTCCTAGAGATTTAGATCTCCCACTCATGGACTTATTTTAGTTTCTATTCTAGGACTATCCTTGTACAGACAAGGAATCAACATTCTAGCTGTCCATATTTTTCCATCTCATCTCCTCCGGCAAGGATGAGACTATTTCATCAAACTGCAAGGTAGTTGTATTGCTACCTATTGCAACAACTAGACTATCCCATGAATCTGGTAGAGAACACAATAAACTGATGCACTTATCTTCATCTAAAATTTTGATATCAATAGATAACAATTGGCTTACCACAATATTAAATGCATTTAGATGCTCTGTCACCAAGTCTCCATCCTTCATCGTCAGGTTATACAAATTTTTTCATGGGAACAATTTGTTCACCATAGACGTAGATTGGTACAAAATCCCTAACTTGTCCCACAAAGCCTTCGATGAAGCTTCCCCCTGATACATTCAACAATAATGAATCTAATATACACAATCGTATTGTTCTATTTTGTTTCCTATCCAACTTCCTCCAATCTTCATTGAACATTGCCATTGGTTTAGTACTCGAATCTACCGTAATCCACTAATCTTTATCCACAGGAAGATCCTCCATATTGAGTTTCCACAACTCAAAACTCTGACCATTAAATTTATTGATCTCTATATTTCCACTACTCGCCATCTTCTTTGATTGCAAGAATTGATCCTGCAGATCTCCCATTGAACAAGGTCTACCACAGGCCCAAGCGAAACCCCTTAGCAGAAAAGACCCCCCCTTGAATCTGAAACAACTCTGATACTAAATTTAGGTTTTAACCCTATACAAAAATTACCTGTAAACGAATTTTTTAAAACAGATAATATTCAATGGTGAGAGCATAAAACATAAAATAGACAAACACGGATATTTTCCCCTCGATCCCAAAACCAATACTACTAGATTTATTTTTCATTATATTCCTTTCAATGTTATAATACATATATATACATGCCAAAGCATTCATAAACCACAATCGATTAACCATGGATTAGAACATAAGCATAGTTCCCTTCATTGGATCTACAAAATACCATGGGCAGAAAACCATAATGTCGAAAACCATGTGCGAAACCCATGCACAAAACCATAGGTAGGTCTGCCCACCTAATATAGGGTCCAAAAAGAAATCCCGAGGTGCTACCGCGAGCCCTGTGTAGGGGGTCTATTTCCCCCCTGCAAACCCCCCAGCAAGGGGGGCTGCCACCCCCCTGTGACCCCCTTGTTGCACCTCGCATAACGAAGGGGGGTCTAGTTGTGCCCCCTCTGACCCCACGGCTATGCACGTGGAGTTGGTCATGGAAATAATATAACACACACCCAACAATATATTTATTTTTTATCGCATTTTTAGATTCCATGTATCTTTACATGATTTTATTCGCAGGATTATGGTTTTCATTTTAGTACGTCAAAGATCTATTACTGGCTATTTGTTATATACAATATATGCTTATTGTTAGATCGAAATAAAATAATTATTTAAATACAGATATTATCTTTTAAATTTAGAAAATGATTTTATTCAAAGGATTAGGATTTTCAGTTTAGTAAATCAAAGCTCTATTGCTAGCTAATTATTATATATAGTATATGTTGATTATTGGATTGAATTAAAATAATGATTTAAATACATATATTATTTTTTAAATTTAACAATTTGATTAAGTGGTAAATTAGATAGCACTAATTATCAATTTTTATCTAAAATCAGGTTTGCTTTAGATTTTTAATAGCTTTTAAGGTCAAGACTTCTACTCATTTTATCTAGATGAAGGGATTAATCCTAGATTAGAGTCATAGATTGGGAGAAGAGAAATCGCCAAGTGCTACACAGTGCTTGTGCGCGCGAAGGAGCCTACTGGGATGAGTTTTGTACCTAGTTCACTACTAGATCATAAGTCCATAGGCTTTGGATCGAGCTACAATTTGGCATCTTATTTGGATAGGTGGGGTGGGAGGAGCTCATTTAGAGAATTAAACATAGATGATTTTCGTCTTACTGAACGATTCGACTTGTTTTGAATTCTAGAGCTGCGCCATTGCCTTCTTTGACTCTAAGTGTGGATTTTGATGAAGCAAAGACAATGAATCCATGCTCTCTCAGATCTAGAAGGTCGTGTGAAGAGGATTTGATCGTGGTTCAAGAGGAATTTGGGAGAAGCCTTTCTGTGATCGAGTATCGTAGATATCCATGATCCTGTCATTCAAGGCACTTATAATGCTATGAGGATGATTCTTCACCAGAAGTCACGCAATGTTGGTAGAAATATCAAGATATTTTACAATCATCAGTTAGAATGTAAATGTGAAATCAATTTGCTAGAGCTTAGTGAATTTGTTCAAAATTACAAGGAGATGGCAATAAATGGGGAGAAGTATGCAGTGTGTTTGATCCAATCTGCATAGATAGATAAAGAGCAGTCGATAGAAATATGGGTATCGTCATCATTAGAGCAGGGTTATAGTGCATCAGATCGTTTATTTCTTATACATTTCACATCAATTTTATGTCATGGGTATGGAATAATTTATTAATGTTGGGATGCCACAACGATGTTTAACAATGTGTGCAATCTTCATATGAGTTCTTGGCCTAGTTGGCATGTTAAAATAAATAAATAAATAAATATGTTTGAGAGATCATTTTGGTTAATCTATAAAATGGCTTGTATATTCCACTGGACAATTTGTCACAACATATATGATAATAATATATTAAAATTCTGAATTTCTATACTATTATAATTTATTAAACTTCTAGATTTGTAAATTTAATTGTAATTAATGCATGTGTGTGAATGGAAATTATGTAGAAAATAGAGAATGGAAAAATAAGCTTTCTCACACACATAAGGCACAAAATATGATATGGGAAACCCTTTCAGGAGGAAACCCAGTTGGAAGGTGAGGTCTCTTCACTCTCTTTCTCTGTCTTGAAATATGGTTGCATATACAAAGAAGTAAGGATTGTGGCCCGTGGGCTGCTACAGTCCACAAATCCTCCTTGTGTGCTCTACCTCCTAACCCTCTTAGCTATCTTTGCTTAGCTATGGAACAAAATGCTCTCTAAAGAAGGGAGTACCTCTTCCTCCTAGTGGCCCGATTATAACACATTCTAATAGCCTACTAGTGGTTAATTTTGACTACAACAACTCTTAACTAGAGTTACAATATAGACTCTTCTAGAGTCTTTTACATCAAGACATGTGGCTAGCCCATTTTCCATGAATAATGGGGGTTTCCACCGCATCGTCCTGAACTATAGGTGTGAAAACAGGAAGGACAACTTCTAAGTGGCCTAACTTTTTCATAAAAACTATGATTGACATGCTTCTTGCACCATTGGAAAAATATTCTATTGTATAATAGCATGAAAAGGTGTGGAACTAAATAAACCAAGTTTTACCCTCAGAAATCATTGTTTGATGCTTCCAAATGCTCCTAGAATGTTTCAGACCCCGTTTTTCCAAACTGGGTCCCACTGGTAAAAATGGCCCCATGAGATAATTCTTACACTGTTTCCACTTCAAATACATCGATATGGATGAAAAACAATATAATGATCCAATTCAGATCACACCTCACCATTTTGAGAGTATTTTGGTCCCCAAAAATGTTTACTGAATGAGGTGAGGAAACTTTTCCTCCAATTTCTCTCTGGTGTACCATTTAGCTTTTCTTGGAATTTGTTCCTTCAACCCAATCTTCCAAAGTTCATGTTTCCCTTTCCTTGTAGCTCTGGACCTCTTCTGCAAAAATGTATCTTATGTCAACTCTACCTGAGCGTCTAGTGCCAAATCCTCCATAGAAGGGAGGACATGTTCCCCTTCCTGATATATCATGGAAGGCTCATAGGGTTTCAAATTATCTACATTCACAACTGAGTAAATGTGCATATATGGTTGTAAGCTAATTCGATAGGAATTATCAACCACCTTTTCCAATATATCAAAGGGGCCATGTCTAAGAGGATTTATTTTTGTACCAGTCCCTTACAACCACTCGTTCAACTGTAACCACACTTTTTCTCCCACCTTGAAAGATTTCTCTGTTCTGTTCTTATCATGCCTGACCTTATACTTTTCCTGTGACTATTGAAATGTTTCCTGTACGTGTAGATGAATCTACCTAATCTTCTCTATAAATTTATCAGCCCTCAAAGGATCTCCTGTAAGATCTTCCCTCACTCCTCCTTGCTACCCATATGCAATATCCAAAGGTGAAGGTGGAAAATACCCAAAACAAGTCTCAAATTGGGACTTTTCTATAGAAGTGTGGACTGCTCTGTTGTAAGAATGTTGTATATATACAAAATTTTCATCCTTGGTCTTCGGATGTTTCTAGCTGTATCCCCTCAAAAGCTGCATCAAATTCCTATTGACTACTTCTGCCTACCCATTTGTTTATGGATGGAATGTTGTAGATCTCTTCAACTTTGTGTCCATATTATCCCACAATGTAGTCCAAAATGCATTGAGAAATCTTGTATCCCTGTCTAAAATGATGCTCCTTGGTGTCCCAAAGTGCACCCTGACCTGTCCAAAGAACAAGTTTTCTACTTCTTGTTTACTGATGGTATTTTTACAAGGCATCAGAACACACATCTTGCTGAACTTATCAACTACCACGAACAAGTAGTCATGTCCCTCCATGGTTTTTGGTAAACCTCCCACAAAGTAAATGGAAATGCTTTCCCAAGGATGAGTAGGTAAAGATAAGGGATGATATAGACCCTGTTTCTTATTTCTAGGCTTGCTCATACAACAAATCAGACATCCTCTTTTGAACCTAGCTACCTACTCTTGCATCTTGGGCCAATACACATACCTCTACAAGTTAGCCACAGTCTTCCATACACCAAAGTGCCTTGCAACCTTGGAGGTGTGAGCCTCTCTAATTAGTTGCAGACACTCACCTTTAGGAACACATAACTTATCCATCATATAGAGTAACCCATCTTGGAGATGGCAATCAATGGTGTTGTCATGATCATGCACATGAAACTGACATTGCAACTGCTGATACACCTCCTTGAAGTCCTCATCCTCTGAATATGCCTCTTTGAATGCATCATGGGTGAATGGCTCCATGTGCATAAGAGTCCCCAAAGTTGTAATCTTTGATGTGGGTGATCTTGACAACATGTCGACCAACTTTTTTGTGCTTCCCTTCTTATACTTCATCACCAAATGAAACTGTTGTAAAAACCCTATCCACTTGTAATGTGTGGTATATTGTATCTTACTTCAAGCTTGTAAGTACTGTAACGATTGGTGTTCTGTGTGGATTACTGTATCCTTTCCCATTAGATAGTGCTTCCACTTGTTCACAACTTCCAACATGGCATAAAGCTCCTTGTCCTAGGTAGGGTAGTTAAGAACTACCCCATGAAATACTTCAGAATGGTAGCATATGGGGCTACCTCCCTACATCAAGACAACTCTCATAACATACCCACTCGCATCCATCTCCACTTCAAAGGGTCGCAACAAGTTTGGTAATGTCAAAACTCGTGTTTGACTGATCTTCTTCTTTAGCTCCTCGAAAGCCTTTTGTTGACCTTTCCCCACTGGAAACTCTTGCCACTTGTTGTTATGGCATGGAGCAGTGTTGCTACCGCTGAAAATGAGGCTACGAATCTCCTTAGGTACTGTGTTGCCCCAATGAAACTCCTGACCCCAAAGACATTAGTAGGCACTGAAGATTTCGTGATGGCCTCCATCTTGGAAGGATTTATCTTAATCTCTCCTCCAATGATCACATACCCCAGATACACCAAAGACTGCTGCAAAAAATCACACTTCTTGAGGTTTTCTAATGGTTGGTGCTTCTTCAATGTTTCCATCACCTGCGTCAGATGTGAAATATGCTCATCCCAGGTAGCACTATATACCAATATATCATCCAAAAAAACAATAACAAATGAATCTATAAAAGGGTGCAGTATATCATTCATCAATCTCATAAATGTAGTTTGTGCATTAAATAGGCCAAATGGCATGACTAACAACTCGTACAAATCTGTCATAGTTTTGAAGGCGGTCTTCCATGTATCTTCTTTGAATCAAACTTAGTGATATCCAAACTTCAAGTCCAGCTTGGTGAAGTACTTTTCTTGCTGGAACTGATCTAGCATATCATCTATCTTGGGAAGGGTGTATCTATTATTGAGCATGATTTTATTCAACGCCCTATAATCTATACACATCCGCCAAGTCCCATCCTTCATTGGCACAATGATGATGGGTAAACCACACAGAGATGTACTCAGTCGAATGAAAGTTCTAATGGTTGCTGCAACTGTTTCTTCACCTCACTTACTTTTATAACAAACTTCATGTACAACCCAATATTTGGCAATTAGGAGTCCAAAAATAGTTGGATCTCATGTTCCACTTCTCTCTTAGGTGGTAACCCTTTGGGATATTGAAACACATCCTTATATGCCTATAAAAGCTCCTCTAATCATTGTTTCTATTTCTTAGTACACCCCGCTAGGGATGCCTTGCCTCTTATTGACTCCTCTTCAGACTAAATTTCTCTTAAAAACAATTAAACATACTTCTTGTTGGAACTGATCAATTTCTTGGCTTGGTTGACACTTAACAGTGAAATTTTTTACTTTCCTTTATGCACGTTGATGATAAACGATTTTCCATCTTTAACAAGACGATACTGATTGACCCTCCTCATGAATATTGCATCTCGCATGTACATGTATGGACTCCCAAACACAAATCCACATACATCAAGGGGAACTACATCTAGGTCTACTTCATTAATAAAATCAATACTGATAGAAAATATAATTTTAGATTGTTTTGTTACCTTTAGTTCTGCATCCTTAAGTTACCCATCCTAGTGGATATGGGTTTGGATGATCACGAACTTCCATCCCCAACTTCTTGACCAACTCTGCTATAATGAGATTTCCATGTGATCCTGAGTCAAACAGAGGATCAATCTTTGTCTTCTTGACCTGTATCTTTATATGGAAGAGTTCAGTCATTTGTTTCTCTTCCTTTTGTTGAAGACTACTCATATTCACCTCTTTCTGCACTGACGCATAAATGATATTCTCATCCATGTCTAAGCTACTTTCAACTTGGTTGCTCGAATCCATGGCCATGCGACTCTTCTTCTTATTATCTTTCTTTGTATTCTTCAAGTTTAGCTCTCGATGAAACTTCCATAATTTTTCCTCTGTATGGTCATCGATGTTGCAATGGTTGTCAGGATATTTGCACTAGTGTGTTGTGGCTTCCATCTTTTTATCTTGTCCCACTTTTTGATTCTTCTTCCCCTCCTTAGAAGCATTAGATTGCTCCTTCTACTTTGATCCACTTAATTGCGCTCTCTTTAGGCCTATGTTATTCAGGTACAGTGCTTGTACATAACCCTCATCCATTAATTTGGGCTTGAACAACATCACTTGCTCACACAGATGGTGGTGTAGACCCCTTAAATACTTGAGGTGCACATTTGGGTTCTTTGGAGAGATACCCAATATTATAGCCATCTTCCTGAATTGTGTGGCATACTCCTACACGCTTTGGCCTGGGTTTTGCTTGAAGTAATGCCATTGGATCCACTCATCCTCTATGTACCCAATGGGATAAAACTGTGATTTAGTGAGGGTTTTGAAATATTCCCACTTAGTCACTAGATGTTCTCCCTCCAACCTTAGGGTTTCCATGTGGCTCTCTCACAAAGTGAGGGCATGGATCTCCAATTTCAATTGTGCAAATGAGATTTTATGTCCTTCCTCAATCTGATGCATGCTGAAATAAAATTCCAATTGCTACAACCAATGGTTGAGCTTCAGAATGTCGATCTTGCCATGGTATGGCTAGATATCAAAATTTCCTTCTATTTTATACAAGGAGTAATTCATGGCACTTGAACCAAGTTGATATTTTTTGGATTATTTCTTTGACTGGTTCTCTGTTTCTCCCTGTTCATATTTTTCGTCTGCATTCGAACCCCTATCTTCTCCAAATATTCCTAGCTCGCTATTCAAGGTTTCCATGAGGAGGATTACATTGCAGTTCATATCTATGAGTTTTTGTTCTAGCTGTGTAAAGATCACCTCTACATGATCATGAGGTTCGTTTACATATTTTTCAACCATGATTAGGGTTTAATGATTTTTGACTCCGCTGACCTAGATCCCCTGCAAACTCCACAAGATACCCAAAGAAACCTGTTCTGATACCAATTTGATCCGTAAACTATCATGGATATTCCCCTAGATAGTTTATAAACTTATAGATCTGTAAATTTAACTATAATTAGTGCATGCATGTGAATGGAAAGTATATAGAAAAATACAGAATGGAAAATAAGCTCACACACACATAAGACACAAAATATGATTTGGGAAACCCTTTCGAGAGAAAACCCAATTGGAAGGTGAAGACATTTCACTCTCTTTCTCTGTCTGGAAATATGGTTGCATGTATAAAGAAATAAGGCTTGTGGCCCATGGGTTGTTATAGTGCACAACTCCTTGTCTGCTCTAACTCCTATCCCCATCGGCTATCTTTGCTTAGCTATGGAGAAAAACACTCTCAGAAGAATGGAATGCCTCTTCCTCATAGTGGCCCAGTTATAACACAACCTGATATCCTGCTAGTGGTTATGTCTAACTACATCAAATCTTGACTAGAGTTACCATACAGACTCTTCTAGAGTATTTTACATCAAAACATGTGGCTAGCCCATTTTCCATGAATAATGGGGGTTGACGTGGCATCCTCCTGAACTATAGGTGTGAAAACAGGAAGGTCAACTTTTGAGTGACATAACTTTTGCATACAGACTCTAATTGACACCCTTCTTGCGTCGTTGGAAGAATCTTTGTGTTGAA
Organism: Pinus tabuliformis; assembly: GCA_031772625.1. Taxonomy (NCBI): domain Eukaryota; kingdom Viridiplantae; phylum Streptophyta; class Pinopsida; order Pinales; family Pinaceae; genus Pinus; species Pinus tabuliformis. The sequence continues at coordinate 852,298,016 of CM062810.1, read as the reverse complement.
TAACATGAAAAGGTTTGGAGCTAAAGTGGAAAAGCTTTATCCAAAAAAAATGTCATTTGATGCCTGAAAATGCTCCCAATAGGTTTCAGACCCCATTTTGCCAAGCTAGATCACGCCGGTAAAAATGGTCCCATGAGATGATTCCTCCACTCTTTCCACTCTAAATGCATTTAGATGGATGAAAAATAATATAATGATCCAATCTCGATCATTAATGTTTGTGTTTTTATTATTTGTAAAACTATTTTGGTGCATACAAATCAAATGATGTAGAACCATAAAGAACAGACAAGTTATTCAACAAACTAATGTGACCCACCATGCTCCGGGAGGATTAGTCACAGGTATTTCTTAATAAGGTCAAGCCGGTGTGACCTGTCATGATCCAAGAGCATCAATACATGTTATTTTATACAAGGACAAGTTGTAGAATTGTCTGTTGAAGACATTCTGTACCCAAAATGCTATCTTAGATAACTGGTGAATATAGAGGAATGACATATATTCAATAGATGGTGGCAGCTCCATAGGATGGTTCAATATCGAGACTTACCCATTGTATTTGGAGGTGCAGTAGAGGATGAAGCAACAGTTAGGTTTTCAAGCTGATATTGGATGTAAGATTTTTCAGTGGTAATATGGAGTTGGTCAGCAAGACTCTGTAGTTTATCAAACTTCATTACAACCTTCATCAGTGGTGCATACTTTTCCAACACTCGTTATGCTCCAGGTGATTGGGAAGTGTCAATTATGTAAAGTACGTCAACGATGGTCTAAATTTGTTATGTCTTAAATGGATCAAGTAGGAAGCTTGAAAGTGTCATGAAGAAAATAACAGAAATCGTGAGATTTCAGAGTGGATATGAGTGTTAGTGATGACCATATCAGAAAAATATGACAGAGATTCATTTATTGTTGTAATATGTGTTTCTATATTTGTTACATGTAAGCATTAAGGCAAGGTGTTAGAAGCAATGCTTCCATGTGTTGTTGTGAGTTGTCATTGTGAGTTTCCAAGCATCAATCGAGAAGTTGTTGTTTCTTATGTATGAGTTGTAGTCGTGATCTAGATGTGTTAAAGTCAATGATTTATGTCTTATATATTTGTAACTGTTGTGATCAATAAATATTTCAAAGTTTGATTTTTTGTGTGTTTAATCGCTCTCTCTTCTCTTTGTCAATTTTTCTAACATCATTCTAAGGAGGATGTAGTGATGGAGCTTTATTTGAAGAAAAGATATTTGACATTATTTTCATTTGTAACTGATAAATTTGTAGGATGGGTATATGTCCGTAGGAGAAAGGGGAAAAAAGAAAAACCCCTAAACAACTCTAGTGTTTGATATCAAAAGGTATCTTTTCACATATGTTTACAGGTAGAAAAGGTTCTTAGTATGCCATATTTGGTTGAAGGCATGACCTCCCAGGTCGGTTCTTTTGGTCTATTGTTAACTATATGTACTCAATGTAACCATTTTGCTATTAATAGAAAATTTTGTATCAACTTGCCAAAAAAAGGGTTTGGAGTTGCTTCTCTCAATAAAGAATATGTCAAGGCACAAGAAAGTAATCTTAAATTTCTCTGGAGCAAATTTAACTGGTAAGTTCTAACCAAATATAAATAAATAATATATTATAGTTTGTTGTGGTATATAAGGCTATAAAGGCTATATGTCATAAAATTCTTTCTTCTTGGCTAAGAGTGTCTTCTTTGGATGTAAGGAAACAAGTTAATGGACCACTGGCAGGGTAATTCTAGGTGGTGTGGTCTTCCTTGATTAATAGTGATGAGTCACTGTGCATTTACGGATAACAACTAGTGATGACTATCCCCACTACTAGTTTGACAAGTAAATTATAATAGGATTTGTTGTTATTCAAAAAAAAGATATGCCAATCCTTGATTTAACATTTTATTTTTTCTAAAAGGAAAATTTATTAACAAAAACCATTCTTAACGTTTATCTAACATTTTTAGATTTCACATAGGAAAATTAATTAACAATTATTATTATTTTTATACATAGTAAAGAGGGGTTATATTCTTTCTATATTGTTTTTTATTCTGGTAAAAAAAACTCACTTTCAATTAGTTTTGAAATTTTTAAACAAATTCTATGAGGTTTATTAAAGTTTGGAAAAACATAAATATTCAGCTGAATATTTTAAAAATTGAATAATAAATTTTGATTATATATATATATATATATATATATATATATATATTTCCTTTCTAGTTGATATTTTTATGTGCTTTTTATATTAAAAAATAAAAATTTAACTTTTCTTTTATTGGCCAAGTCTCATAATAATTTAGTTTTTTCACAATACCATGTGCCAATTCAATGACTTATCAATACCACGTGCCCAAAAACCCTCACTCATTTCAAAATCAAATATTTTATAAAAAATTTATTTTATTTTAATTTTATAATAATTTTAAATTAAAATTTAATATTCACATTATAACAAGATTGTTAACCATGGATATTTATATTTTAGTATAGATATTATAATCTTGTAAATAAGTTTTGTTACAATATCATGCACTGGTACCATAATTTATCAATACCACTTGCTTAAAATCATAAATATTTGCTAATGTGTAAAAGCTTCAATAAATCATAGTCCTGATAATGATAATGGCTTCCAAAAAATGACGGTTTTGGTCTAGCCCTTGGATACAATTTAGGCAGTTTAGGTTGTTGCTGCCCTGGTTGCGGATGTCTTCCTGTACACACAGAATCAATAGAGTAATTTCAATATTTTTTGTGAACATATTTGCATTCGACTCAACTAGTCGTTGATTTGTAGGCCGTAGAGGGTTTATATATTTCTAGCGACTAAAGTGATCCTCAATTTAAGATCACAGTTTGTAGCTGGCCATGCTATTAAGAATTAACAGTGTTTTTTGGTGTAATTTTTGCTTCAGATTTTTTTGTGTAATTTTTGTTTTAGATTTTCTATTAAGGGTTTTATTTTTTTATTATTAGATTCTAAAATATTTTAAAAATCTACAATCCATATAAAAATAAATTTACAAACAACATAAAAAAATCAGATACCTAATAAAATCAAATTTACAAACCACATAAAAATTGGATACCTAAATATTAAGATATTTGTTATTTCGTTATTTTTAATTTTAAGAAACTCGCTGAGGACCTTCCCCTAATTCAAGGAGATATGTAATTTTAATCGTTTCCCTTCTTAATGTTTATTAAGATTTGGGAATTAGGCTCTTAAAATATTAAAAGGGTTCTTTTTAAGGTTAAAATTATTTAATTGGGCATAAAAACTTTGTATGGTAAATTAAAGTAAAGGTTAAATTTTATATGGGAAACAACAAAGTATTAGATTGTTGTTGTGCGAGAGTATTGAGATTTAGTATTTTTAGCTGAGATTTGAAGGAGATTGCATTGAATAAGATGAACTAGATGAAGTATTTCCTCATCAAAGGTAAGATTATTTAATTTTTCCAATTGAATAACTGGTAGTTTCAGCAACATGGTGGTTACTTTTCTTTGAATTCATTTCATAGTTTAGTTGTGACCAATTTATTATGACGAGTAAAAGATTATAGGAGTTTTTTCAAAAAAAATCATTCATTAACTCCATAATGAGGTCTTTAATTTGCAGTCAACGGTTGCTCTCTTAAAACTTAAGAATCAGTTTTAGAATATTATGGCTAAGAAAGTTGGCAAGGTTGATAGACTGAGGACAACCATGAGAAATTTGTTTACAAAAACTCATAGATGAAATTTAGACTAAAGTCGACCTCGTTGATAATTTGGGGAAGTTGATGCTCTCTCTCATTCAAAAAATGTTGTCTTGAAGAAGGAAATTTGCAGGTTGGAGGAGATTAATGCCAACTATTTATTGAGTTTGCCTACTCCAAAGCCTCAGTGGAAATGCTTCATGAAGAAACTGTCGCTCTTCAAGTAAGTAAAAAAATATTTCAGGCCTTGCAAGAGGATAAAGATGACTTGTTATTGTAATTGAATAAAAATACTGAGATAATTTAAGGTTTGCATAGGTGCAAACAAAACCTTGAACTAGAAGTTAGTCGACTACAAAATGCTAAAAAGAAGACTATTGTTGTTGAATTGCAAAGATCATTTATTATTTCTTCCAACTCTTATGACCTTGATTGTAGCCTCTCTATTTGTAAGAAGGCTAATGTTGGTCTTTGTGATTCATCACATGCTTTTGTTTCACCTAGCTTTGAAAAACATCATTTATATAGGCTCCCTACTGCTAAGTAAAATGGGATATACTAGAGGAGGATGAATGGGGCATTGTTGTTTCTATTACTCCTAAAGTCTAGACATATAGAGCAAGTCTTGGATACAATATTTCTACTGACTCATTGCCTATCCCCCATCTTAATGAATATGGGAAGGTGTTGTTTGTTATAGGCGGAGTTCAAACTGAACTATTAGAAGATAAACCCCCCACTAACTATGTTTCACAGGTTAATGAGATGATAATTTTACTGTAGATAATAATGTTGTTGGCATGCATGGTTGTACTCCTACAATTGCACCAGTCTTTGAGTGTATAGAACAAAAATATGAGCCACATCAACATTCTAATACAAAAGAGAGGAGTTTACCCAAAAATTAGATGTCTGGTAACTTTACATTTAACTTATTTAAAAAATCATGTGAAAGGATGAACCATTGACTAGTATTGACCATGCAGATTGATTATGGATGGATTGATGGATGGTCATAGAATCATTTGAACATTTTTTTGTGGACTTCATATCATTGTATATCATCAATGTTGTAGTTGTAAAATTCTACTCTCTCTTGTTGTTGATTGTTAAGGAAGTGGTCAATCAAGGATTGACTATAATGTCTATCAATTGGAATTTTTTATTAGAAATGTTTACTCACTATAAGTTTTGACTGGGTTGTTTATCAATAAATATTTATATTGTGTTTTCTTACTCTTAATCCTTCAATTCTATCTAATTGGGGGAGCGAGGTGGAGTTTGACGATGACAAAGAGTGTAGTTGTTGTTTGGTTATCCAGTCAATAGATTGACTAAACCATGCTATCATGTTGTCTTTTTCTTGACTTCGTTGAAAGCATTTCCTTATTTATGTTCGACTAGTTTTGTTGGTGACAATGTTTATACTTTTTCAGGAGAATTAATTTATTGTTCTTTGATCAAATATTGCAGTCATAACAATCTAAGAGGGGAAATATGTGTTATTTAATTTGTTTTATTCCAAGATAAGTTTATAAGTTTTCCTTGTTTGGACCTTTCAATGTCTACAAGCCTCATTTTTATTTTGAAGGTTGATGGTGTTTGCTTGTGTTTGAAGCCTTTGTTTTGGTTCTTTACTAGTGCCTAATTTTTCTAAAGCATTTATGAGGAGGTTGTTAGTGTTTTTTTTTCTTGTGCCTCTGTGACATCTACTACATTAGAGTTCAACTGAGTTAATTGAGGTTTCTTGGTTCTCATTTTAATAGTTTTGGTACTTCCTAATTAAATTTTTTAGGCTCCATAGATCTCTTGTTCTTTCCTTTTAATGGACCAATGTGGGATATATAGTTTCAACTTTCATGTTATGAGCATTAGCATCTTTCATTTTTTTTGGAGAGAAGTTTTTTTGCTACGTGTTTTTCTTCTTTTCTCCACTTATGAGAGTTTGTAGTTGGGTACTTGATCAAGTCTTTGTTGGAGAATGCAATAGGGAAGATATTAATTCAATTTCTTATTAACCTTAAATTGCTCGTGAATTTTTATTTTCTTGTGTTTCTTTATTAGATCTTTTCATCAAAAAAGTATCAAGAAAAAGAACAATAAAGATAACGGACATAGAAATTAGGCTCCAAGCCAGGGAAAACCCTTCCAAGTGGAAACCCATAAAATTTCTCATCTTTTCTTGTAGAATCTGCTTCAAATTAGAAAAAGAATACCCTAGACCAAGTCCTCCTCCAAGCACTAAGTCAGCCCTCCAAGAAGCCCTTCCAATTAGTTCAAAGGTTAGCCCAAATAACAAGAGTCAATCCTGCTACAACCAGTTTTCCTAGACCAATTCCTCCTCCAAGAACCAAGTCAGCCCTCCAAGAAGCCTTTCCAGTTAGGTCAAAGGTCAACCCAGACAACAAGAGTCAATCCTGCTACAACCAACTTCCCTAGACCAAGTCCTCCTCCAAGAACCAAGTCATCCCTCCAAGAATCCCTTCCAATTAGGTTAAAGGTCTGTCATGACAACAAGAGTCAATCCTACTACAACTAGCTTCCAACTTCGACTTCAGATCCCAATTCGACCTACAATTCAGACCTTCAACTTTCGGCCTTCTAGAAGCTACAAGAACCCTAAATTTCACCTGCAAACACTCTCATTCAAACAAAAACACTTCCATCGCTAGATAACTGCCACAAATATAAAATAGCTTACCTCTTTTAACCATTCAAACATGAATTTAATATGCAAAAAAATTGAAACACCCTCCAAAGAGAGAACCTAGTAACAACACATAAAAATAAAAAAACAAAATGTTCAAGGGGAAGGAAACACGTCCCAACTATAAAAACCATGATGAATGGATATACTAACCTCGTTAGAAAATAATATCAACCTTTAGAAGTAAAAGGAATCTTCTTATTTTACTTACCCTATTCAAAAATTATACTCATGGTTCTTAGAAGGATTATGTAAGTTGTAGCATGAGCATCAAATTCTTTTGAGAGGAAAGAAACAATTATTTCAATGCCAAATGTTGTGAAATTGAATAATTAACTCCATAAATTGAATTGAAGCATCATTCTGAATAAAAAAAAAATGCTTCCTAAGTAGGTTATTAAATAGCAAGCCATTTCCATTAGCAGTGATTAAATTTGAACATCCTCCTTTAGCAATCACTGAATTTGAACCTCTTAGAATGAAAATTGTACAACCTTTTATAATTTTGGTATATCTCCTCGGGTATTAACATTCCATTCCATTGTTCGCCTTGGAATTAACAACATTTAGGCTTTTAAGTCTTTTGAATTTATAGAATTAGCAGCCCCACAAAAGTAATCATAACCAAGAAGATAGAAAGAAGCAGCATTGTGCATGGACATCCCTATCCCTTTTTAAATAAATCATTGAGGAATTCTACATGATGTTTTGTCATAACAATAGTTATTAGTTATTACTCTGAAACAATCTACTTTTTCACTAGATGGAACAATACAAAACATTTCTCTTTAGGTCACATGGTAAAGAATGCAAGTTTGAAATTAGGTCTGATCTAACCTCTAAATAAACTAATACAATTTAAGGGTTTTGAAAGTCACTACTTGACAAATTCAACAACCAACCATGGAAAAATTGCCCTAGAAAAACATGGTTTGGCGATTCACACTCAAACAAGCAAGTATTTTTCACAACTAGTCTAGAAAACCCCTCTCAAATAAAAAGTTTGCCTCATCAAATGAGACATATCACAGGGTTCTCAAAGAAATTTCTCATACCTCAACAAGATGATGAATGATATGGAAGATAGTTGCAATAATAGCACTAGAATTTTGTCCAATTCTTCAAATTGATTCTCCATGTTGTCACGATGTAGTGGCCAAAATGTTCACAGAAAAGAAAAATCACCAAGTTAACAAACATTAACCATAATTCCAAATCCATTCTATTCATTCGATTGATACTAAAAACTATAAAAATCATAGCCAAAATTCATCACTGACGTATGTAGGGACAAATCTCCTGGAAAAAATCCAATGTATAAGTGTGAGCTCCCTATTCGGCGAGATTTCCATGAGTCGTGTTTGAGAAGTTGTGACCAGTGTTGAATTCACTATCTTTTGCAACTATATATTGCTTTGTCTGAGAAAAAATAACCTAAAACCATTCATTCAAATGATATAAAAAATGTGTGGACAATCACTAAGGAAAGTATAAAGGATGGCATGTTAATACAAGTGAAGCATGATCATTTTTTTTTTGCTTACATTCGTTGCAAGGAAATTTGAGTTCTTTGTTACAATTTCATGTTTGCAAACCTTTGATAGTTCAGAACCCAAATTGTTTATATCATCTAGATCCTAGAAGGGTTTCTCTATAAAGTGAAGAAACAACAAAACATGGCTTTAATTAAAAAATTCATTTCAATATTCAAAAAGCCCAGTATTATCAAAATTTAATTATTTCATAGATCATCAATGTCAAAAAACTAATATACTATGGAAACAATGATATTTGTCTCATAAAATTCTAATATAGTAATTAAAAAGAAAATAAAAGAAAATAATAAATAAAATGATATGCATGTGGACCTCATGCAAGGGAGGCTTTTGCATGAAGCACACCTGGAATTTCCACTAAATGTTGAATCCAACCACTTACATTCCAACTACTTGAGTTCTTCACTAATCTAGAAATATCCAAAATGAGCCTTGTTTGTACCACTTTTCTCTTTCTTTTGTTCATCAGAGGCACCATTCTATTCAACATGCCCAATCATCAATGTAGACTAGTCTGGTATCATTACCGTGCTCAGATTATATGGTTCTACCACCTCTCAAGATGATAATGACAATGCCAAAATGCACTCTCCAAAGTGTCTTTATTTCAGGAAGGTTAAGAAGATCGATTGACTTGCAAAACACAAGAAATGGCAGGTTAGAGGTCATGCAATGGAGAAGGGATTTTCTTTCTTGAAGCTTCCACATATTTTACCATCAATGAATTCCACTCCATCAAAAAGCCTTGCAAATCTTGGAAGAAGATGCTATATAAGGTTGATGTTGATAATTTTGTGGGAATTTCACTGTTGGTGGTTCTGGTAACTTTGTCCCCTATTCAAGAAACATTTAGCGTACCCATGTATGTGAATGATCTGCAACATTCATTTTCCAGTGCAGGTTACTTGGCTAAGATGTGGAGGATTTGTTTTCGGTGTGGTATTTATCGATTGCTAGTATGATGGGCTTGAAAGTTCGCAGTTTTTGCATGCATGGGCATAGATGGCTAGGGGGGAACCATGATTTCAGTTCATCCAACCAATGGCAAAGGAAAAGTGTCTAGCAGATGGAAGGAATTGTGAGAAGAAGGAACCAACTTCTTGGCCCCTTTCATACGCTACATAGAAAAAACCATGGATGTGACACTACAAGCCATGACGATCTGACCTCTAGAGAGAACCTTGGTTGTGACACTGCAAGCTAACGATGATGATCTGCAACAAGAAAAAACCTTCTATGACATCATCCAAATCTCAGACTATAGTGAAGGACAACGAATCTCTACATTGGCACTAAGAAGAACCCCACAATAGAACACCTAGCAGCTTAAATAATGATTTAAATATATTTATTTTTAAAATATGAAAATTTGATTTAAATTGTATTAATTAATGTTTGTTATTTATAATTAGGATTTAATATTTTTTTAAGCCTTGGAGTTTAAGTCTTGGTGTGAATATATTTGTAGAGAGCATTTTTAATTAGTGTGTAATGATTTTTTAATACTAGGTGATAAAATAAAATATATATATATATATGTTTGGGATGAATGAGGTTTCAAATATTATGAGAATTTCTATTTAGTATTTTTTATCCTTTGGGATGGAAACAAATTAATTAATTTTTAATAAACATATATATGGTAAAATTTTGGTTTCAATTTTCTTTATTAGGTATGTGTTATATACTTTATATAATTATAGCCTTACGTGTTATATATTACAATGGATTTCATTGAAGTTCTTGATTCAGGTAACTTTGTCCCCTATTCAAGAAGCATCGAGGGTACCCATGTATGTGAATGAACTGCAACATTCGTTTGTCAGTGCAAGTTACTTGGCTGATATGTGGAGGATTTGTTTTCTGTGTGGGATTTAACCATTTCTTATGTGATGGGCTTCAAAGTTCACAGTTTTTGCATGCATGGGCAGAGATGGCTAGAGGGGGAAACCAACCATGGTTTAGGTTCGTCCAACCAATGGCAGAGGAAAAGTGTCTAGCATACAGAAGGAATTGTGGGAAGAAGGAACCGACTCCTTGGCCCCTTTCACATGCTACATACATAGAACCCTAGATGTGACACTACAAGCCATGATGATCTAACATATAGAGAGAACCCTGGACGTAACGCTGCAAGCCAACGATGATGATCTAGAGCAAGACGAAGCCTTGTATGACATCATCCAAATCTCTATAGCGGAAGACAATGAATATTTACAGTGTCACTAAGAAGAACCCCATAATAGAATGTCTATCAACGCAAATAATGACTTAAATATATTTATTTTTTAAATGTTTGTTTTTTAACTTTGAAAATTTGATTTAAATGATATTGATTAATGTTTGTTATTTATAATTAGAGTTTGAACTTTTTTAAAGGTCTGGAATTTAAGTCTTGGCATGAAATTAGTATTTTAATTGATGTGTAATGAAGAAATTTTAAAGTGGGTGATAAAAATAAATATATATATATATGTTTGGGATGAATGACGTTTCAAAGATTATGTGAATTTCTATTTAGTGATTTTTAGTTTTTGAGAAGGCAACAAATTAATTAATTTTTTATAAGCATATATATTTGGTAAAATTTTGGTTTCAATTATATTTATTAGGTATGTGTTACATTCCTTATATGATTATAGCACTACGTATTATATATTACGATGGATTCGATTGAAGTTCTTGATTTTTAGTTATTTATTGGGTATGTTTTTTTGTTTCAATATATTGTAATTTTGATTAATGAATTTGATTAGAGTTAATGGATTAGGATTTTACACAAGGTAAATGGTGTAGTTAATAGGATCAAAGTTGTAAGTAGAACTCAATAAATTTACCTATTTTTTGGTAAAAAAATTTCAAGACAATTTTATAAACGTTATGTGTTATCACTCAGAATTTTTCCTTGGGTGTGGAAGGAAATTCATTGAGGTAACTTTCAAATTGCTTTAGTATTGAAAGTTGGCGTTTCAATATGGAGAGAGATTTCTTCGTAACTCTACTACTCAAGGTTACTAATATGCTCATTGGCCTGACTTAGTTGGTAACAAATTAATATGGCTTGGAAATGAACGAAAAAGGATCATTGGGCATGGAGTCTTTGACAGAAAAAAGATATTTACTAGTCACAGGTATATGAATAACTCTAATAGAGCCAAGATAGCCTATGGCTTCTTAGACAAATTGTCATGAAGGTTTGGTAGGAGACTGTAGAAATAAATATAAAAAATAGAGCAATATGATTTCTGCAAATGATATCTAAGCTGAAAAACACATAATTTATTTGAATAACATGAGCTTGAGCATTGAGTAAGAGTTCCAATTCATAAAGCTTTATTCAAACACTGAAGATTTGATGATCAAAGTTTTGACCAAGGAAAAAATTAACATAGTAGGAAAATGGGCAGGAAACCATTCACACATGAATATCTAGAAATTGCACATGTAACACTTCTTCTAACAAATTATATTAATATCAAAGTATACATAAGGTCTCTCTTTTTCAAAAAATTCCCAACCCTTGGCTCTCTTTCACAATCGATTTTGTATAATATTTACAAATTGTTCCAAATCCAAAAATAATGGATTTCAAACCTCTTCATATATATTTAGATTACTAAATAAATAAAAAATGAGGAGATAATATTTGATCCCCAAGTCGAATTGATGAGGTGGCTCTCTAACTGAAAGTTGTTTAATCATTTTTTTAAATATAGAAAAAAATAATTCTGGCAAATTCTTGAAATAGGCTACAAATATTCCTTTGTATCTCTCAAACTGTGAGACTTGTGTAAACACTGCGAGATTTTTGTTAATGGGTCCGTTCCCAACAAAAACCTCTTTTTATTTTTAAAAATTTGTTTCGAGCTATTTCGAAATCGTGTCCAAAGTTAATGTATTTTATAGGAAAACAAAGTAAAAAAAAATAGAGTTTTTCCATTATGTTCAAAATAGTAGGTTCACCATGGATTTTGTGTTTGATTCATCAAAACTAAATCTTGGTGTGTGAATCCATGTTGCATAATATTTATCATGATTAGAACCCATTATTTCTGCCTCAAAAAATGTATCTGCTCTAGTTGCTGAGAGATTAATTATTAGAACTTTGTCAAAATATTCTCAAAAGGAACACTAACAGATTAAGTGAGCAATGTAGCTTAAATTTTATTTAAGTTTTTATGCTTCCACTAGCAAAAGGTCTACATTATTAGTTTATGTTGACTTGAAGATTTGGTTGACTTAGTTGTTGAAATAAACTTGAATATTAGAACTCATCAAGCCCAATATTTTAATTTTTAATAAAAATCACTAAAACCTTACATCATCTACCAGAAAGCATATATAGACACAAAAAAGACTTAAAAACACAATTTTTCTACCATACCTATTTCCTTAAACCATTTAATCTTTCAACCATTTCATTTAAAATCTTTGAACCAACACTGACAAAATATCTGTCAACGCTCCTAATTTTTTTGTGAAAATTTTCAAACAACGGCTCTCAACAAATACTTATACTTATAAAGCCATTACTTTAAAACTAAACAGTAATAACTTAATATTTTTTATGAAAAAATATTATACGTTATTATATTATAATGATTGAAACCTTGCAATCCTAACCTTTTATTGTACCTGCCGAAAGTAGTAGGTATATAGTGATCGATGTCGCTCTCCCAGCATTACTTTCCATTAAAACAATAATTTTAACCTAAGGTTTTCCATTCATATTTTATAAATGTTTTTTCCAAGCTATTAAATATTGACAAGTTTCTTAACTGGCCAATCATTGGCACTGAAGTCTTTGGAGTCTTATTGTAAAGTTAAAACATGAACCAAAGACGAAGTTGATTAATGCTAGATTTGACTAGCATTAGTTCATAACATTTTATGTAAAATTAATTTGCATGGAAACACAATTTAGCCAAAGTTTCACTCGTCTCCTTGTCATGCAATTGTGTCAACCTCTATGTTATTCCAACAATTTTCTATGTTATTCTGCTTAATCAAATAGCCAAGGTTAATGCGGCGGAGGTTTGAGAGAAGGTGGAAATAGCAACACTATCGTTTGAGGCAGAAAAACTTAATTTTGAATTTGGAAGTGTTGCAAGCCCGACGTGGGGATCGCTGTGGGGATTAAATCGGCAAACAATGAAAGGCAAGCAAGTAAGGCACAAGGCAAAGGAAAGCAAGTAAGGCACATGAAAGCAAGGAAGAAAACTAGGAAAGGGATAGCAGGGCACATGAAAGAGGCCACATCAAAGCAGGGAAGCAAGCTAGAAAAAGGCTTCGTTGTTCAACTTCGGTTGGTCTTCACTATTCAACTTCAGCTACTCAGGTAAACTCCAAAGCCTAGTCGTGTTGTTGCAAATCGATTTCTATCGATGCTAAGAACAGAGGCCCATCATAAATTATTCTTCTACTTCAGCTTCCCCTGCATGGAGTAGAAAGGTAACAATTTTAAAGCCTAAAAATTAGAATTTTTATTTTCTACATGTAACAATTTTAATTTTGCAATTTTTTTTGCAGTAATTTTATTTTCTCTTAGCATAAACTTTTTGAGCATTTTGTGCAGAACTTTGTTGGTTTCCATTTAGCATTACCTTACGTTTTTCCTCAACAATCAAGTTTGGTCCTCTATGCAGGGTGGGCAGAGTATACTATTGAGAAAACAATCAAATTCAATAGAAAAGCCACATATTTATTTTGATGAAAACAATCTCATCAAAACAAGAATATTTATGAGAACAAAGAGAATATTACAGGGTTTTGTTCAAATACAACCTGTTTTTGCTTTATATAGGGCCTTAATGACATTTTCGCTATATGGATAAATGTAATAATATGACTGATATGAGGAAAACTATATAATTATTGTTATGTTAGAGAAATTTCGAATGTATACATATTTTGCATATTTTACATTTATGTTTGAAATATTAAATATACAGATGTTTTTCATTAAAAAAATAAAAAAAACCTTAAGTTATGAATGCTAAATGCAAAAATAAGTTGTACTTTTGGCTTTTTGCTCGTGATTTTACGAGAAATATTTTCATTAAAAAAATAAAAAACCTCAAGTTATGAATACTAAATGCAAAAATAAGTTGGACTTTTGGCTTTCTGCTCATGATTTTACCAGAAATATTTTCATTAAAAAAATAAAAAAACCTCAAGTTATGAATGCTAAATGCAAAAATAAGTTGGACTTTTGGCTTTCTGCTCATGATTTTACCAGAGATATTAACTAGATCATGGATATAGGTGAAAGACCTTACCTATATTTATCCCTATGCAATTTCGAAATTTCACATTGAAGCGATAGCGACCGCCATTGAGACACTGAAAGCTAGAAGCCCAACAGGAAGGAATTGGACTATGAAACCTGGAAACCACTTCATTTCAGTGTGGCTACTTGTAATCCCTATGTTGTTTCCAGTCTAGATGCCAGGGTATCATTTCCACAATGTGTTTTTGGTTTGCAAAAGGGTATCGCTTCCACAATGTGTTTTTGGTTTGCAAAACTGAATCAGAAAGCGTTGGATTGTTGCCGGTTTCCCCTCTCTCTCGGCAGAAGCTAATTGATTCTCTCACCCAGCCCCTAGCCTACCTCAGATAGTCTCATTGAATCTATGTTTAAAGGAACTAGTTTGATTGCCTTGCTCTGGCTTGAGATTATTGAGATTCATAATCTCAATATGGTAATGGGTTTCGTCTTTTTAGTCTACGCTCATATGGCAAGACCTAGATGGCCATTAGGCGTAGGCTGCATCCACTGTTCTCTATATAATCAGAGCAAAGCAAACACACCAAAAAATATTCGCTCGATATCAAAACCTTGGTTGCCTCCAATTTCAACCTATAAATGCTGCCCATGTGTTATTTAAATAACTTGAATATTTTGAGGGGTGTGTTATAGACATTTTTGTGCCCTGCAACCACAAGCATGAAATGTCCATAAACCAAGGGCTCCTAAGTCCCTAAAAGTGTTGTTCTAACTCCTAAAGGAACAAGGTCAACAGATTACAGCTTCTCCCAGAAGTTCTCCATGAGAAAATGCTCAGAATTGGTCAAAACAGGATCATTTCAGCTGCTCCACTGGCTAGGTGCGTTGCATTGCACCTAAATACACTGTGAGGGTGCATTGCATTTCAAAAGTCCCTTCTATGTGGTGCGATGGGTGAGAAATGACAAATGGCAGTGTCATTCCGCGAGGTGGAGAGGCAATGGAAGCTTCTAGAATCTTCTCCTGTGACACTTGCCTCACTGAATTCGACCAAGGATGAGTAAGAGGCCTTCAGTCTCCAAGTGGAAGCAAGAACTATCAGAGAGAAGACACTAATCAAATCACAAGCTGACTCATCCCCCTTACAGATATCTATATATGGATCCCTCATCCCAGAGATCCAGAAGGCTCGAATTTTGCATATTGTAAGGAATTGTTGTTGGTTTTTTGAGACAAACATCAGATTGTTGGGTGATCTATGCTTTGTTTGAGGTGAAGAGGGGCTTCTTTGCTAGGAGGTTGATGCTGGGTCGGAACAACTGGTTGTAACTCCTCCTGGATCTTTTCTTGTTTATCAATAAAAATTATTTGAGTTTTCCTCCATGCTTTTGTATCATTGATGCTTGTTACATTTGTATGGTCAATTTACATCTGATCCTAGATTGTTTATGAATATAGATCCATGTCTTTGTATAGTGCTATGCTTCTGTGATCTTACAGGTACTTCGTGAAGCTGGGCGTGCAAGGGAGCAGGTAGCTGAGGACTATCAAAGAAGAGAGGGATTGAATCGAGGGATTAGCGCAAGACAGAGGTTGGTCTTTCTGTTCCTCTCTATCTATAATTCATAAAGGAAAGACAAAAGTAGTTTTTCTCTGTTTGTTTCTAAGGTAGCTGTCACACCTTAGTGGGATAGAGCAGTTCTATATAGACATTTTTCCCTGTAACAAAATGGCGACTCCGCTGGGGATTAATTAGTTTGTTTGTTTATCATTCTTTGTTTGTTTGTTTCATAAACTTATAAGTAGCATTCGAACTACATTTGCCATAACAAATGCAAAGTAGACAACTGCTACTTCAATCCATTCACTGGTTCTGTTTATGATTTAAACAACTGATTCACAAAATATCTGATTGCCCTTGTGATAGGTCTTATATCCTCCTTAGATCTACCCCTGATTGTTGAATTACTGATTGCTTTTTACTCGGCCAAAAACCAAGAACTGAACTGCAAACTGTGACCCGGAACCCGAACAGAGTCTCGTTTCTGGCCCAGCGCAGGTATTGTTAAGAGATTCTGAATTTCAGCGCACTTCCCGAGTGGACAACCTGCGCTACATTTCAGATTCTCTGTGTTACAGGTGCGCTGATCAGACTAACTCTGTGCAGTTGTGGTTTCTATGGTTCATTCTTTCCAGTTCTATTCCTGAATTTTACTGCCTGTGATCAGTATACGTCTGTTTGAAACCCCTTTTCCTTGCTGTTATTCTGCCTCCTTTGTACAAAAGAACTGTAGATGTTTTTGTGTGTTTTTTGAGTCATTTACAGTCCTCCTTTGCAAAAGTAGCATAATCGTACTGTCGTCCTTTGATTTGAATCTATCGCAAGTGTCGATTTCAATCGTAGGAAAGAGTTTGATTGCTGTTGATGGTTGATTATCCTGTTACTATTGCTTTTGGTCTGAATTTATAATTTTCTAGTGTCAAAAACAAGTATTCATTTCAAAATCGTAAGGTGTCGTAATCATCTCTATTTTTTATTTCGAAAAGAAGCTTGTTTATATTTGTCGCTTGAAAAGAAATTCAAATTTGTGCATCAACTTTCTTTTTAGCATCCATATTATAAGAAAGTCGAAAACAAATACATGCACGTGCATTTGCATATAGACAGTCTGTTTGGCTTGATTTAGGAAAGTGCATTTACAGTGTGCTCTTTGCTCTTTGTGAAAAGATTATGTCTTTCTTTTCCCTAGTAGTTAGGATTTTCATTGCATAAAAGAGATAAAAAGTTTGTTTATCATCTTTAGATTGCATTTTAGGAATTACATCTACATATCGTGGTGAACCTGAAAGGCAAACTTCATAAACAAGATCAACTTAAAATAAATTCAATGAATCTAACAACGCTTTGGAACTTAACGCACAACATTTAGAGGTCTAGGCTAGAGACGTATTCCGGTGTCGTAAAGCCTGGTAACTGTTGTTCTCACTGATGGTTGGGTGATTCCTCCACTTTGAGACGATAAGTGCCAATACGGACTTGTGCTCCCACATACCGTTGAGTATATTTTGGGAGACCCCTATAGGCTTAAATCCTTTATCCATAGGAAGCCGTGTCTGCCGCCCTATCGATCGCAATGCACTGAACACAGCATTTGGGAAGATTGACTGTCGTACCGTAAAACGTATTCTGCAGTTTTGTGATTGGTTTGGTACTCCCTCTACCTAGACTTCCAGAGCAGTCCCTTTCGTTCTTTTTCAGACCCTTAACGAAAAAGGTCCATCTGAGCACTTGTCACTTCAGGCTCATTAAAAATCGAAGGAGACTAGAGTCATCTTTTGTTTTTTCTCGACTCTTAAAAACTGAAAAAATAAGTTGTGTCAAAGCGTCTAAAATTCATTTAATTTGGAAACATACTTCCCCCTTTATTTTAGTTGATCGAGTAATCCGCAATCGTGGAAGAAAGTCAATTGAAACCCCGTCGTTCGCGGAGGCTTACGAGTCAACCGTCTTTGTCTCCGGAATCGAAGCCAATACGGACAAAGCGAACTCATTTAACTGGTTCCAAATCTCCTATTAAAGTTAGAACAAGTGTTCCAACGACATCAGAGACTCCGGTTACTCCAAACATTTCTGGAATCCCTGCCTCTACAGAAGAAGTTCAACAGCCACAGAAGGACAGTGATATTGATCCTAGTCTGAGAGTAAACACTTGTGTTACCGAACTAGTTCCATCTACAACTGGTTCGGAAAGTCTTTCTCTTCAAACATCTGTCGCTGCCAATTTCACACCTTCTTCGGCACCAGAAATATTCTACGGACCTGACGGTCTTCCCCTTCCACCTAGCCTGATTGCCATAGAAGAAATTGTAGAAGATCCTCCAACAAATACTCCAACACAATTTGGAGTCGGGATCACTCTATATCCTTCTTCATCAGAAGTTAGTCTACCACCAGCGGAAGCTCCTGTAGAATCGCTAGGTAATCTTTTGGATAGACTACAAATGTCTGAACAACTGTCAACATCTAGGACTGTGTCGTCTGACACAGCGACGGCAGAACTCCCTGCTATCACTCCGACAATGTTCGCCGGTATACCATCTGTCCCGACTAGCTCTCAACCGCTAGAAGGAGCCCACTCAGGGGCTACTTCGACAGTATGGTCCGTTCCTGTTTGTTCATCCGGAATAATATCCGGAAACTCTTATGTTGAGTCTCAACAGACTGATCCATTTGGAGGTCAATTTGGGTAGTCCGGCCCCTAAGGGCAGAAAATTCCCTTGAGTTCTGGATTACCACCGTATGGGGGGCAAAATACCCTTTCATTATCCCCTCCTGGGGGATATCCATATGGGAGTTCACAACAACATTCAGGTTATACTGGAATTACCTCAAGCGGTTGGGTACCAATACTACCTCAACAACCAAGAGTTGTATATTCGATGCAACAATGCTTACCTATGTCAAACATACCGACTACGCCAGCTATTGTGACGGTGTCGCAAGTTCAAGCGCTGCCTGTTGTATGCCAACCTCAGGTTTCTTAGGTTGTAATGCAACAGCCCCTTGACCGTGCGATTCAACCACAATCGCCGACTGGTGGAATGACACAGGTTCATACGGGTACAATTACCCCTCATCTTGGTTAAACTGTTAGTATCGGTCAACAGCACATGGCTTCACAACCATGGCTAGTACAATACCAACAACCGTAATTCCAACAAGTCTACCAAGGTTCTGAGTAACAAATCTTTGCTAATAGTGGGCAGTCGTACATTCAAAACGGTCAAAATCAACCATTTTACAATGGTCATGCCCACCAACCTTACCAGAGTTACCAGCATCAAATGCATTATGCAGGTATGCAAAGACCAACTGCTCAGGCAATCCCATCTTATCCTGGGTATGCTTCTCCTAACCTGAATCAACAGTTACCCTTTGTGGCAAGTTTAGAGTTACCTGATTTAAATCGGTTAACAAACGATCCAATCGCTTACGCCCCTTGGTGGCCAGCGATTCCGCATAAACTTCCATCAGATATTCCTAAATTTAATGGAAATCCGGGTGAAGATCCATCGAATCACGTGATGACCTTTCATATATGGTGTTCATCAAACACCTTAAATGATGATTTGATAAGACTTCGCCTCTTTTAGAGGACGTTAACGGGTCCGGTGGCAAAATGGTACATCGAATTTCCTAGAGCTTCGTTCGACAACTTCAATACCTTAGCCACAACCTTTTTAACCCATTTTCAGTTACCAATAAGGTACGAAACGGGAACAGAACTTCTTACCAACTTCAAACAGACAACGGCCACTCACATATCTGATCATATACATGAGTGGCGACGTCATCGTAGAATGGTAAAAACGTACGTCCCCGATCAGCTCTTAGCTGAATGGTTTATCAAGTCATTACTGCCTTCCATCACGGAAGACGTGGCAAAGGGGGGAGTCGTAACAGAAGAGCAAGTTATCGCTCGTGCGCAATATCTGGACTTGATTTACACTCATTCCAGCACGCTCTACGATAAGATACCCGACGCCCCTAGACCGGAATTCTCAATTCCTCCTCCTCCTAAATCGAACAATGACTCTCATGCCGACGATGGCGTGATTGGCACAACAGACACGAAATTGACAAAGGCTACATCCAAAAAGGCCCGTAAGATTTCAAGTCAAAATGCAAAAGATGAACTTCTTGCTTCGGAAGTAAATGTCGTATCGACAGATAAAAGCAAAGAAACCAAACAACCAGGGAGCAAGAAGAAAGGCAAAGGGAAGAAGAAGAAACAAGAGGAATCATCACCTGAAAAATCTTCTTCAAACCCTCCTGGAGATAGGAAACCAAAAAATCCATGCCTTATATGCGATGAGGATCATTGGACCGCAAGTTGTCCACACAGAGCTGAGGTTAAAAAATTCTTCAAGAATTCGAAAACCTCCGTAATGTTAACTGATCCGTTTCCAAATCCAGGAACAAATCTGGTTAAAAGTGAAAATGCTTCCCTGTCTCAAGTGCTAATGTTATCGGTTTCAAAACAGAAAAATGATGCTTTGATATCAACTAGGAACAAAGATTATGGGAATCCACAGCTGTCGAACAACAAAGATAAAGATCAACCTAGTAGTTCGACAACAACTTCGACAGAAGTTGCGCCGCCTACCATTCCGAAATTGACAATAAAACTGCCAAAGGGAGTAGTACACAAGTTGACGTTTAATCCCCGCGCTAGAGCAGCACAACATTATAATATAGTGGAAGATTTGGCCCAATCGCCATCCGCTATGTCGACTCTTGAAGTACTACAGAATTGCCCATCCCAAAGGCAGGCTTTATTATCGGCTATTGGTGGGATAGACCCAAAGGATTCCAATCTTGTATCCTTCGATCATAAAGGATACGATCCTCAATTACCAGCTCAACTAGCTTTCCTTGTTCAAGTGAAAGCCCTCAACAAAACTGTTCATCGAACAATTATTGATGAGGGGGCATCTACATGCATTATGTCGATGAGTTGCTGGAAAACTTTAGGATCTCAAACCTTGTCGCAATCTTCGACAACATTAAAATCATTGGACGAAAGGACATATACCCCATATGGTATTCTAAGTAACTTGAAAGTTGAACTAGGAGGGAAAATGGTAGAAATAGATGTTGAAGTAATCGATGGAAATCTTGATTACAACATCCTACTAGGAAGGCCATGGATTTATGCTATGGCGGCTGTTGTGTCGACCTATTTTAGGAAGATTGCATTTCCTTTTCAAGGAGGGATTACAATCGTCGATCAACAAAACTTCCTCCCCAATGGTTCTCAAGTTACAGGAAGCATTCCCATGATCCATGGAAGCCCTCATTCGCTTCAAAATATCAGAGTAGGCCTATTAAAAGATCCTATACTAATGGGAAATTTCACCCTTCCACCTCCAATCAAATTGGCGGAAGTAGCGTCAATAGGAACCTGCAACATGATATCTTCTACAAAGATCTCAGAAAACGATATCGACATGGATCATGCAATGGTTTTTCCCCCAAGCCCAACGGAAATATTGTAGCAATCAATGTTCCTAGCATGGGAGGCAAACCCAAATCAACGCTCATCAAGCGTTTGGATAGATAGGTCTAGAGAATATGGTACCCCTTCAAATCCTTGGTCACAAGTGCATATCACCGACGAAGGAATTGTCCAATCAATGGTAATTGAAGGGGAACCATGGAATGATTCCCACCATCGTTCCCTTCTCCTGGATTGTGGAGAAGATACTCAAGATGACCTTTATCATCCTTCAGCCTTTGATTTCCTATCAAATACTGTAAACACGGTGGATTCCGAGCGAAACTTGTCCAACATTGAAGAGACTATAGCCATAAATATCTCGACCAAAACAGATGTTGTAGAGAATATTTATGTTGGCAAATGTTGTTCTCCTTCAGAACTGGAAATATATAATGCTCTTTTTCGCAAATTCAGAGATGTCTCTGCTTGGTCATATAGTGAAATGTCGGGCATTGACTCGAGTATCGTTGAACACGAAATTAAGATGTATCTAGATGTCAAACCGGTATGTCAACGGCTAAGGCAGGTACACCCCAAGAAAGCCGCTGCCAGTAAGGCAAAAGTTGAAAAACTTCTCCACACTGGTTTCATCTACCCGGTTCCTATAACCGATTGGGTATCCAATATTGTCCCTGTTATGAAAAAACAAGGAACAATTAGAGTGTGCGTCGATTATAGGGATGTAAATCAAGCTTGTCCAAAAGACAACTACCCTACACCCTTCATTGACCAAATAATTGATGAATGCGCCGGATGCGAAATCTTTTCGTTCATGGATGGATTCTCCGGGTATAATCAAATAAATATCCGCCCACAGGACCAATCAAAGACTGCATTTATTTGTCCGTGGGGCACATTCGCATATCAAAAATTACCCTTTGGTTTAAAGAACACAGGGGCAACGTTTCAGAGGGAAATGAATTATGCCTTCCATGACATCAAAAACATCGTTCAACCATACCTCGACGACCTTCCGGCTCATTTTCGAAAGCGAACTGATCATCCGCAGCATTTAAGAGCGATATTTCTACGCTGCCAACACTACAAGATACGACTCAATCCACACAAATGTGTATTTTGCGTCAGTTCTGGTCGTTTACTTGGCTTTGTAGTCTCCAAGGACGGGATTCGTCTCGACCCATGTAAGGTCCAGGCAATCATAAATTTGCCTCCACCTTTGAATTTGCTTCAAATTCAGAAACTCCAAGGGAAAGAAAACTTTCTGAGGGGGTTCATTCCAAATTACGCCGAACTTGCTAAAGGTTATACACGTCTTTTGAAAAAGGAAGTACCCTTTGTCTAGGATCAGGTTGCACAAGCTTCCTTTGATGCTTTAAAAGAATCCCTAATGAAAGCATCATTAATGTATGCTCCTGATTATCAAAAATATTTTAACCTGTATCTGGCTGCAGCAGATACAACCATCGCAATGGTTTTAGTTCAATAGGTCGATGGAATTGAACATCCTATACATTATTTAAGTAAAAACTTAAATGATACAGAAAGCAAATATTCTTACGTTGAAAAGCTAGCACTCGCAGCTGTTCAAGCGATACAGAGATTTCGACACTATGTCCTCTTTCGGAAAACTACCGTTCTGTCAGATTGCAACCCCATTACTTATATATTGTCGCGACAGTTGCTGGGGGGCAAGTATTCAAAATGGATAGCAATCCTACAAGAGTTTGATCTGGAATTTGTAAAATCCAAATCGAAGAAAGCTCTAGTTTTTGCAGAATTATTATGCGATCTCCCATCGTCATCCAACGACGAAACGTCCGAAGAAACAATCGTGGACGAAAATTTGTTTATGATATCAACAAGCAATGGGTGGTATGGAGATATAATCATTTATCTCCAAACCCAAAAATATAGGTCAGACACCTCCCGCTCCGAACAAAAACGTATTCGATACCAAGCAAAAGACTACATGATCGTCGGTGATACACTTTACCGTCGTGGTATCGATACGGTTTTGAGAAGGTGCCTCACCCATGAGGAGGCCGAAAAAGTCCTGAATGATTATCATTCAGGCGCGTGTGGGGGGCATCAATCTGGATATGCTACAGCACAAAAAATCTTACGAGCAGGATACTTCTGGCCAACAATGTTCAAAGATTGCATAACCAAAGTCAAAAGTTGCCATGCTTGTCAAATTTTCAATAGCAAAACCAGAAGACCACCCACACCTCTGCAGCCAATAGTTGCTATTGGGCCATTCGCCAAATGGGACATCGATTTCATGACATGTAACCCCACCTCAACCGGGGGGCATGGGTATATCATAGTCGTAGTTGACTATTTTACCAAATGGGCTGAGGCGATGCCTACATTAGATAATACTGGTGAAACAGCTGCCCTCTTCTTTTTCAATCATGTAGTCGCTAGATTCGGCGTACCAAAAGCTATAGTTGCAGATCATGGATCGCATTTTTGCAATCACATGATGGTCGAATTAGCTGCCAAACTAGGGTTGTCTCACGACAGCTCTACTCCATATTATCCGCAAGCCAATGGACATGTTGAAGCAATCAACAAGGTCCTGAAATGCATGCTGCAAAGGATGATTGGAGTTCACAAAAGAAGATCACACCTAATCCTGTACTCAGCTTTGTGGGCTTACCGAACATCGGTAAGGAATGCAACCGGGTTCACACCTTTCCAGCTGGTGTATGGCCTGGAAGCAGTCTTACCAATACAGTGTGAAATCTCGTCTCTCAAACTCGCAATTGACCTCCTCCCCGGAACTTCAGAAGAAGAAGCTCGTTTCTTGGAATTAATCCAATTGGATGAAACCCGTCGTGATGCCACTTTGGCTAACGAAGCCCATAAGAAACAAGCGAAGGCGCAGTTCGACAAAAATGTCAAACCCCGTGTCTTCTCAGAAGGTGACTTGGTCTTGCTTTACGACCAAGAATCCGATAAATTGGGAGCAGGTAAATTTAAGTCTTTATGGATGGGCCCCTATATTGTTAAACGAGTGTTAGCAAAAGGAGCCTACGAGTTAATGGATTATGATGGAATTCCACTGGCGCAACCTCGTAATGGGTTGTACCTCAAGCGTTACTATGCGTAATGGTAACCTATATGCTTTTGTTATGTTTTTGTTTTCGTTAAAGCGTTTATTTTGGTCAAGTAATCCACATTTTACATTTGTTGCAGATGTCAAACCTATTGGAGTCATGTGTTGGATATGCCAACGGAGCGAGTCATAGTTTGCGGAACCTATATTCCGCAGCTTGGACTATTTTTGATCCAAGCGGCGAGTTAGTAAGTTTCAGAGGGGTATGTATTGGTCGATCAACAAATAACATCGCTGAATATAGTGCGTTGATAGAACTTCTCTCTGATGCCATCACACATGGTATACACCGACTAATTGTCAGGCTAGACTCACAACTCGTATTACTACAACTCACTGGTATCTACTCTGTCCGAAATCCAGCTATTTATCGCATGTTCCTAAGGGTTAAGATTTTGGAAAGACAATTTGATTTTATTCAATATCAACATATTTCCAGAAACTTAAACACATTAAATGACTCATTAGCAAATTATGTGTTAGATAGACATTTGCAACATTTTAAAAGAAACATACCATCAATGTTTGCATTTGGATCATAACCAAAATAAAACTCCGAAAATCAAAAATATATATAACTGTTTATGGTTTACATATAATGTTCTGTAACCAAGGAAAAATCGGTCAAGTGACCAAAAAACTCAAAATGCTAGGGGGCACCCTAGTCTAGTGATGCTCGTGATAGCAAGTCACAGCCTGTGCGATCATGCGTAAGAGACGAGTCCATTGTCTAGGCACACTAGTAGTATGCCGCTGTAACCTCAAAGGTAGCTCGTCAGTGCTCACATCTGGAATACCAAGAGTGAGGCCCTCAACCTGCTCCTGTAATGCTGTGAGAGTCTCGGCCACGTCGAGGTCATGAAGGATAGCCCTTCCGACGGCCTCTCCTGCTGGGGCAGCAGCTGGTACTCTCAGGCGAACTGCTGGACGAACAAGACCGACATCTGCATGTACACATGAGTTTGATTAAAGTCTTGATAGAATAAAGCACAAGGACATTATAAACAAAAAATGATAAACAGGAATATGGTCAAAGATTTTACCAATGGCGCCCCACTGTTCACCATCCGGCAGTACCAAATCTGGATCTCCCCGGAAGTCCATGCCAGCATATGGATACTCGGAATAAACCATCTCCTGACAATTAAACCACCTGAAGAAGGTATTAGAAAATGAAATCTGAGATTGGCCAGCATGCCTAGACATATGGTCAACCCATCTCTGCATACGTGGTTCAGTAGGAGAAGGTAAGTCGAGTGCAATGTACTGGGGTTGCATCAGTGGTATCTTCTCCAAGGCAAAGGCGGTCAAAATAGGACCATACCCAAAGTTCTTCAACCTCCCGCTCTTTATCTTGGTCAACTGTTCTTTCATCACAAGAAGTATTGTGTCGCACCAGTTGAACACCTTCGGTTGGAGGCATTCCAAGGCATACTGCATATAAGATCGGTTGGCTACATGAAGAGCCGCATCACCGGCCATCCTGCCAAAAGTAAACAGAATAGTCCTAAGGGACCTGTCAGTGACATCACGGATGATGATCTTGCCGTCTCTACTCGGCTGAGATCCTTCTCTACAGTACCGGCGAACATAATCTCTCACCGAGTCACCTCCTCGGGCCGAACCTGATAAAGAGATGGGGGCACCCCGCCTCGACAAGCCAGTCAAGAAATAGATGTCTACTACAGTCAAGGGGATAGATTTGACCCTGATCTGGAAAACCTGGTTGGTAGGACCCAAGCATCGAGCAAATACTGCAGTAAGTTAATTTGTTGTCTCATGCTAGAAATGCGGAAAAACTTCAGCAAGCCACAGTTCCGCAGTGTGTTTACTGTAACTGGATCATGAAGGGCAAGCATGTCCTCTTCTTCATGCTCACGTTCTCGCCATGTAATGGTCATCTTACTCCAAAGATCTCTGAAAAAAAAACAAGAGAAGAGTTAGATCCTGATTTTGGTAAGAAACAGGCAAAATCTCCATTAAAAATTGTGCACATAATTCCTTCTCTGCGCCCATCGTACCTGCAACAGTACTCTGGGTGCATTGCATGTCAGATGGCCTTTATACTGGCCAACATTCAACACACCTTTCGATACACAGAGGGTGCGCTGAAGGTAGAACGAGTTTTTCAAACCCCAGGGGCTCAGAAAAAATAGGAATCAAGCTCAGAATGCAAAATGGAAACCATGAAATGAAAGAGCTCAAGTTTAGCTCCTACCTGGTCCAGACGGCGCCGAGAATCGTCCACAGAATCTCCCGAAATCAGCTGATGAAAATCAAGGGGGAAAAGTACCTCCAAAGCTCCAACAAACCAAAGTTCAAATGAAATGGTAAAATGAGAGGTAAAAACACTTTTTCATTACTTTTTACGTAGTTCAAAGTAAAATATTAGTGTCCTAACTCGTTTTCAAGCATATATTGTTCATTTCTGACTAGTTTGTTGAAGCAGTTGAAAATACAGTACAACCTTTGAAAGAACTAAGCTATTTATGGTAAAATAAAAAAAGGACCATTCAATCGAGCAGTTTTAGCACATAGTTCAAGCTCGTTAAAAAATAAACATAAGACATGAGCAAATGTTTCCACCCGCATTTAAGCTCGTTAAAAAATGAACTATTCCCCGGTAAATAACCATCGTGGATGTAGTACTTCAGCCATTAAAGCCTTGGTCGTGTTTGCACCGTCACCTCCACTTTTTCATTGGTCGATCATTCACCTCCATTTAATTGTTTACCCATTTTGAGAAACAGCTATGAAAGTGATCTCACTAGCCATCCTTGTGACATTGCCGTGATTGGAAAATTCCAAACCGTACCTGGAATCAGCTGCTACCCATGTTATCACTCGTTCCTCAAAAGACAAGTCTCCTTTAAGCTCTTTTCAACTGACTCGTAAAATATGAAAAGATTGTCGAGTCCTTGGCCTTTCCAGCTCGTTAAAGGGACAGGAAGTGCTATCCCTCCTCTAGATTTTAATCTTTTTGGACCTGAGGGATTATTACAGAAAAATATCGAGCGCTTGTTTTGTTCGGCTCGTTAAAAGTATAGAAAATTCATCCCTTATGTATTGTTTTATACTTTTTCGGACTTAAGGGATTAGATGACGAAAAAGGAATTTTGGAGTTACCTTTACGTTCCTTTTCAGACTCTCTAAAATTGAAAAGGACCGAGTTATCTTTGTCGTTAAACTCGTTAAAAAGATTAATAGTGACAAACTTGTCTATAGACGAGAACGAGTTTCACTATCGCTAGGCTCGTTAAAACATAGCGATGGGTTTGCCCGAAGGGAAAATTATAGAACAAGCATATGTTATCCTCCTCAAGCTTGACAAAAATAAAGAGGTACTGGTCAGCAATGACTGGGAAAAATTGGGAAGAAAACTCAAAGAAACTTTATTGGTAGCAAGTCGCTCTTGAACATGACACTTCCGCTCCGTGTCCGAGTCGGGTTGGGTTGTTTCATTCACTGGTCACATCACCATGGTCACGCCATACCACCACATTTGGGGTTAATGCTACCAATCCATCACATCAGTGTTGCCGATATGTTCAAGAGAAGTCATTCAGAGAATTCACCTGTGTCCCACCCACTACCATACATTATACTCCATTCTTTCATGACCGCCACCCTGAACCTTATATCACCAGATCGTTTTCACCTCCATTAAAATCATTTGCTCCGTTCTGTGTCATTGATGTGGGATTCATTAAGGCCCTCCTGTGACGAATCACTTCTTGTCGACATCAACTCATTATCCAAGAAGTTGATCTAGGAACACCCCAGTCAGTACTTTGAAGCTTGCATGCCTCAATGGCAAGTTTCTCACTTCCGGCGACAGGTTTACATCAATGGCCTTCGACCGAATGATTTTGCGTGGTGTTCGACGCCAAGTCCTTTATTCACACCACGTGAATTGTACTGCAGTACCTTGAGGGTCATTATCATTATCGGTGATCCCTCTCGCGCTTGTTAATAGTTTACATCATTGACTGGTAATCAAGCGATGTCTTTCCATGTTCGACTTCATAACATTTCTCACATGGATCGACTTGTACTCCGAGTGAATATCGGACGAGATTGAAGACCCCAGATCTAGTTTCATCCATCCGGGCTGCAATATATATTCAGGGAAATAAAGGCATTGAATGTACATCATTTCTGCACAGATAATCATCCACTCAAAAGGATGATGGCTCTATCAGAATCATCAGTCTACACTCAAACAGTTGTATGTCCTATGTACATGAAAATGAATTTATAAAGTTGAGCATGGGAATGCCCGCCTCAGCTAGATCATGAAAAATAGTATGAAGATAATGTATTGTATTGTATCTTATTACAGGTCTCCTCCCAGCATTGAAAAAACATCGGATCCTCATAATAAAGCATTTCACCCGACACCAAAAGGTTAACGGCCTCATACTTTAGGGGGCAACTGTTATAGACATTTTTGTGCCCTGCAACCACAAGCATGAAATGTCCATAAACCAAGGGCTCCTAAGTCCCTAAAAGTGTTGTTCTAACTCCTAAAGGAACAAGGTCAACAGATTACAGCTTCTCCCAGAAGTTCTCCATGAGAAAATGCTCAGAATTGGTCAAAACAGGATCATTTCAGCTGCTCCACTGGCTAGGTGCATTGCATTGCACCTAAATACACTGTGAGGGTGCATTGCATTTCAAAAGTCCCTTCTGTGGGGTGCGATGGGCAAGAAATGACAAATGGCAGTGTCATTCCGCAAGGTGGAGAGACAATGGAAGCTTCCAGAATCTTCTCCTATGACACTTGCCTCACTGAATTCGACCAAGGATGAGTAAGAGGCCTTCAGTCTCCAAGTGGAAGCAAGAACTATCGGAGAGAAGACACTAATCAAATCACAAGCTGACTCATCCCCCTTACAGATATCTATATATGGATCCCTCATCCCAGAGATCCAGAAGGCTCGAATTTTGCATATTGTAAGGAACTGTTGTTGGTTTTTTGAGAAAAACATCAAATTGTTGGGTGATCTATGCTTTGTTTGAGGTGAAGAGGGGCTTCTTTGCTAGGAGGTTGATGCTGGGTCGGAACAACTGGTTGTAACTCCTCCTGGATCTTTTCTTGTTTATCAATAAAAACTATTTGAATTTTCCTCCATGCTTTTGTATCATTGATGCTTGTTACATTTGTATGGTCAATTTACATCTGATCCTAGATTGTTTATGAATATAGATCCATGTCTTTGTATAGTGCTATGCTTCTGTGATCTTACAGGTACTTCGTGAAGCTGGGCGTGCAAGGGAGCAGGTAGCTGAGGACTATCAAAGAAGAGAGGGATCGAATCGAGGGATTAGCGCAAGACAGAGGTTGGTATTTCTGTTCCTCTCTATCTATAATTCATAAAGGAAAGACAAAAGTAGTTTTTCTCTGTTTGTTTCTAAGGCAGATGTCACACCTTAGTGGGATAGAGCAGTTCTATATAGACACTTTTCCCTGTAACAGGGTGTTCATATGTTGTGGAAAATTCACGAAGAAATATTCGTTGGCATTCAAAATATAAAAAACTTGGTTGATTAGTAGTTGAAGTGTTAAATAACTTGAATATTTTTAGGGGTGTTCATATGCTGTGGCAAATCACAAAGAAATATTCATTGTCATTTGAAATATAAAAATTTTGGTTGATTAGTAGTTGAAGTGTTATATAGAAGAAATGAGGTCTAGAGTACTCTTTTGTTCCAATTTTTCATGGATAATATGGGGTTCTCGAGTTATAAAGTACATTAATTACTAACTGAGTTTAAGGTGTTATAGGTTATAAAGTACATTAATTACTAATTGACGCATTTTTCTCTGGCATCTAATAGAAACTAATTACCTGTGCTAATGAAACCGTAAACCATACTTAATTACGTAGATCCTATGAAACCGTAAACCAGACTTAATTACGTAGATCCTATGCCTTGTAAACTAGACTTAATTACGTAGATCCTATGCCTTGTAGTAGTAACGAGCTTTCTAAGCAGTTGGTTAGTCATATGGACTAATTCACATAAATAGGCCATGATATTGTAATTGTATTTATCACTCCCAGCCAATGTTTCTCAATAAGGGTTTTACATTTACTAATTTCAGTCGAGTATGCTTGTAAACCATGCTTTTAGGCACATTGGGGCTTTCTAAGTAGTTGGTTAGTCATATGGACTAATTCACATAAATAGGCCATGATATTGTAATTGTATTTATCACTCCCAGCCAATGTTTCTCAATAAGGGTTTTACCTTTACTAATTTCAGTGCAGTATGCTCGTAAACCATGCTTTTAGGGTTTTACGTTTACTAATTTCAGTCGAATATGCTCGTAAACCATGCTTTTAGGCACATATTAAGCTGCTTGCTTACAAGTTATGCTCCAAGCTAGTCACCAGCAAAGTAAATTAAAGCATACTAATTAATAAAAAATCAATATTATACCGAACCCAGCCATGATTAAGCAGGGAAACTATAATCCAAGGTATAATCCAAGGCACAACGTTGAAAAAGTATAAGCTCTAGAAATAGTGACACAAGAGTTGGATTTATTATTACCATGCTAGTAGGAATGACCCATGTCCCACTAAAAGAACACTAATCTAGGTGTTGTGTTCCAAGATGAGCTTAACTAATGAATCATAGGCTAGGGACACTAATCATAGGATTGCTTTGGCTGGCTACCGGCTGTACTGTTGAGTCTACTTCTGAGTCCATTGGGTAAGCTACCGAAAACCTATCCTTGCTACTGATGCTCCCTTTAATGTTGTTGATAGATGCTTATGCACTTGCCATGCCTTGTTTCAAAGCGTATTATTGGGCATCGAAAAAATGAGAAGACGGAGGGCGGAAGATATTTGTTATCACTTCAATCCATGTTAACATGGAAACTTTTATTCGGTAGGTATGCCATGTGCAACACGAACTTGTTATTTTTAGATGAGAACAATCTTCGTTTATTATGACTAGAGAAAAAGAGAATTTAATAACTTAGAAATTCATTTTTTTTTTAAATAAAACGTATCATTTCATAATCTAAAATATATTATTTAAATAAAAAAATGAAAAATGATAATTAATGCTTATTATTTATATTTAGTAATGTGGTTGTCATAATATTAATATTGTTATTTTTTTTAAATATATTAATTTGTTTATTTATTTTGAAATAGGGTTTTTGGATACCGGAGGGATCTAGGTTTGAGCTCTGCAACTTGATCGAGTTTTGACATTGGCGCCAAGTTTTGCATTAGGGTTCCATGGCGGGACGTGCAGGGGGGAGCGCCGCTCCCTCCTACAGTCAAGCAGTCACATAGGGAGGCAAGGAAGCAGGAGGAAAGTATTTCAAAAAACCATTGGAAAAGATTTCAGAAGCAAGAGGCAAGGAAACAGTGGGAAGAAACGAAATCCAGGATCAGGAAGGAAAGCAACAGGAAACAAGTAAAGACAAGGAGAAGGGAGGTAGCAGCAGGAAAATGCCTCCCATGAAAACTACGAGAGTCTGCAAACCCAAATCAAGCATCATCCCCCAGGTCATATTGAGTGATTCGGCGATTCAAGTGCACAGGGACCACATGAAAGAACATGCGATCATTTTCAAGTTCATGGGGTTATGGCCAACGAAGAGGTCATTATACATCTGGGTC
Organism: Pinus tabuliformis; assembly: GCA_031772625.1. NCBI lineage: Eukaryota > Viridiplantae > Streptophyta > Pinopsida > Pinales > Pinaceae > Pinus > Pinus tabuliformis. The sequence continues at coordinate 852,266,017 of CM062810.1, read as the reverse complement.
AGGAGTTATTGGAAGCCAAAGGGAGAAATACATTTGCATCTGGGTTCCAAGGGCTTCTTCACGGTGGTGTTTGCGAGCCTAGAGGACAAAGATAGAGTATTTGAAGGGGGACCTTACTTCTATGATGTGGCAAGACTCTACATTCGGCCATGGACAATTAATTTTGTTTCAGAACATGAAACATTTACATCAGTACCGGTTTGGATCAGACTATACTCACTACCCCTCGACTATTAGAAACCAGAATCCTTGAAAACCATAGGCAACAAGCTAGGGCATTTTCTGAAGATATCAGAGGCAACTCTAAAAGGTAAATATACCTCCTTCGCCCGAATATGTGTGGAAATAGATCTATCTGTGGCTCTTTCGGAAGCAATCATTTTAGAGGTATATGATGAAGAATGGGTGTAAATGGTGGACTATGAGCACATATCATTCAAATGCCGCAAATGTCATGAACACAGCCACCTATTCAGGGACTACCCAACAATCAATATGGAAGGCAATGGGAAAACCTCTACATACAGAGATCATGAGGGTTTTACCAAGGTTGGGGGCAAAGGGAAAGGGGGTAAATGATCACAAGAAGACTAGTGAAGATAGACAGATGAAACACAATAGTTTCAAAATCCTAGAGGAAGTGGAGGAGAGTGTGGAGACAATCCAGGACACGAAGAACGCACTTAAGGAGCAAGACATGGAAGCTGAAATGGAGGACATCCTAGAAAATAACCAATAGACGTAGGAAATGCAAAGTGGCATGGAGATCAACAAGGACTAGGAGATGATTCCAAGTGAGGCAGGAACAGAGGACCAAGAACTATAGGAGATTCTAGACAGGGAAAATCTAGATCTAGAACATTTTCTGGAACAAGGAAAGAATAAAGGAGTGGAATCATTACCAAAAGAAGACTATGATCGAGTCCAACAACTTTATTTATGGAGGGCACAATCGAAGGGAATCAGTCTCAAAAGAAACCATGAAAGCCAGGAGCAAAGTGGGGTCAGAATGATGGAGAACCCACAGACACAATCTCCAAAGAACCCAGGGAGGAAAAGAGGAAGAAAAAGACAAAATGAACTGCTAAATGAATGTGGGAAACTACTGATTAACTCAGGTAAGATGAAAGATCTTACCAGCTATTCCTTTACCAACCTTTCTTAATGAAGCTCACAACCTGGAATATTAGAGGTTTAGGTAGTAGAAGGAAACAGAGGAATCTAAGTAACAGAATAAAAGAAGAAAAACCAGACATGGTCTTTATTCAGGAAACCAAATGCTCAATGGAAAAAATAAGAGAAATTCACAATAAGTGGTTAATCAAGTATGAGTATTTAGAAGTTAAATCCAATAACTCTGTAGGTGGCATTCTCACGCTGTGGGATCCATAGAAATTTGGAATCATGGATGCTGAAGCGTCCAGGAAATATCTTTCTTTGATGTGTAGTCCTTTAGGTGACAAAGAGACTTACATGATAACAAATGTTTATGGACCTCAATAGCAAGCAGATAAACTCAAGCTTCTTGCCTCCCTGGAAGGTCTCAGAGCATGACATCCCAGTATTCCTTGGATAGTTGCAGGTGATTTCAATATGATAAGATCTCTTTCAGAAAAAAAAGGAGGCACCAGACAGCTAGGTAGAGATTCTGAAGCTTTCTAGGATTTCATCATGAACATGGGACTAGTAGATACAGAGAAAATAAATGGAACCTTCACTTGGAACAACAGAAGGTTAGGGGCATCCCAAGTGGCGTCAAAACTTGATAGATTTATTGTTTTTGAGGATCTCCTCCTAACAGGACCAGCCATCACAGCGTCCATTTTGCCCTTTGGAGGTTCGGATCATTGGCCAGTTCAGCTAGAAGCTACCTTTATGGGCACTCCGAGAAATAGGCCTTTCAGATTCGAAAATGCCTGGCTCTCGCACCCCAATTTTACCAGCAACATTGACAAATGGTGGAAGGAGGATTTGAACATTCAAGGTACTAAGATGTACATGCTTCAGCAAAGACTGAAATACATTAAATTCAAACTCAAGAATTGGAACAAAGAGGAATTTGGAGATATCATCAAGGCTAGAATTGAAACTGAGCAAAAACTCCAAGAAGTCAATCAGATCAATATCTCAGAGGGCTTCAATGAGGAAAGGCAAAAACTAACTAACACTTTGCAGGGAGAATGGGAGGATCGTTGCCTACAAGAGGAAACTTTCTGGAGACAGAAATCCAGGATTCAATGGATTAAAGAGGGAGAAAGAAATACCAAGTTCTTCCACAAATCCACTATGGCCCACAGGGCGCATAATAGAATCACAAAAATTAAGGATTCTTAGGGTATTGAACTGGTCTCTCACAAGGATATGGAATCGAACCTAGTTCAACACTTTTTTAACATTGCAAAGGAGCCTATGGAGGATAGATATAGGTACATTGCTTAGTTCACACAGTACATTCCCAAGTTGGTCACCAGAGAAGACAACCATAATCTCAACCGGCTAGTCTTGGAAGAGGAGATTAGTGAGGTGATCAAGGAAATGCAAAGTGGAAAAGCACCAGGATTCAGAAGGTTTCAATGTTGATTTCTTCAAATCCTGTTGGAATACAGTTAAATAGGATATCCTTGAGGTTGTGGAAGACTCAAGAAGAAATAAAAAGGTTCTGAAAGCACTTAATGCTTCCTTCATAGCTTTAATCCCCAAAAAGTAAAATGCTATGACTCCGGATGGATTCAGGCCCAGAGCCTTATGTAATGTGGTGTATAAAATCATCTCCAAAGTGATAGCCAATAGACTCAAGCCCTTGCTACCTACCCTCATATCGGAAGAGCAAACAAGCTATGTGGAGGGCAGACAAATTCTCAACAAAATCATCCAAGCATATGAGGTGGTACACTCACTCAAAAGCAACAAGTAAGCAGGGATGATAATTTAGTTGGACCTTGCGAAACCCTATGATAAACTCAGCTGGTCTTATATAAGAGCTATTCTTAAAGCATATGGATTTGACCAAAACTAGATAAGATGGATTATGGCACTAGTCACCATGGACAACTTTTCCATTCTACTCAATGGAGCTCCTTCAAAAACTTTCACACCTTCCAGAGGGTTCAAGCAAGGAGATCCGCTCTCACCTTTCCTCTTTGTCCTCATGATGGAAGGGCTAGGTAGGGCAATCAAAATGGCAAATGCTGAAGGTCAAATTCAAGGGATCAGGCTCACCCCGGATGGAGAGGCTAACACTCATCAACAATTTGTGGATGATACTATGTTGCAGGGCATACACACAGTTAGAGTGGCAAGGGAAATAAAAGAAATATTGGACGATTTTGCTATGACCGCAGGTACATAGGTAAGCCAAAACAAGTCCAAAGTTTTTTTCTTTAACACTAATATTGCTATATAGAGAAACATTACCAAGATTCTTGGTTTTCAAATGGAACAACTGCCTTCCAAATATCTTGGCATTACTCTTACTTATAACCCTCTAAGCAAGAAAATATGGGAACCTATTTTGAATAAACTTTAGGACAAAATAAGTAAATGGACATACAGAGCTCTAAACTTAGCAGGGCGACTTGTGCTCACTCAGGCGGTATTGCAGGCCATTCCCATCTTAATGTTTGCAGCCATCGCTGCTCCTCAAGGTATCAAGCAGTAGATAAGGAAAATTCAAAGGGACTTTCTGCGGGGCAGAGGGGAATAAAATAAAAAGTGGCCTTTAATTTCCCGGGACAAGCTCTGTAAGCCTGAAAGCCATGGTGGCTTGGGGCTGCATGATTCAGAGACTCTAAACAAAGGTTTGGGAGCTAAATTGTGGTGGCGATGGATTAAGGAGCCAAATGCCCCATGGGCCAAGATTTGGAAACAAAAATACACCAAATACTGGCAGGAAAAGGATCACATCATAATGTCAGGACAAATTAGGGGGTCACATAGTTGGAACCTTGCTTGGGAGAACAAAAGCACTGTTCAACAACACTGCTTCTGGGAAATCCGAGCAGGGGACCAGGCTCGTTTCTGGGAGGATAGTTGGCAATAGGAACCAATCTTAAACAGGAATGACTAGGCAACTCTCAAGAGAGACACAGACAACAAAGATCTCTTCTTGGTACAAGATTTCTGGGACCAGGGAAGTAATAATGGAAAATGGAGGAAATGGAAGGATCTAAATTACAGTAATGAAAGTCCTTTGAAGGATATGGCAGATTCTCTCACCATGGACTTAGAGCAGAGATGGATTCTGGTCTCATCCTCACCCGACCAATTAAGATGGGGGAAGAATAATGAAGGAAACTTTAACCTCAAAGAGGCAAAAAAGGCAATAACAAGTTTTAACTTTGTCAATACTGATATAGTCTGGAAGAAGCTTTGGAAAACCTCTCACTGGATGAAAATAAAGCTATTTATCTAGTTAGTGTACCAAAGAGAGATACTAACTTGGGAAAACCTCCTTAAGAAAGGCTTCATAGGACCTTCTAAATGTCACCTCTACGACTCACATGAGGAAACGATTGAGCACCTGCTCAACCTCTACCCTTTTTCTGCCACGGTATGGAACTGGGTGGCCTCAAGCTTCCAACAAACCAATAAGGACAATCTTAGTATCTCCAACAACTTGAAAAATTGGAGGAATAACTTCTCAGAGAATGAAATCATCAACAAAGCTTGGATGCTAGTTCCAGGCTTTGTCATTTGGAATGTTTGGAAAGAATGCAACAGGAGAATCTTCAAAAACAAACCCAGTGAGACACAACACATAATCAATCAGATCATGAACCAGCTCAAAGAAATGGTCAAAAGCCTTTTAAGGTCAATTCCCACTAACCCTCCTCTACCTCACGAGGAGATCATTCTTCTCAATTTGGGTCTACAATCCATAATTCCTCAAGGAACTCGTAAGGAAGTAAGAACAATAAGCTCAGGGGCTAGCAGTTGGCAACCCCCTCCACAGGGCTTCCTCAAAGTAAACATTGATGGAGCTTCTAAGGGTAATCCAGGGGAAGTGGGCTTTGGGGGTGCTATGCGAGATCAACAGGGGCATATAAAATTTATCTTCCATGGCCACTTGGAAAAGGGCACCAATAACATGGCTAAACTTCTGGCCTTGGAACAATGCTTGGAGATCATGGTGGAAGCTAATTTATAGAATGTTATAATTGAAGCAGATTCAGAACTAACCATCAGAGCAACCAAGAGGATTCACAATGGAACTTCACCAGATAAAGTGTCGAAGCACTAGAAGCTTATGCAGATTTTTCATCGCATACACTCTCATCTGCAAACTCTTAAAACGATAAGATTTGTTCATGTCAGACGGAAGGCAAACATGCTTGCAGATCGGTTGGCCAACGAAGGGGTGGTCAATAAGAACAGGGATTCTCAGCATGCTTGGGAACAGGTACCTGTAGGTAAACTGAGAGAAGAGTGTCTATGCCTAGCAACCAATGATTGGGATCTATGGTTGAACAGAACTGACCAAAGGGAGTTAGGAGACAGGGATGAGAATGGTATAACATAATTCGTCTACGTCTATGGCAGCTTTCCACAATTATGTTTACTTTCGGATGAATGACGAAGGTCACGAGATGGACACAGACACAGATCGGGTTGTCTGTGTGATTTTGGCTCAACAGTTTTTTGTTGGCAACTATAGACAGAAGGCTCAGAAAGACTGGTGGAATGGGCTGAACATTCCGTGTTTGGCCAATGAGCGGGTTGTTTTCTCCGCGAAACCATTGACTCAAAACCATAAATGGTTTATCACGTGGGACTCAGATGGTATTTGATATTTTGGCAAATGTGCGTGATTCCACTCAGAGGACACCACGTGGCAACGCGAAGTGAGGGAAACCACTCTCATCACGTGATTAACACCCAAGCTTCTAGGCAGTGCGATATCCTTGTTCGCTGTTGGATTGGGACATTGGTTTCGATAGCTGGGATTGGTTGGGTTGTTTGTCTCAGGGTCATGGACCTGATTTGGCCTTGTGGACCCATTCTAGAGTTGATTTCAAGTCTGGGTGCTAGGGATAATGGGCTCCACTATGGGTCCCACTATGGGCCCCTAACTTAAAGCGATACCGCGAACACAAAACCTAAAAACCACAAGTGGTATATCGCGTGGGGCATGGGTGGTATCAGGTTTTGGGGCAGATGCATGCGATTCCATTTAGGGGGTAACACATGGCAAGGAGAGGTGAGAGAAAACCACTCTCATCGCGCGGTTAACCTCCTTGCTTCTTGTCTACACGATATCCATGTTGGCCATTGGATCGGGACTCTATTTTCGACGGCTCGGATGGATCAGGGCTTGTTGCTTGTTGGCTGATGGGTCGGGGCTATTTACTCATAGGCATGGTTTGGTTCTTGCTGGTTTCCTGAGGGTTTCGAACCTGTTTTGTTAAGTGACCTCCTGTATTGTTGCAGGCGGGTCAGTTTGTGGAATGCAGTAAGTACCCTGTCTTGACCAGTAAGGCTGTTGATTGCTTCAGTTCATGGTTTTGTCGCCCCTACTGTCTGGGGCTCTTTGTAAATTATGTAATTTGTCTAGATTAATAGAAGGTTCGTCTCTTACTTATCAAAAAAAGAAATAGGGTTTTTGGAATTTTAGTTTATTACACAGATTTATATTTTAAGAAATATTTTGGAATATTATTGACAAATCAAAGAATGTGATTTATTTCAAAAATACTTATATTTTTTTGGTTTTTTAATTAAATTGGTTAATTAAAAAAGATGTCAAAACATGTGTGATATAAGTATGAGTTATGAGATTTATCTCAAAATCTTTTGTATTCTTTTTGTTTTTTTACTTGAATTGATTAGTTAAAAAATGTCAAAGCATGTGTCATATAGGCATTAGTTATGAGATTTATCTCAAAAGTAGTTATATCTTTTTTGTCCTTTTACTTAAATTGATTAATTAAAAAATATGTCAAAACATGTGTCATATAAGCATAAATCATGTTTTGTTTTTAGCATGTAGTATTAGCAAACCATTTTATTTAGCCATGGTATTGTAACAAGGTCTACTTAAAAATGGAGATGAATTTCAATAGTAAAATGAGTATGAGTCTCTATAGTTAAAACTCTGAAGTTAAAATAAACCTATGCTAACAGATGAAATGGAACCTATGATAATAGACGAGATGGTGGCCTATTTTTAGAGCATTTTTCTCATTAATTTTAATCAAAATCCTGCAGAGATTTTTAAAATCTTGAGTTTAAGATGCTTAATTTGTAGAATTCAAGTAGCCCAACGGTTTTTCAAGTACTCACTCCATTTATGTATTCAAAAATGTGTTTTAAACAACAAAAAATCAAAATCTTGTATCACCATCATTTCATTTATAAATTAGACTATACCTTTAATTAAACCATAATTTCTAAATCAAATACTAATAATATCGATAATTATGATTAAATTACCATATTTAAAAAAAAATAACAACAACCACCATATTTTGATTTTCAAGCAATATTCAAGTGGAGACTTTTAGCACAACACATAATATCTTTCCCTACGGGTATGCAACCATATCAGACTTCTTTTATTAGATGACATTACAAGCACATATTTCTTTGGAATCCGTCTTGAAGCATTACTCAATAAGTGTGGTGAAAGAAGGCTCTCGAGTACTATTTCAACGGTGAGGCCCAACCCGAATCCAAACAAAACTCCCACATCCAATCCCTCTCCGATTGTGGAACACCCATTCTGCAGAGACGATTACGTTATCTCGTCGAAGATAAAGAGCACACAAGAATTCTACATGTTTCCATGTTCACTCAGTACTTTCCTCGTTGCTCTCAGTTTCTTGCGATCCAGATTCAGCGTTTCCTCCACCTAATCCAGAATGGAAAGGTCTCCTAGGTGGGCGATCCAAAATAATTGGTTCATTCGAAAATTCTGAACTGCTAGAAGGTGTCCACCAAACTCTTTTCTATGTTGTTGGAGATGAGCCCAGGAAAATATTTAAGAACGTGGAAGGTAAGGTTTGCCTCTCTTAGGTGACCATTGATGGCTCTACTACTATCGGGAAGAATGGTCTGGGAACTCCATGCTGTCGAGGTGAGTGTTGGAGGGGCCACGAAAGGTAACGACCATGATTTCGCTGAGACGAACAGAACCCGAGTTCCTTAGTTGTTCTCTGCCAGATCTTTGGCGAGGTGGATAACCGTGCCTCCAGAGAAGAAGCCCTGTTGGTACATCACGGCTCTCTTAATGCTCTAGAGCGAATACCCAAAAGCTTTGTTAGCTGATAATTGACTCCAGGCATATGAACCCCACTAGCAGTGCAGAAAATGACATGAGTGATATTGGATTTGGGCTGCCCCCATTCCTTGATGGCCTTGTCGGCCGCTTCTTTTCCAAGCTTGGGAACCTCCACTACAACCATGCCCTGTCGTGTGTCCAACGATGGTGCCATGTAGTTGCATAAATTGGGATTCGCCTTCAAAATTCCTTTGTAAAGTACATATATCTCTTCTTTATTCCTGATTTTTCACCCGAAAGACAAACACACACGTGATTATAATTCCATTTCTGATTAAGGCTACCATCGCATATGATTTAGACGACTGAAATTGAGATTGAGATAGAGATTAGTTGGAATTTAGTTCTTACACATTCGTCGGAATTTTTGCTTGAGCTCTGTTATATGCTCGCTGTGGGTGATGCGGAAGTAGTAATCGGGGTTACTTCGTTGGAATTAGGGGGATTGGCAATGCCTAAAACGAGGATGGTGGTGACACCATCTTCCCTTTAGCATTCCTGAATGCCTCTAAATCCAAACCCAAACTCCAAGGCATGCTTGTTCGTTGTGCTCGTGTAGTAAGCAACAAAGAGGCGAGCTTTATGTGAGATGCAACCGATGCCTGCATTCTTACTTGAGGAATGAATGTTGAAGGGATTGAGTTACATAGCACAAGGTCCAACAAGCACGTGGTCCCCAATTCCCTTGCCAAGTAAGGGATCGTGGTCCACTTCAGAGAAAAGAAAGGAAGGCAGAGAGAATTCATGTCTAGGTTAAAGTGTGAAGGTAAGGAGCAAAGAAAGGGAGATGTGAAAGATTTTAGGGAAGGAGTCTCTTTTTAATTCAGTTGTGGAGATCAAATCACAACTTAAATGGAGCTAAAAACACAAAAATTTAACTCACAGTAGAACATAATAAAACAAAGTTTGGGAGAAACACAATAAAACTTTGGATTATAATTCTAATACATGAAATACATTCATATGGAGACTACGACTCCTTCACCAAGTAAAACAAGTGTTCTTACTGCCATTTACATTCACGAGGAGTTGCAGAGTAACTCTTTGTAAAACCCCGTAACAAATTGTTTTCACGCGCCCACCAAAATTTGCTCCATGATTTTTTCTTGTTGACCTCCCATATGGAGACTACGACTCCTTCACCAAGTAAAACAAGAGTAAAACAAGTATTCTTACTGCCATTTACATTCACGAGGAGTTGCAAAGTAACTCTTTGTAAAACCCCGTAACAAATTGTTTTCACGCCCCCACCAAAATTTGCTCCATGATTTTTTCTTGTTGACCTCTCAAACTTACACCCTCGACTAAACTAAAGAATTATTCACATGTATATTAAAAAATACAAGTTTTAACACATTAATACATGACAGAGAAAAAACATTTAAAACTTAGGATGGGTGATTGTACTAAAACATAATTCTTCTGAGCCTGTACTTGTTGCAGAATACAAATAACAGTTGCGAAGTGAATGTTTGCCCATATGTTTTTCCCAACCCTTTATTAAATACATATTCCTTCTTAATTAATCGTGTGTTACTAAATGGAGAATTTGTATTCCTATCTAAGAACTTCATTTAATTTGTCCTTCAGCTTGCAAACAAAAATCCACAATCTCCAAACAAAATCTACTTGGAAAGTATGGTTGTTGCAGTGTATTTAATGTAGTGGTTGGGATTAATTTTCCAACACTCCCCCTTAATCACAATTATCGCGATTGAAAATTCCCAAACAATCTCTGAGATAAACAAAATTTTCACGTGCCAATGGCTTTGTGAAAATGTCAGCTAACTGTTCCAAACAAAATTTTCACGTGCCAATGGCTTTGTGAAAATGTCAGCTAACTGTTCCTGTGACTTGCCGTGCTACAACACAATTCCACCATTGTTAATCAACAATTCCACCATTGTTAATCAACTCTCTATTAAAATGATATTTACCATCAATGTGCTTGGTCCTCTTGTGAAAAACATAATTATTTGATAATGCAATTGGAGATTGTTGTCATACAAAATAGTTGTTGTTCACTCTTGGTCGTGGCATAAATCCCTCAACATTCTTATCATCCAAAGTGCTTGACACGTTGTTGATCTTGCGGTGACATATTCAACTTCTGTTGTTGAAAATGACACTATTGGTTGCTTCTTGGAGGCCCATGAAATGGCTCTTGAACCCAATGAAAAACATATCCTGACGTGCTCTTTTTGTCATTGACACTTCCTGCCTGGTCACTATAAGTGTAACCAAACAGCCTAAAATTATTTGTTGCGGTGTACGAAATACCATACTCCTTTGTCCCATTGACATGGCTTAGAATCCTTTTGGTTGCTTGCCAATGTGTCTCCTTGGGTGTCTACATGATCCTTGACACCAAACTTGCTGCATAAATTATATCCGACCTAGTTGTTTTCAAATGTAACAAAATTCTCACCATACTTTTGTATAATTTCAGATTGACATTGCTGCTACAATCTTCTTTGCTCAACTTCAACCCCATGACAGTTAGATTTGGTGTGGGCTTCTTGTTATGCATATTAAACCTCTCCAAAATGTCTACTACATGCTTTGCTTGGGAAATAAAAATACCATTTTCTACTTGCTTCAATTCTATGCCCCAAAAATACCTTAACAACCCTAAGTTAGTCATTTCAAACTCACTTTTCATGGCTTCTTTGAAATCAGCTGTTGAGCCTCATGATTGCTTTATTTTGACACTCTCTCTTACCTATTTTTCCTTTCTTTGACCATCATCATCAACTCAATAGGCATCAAACTACAATGTTTTTGACATGGTAAGGTATTTACTCGTATTATATTTCATATTTAATAGTGTTCCTTATTATTGAGTTAATATTTGTATTAGTTACCAAATTCACATGATTCTGTAGCTAATCTATGTTTTTATATCCAACTCCAAGGTTTACCAGGGTCGAACGTGCTAGCTAATAGGAGAAAGACATGGACAAGTGGAGATTGACCCCTTTAATGATTTTTTCATATTCATCCAAACCAGATCATCAAAGAATTGTTCAATTGCGTGGTCAAAGGGTAAAGTCAACTTGGTTGCTGAACAGGGGAGAGAGTATGAAATTCCTGCGCTTCACGATTTTCTTTGCCAAATAGGAATCGTGAGCAATGATATCTTGATATTTGTTAGAAGCTTAATTTAGAACTTTTTTAGCTAAGGTTGACGTAAAAGCCTCAAACAGTTATTGACACGGTCTTTTATAAATACCGTGCAACAAACATGAACAAAAGGTTAATTTTATATATATGCAAAAGTATTGTTTCAAACTATGTTTTATCTATTAATGAAGAACGAAGCGCTGATGCGTATCTGACTATTCTATTTAAGTTCTATGAACGCCTATTTGTGGAGGGCCCCTGCAAATAGTGAAGGTTTTGCATTTTTATATCTTTTCTTTATCGTTTGTTGCAGTTATTCATAAGTTTTATAATCGTTCTATAGTTTTGATTTCAATCACATAGCGATAGCAAGATTTCACTAATCAATCATTTTTCAAGTTGATTTATAATGATGCTAATGGTAGTGTAATCGTTTTTCATAGATTTCTTTATAATTTCCGAGTGTTTTATTTCAGAGCTTAAGTGATTTCCTTATGGTTTTCATTTTTCAATATTTCATTTAAAAGCATGTGTGATTTCTTTATGGTTTTCATTTCAAAGCATGAGTGATTGATAATAAGTAAATGTGTGATTTCCATTTTGGTTTTTATGCAAAGGATTGCTAGAATGTTGATGAATAATTTTGGTTTTTTTAGAGATTAAATTTGTATTGCAATAGATCAATTAATTTTTCTTAATGAGATAGTGTGAGTTTGCTTTAAGTTTCAATGTGTGAAGAGCAATTTTTATTTCATTAGAAAGGAGTGAGGAAATTTTAGGAATATTTAATATATTAAATCCATTTTCTTTGAAGAGTAACATAGAAATGAAAAACATTTTTAGAAGTAATTTTCAATAACTCAATCATGTACATTAATAATATGATTTAATAAGAAGGACTTCTAGAATATATAATGCACTTTCACTTCATAAGTTTACCAACTTCGGTCGATAATTTATGTAGCAATTTAAGACAATTATATTGAGAAACATTTTGACACCCTTTCCGGGGAAGTGTAAATAGAAGTATTAGCTTTTTTCATTTTAATAAATTTAAAAAAAAAACATGATATGCATAGGGAAAGAGACTCAAGGGGTATATTTGTAGGTAGCAGAAAGAGTTTAATCCAACAACATAACTCACCCCACCACGACCTTGTAGTGCCACACCACCCACACAAACTCGAATTCCATCCATAACAGGAAAACACAAACTCCTTGAGGTATTAAGATCTTAAATTCAACCTGGAGATTCATCAACTTCATCAAAAAAAGCCATAATAGAAGAAGAATATCCCATATCTCTAGCAATAGGAGTAATTTTCGTATCTTCAACTAGAGAACAACTTATAGCTTAGGAGTTGGAAGTTCCTGCTGAAGAACAGGAAGAAGAAACATATTTTAACAAACCATTGATAGAAGAACCAAAGGAACTAGAGGAAATTGAAAACCAATTTTGGAACCCGAACACTATATTAGTTCTGAGGAATCTACAATGGCTAGAGAAGGGGAAGGAGAGGTACATAATTTGAATGGTGAACAACCTAGGATTGGAGGAGGAAGAGGAGGAAATAGGGGAGGTGGAAGAGGTGGAGGAAGAGGAAGAGGGAGGAGAGAAGATATAAATCTAGAACCCTTTGGACTTCCTATCCTCGATAAAGATACAACTGTGACAATGAAAAATATCTTACCCTCTATCTTTCCAAACATTCATGGACTAAGGAGTGAAGATCCTGAAACATTTCTCTTTGAATTTGAAGTTTTGTGTAGATCATATGATTATCTACATGATGCTCAAAAGTTGAAATTATTCCCTACAACCCTTAAAGATGCAGCATTAAAATGGTTTATGAGTTTAGGAATAAATTCCATATGAACATGGGAACAAATGAAAACTACATTCTTAGAGAAATAGAAGGACTACTATATGCCCCATAATATTAAGGATGAAGTCTTTAAAATGGTACAAAAAGAAGATAAAAATTTTGAAGACTTCGTTGAAAGATTTTCTTATAATGTTAAAAGGGAAAAAATGAATAATCTAGATGAGGAAACTTTGAAAGCTCTCTTACTGAAATCCATTAGAGATGAGTGGATTGATCTTCTAAATCTAATGGGTAAGGGAGACATTTCTCAGTTTTCACTTGGAGAAATTTGTGATTTATGCATACACATTTCAAGAGACAAAGCAAAGACCTTGAAAAATCCAAGAGATCTTTTTTTATCAAGGATTAATAAATCTCCAGATGGGACAGTAAGTAGAGTAGAATTAGGTAATTTGCTTAATAATTTTAAAACAATTTTTATAGGGAGTCTTAGTGAACAAATTGACACCCTTAAAATACAAAACAAACAAAAAGCTAAAAATGTTGCATTGTCCATTTTTTCCCCTGAGTGCAGAAAGAAACATGCCTCGAGAAAATGTCCTCTTGATTTAAAGAGTGTAGAAACTTGTATTATATGTGCAGAAAATCATGATACAAAAGAATGTCCCTCAATACCAAGTATTAAAGATGTCTATCAAGAAGAAGGAGTACCAAATAAGGTACACCCTCTTTGTTTTATTGCTAAAAGACCCTGGAAAAATCCACAACCAAATACAACTCAAGGTTTCAACACTCAACCATTTTCACAACCATCTCAAAATAATTGGACTACCCCAATTCCTTGGAAATATTGGCCACAACCTTGGTCATAAGGATGGAAAAATCCTTATGGAAAGTACCATTAATATCCTCAATTTCCACATTTCAACAATCATACCCTACTTTTCCTCCACAATATTATCCTCAGCTAGTTCAACAAACTCAACCCCACAATTTGAATCCACAACTTTCATTACCATTTCCTCAAAGCCCAAACCAATTGCTTGCCCAACCACTTCCAAATCCAAATAATAATAAAAATTCACAACCTGTTTACAATATGGAAGGACAAAATTTCAAAACTTACGTGATAACTCCACTAGATCTAAACAATGTTCAACATAGATCTGGAAGAATATTAGAGAAAAAGTCCCCATCAGTTGTTATTCAGGAAAGTGAAAAGGAAAAGATATTTGAAGAAGAGAAGTCTCTCAATGAAAAAGAAAATACTCAAAAACAAGTTAATCAAACACATTCAAATAACTCAACTCTTATTATTGCACAACCTTTAGTATTTGTTTCGAAAACACCTTTTCCTGAGAGATTAAAAATTGATAAAGGGGTAGAAAAACATATTTTATTGTTTGATTATGACATGTTAGATGAACTGAAGAATGTTTGCAAAAAATCCCTTTGCTACAATACATTAAGAAAATACTAATTTTTGCAAAGACAAACACGGAATTAAGTATAAAAAGACCAGGAAGGAAAAGAAAAGAAGTCAAAATAGTCCAACTAGTCAGAAAAATTGTACTTATCATGATGGGTAAAACAACAATTCAGAAATATCTTGATCCGAGAAGTCTCATTGTGAAAACACACATCAATGGTGTAGAGATACCAAATACATTGATTGATCTAGGGGCAGCTATAAACATCATGAGTAAATCAATTATGAATCAATTAAAACTTTCTAATCTTCAATATACACTTACACTATTACAATTGTCAGATAAATCTGTAATCAAACCCGATGGTGTATTAGAAGATATATATGTATCCTTAGGTTCTTGGGAATATATGAATGATTTTAACACCTAATAATAACTTAGGAGGACATCCATTGATTCTAGGAAGACCATGGCTAGCTACAACCGATGGTTTTATAAGTTGTAGATCTGGTGATATGTTTATTTCTGATGGGAGCTCAACAAAGAAATTCACACTATATCCACCTACAAAAACAATGATAGAAGTTGAAAATGAAGAATGGTTAGATCATGACATTGATATAAGACCAATCTTTGCTACTTCACAAATAGATGAGGAAGATCAAATTTTGAATTTAATGGAAAATAATGAATTTTCATCATATTGTGAATCTTGTTTGAGTTTTCAAGAACAATGTAATATTAAATATTTATCATCTTGTCAACTATCCTTGCATTCTATGGAAAATTTTGGCAATTCGACAATTGAAATCTTTCAAGGAAAAACTTTGAATATCAATAATAATTTGGAAGGATTTCAAAAGAAAGAACTAATAAAGATGTTACAAGAACATTCCTCTGCTTATGCATGAGAATATACTGACATGAAGGGAATTGATCATGATACTTGTATACATCATATCTACATTGAAGAAAATTCCAAGCTAATTTGACAACCTCAAAGAAAAATGAATCCAAATCTAAGGGAAATTGTTAAGGAAGAACTACAAAAGCTGTTGAATGTAAATTTCATCTATACAATATTAGACAGCTAGTGGGTTTCACACTTAGTAATTGTTCCTAAAAATAATGGAAAATTGAGAGTATGCATTGACTATAGGGAATTGAATAAAGTCACTTTAAGAGACCACTTTCCACTTCCTTTTAGAGATCAGGTTTTAGATACATTGGTAGGAAATAAATATTTTCCATTTTTGGATGGTTTTAGTGGTTATAATCAAATCCAAGTAGCCCCAGAAGACCAATATGAAACTACCTTTACCTGCCCATGGGGAACTTATGCCTACCGAGTACTTCCTTTTGGATTATGTAATGCACCTGCAACATTCCAAAGACCAGTATTAGGCATTTTTTCTGATCTAATTTATGATTGTGTGGAAGTGTATATGAACAATTTTACAATTTATATAAATTATTTTAAAGAAGCTCTTAAAAATTTGGAAAAAGTTCTCATTAGATGTAAAGAGGCAAATCTCTCATTAAGCCATGAAAAATGTTTTATGATATTTATTGAGGGAATTGTTTTAGGACACCATGTTTCAGGAAATGGAATTAGAGTGGACACATCTAAAGTAGAAGTTATTTCTAAATGATCAATTCCAACTTGTCAAGATGTTAGAAGTTTTCTTGGTTTCACTCGTTACTATAGAAGATTCATACAAAACTTTACAAAAATTGCATCAACACTTTTCAAACTAATCACAAAGACTGTGAATTCAATTGGAATTATGATTGCTAAAAGGCCTTTGAAACATTAAAGGAGAAAATCTATGAAGCACCCATTCTTAGAGGACAAAAATGTAAACTACATTTTCACATTTCAATTGATGCTTCAGACACAACTGTAGGAGTTGTACTAGGAAAAAAGGATTTAACTCATTATGTCATTTATTACACCAGTAAAAATTTGACTTGTGCAGAGTTAAATTACATTGTAACAGAAAAGAATTTTTTAGTTGTTGTCCATGCCATCAATAAATTCAGACATTACATTACTGGCTACAAAACTTTTGTACATACAGATCATTCCACAATGAGGTACTTAATCAATAAACCTCTAATTAATGGCAGAATTACAAGATGGTCGTTATTGTTGCAAAAGTTTAACATCACTATTTTGGATCAACTTGGGAAACAGATTACATTTGTTGACTTTTTGTTAGGATTCAAAAATGATAATAATGACGTACCTGTAGAAGACAATTTCCCTGATGAATATCTATTTTGTAGTGTATACTAAATCACCTTAGTTTGCAGATATTGCTATTATTTGGCTACAGGGAAGTTATCATCATATTTATCTCGTCGAGAAAAAGGGAAGGTGATTCAAATTAGTGCATCTTATTCATGGATAAATGAAGAATTCTATAAAATAGGGTCAGACCTTATCATTTGAAGGTGTGCTAGACAAGATGAAGTACGATAGATATTGAAAGCTTGTCACAATGAGCCATGTGGAGGACACTTTGCTAATAAAAGAACTTCCTACAAAGTCCTTTGAGGATACTATTGGCCTTCCCTTTTTAAGGATACCAAGGAGTATTTCAAGAGACGTGATAGTTGTCAAAGGATGGGGAAACATGTTCCCTCTAATGAAATGCCTCTACAGCCTCAGGTACTTATTGAACCTTTTGAAAAATGGGTTCTAGATTTTGTTGGTCCAGTCAGTCCACCATCAAGACAGAAAAGGTACATTCTTATTTGCATTGATTATGTTACAAAATGGGTAGAAGCTAAAGCACTTCTTTTTGCTACTAAAAATGTTGTAGTTTCATTTCTTTTGGAGGATATCTTTGATTGTTTTAGTGTCCCAAGCGAAATTGTAATAGATCAAGGTACTCAATTCACATCCAAGTTGGTACAAAAGATAATGGAGGAGTACAAAATAAAACATCGGAAGTCCACTCCATACCATCCACAAGAAAATGGAAAACTAGAGTCCACCAATAAAGTAATTAAAGCAATTTTCACCAAAAATATGCATCTGGATAGAAGATACTGGTCAGAAAAGCTTCTAGAAGATTTATGGGCATACTGTACCACAAGGAGAAACATTACATGGCATACTCCCTATGAACTTGTTTATGAGAAGCAAGTCCTTTTTCCTATTCAATTTCAAATAAAAAATTTCATGACAACAATTAAATTCGGTCTTGATCTTTCAGAAGCAAAAAAACAAAGAATGTAGCAGCTAATGAACTTGATGAGATAAGACAAGATGCAATCCAAAGAACCAATCTACTTCAACAAAAGAGATCTAGATGGCATGACAAATATAGCAAAGAAAGAAAGTTATAGCCAAGAGTTTGGGCATTATTTTTTTATTCATAGTTCAAAGATTTCCAAGGGAAGTTTCAAACTCATTGGCTTAAGACTTATGGGATTGAAACAACCTTGGATAATGGTGTAGTTAGGATTAGAACTATTGATGAAGAAAGGATCACATTTCTTGTGAATGGTCATCAATTGAGAATCTATCCTCAGCCATTGACAAAGGAGGGGTTTATCAACCATTTGCAAGACAACAATGATTTCCAGTTGGTTAAGAAGAATTTTCCTACTCCTCCAACTTGGGTAATAAACCTTTTTCTTTTCTAAAAAAAAAAAAATTTAAAAATAAAAAAAATAAAAAAAATTGTATAAACATGAAAACCAACACTGTTGGCATGTTTATACAAAAAATTTAGGGTGAAAACCAAGAAATTTTGGCATCCTAAATTTTTTTCCCATTCCCATTTTATTTTTATCCCTCCTTTTCTTTATAGAATAAAATAGCTACAGAATTGCTAAGAATCTACAACTTTGATAGAATTTTGTAGCTAATGTTTAACAGGGACTACTAATTGGAGCAATTGAGAAAATGATCAATTTCATCCTTGGAAGCACCTGAAGACAATGCAAAAAGGAGCAATCAAACGTTCGAATCATCAATTCAAAAGGTATGCAAATATTTAATTTAGTAATAAGGGTCAAAACATTAGTATATGAATTATATGGACGATATACCGTCAATTTAAAAACCATCATTTACGAAAGTGAGATGAAAATATCTTGTCATATCAAATAAAATTTGTAAACCACTGATTCATCCCCATCATTACACAACACTCATCTCAAATTCTGAATTCATTGTTGAAATCCCCTAACCCACATTCATTCAAACGTAAGGGTCACTTCACTTTTTTTCCTCTCACTCTCGTTCATACTCTGACCAAAGCCATTATCTCGAAACCCTGACTCATACCCTATCAAGAACTGAATTCTAAGGTAAAAATTCTCAACCATGGGCATCATAGTAAGAACAAAACCAAATGGAAGAAAATTCATGGAAGGATATCCGTAGATGAAGGAAACGTTGCAGAAAGCACAATGGTTAGAGTTCATGGAAAATCATGATGGTTTTAACAAGGAAGTAACCAAATCATTTTCCAGAGCTTTTGATGATGTAGAGGTTGAAATTGGAGACATCAAGTTTGCAGTGAGATAATCTCTTATTGTTGAAGCTACTAGACTGTCAAGAGTCAGAGATAAATGGTTCAAGAATAGGGGCATTGAAGGAGAAGAATAGAAGACTTTCTTGAAAAACTCAGGTATGGATATCACTATTTTTAAGAAATGAATTCCCAGTACAACACTTAAGGGTAAATGGAGAAATTTGTTGGTATTAATTCATAAATTTGTCACTTGTGAAGGAATATTTGGTTGCATGTTCTTCTACCATATTCATTTGATAATGCATTTTCTCGAAAAGAATGAAATCAATCTTCCTTATTTTCTGTTAAATAACTTAAGAAAAATGTCTAGGAATGTTAAAAAAAGAATTCAATTCATAGAAAACACCATGTATCACTATGACCTTATAAAAATACTCATTGAGTTTCATCTTGAAAGGCTAGGAGATAATTGTGATAGCTTCCTAGTTAGAAATCATTTTATGGAGGAGGATCAAGAGTCACCTAGCAGCAACAAAGCAAAAATAGGAAGGATGTTAGGTCCCAATAATACTAGTGATTACCCCATTACTATTATTGTTGTATCCCTCATTAATATTGTTGTGCCCCTATTGTCCCCATATTGTTATTACTGTGCGCCATAGAATCCCTCTATTGTTATTTTTGTGCCTTTATATTATTATTGTTAGGTCGACTGGGTTATATTGTGACTCCTTAGACTTCTATATATAGAAAGGAGGTTTTTTCATTTGAATAATCAAGGAATCATTCATTTGTGTAATGTAAAGGAAGTTGCCCCCTCGAAGAGGCTAAATTCTAAGGCGTTGATCTATCTTTTCTATCTTTTTGTGAGTTGGTTTCATAACATTTGGTATCAGAGCTTTTGGATTCTAGGGTTTCGTTGCTCGAAATAGGTCATCGTGGAATTTTCGGTATAACATTTTTTCTGTAACGTTTCAAAAGAAAAAACAAAAACCCATTTGAGACGAAATCACACTGAACCTCAGGTCCAAATTTCAGAGCTTTTCGAGCTATATTTGTGGAGATATGATTTGAGGAAGTTGGTCTTTTTGCAGACTCCTGAATTACATTCCAAACATGTGACCTAGGGAAAATCATCATAACTTTCTCTCGGAGCATCAGATTGAAATTTCATAAAACGATACAGAAAGTGGACGGACATTAGTTTCTTGTATATATTTTTCAAAGCCAAAGGTCAAAACAAGCACGTCGTACAAGTTCGCCATACTGAACTAGTCTATAATCAGGTCACTGTGGGAGATTTGGCATAACTCTTCCTTGGAGAATTGAATTTGGATCAGACTGATGGCATTGGAAAGAGGACATAGAGGGCTACTGGAGGTTGCAGTTTCAAAACTAGATGATCCGAAATTACAGAGATACATCAAAGGCAATAACGAGTTCCTACAAAGTGAAAAAAGGTGTGTAGATTTTTTTAAATTCTTGCTTAAGCTTGGTTTGAAAAATTATTTTGAAGGAATTCAAACGTCATAGTAGAGCATTATTATCAGTAACTGATGCCCCGAGGAAAGAAAATGCAAACAACTAGTAAGCAACCTGAAAGCTCTAGCATGACTCATGAAGAAGAGGAAGAAATGCTACATGATATATCAAAATTACAAGACCAAGTGCAACAAATGTCACTCTCACAAAAGCTAACAGAAGCTAAGATAAATGGTGTGGAAGCTAAGATGAATTGAATGGAAGCTAAGATGGACAATTTGAAGATAGATTTGAATACAAATTTGAAGATAGGCATGGCAGATTTGAAGACAGATTTGACAAATTCTCTACAAGAAATACTTACTAATGGTGAAAGGGTAGTGAAGGAAACTCATGATGCGAACAAAGGAAATGTTAATCATGACTTCATAGACTCTAATGTTGGATTGAAGACCCACCATATTCCAAAAATCGATATGAGGAAGTTTGATGGCAAGGATCCTGCAACATGGATATTACAGATGGAGCAATTTTTCTATCTCAATAATGTGCAAAACACACAAAAGGTACGTATTGCAACTTTATATTTGGAACCAAATCAGTTTGTATGGTATCAATGGCTTTACTCTCATAAACAAATTATCACTTGGGCAATTTTTACGGAATAATTGACAGCACATTATGAGGATACAAAAAGCAACACTTTTTTTAGCCAATTGATAAGTCTCAAACAAAAGGGTTCAATAATGGAGCACATTGAAGAGTTCCAAAAATTGAACATAAGGGTAAAAAATATTCCATAGGATCATAGGATTGATGTGTTCATAGGGACATTAAAGGATAATATCCAACATGATGTTCGCCTTTATGAACCTGATTCATTAGAGAAGGCATTCAGGTTAGCAAGAAAAATGGAAAGCAAAATTATGGCAACTAGGAAGCATACCACTCACAACTATAAAGATGGAAGTGTTTTTGCCCCTAGTATTGCATAACCTATAAGGTTGACACCACAACAATCAGAAGAAAAAAGAGCAAACGGGCTTTGTTACAATTGTGATAACAAATACACTAAAGGTCATAAGTGTGTTGAGAAGAAATTATTCTACATAGATTGTGAATATGAAGAAGAAAAGGAGAAAGAAAGGTCAAAAGAAGAGGATATACTCCAAGAACAAAGTCTAGGTAAAGAAGAAATGAATCCGACTATATCTTGTAATGCATTGGCTGGAATTAGCACTCCTCAAACCATCAAGATAGAAGGACAAATAAAGAAGAAAAATGTAATAGTGTTGATTGATTCAAGAAGTACCCACAATTTTATTCATTGTAAGGTAGCAAAAGAATTGAATTACTTCCTATATCCAGCACCGGAGTGTCAAGTTATGGTTGCAAATGGAGAAAAAATAAAATGATCTGGAAAGTGCCATAATATCAAGCTATCCATGGGAGAATATGTATTGACTAGCCCAATGCTTTCCATTCCAATGGGAGGTGTTGATGTTGTACTAGGAGTCTAATGGCTACAATCCTTGAGTACAATAGCTTTTAATTTTCAAGAACTTTTCATAAAATTTTCTGCAAAAGGAAAGGAAGTTGAATTAAGGGGTATTGCAGGGAAACCAGGAAAGATAATCAACTCTAATGGTATTACAAAGCTTCAAAAAAAGGAACAAAGAGGTGTAATTGCACAATTATGTTCGCTAGATGTTTCCACATCGAAATCATCTATTTCTCCAGATATCCAAAAGTTCTTGGATAATCATTCCAAGGTATTTGAGACTCCCAAAGGTCTCCCACCTATTCATGATCATGATCATGCTATTCATCTGATTCTGGGAAGTGTTCCTCCAAACATCAGGCCGTGCAGATATCCCTATGCCCAAAAGAGTGAAATTGAATGTATGATTTCAGAAATGCTAGAGGCTGGTATAATTCAACCTAGTCAAAGTTCTTTCTCTACTCCAGTAGTAATGGTGCACAAGAAGGATGGATCATGGCGCATGTGTCTGGATTATAGGGAGCTCAACAAGCTCACTATTAAAGATAAGTTTCCCATTCCTGTCATTGATGAATTACTAGATGAATTGCATGGATCAATTTACTTCACCAATATTGATCTTCGTTCAGGATATCATCAAATCATAATGAAGACTGAAGACCTTCCGAAAACAACATTTAGAACTCATGAGGATCATTATGAATTTTTGGTCATGCCTTTTGGCCTTACCAATGCACCTTCCACATTTAAAGGTTTGATGAATTCCATTTTGAAACCCTTCCTTAGAAATTTTGTGTTAGTATTTTTTGATGATATACTAATATACAACAAGTCTTGGAAGGATCATGTTGAACATGTTGACAGGGTGCTACAACTATTGGAGGAAAAACAATTATATGCAAAAAGATCCAAATGTTTCTTTGGAGTACAAGAGGTGGAATATCTAGGTCATATTGTATCTCATGAAGGAGTTAAGGTAGACCCTAGCAAAATTAAAGCCATTAAGGAATGGAAAATCCCCACATCCATAAAGAATCTCCAAGGATTTCTCGGGTTGACAGGGTATTATCACAAGTTTTTTAAGAATTATGGGAGAATAGCAGCGCCTCTAACAACATTATTGAAGAAAGATGCATTTTCATGGACTCCAGAAGCAATAAATGTCTTCGAATATATTAAAGAGGCAATGTGCCAAGCACCAGTCTTAGCTACACCAGACTTCACAAAAAACTTTATTGTGAAATGGGATGCTTCAGGAAATGGAATTGGTGTTGTTTTAATGTAAGACGAAAGACCCATTGCTTTTGAAATTCGTCCAATCAAGGGAAAGTTTTTACACAAAGCTATTTATGAGAAGGAAATGTTGGAAATACTACATGCACTTAAGAAATGGCGACCCTACCTAATGGGAAGACACTTCAAGGTAAAAACGGATCATGATATCCTTAAATACTTTTTAGAACAAAGATTATCCTCTTACGAGCAACAAAAGTGGGTCACAAAGATGTTGGGTTATGACTTTGAAATCATCTACAAAAAAGGGAAGCAAAATGTGGTGGCAAATTCACTCTCAAGAAAGGACGAGAATGTGGAAGCATTGGTGTGCGCCATTTCTATTATCCAACCAGATTGGATAAATGAAGCAAGGGAGGAATGGAAGAATGATGAAGTGTGAGCACTTATTCGAAAGTTACAACAAGATTCCAGTACATCTAATACATTTAGCTGGAAAAATGATTCGTTATGGTACAAAGATTGCTTATACCTCTGCAAGAATTCCCAACTCAAGAAAAAGATTCTTATGGAATTGCACACTTCTCCCTTAGGAGGGCACTTAGGATTTCTAAAAACTTACCACAGGGTTAAGAAGGAATTTTTTTGGGATGGCCTTAAATTGGATATTCAAAAGTTTGTGGTGGAATGTTTTGTCTGCCAACAAAATAAAGTTGAAACAATTAAGACCCCAGCGGGTCTATTACAACCTTTATCCATTCCAAGCCAACATTGGGAGGAGGTTTAAATGGATTTTATCACAGGTTTACCCAAGTCTGAGGGAAAGAGTGTCATCATGGTGGTAGTTGACAGACTTACCAAGTATGCACACTTTTGTGCATTATCACATCCATTTAAAGCCAATACAGTTTCTACTGCATTTATGGAAACAATTCAAAAGCTACATGGAAACCCAAAAATTATTGTAAGTGACAGAGATTCCATTTTCACTAGAAATTTTTGGACAGAATTATTTTCTTCTCTTGGTACTTAGTTAGCTCATAGCTCATCTTATCATCCTCAATCTGATGGGAAAACTGAGATAGTAAACAAATGTTTGGAAGGATATCTTCATTTCTTTGTGTCTGATAAATAGACACAATGGCTCAAATGGTTGCCTCTGGCTGAATGGTGGTATAACACTTCCTTCCATATAGCAACAAAAATGACCCCATTTATGGCACTTTATGGATATCAACCACCATCCATCACATCATATTTAAGAGAAAATTCTAAGGTTCAAGCAGTGGAACATCACATCGCGCATCAACAACAAGTCCTCCAACTCTTAAAGGATAACCTCGTGTTGGTGCAGAATAGAATGAAACAACAGGCAGATCAACATTGCAGCAAAAGAAGTTTTGACGTAGGTGATTGGGTATTCCTATGGCTACAACCATATAAACAAATGTCCCTCAAGCAAGCTAAGAAGGATAATAAATTATCACCAAAGTATTATGGTCCGTATAAGGTGTTGCAAAAGATTGGTACTATGGCATACAAATTAAAGCTTCCTGCAGCTTCTCGAGTGCACCAAGTTTTCCATGTTTCATGTTTAAAGAAGGTTATAGGCGACAAGCTCCCAGTTCAAACAATATTGCTAGACCTTGACGAGGAAGGAAAAATTATATTGGAACCAGAAGCAGTCACAGAAACAAGAACTTGACAACTATGAAATCGATCAATTTCGGAGTATCTCATCAAGTGGAAGAACTTATCCGTTGAAGATTCCACATGGGAGGATGAGAATTTTATACAGAAGCATCCAAAACTACTCAAGCGTTGAGGACAACATTTTTTTGAAGGATAGGTGCATGTTAGGTCCCTATCATACTAGTGATTGTCCCATTACTATTGTAGTTGTATCCCTTATTAATATTGTTGTGCCCCTATTGTCCCCATATTGTTATTACTGTGCCCCATAGAATCCCTCTATTGTTATTTTTGTGCCTTTATATTATTATTGTTAGGTCGGTTGGGTTATATTGTGACTCCTTAGACTTCTATATATAGAAAGGAGGTTTTGTCATTTGAATCATCAAGGAATCATTCATTTGTGTAATGTAAAGGAGGTTTCCCCCTCGAAGAGGCTGAATTCTAAGGCGTTGATCTATCTTTTCTATCTTTTTGTGAGTTGGTTTCATAACAAAGGAAGAGAATATCTAAGAATCCTATTACAAGCTTACCTCAACAACAACAACTATAATAAAAGTAAGAAGATGAGACTTGTATTGCAGAAATTTTAGGAAACATTAAAAGGCAATCTGTTAGAAAAAAGAAATCCAACAAAAAGGAAGAAATCACATCCAAGAAAATAGAGGAAGCTAAACTAGAGAACAAAAGAGTTAAAACTAAAAACCCTCTTCCATCAAATGTAAGAAGAAATGGCAGGCTTGATAAAAAACCACCTCAACAATCTAGATAGGTTATTAATGTAGAGAACAAAGAAGAACTAAAGATTCCATCACCCACTATCATCTCACTTGTTCATAGCCGAGGCCAAAAAACACCAAAAATAGATCCAATACAACAAGAAATCTATGACTACATTGAATATCTGGAGAGGAGAGCTGCATAAAAGGCATCTTGTTCTCTAGTCCATGAAAAAAACTATAGCCTAAGAGTCCACAAGAACCTCACTCGCGAAAACTCTAAAACAAGAAGTCTTTGAGTTAGAGACACTTAATAGACATCTGAGGAAGGAACATGAGACATTAAAAATTCAGAATTAGATACAAAGGAATGAGAATGATTACATTCTTCCACATATGGCATGATGGTATGAAAAGAACAAGAAATTAAAGAAAAAGAATGAATCTCTAAAAAATAAGCTCATGAGTCCAAAATGTGGGATTTGGACGAAGAAGCCTAGAATGATAGTTGCAAGAAATAAGATAAGAAGAACAAACTTGGATGCTCTGGCCCAAGTTTCTGAGAGAGAGTAGTGACAGAGAAAGACTTCTAGTTTTGAATTTTCGCATGAGGACATGCAATGGCCTCCATGCGGGGGAATGTTGAGCCTCATGATTGCTTCATTTTGACATTCTCCCTTACCTATTTTTCCTTTCTTTGACCATTATCATCAACTTAATAGGAATCAAACTACAAGGTGTTTGACATGGTAAGGTATTTAATTGTCTTATAATTCATATTTAATAATGTTCCTTATTATTGACTTAATATTTGTATTAGCTACTAAATTCGCATGATTCTACAGCTAATCTATGTTTCTGTAGCCGATTCCAAGGTTTACCAAGATCCAAGGTGCCAACTAAGAGGAGAAAGATATGAACAGGCGGAGATTGATCCCTTTAACGATTTCATCCAAACCAGATCACCAAAGGATTGTTCGATTGCGTGGTCAAAGGGTAAAGTCAACTTGGTTGCTGAACGACAAGCGAGAGTCCGAAATTCCTGTGCTTCACGATTTGCTTTGCCAAATAGCAAATCGTAAACAATGATATCTTGATATTTGTTAGAAGCTTAATTTAGAACTATATTATCTAAGGTAGGCGTAAAATCCTCAAACAATTATTGACACGGGCTTTTATAAATATCGTGCAACAAACATGAACAAAAGCTTAATTATATATATATATATATATATATATATATATATATATATACATATATATATATATATATATATATATATATATATATATATATATATATATATATATATATATGTATATGAAACAATATTGTTTCAAACTCTGTTTTATTTGTTAATGAAGAACGAAGCTTTGATGTGTAGTTGACTGTTCGATTGAAGTTCCATCACTTCCTGTTTGTGGAGGGCCCCTGCAAATAGTCAAGGTTCTGTGTTTTTATATCTTTTCTTTATCATTTGTTGCAGTTATTCATACATTTTAGAATTGTTATGTAGTTTTGATTTCAATTAGATAGAGATAACAAGATTTCACTAATCATTCTTTTTTCAAGTTGATTTATAATGATGTTAATGGTAGTGTAATCCTTTTTCATAGATTTCTTTATAATTTCCAAGTGTTTTATTTCAGAGTTTGAATGATTTCTTTATGGTTTTCATTTTTCAATATTAAATTTAAAAGCATGTGTGATTTCTTTATGGTTTTCATTTCAAAGCATGAGTGATTCATAATGAGTAAATGCATGATTTTCATTTTGAATAGAAGCTAATTTCATTTTGGTTTTTATGCAAAGGATTGCTAGAATGTTAGATGAATAATTCTATTTTTTTTAGAGATTAAATTTGTATTGCAATAGATCAGTTAAGTTTTCTTAATGAGATAGTGTGAGTTTTATTTAAGTTTCATTTTGCAAGTGTGAAGAGCATTTTTTATTTCATTAGAAAGGAGTGAGGAAATTTCAGGAATATTTAATGTGTTAAATCCATTTTCTTTGAAGAGTGAGATAGGAATGAAAAACATATTTAGAAGTAATTTTCAATAACTCAATCATGTACATTAATATCAGATTTAAGAAGAAGGACTTCTATCATATATAATGCAGTTGCATTTCATAATTTTACCAATTCTGGTCGATAATTTATGTAACTTTAAGACAATTAAATTGACAAACATTAGCGATGATGAAATCATCACTCGCTGTAAAAATAAAATCATGTACATATAAGACAACAATAAGAAGTTTATGATCACTCCCTTTGATGTAGAAAGTAGGCTAACCGTCAAATTCGTTAATGCCATTGTCCATCAAATAAGCATCTATCCTACTATACCATGCATGCGGTGCTTGATTCAACCCATAAATAGTTTTTCTCAACCTATACACTTTGTCTTCTTGGCCTTCTACCTCATAACTAGGTGGTTGCACAACATATACTTCCTCTTTTAGCACTCCATTCAAGAACACTGATTTTACGTCCATTTGATACACTTTCCATTTATGTCGTGTGGAAATTGACAACACTGTACACATTATCTCCATCCTCGTGACTCACGCAAATGTCTCCGCATAATATCTTCTATGTTGCTGCTTGTATCCTTTGAAAACTATCCTTGCTTTATGCCTTTCAGTCTATCCTTCAACATTGTTCTTGGTCTTATAGACTCATTCACTCCAATGACTTCCTTTCCTTGCGAAAGGTCCACTAACTCCTATGTGTCATTCTTTTCTATTGCTTCTATTTATCCATCTATTTCTACAACCCATTTTTCTTCTTTAACTGCATCATCAAAATGGATTGGCTCATCTACATGACAAAACAATGCAAATAAAGAATTTAGACCAACGCTATTATCCACTTCATCTTGCTCATAAATTTCACTTAAATTTCTGAATTTTTGTCTTCTTATGCTTGCGGAAGACAGGTTTGACATGTCACTTGATGTTGTGCTTGAGGTAGATGACGTTATGGGTCTTTGCGGTGTGATTGGAGTAGTACTTACTTGACTATGTAACAATGTCCTATTATTTGTTGATGATGTTGCTTGTTGACTACTTTGCTGAGCTTGAATAGGAGTAGAAGGAGTCACTGTTGAAGAATTACTCGCTGCGGTCAATTCTTCTTTTTCTTCTTGTGATATACATGCTTTTGTATTGGTTGCTTCTCCAAACTTCCATCCCATGCTTCCTCTTCTATGAATTGCACATCTCTATTGATTATAACCTTCTTGGTTGATGGATTGTAGAGCTTGTATGCCTTGGATTCATCACTATATCCAAAAAATATGCATTTCTCCCCCTTTTTGTCCAAATTCTTCCTTAACTCATCTAGGACATGTGCATAAACCACACATCCAAACACTCTCATGTGAGTGACACTATGCTTTCTTCCACTCCATGCCTCTTTAGGAACCATATTCTTGACACTTTCTGTTGGATGCATATTAATGATATATGCCACACAAGCGACAAATTCAGCCCAATAGCCATTTGGAAAAAAATTTTCCTTTAACATACTCCTTTTCATTTCCATAATGGTCCTATTCTTCCTTTCCGTGACACCATTTCACTAAGGTGTATACTTTGTTGTAAATTTCTTGTGAATTCTATGCTCCTTATAAAATTGAAGGAAGTCATTTGAGATGTGTTTGCCACCTCTGTCAGTCCTCAAGACTTTGATGTAGTGTCCACTTTGTTTCTTAACAAGAGCTTTGTATTGGCAGAAGCATTCAAACACTTCACTTTTCTATTTTAGGAAGTAGACCCATGTCTTGCTTGTACAAGCATCTATGAAAGTAAAAAGTAGTAGTTGCCCCCAGTCGATAGTGTTTGCATTGGTCCACATAAGTCTCAATGGAAAATCTCCAAGGGTCCTTTTGCCTTTATTGACTTTCCTGCTAGAAATGTCTCTCTATGTTTTTTTCCCAATATGCATCCTTCACATAGGTTGTCTAGTTTTTATATGAGTGGAAATCCCTTCACCACGCATTTCTTATGCAGCAAACCTCCGAAGTTGAGATGACCAAATCTCAAATACCATAACCAATTTTCATCTTTAACTTCTGCTCGAAAGTTTATTTGTGTGACAAGTGAAACTTTCCTTTCATCCACTTCTGAATTCATTGATAGTTGTGCTTGTGCGCCTTCTTTCTTCAAATCAGATTTTATCTTTAGGGGAAACATTCTATTGCTTGTCATATGAAATTTTTTAATCAACTGACTGCTTGGAGACTTATCCAAAATTGTCTACTCTTCATTCTTGAAAAAGACATTGTAGCCCTTTTGCATGAGTTGTCCAATGCTTATGAGGTTATGCTTCAAACCAATCACAAAATAAACATCTAAAATGTGCTTCTTCTCCCCCTTCTTTGTTAGAATATCGACTCTTCATTTTCCCATGACATAGAATTTGCTATCAGTCCCTAATGCCACTTCAGATTTCACACTTTCATCTAGATTGGAAAACATTTCTATGTTCCCTGTCATGTGGCTATTGGACCTTGAATCTAGAAACCATACATCACTTTGTTTTTCTTGTGCTACATTACAAGCTAAAAACATGCTACCTTGGTTGTAACTTTCCTTTGTGAAATTTTCACTTGGTTTGTTAGTTATGTCATGTTGTTTCTTTGTACATTCATTTGCATAATGAACATACTTCTTGCAATAATGACATTGAACTTGAGATTTATCATACCTCTGACCTTGTACTTGATTTTGGCTTGGGCCTTGACTTGAATTTTGATTGCTACCCCTTCCACTTGAGTTTGAAGGGCTGCCTCTTCCACCTCTGTGTGGGCTTCTTCCTCTTCCTCTAGCATTTGATCTTCCTCTGCCTCTACCTTGACCAAATGAAACTTGTGTCTTGAAGGCATGCTCCAATGAGGAGTTTGTTTCTCTATTCAGTCTATGTTCATGAGAAATCAGTGATGCATGAAGCTCATCCACTGAAAATTGTGAGAGATCCTTTGTCTCTTTTATGGCCACAACAATGGCATCAAACATTGCTGGCAAACTTCTCAAAACTTTCTCAACTATTCTCCTTTCCTCAAGTGTATCACCATTAGACCTAATTTGAGTAACCAATCTAATTACATGTGTAAAAAAGAGTCTGCATTTTCAGATTCTTCCATACAAATTGTCTCAAAATATCTCTTTAGCATTTGTAACTTTGTTGTCTTCACTTTTGCCATGTCTTGGTAGGTTGTTTGGAGGGTGTCCCAGACTTTGTTGCTGCTGCAATCCTGGGGAAAATACTTTCATGAACTACTTGAAAGATGTAGAAGAGGGCTTCTGAATCCTTCTTCATGTTTTCCCTCAACAAATCCTTTTCTGGGTCTGACATGACATTGTATGCTACTGCATGTGCTGGTTCTTGGAACCCATTCTCCACTGAATCCCAAATATCTTGGGAAGAAAATAAAGACTTCATTTTTATAGTCCAATAATCATAATTTTTCCCATTAAATTGAGGTATTTGAGGATTAGTCAAACTTGTCCTTGATGCTGCCATTTCTCACTGTAAAATAAGCTAAAAAAAAAAAAATCTGCATTCAAAACCATTTTTAACTCTCATAAAAACATTTGTTCTTATACTAAGAGAGTTTCACCTTCTAAGTAGAACAAGTATTCTTACTGCCATTTACATTCACCACGAGTTGCAAAGTAACCCTCTTTAAACCCAATAACAAATTGTTTTCACGCGCCCACCAAAATTTACTTTACACTCCTTTTGATCTCTCATACTTACACCTTGACCAAAGACTTATTTAAAAATACAAGTTTTAACACATGAATGTTTTCCCATAACTTTTTTACCAAATCCGCAACTTGTAAACAAAATCAACTTGGCATCGATGGAGTGTATCGATCGTTGGGATTAATTTTCCAACAGGTCGGAGATAATTCATGTGCAAAATTCATGTGCAAGTTAAGGTGCGAATGTAAGGAAGATGGAGAGAATTCATATGCAAGTTAAGATGCAAATGTAATGCATGTGCGAGGAGAGTTGCATGGTGAAAGATGCAGGTGCCCCGCTTTTGCAGAGCGGAATACGGGTCATTCTCCTCCAACATTGTCTTGCTGTCGCCCTGCATTCATTTACATGGTACGTTTCGCAGTTATCCCTACATTCATTTACATGGTACGTTTCGCAGTTATGTCTTCCATTCCTCGTAGTTTAACTAGTGGAAGGAATTGTCAGGAAAGTTATGGAAATTCTGGTTATATTTAAAGAGAATTTGGTAAAGATTTTTGTAAATTCAAGTTATAGTTGTTAAACTTTAAAATTTGAAGTGTTCTAGACATTTTTGATGGCGCTGAATCCATTTCCACCATCAAAAATACGATTCAAATACTGCCTCTACAAAATCTTTTGAAACCTTTTACCTAAATTCCAGCCAATTTTGACTAGACAAGTCCTCCGCGTAAACGATTCCCTTTCAATTCTATTCCGGTAGAAGGATACGGTCGTCCAGCCGAGTCGTAACGTGAAAATAGTGGGCTTCTCTTAAATAACTTCAAAATTTTGGGGCTGTGAGGTCTTTGTTTATATTGACCTTCACTTCACTGACTCACGACACGGGTTGTTCTTTTCTGGTTTATTTCTTAGACTGGTTTATTTATTAAATTATTGTTGTTGGGTTATGCAAACCATTGTTACCAAATACCTCAGAATCCCGCCCAAAAATACGAAAATTCGCTGATACGAATCGAATGTCGAATACTTCGACAAAAATCGGTCCGGTTCGCAGAGCAGATCGTTAACATGGTGGATCGTATGAAAGAAAATCCATAGTTCAGCCACATGGATTGTTCGTTAGTTGGCATGGCTAAGGGCAGTACGTGCCCAAACACAAATAACTAACCGTTAGATGGTGTTATAAGGGCAGTACGTGCCCAAACATAAATAGATAACCGTTGAATGGTGTTCAAGCAGAACAAAAGGAAAAAAATATATTTACAGACTTATGGGTTACTTAGATTCTATAGGTTAGACTGTTCAGCACATTAAGTGGGTGGACGAAATGCATGCTACGATCCATGCCAATCTTAAAGGCAAGTCTTAAGGTACGAGCATTGATGTTAAGACTAAATCATATTCTTTTTCATAAATCTCAAATAGGTGGAGCATAACCTTACTAGTGAAGCATAATCCAACATGTATTTAGAAGAAAAGGAAATGCAAGTAATTGTGAAATTGGATTTTTTTTGTTTTTTTTCTAATTTTATTCTGGTTAAAAAGTTGGAAAGAAAAGAGAAGTTTTGAATATTTTTAAATGTGCAACTATTTATTATGGAAGGATTTTACATAAGTTTTGAAATTATGGAAAGATTTTAGGTTTAAGTTTTGGAAAAATATAGGTTTGAGAAGGAAGAGGGGATCTTTTGGGAATTTTTGTCTATAAGATTTTTTATTATAAAAATTTTTTATTATTCAAAATTAAAAGTTATTTAAAATTTAAAATAAATTAAATAGAAATTAAGTTATTGAATTAAAGTTTTTGTAATTCATGATAAGGTTATCTGAAGAGTTTTCAGAGAAAATCAGATCATAATTCATATCGATGAGTTATTAGTTTATCTTTCGAACAAGTTTAAAAATATATGTGCATCGCCCATCCAAGTTGAGGGCTGCCATTCTGGATCACTTGGAGGAAACGCCGAATCTGGATTCCAAAAAACTGAGTGCAACTAAGCAAATACTGAGGGAGTAGGGGAGCATGTCAAGCGCGTGCGTGCACTTCATCTTCACGCACTTCATCTTCGACGAGATGAGAGAGTCCTCTCAGCAGAATGGGTGTTCGACAACCGGGAAGTATTGGATGGGGGTGTTCTGTATGGATTCGGGCCAGGGCTCACTCAAGAGCGTCCCCCTGCCGCGATAACTCAGATTGTCCACTACTAAAACAGAGATTGGGAGCCTGCGCCATTTCCCTCGCGGTAGCGCAAAGAGTCAGAGGTAATTGAATGTAAGTGTAGTAACGTTGAGTGACTACATCTTATACTGTATAGGGAACCCAATATGGGTTGTTACTGTACATGGGTTGTTACTGTACGCCGGTGTCATTTGTTTGAATTAATGTTTTTTAGTTACTCTATTTTAATTAGATTGTTTTATTGTTTGGAAAATTATGGAAATTTTGTTAAGATTTTGATAACATTGAGTAGAGATTTTTGTAAATTTAAGTTATGGTTATCAAAATTTCATATTTTGGAATTTTTTAGATAGTTTTGATAGTGCTGAATCCATGTTTTTTTTTATTACAAAGGAAACGGCAACACTTCCTGGGCGCGCCTGCTCCGGGGGATTTGAACTCATAACCTTCAGTACCTTTCTAAAAAACTTCACCATATTGCGATTACCAACTCACCTACCTGTGTGAGGCTAGCGCTGAATCCATTTTCAACATAATAAAAAAATATGATTCAAATATTAATCCTACAAAATTAAAATATATATATATATATATATATATATATATATATATATATATATTCTAACCACTTTTAACCATAAAAACAATTCCTCAACTTTCATAAACAATTTGTACCAATTCACCACTTAAATTATATAACTAAAACTTTAGCTAATTGAGGATGTGGAAGTCATAACCATAACATGTGATTAATGGTATTGCGTTAACGCCATTGTGGATTAAAATGATATATATTATATGAATTAAAAGATAGGTATTCTCAATCTAAGTGATGGTGATCGTTGCTTTAGCTATTTTTGGATGTGGAAGTCATAACCATACCATGTGATTAATGGTATTGCGTTAACGCCATTGTGGATAATTAAAATGATATATATTTTGAATTAAAAAATAGGTATTGTTAATCTAAGTGATGGTGGATAATTAAAATGATATATATTTTGAATTAAAAAATAGGTATTGTTAATCTAAGTGATGGTGATAGTATAATTGCGATATAAAAGGTGGATAATTAAAATGATATATATTTTATGAATTAAAAAATAGGTATTCTTAATTTAAGTGACGGTGATAGTATAATTGGGATAAAAAAAGAATATTCTGAAAAAAATGTTTTTTATATTTATTTTTTTTAAGATTATAAAATGAAAAAGTAATGTAATTCATCATCAAAAAGTGTTTTGGCAAGGTGAGGAAGTGTTATTCTTAAATTTTGAAATAAGAAATATAATTTTATGTTTATATATAATAATTATTTTATAATTTATAATAATAAAATAATTATTTTAATTGTGATTGGAAAATATAAATTGATTTTTTATTATAATTTTTATTTTTTATAAATATTTTTTATATAATAATTTATAATAATTAAATTTTTTTATTAAATATTTTTGATACTGTAAATTTTATTATTGAATTTTTATTATCAAAAATTTTTCATATACCCCATGCAACATGATGTAGAAAACTCTTTGTTAATCTAAGTTACCTTAATTTTCTAAAAAATACTAATGTGTTAATCATGGTCTCTTACGAGGCCACGATGTCATGATCTTACAATGCCATGATGCCATAATGTACACCATCTTTAATTATTTGGTTGTCTAAGGGACTTTAATACCAACGCCACTATGCTTCTCTTAATGTCATCTCCTAACGTCAAGGGTGAGCACCCTCCTCCATCTCAAAGTTAGGGATCACCATTGGCTTGTTGGCTTTATCAATAGACTCGTTACTTTGCTATAAGTGAGAACAACCTCCTTGTGTTGACTAAGTAATCTTTTTGTTGTCTTGCTTCATATCCAATCTTATCCTATTGAGATTAACTCCCTATTAATTTTGAGGAAATTAGAGCATCCGTATGTAGAGGTACTTAATTTTTGATTTAGATGTAAAGAAGAAAGATCATGAGAAAAAACAATCCATTAGGTACCTTAGTTTCTAGCTCCTCTCGCCTACATGTAAAGGAATCGATATATGGCATCGGTTAGCTTTACTATACCATCATAATTATTGTCTTGTTTCAAAGAGACAAGACCTTAATGAGGAATGATGATAACCATTTTTTCTAGATCCTCAATGAGAAAATACTAGACTAGTAACTGGCATGGTTTTCATCTCCGCATTTATCTCTTTCTTTCTGTAACCTTGTTCTCATATGATATGTAATCCTTTACTTCACAGGTTGTGACATATGCCTTCCATTCCATCAATAGGTGAATAACCTAACTAAGGAGCCCCTACATAAAACACCAACTTGTGTAGCTCTTGGAATGAATAAACAATCTCCCCTACTTTGACTAGTAGCCAAAATAATAATAGTTACGAATCAATTCCATCATAAAGCCAATAGCCATTAATATTATAGTGGCACTAATCAACCCAACTTTGGCTATAGTAAAAATCCTGTTGTGGATGTAGTAAAAGTGATAGTCTCAACACCCACAAGTAAAGCCTTTGCTTGTGAAATTTCTCCAACAAAAGATCCTTCAACCTATGATAACCAATAAAATATTAGACTAGAACAAAAATACACGAATCAAATTTGATTTGATGCATACATATCTAGATTATTAACTCCACCAAGTTTGTTGAATGAAAAGGTTACGAGAGAGACATATTGCACCCTGTATGATTATTTTAGGGTTACAGATCAACGATCTTACCTAGATTCATATTTGTTGTAACCATTAGCTTGGGGCTTTCCCCTTCTTATTAAGGAACACCTTGAATCTTGAAAAGATGGAAAGTATTTGTCGCTACTGCCTTAAAATAGATAAACCTACATCCACCACAAGCCATCCGTGCCTTTAGCAATTCACAAAAGAGTAATTTCTCAAATTGGAAGAGCTTCGAAGAGACCTACAAATCAATATTGAATGATCATTGAAACTAGGATTGGTGGCATATTGTATGCCTTTGTAGACTAAGGAAGAACCTAGCCACAACCTGACTTGCTTTAGCAACGCACTTAATCTCTACATCACCCAAAATGGGAAAGTCACTTCGCATATCTCACCCTTTAGTCGAGTGCCTTTGGAAAGCAACACGATTTTTGGTTAGTAACCAACTTCTTGTTAGTAACCAACATGAGACATTAACTTAGATTACATGATTATATTAATTACCATCCCATTGCTTCTTGAAAATATTTTCACTTGGTAACTATGGTTGCTATGTCTAGGTTGCTTGTGGCTACCATGTCTAGAATGCTTTAGTTTGTCTTCTCTTGTTAATGGCTTAATATTGAGCATATTTATTCTTGATAAGTGATAGGTCATTGACGCAACATGACGTCAATAATCGACTATAGGGGAACATCACCAACCTTTTAGGACCGCATCTCACCACAATGCACCCGGACTTAGAAAATCTCTTCATGGTATTCATACTAGGTTACAACATATCCAATAGTAGAAAAACTTTACTTGTTTAGGGGCTTCATACTAGGTAACATTTTCTAATATTCTCATAAAAAAATCCATAAAAGTATAACTAATTATTTTAAGCAAATTTATGTTATTATGTTATTTTTAATTCTATTTATTGTTCATGTGTTAAGTGTGCATTTGTTGGTTTAGTTGAATGAATAAATACTATATATATATATAATAATAATAATAATATTATTATTGAAATTAACCTGAACTACATATATTCCACGTGTCTACATCACTGTTCTTCCAAATGCGAGGAAGAAGAAACTTTAACCGAAGCCCCTCGACACTCACTCTAACATCACATTTTCTTGCCTAGGTTTCTCCTCTGCATGTAGGTGAATGAGTGCGAGCCATGGTTCATGACAATCCTTTGTATATTTGCTCCTAGTTTTATGCTTACATAGAAAATCAATGATTCAAACTTAGTGCATGGAATGGTTTCAACATTCAATTTACAGCTAGGTGGGTATCAGTTTACAACTAGGTTAGCTTGTGGCTTTTTGGGCATAGACCCTTCTCTCGCATATTCGACGGAAAGGGTATCCGAAGACGGGTGAATCACGAGAATGCCATACCAACCAATATGGGTTTCAATACTCGGTAATATCGTATGCTACAACTCAATGTAACCAAACAACAAGTGGTTGAGAAACTCACTGGATAAGACCTTATAGATTGACTACAAGATAGACCAGAGATCCAATGAGTTATGTGGAATATATGTTCCGGAATCTGTCGAACAACTAACCCCGTGCCCTGATCCATACAATGGTCTTGGGTTTCATGGGTTTATGCGCTATTACCCTGTGTGGGCAAACATAATAGCACACACAAGTATTAGGGTCAATATGGATGCTCAGTGAAGCGAGAAAGGAATAGGCATTCACCACCCTGGGTGGGCATACATAATAGCACACACAAGTAGTAAGGTCAATATGCATGCGCAATGAAGCGAGGAGGGAATAGGCATTCACCACTTTGGATAAAGGTGGGTGCTATCCTAAAGCCTGACCCACTGAGTGAGTGATCTATGGCGAATTTGGACGAATTCAGTTGAGCCTTACCCATATGGAATATCCAGAATGCCTCTACAAGATTCGTATATGGACGAGGGTATGACTATAGAAAAACAGGGCCTTCTACGACATAAAATAATAGTGGATGCAAGCAACAATTCTATCTTTAATGGATAATATCTTATAAATTATCCTTGGTATTAATCCAACATTGCATTTCTTCTAGATAGTCCATCTGGCATGCCAGGATGTTGTGTTTCAATGGTCCAGTGCAATGTTTCAGTTGACGTTAACTTTTCGTCCGTTGACTCCTCCATATTTTCCACTCATCAAATAGGAAAATGCTAGTAATAGATATCTGAGTTTAAGTCAATTACAGATTCCCTAAATATTTAAGAATCTGATAGACATTGCGAGGTTAAAAAATTGACCATACTCATCTCCATTGGATTCCCCGAATATTCGGGGAATCTCAATCGGATGGCCGTAACGGAGGGTCAAAAGTGTAAAAGTCATTGATACGTATACTGGTGGAGCATCAATAATAGCTTCAACTGATTATTAAATATGTGTTTCATTGTGTATATTAATCAAATATTCGCGTGATATTGCCTATGTTGCGACCTTTGACGAGTCAGCATACTCATAGTTATATAGCGAGAGGGCCAGCAAGCACGAGGTCCACTAATCGGAAATGAAGATGAGATTGTTCATGTGCTGGGTTGGCTCATTTAGATCTAAGTGGAACTACTGGATGCACCCTGGATTGTCATTTTTCTGGGAGCCCCACGAACTTCAACCACGATTTCTCATTTTGTTGACGCAAAGCCACCATTTCATTATCCTGTTTGGCTAAATAACCAACCATTTAATAAATCATGATTTATAAAAATATTCCTAAATCAAAATAAAACATAAATTTGTAAAAATATCTATTACTATTCGTTTTTGTACTATTCATTTTGAAAATGTTATAATAAATTTGTAAAAATATCTATTACTATTCAGTTTTTTACTATTCATTCGTTTTTCGCTATTCATTTTGAAAATGTTATAATAAAGTAAGGTTAGAATTTTATCTTAAATATATATTTTTATGTTTTAGTGTCCACAGAAGTTCTGTTTTGTGACCTTTTTATCCAATCATGGGAAACAACTGACATGGTTCACCTCTTCTATCAAATAGGGAAGATGTCTTCTGTTTACATCATGGAGATGGTTGGCGCTATTTATCAAAATGATTCTAGCTTGCTCCGGCTATGACCTGGTTAACCATATTACACTTTCTCATATGTACATTTAACTTCTCATCTCGAAGTCTTTTTGGTCATTCGTGATTGATATTATCCTTCTGTTGCCATGATTTTTGAATATTTGTGCATTGTTTTTTCATGGTTAAGTTTTATAGATAAACTACCTAAAATTAAAATACTTGAAAATATATACTAATCAAGTAAAGAGTAAAAGTGTAAGTGTGCCCATTTAGTAGTTACGTCCTAAGATTATTGATGTTTTCTTGAATGCTTTAACATACATGAGTAAAAGTGTAAATGTGCAAAATTAGTAGTTGTTACTACCCACCAAAAATTTATGCAAGTCCTTATCTATTAGACAATTAACTTTTTCACTTTATATATCAATTTGCAATTTTTCTAAAAACATAACATCCACTTATATTGTTTTTTCCCATCAATCCTTTAGGCAATCAATATCTACATTGGTGTGTAAAATTTGATATTATAGACAAATTCATATAATACCCGACAATATTAAATATATTAAACAATGCATTAAAAAAATAAAAGTGGCCCCAATCTTGTTGTTTCTATTCCTAATTCGCAGGGATTGTGAATGGTTAGCCAGTTTATATTTTTTTATGACATTAGGTATTGTATTTAGTGGAATTTGTTATTTTTAGTGTATGTATGTCTCATTATAATGTAATTTTGGATAATAAATTTAATTAGGATTAATGGATTATGTTTTTAGATATTAGAGAATTTTATATTATTGTATTATAAATAATGCAGTTAATACAATGAGAATTAAAAGTATAAAGTACAATTTGATATATTAGTTTGTGTTTTTGGTTAAAGATATCTGAGAGAAACTTTTCACTACTATGTATAAATGTTATTATCTTAACTATATTTTTATCAAAAAGTAATATATATTATCATATTTTAAAAATGTACAATTTTGCATTTATAATTCAAAAAACATATTTTTACTATATTAAAATAATTAACATTTCTTGAAAAGAGAGAATCTAATAATGTGAGACCCATTGTCATATATAAAGAGCTTCATGTCATTTCACAATTTGACATGGACAAATTTAATTTAAGAAGTGAAAAATAATGATATATATGATTTTATTGACTATCAATATTAACTTTATTGTGTTTCTTAATGTTGTTATTTTTATTAATATTATTGTTTAAAAAATTGTTATTATTTTTATATAAAAATAATTAAATTAAATATCAATATTATTGAGGAAGAAACACCTCGGTGATAATTTAGGGTGCATCATAGAGTTATTGCCGAGAAAGATTTTGGTGAGAAATAAATGTAAGGAGCTAATGTATGGGACATCACCAAGTTCAATGCACACATAAGACCATGGGTGCAGAAGTTTTCAATAGATCGTGGATAAACCTTTTGGGGCAAGAACAAAGCACTCGGGCCTATATAATGTGTGAATGGGTTGACAACTTGTAAAATTTGGCATTATGTGTTATATTTGATGAAATTCACCAAACTAGTAGAGCACTAATTAGGGTATAAAGTAGGCTTGAGTGAGTTGGTATCTAGGATGGTGGAATGAACACAATGGGGGAAAATTTTGGTGGTTTACCTAAATTTGGAGAAAGCCAAATTTTGAAATTTATATATAAAACCTGTAAAATTCCAAAATTGCAAATTTGGACAGTTAAGTTCATTTTTTCTCAGAGAGACATCATATTAGAGATTGAAGATTTATTGTGCGCATCATGATGACATTCAAGAAATATGAACACAATAAATTAATGAGATCAAGATCTCTGATAAGCAAAAATTATGTCAAAGATCAAGAACTAAAAATATCAGTCCTAATTCTACATAAGCAGAATCAAATTTACAAGAGTTGAGGGTTGTTGGTTGTTGATTGTTCAAAGGTGGATGGTGGATTGATCAGTGATCAAATATTTTTGAAGGTGATTTTATGGTGGTTGTGGTGAGCGTTTTAAGTGAGAATTTTATTTTTTTCATGAATGAAAGTGGCCTTCATTGTTTGAGTTTGAAAATGGTATGAAAGATGAATCAATTTTTTTATATAATATATTTTTTCTTAACTTAATATTTCCTTGTGAATATGTCTATGAAAGTGATATGTGTACTGATTCAATCCTCCCTATCCTCAAGGTCCATCCATTAGCGATGTAAGTGAATTTTCTCATAGCTTGACTGTGTGAGAGAGAAGTTTGATTGGAGAAAATAATAGGTATTCCAGACTAAATGCATAACGATGGCATCTTTAGTGAGGTAGTGATATTAAGGAAGGCTCCTAGAGAAGAAAATCCATTGCTACGTTTTGATGAGGGTTCGTTTCATTAACACATTTGATGAGAATGTATAACACGTGATATTTGTCATAGTGAATTAATTCTTGTTTGACAACACCAAGTTTAAGAAACTCAACAATTTTGAGAAACTTATGTTTATGGCTTCCATGTGAAAGATATATTATGTAATATTTTATTTTAATAAAAATAATTGAGATGTGGAAAAATAACTTTAGTGATCCTTCTAATATTGGCATTATGTGCCTATAGCATGACCTATAGAAGCGTAACTTGTGATAGGAAGATGTATTATTAATTAGAAGTATAAACAACTAATTATGAGTAAGGACATGGAGCACACTTGAAAATTAATAGTTGATGTTTTGGAGCATCAATTCCATGATGGAATGTATTCCCATCATAGAATAGATCTTGTCCAGGCCTTCTGTTTGTTACCAAACGATCTTCACTTTTAGATGGAAAATATTAAACACCGTGTATTATCCTAATTATTGCTTCGTTTCTTTTATATTTTGTTTTTTGAACGATAATAAAGTAATATTAAATAGAGAGAACGAAAAGAAATACACCAATAATTTCCCAATGCATGGTGCTTAATATTTTCTCACTCAAATCGTGCCCCGTTTTCATTTCCCACCCTATGGCCTCCACACCATTTTCGATGCCCCTGCCTTTGTTGTTATCTAGAACCAATCTCCATTCCTGATTCTTCTCGATCGAATAACCATTCCCATTCCTCTTCAACAGATGCAAGTTTTCCTGCGTGCCCCTCTCTCTTTGGCAAAAGTGCATGTTTAAGGAGTTGTCAACTTCAAACCAAACTCTCATTTACATCAAATACCAAGGAGCTTCGTCTCATTAATGTGCCTCAACTACATACTACTATAATTCAAATTCAAATTGACTACCTACCTACTTGACTACATTCAAATTCAAATCGAACATTGTCCCATGACCTTATGTTATATATATATATATATATATATAAAACCAGGGTGAGATGGTAGTTTTTTGGAGTAATATAGATAAGGTTTAGATATGAATAGGACATTTAGAGTGGAATCTATTTCTTATCACAAGGGGTTGTCATGTCCTTAGGAGAATGAAACTCTTTGAAAAGGATAACAAACCATTTCCTAACTACTCAAACTAAACCCACAAAACCTAAATCAACCACTTTTATTACAATTTAACATGATCCACACATGAATATGAAAATTTGAACATGATCATGAGTCAACCACCTTTCACTATAATTCAAAATCAAACTCCTTGACAATGATTCTTATGTTAAGTGTTTCAATTTTAAATTATAGTCAAAGGTAGGATAAAGTTGATCAAGTTATGATCAAGTTTCTATGTTCTTGTGAAACTTACGGTAGGGTGTGATAAAGGTGATCGATGTAGGCTTAAGTAAGGGAATTTGATTTTGAATTGCAATGAACCAAATTTTTTAAGGCATGCTAATGAGAGGAAAAACCTTCATGGTTTATAATAATGAGATTTTCATGAAGAGTTGACAACTCCTTGAATGTGCACATTGGTTAAAGGTAACATGGTATCCACTTAATTAGGAGTACTCACGTCTAAGGGAGGTTGTTTCCGACGAATGAAAATGGGGGTTTGATGGATGGGAATCTGGTTCTTTTGGATGAAAGCATGGGACATAGAAAATGAAGGCATGGGAGGTTTGGAAACAAAACATTTGGCAATGAAAGTGGCCCATATTCCACACCCTTGCATCAATGTAATTCAATGTATGCTTCATTATTAACG
The DNA here is from genome assembly GCA_031772625.1 of Pinus tabuliformis. Classification (NCBI taxonomy): domain Eukaryota; kingdom Viridiplantae; phylum Streptophyta; class Pinopsida; order Pinales; family Pinaceae; genus Pinus; species Pinus tabuliformis. The sequence goes on along the minus strand of CM062810.1, from coordinate 852,222,483 downwards.
AAGGATTTGTGCATACATTTCTATCCCAAAAATATTGGAATATGTATTGATCTCTAGCTCTTGTGGTATAAAGCTAGTATATTACATTGAGTGCCCCAATCATCTTATTAGACATGTGACACAAACCTCAATATATATTGAAATTTATCTAAATGTGACACAAACCTTAATATATATTGAAATTTATCTAATACTATTGTTTAGGATTGATATAATAATTAATTTAATTAAACATGTGATATATCAGTTAACATAAGTTTGATCAATAGATGTATCTACAAGGTATCTATGTTCTGAACTATCACATTTATCATTATTGAATGGTCCAAATTGTTTTTTCTTTTGACATTTTGAAAATAGATTAGGATCTATCATAAAAATAATCTAGATCCAGATCGAGATCCATGTTTAGGATAACCATAGAGATATTGTGGATCTGGAAAAAAATTATGTTCAAAGAAATTTTCACGACATAAATCTAGACACATCTTTTTATTATTAAACTGTAGTTTAATAACATTGTTTCACTTTGTTAGAGGTTCCACACCTTATGCCATTAAGTTTTTTTTTTTTTAAAGTTTTATCCCAATGATGGGATCCACACTTATTAGACGTTCCCCACTTTATTCCATTGTGTTATTATGATTTGTATTTGTGTAATGTATAGATCCTTGTTAACCACAGATCTACCAAGCACCAAGAGGGATCAATTCCCTTGATATATAAACCTCTTTTGAAAGTGCAAAACTTGAAAAAAGCGAGTTTGGTCCTCCCTGAGAGGGAAATGGATTTGGCACACCTGTTGAAGTAGTGCAATTCCAAATGAGTGGCCATTCATTTCTATCATGTCCCTCTATTTTGAATCTAGTGCATTACACCTCCTCATGAACTAGTTTCACTTTTGACATCTCTTGTAGCTGGTTAGTCAAGGTATCCTATTGATTCTAGAACTACACCAAACCTAATGTAGGCTCACCCAACCCTTCTGGAGTATACTTCACCAAGAGGGATCAATTCTCTTGATATGCAAACCTCTTTTGAAAGTAAAAAACTTAGAAAAAAAGGTTTGCACCTCAAGGGATTTAATCCATCTCTAAAATGGATCTATATTGGTTCTATATTTACATATAGCATGTGAGATTTTTCATTGTTTGATTTAGTTTAGTTATGGATGTGTGAGGTTTGAAGGAATATGTTAATTTATTTTTAGTGGTTTTAATTTTTGAAAGAAGAATGAATTAATTTTTCTTGTAAATGATGTTTTTTTTGGGTAAAATGGTGGTTTTTAGATTTATTTTATTTTTGTTGTGTATGTGTTATATTCTTTACATGATTATAGGTTTAGGTGTTGCTTGTTGTGCTGGGATTGAGTGGAGTTTTTTATTTGTTTTGGATTTTTATTTTATGTGGTAATGGTTTGAATTATGTTAAACTTTTTTGTTTGGTTGAGTATGCTTTATATTTTTTTAAATAGTTATATTCTTTAGATGGTTATAACTTTAAGTGTTGTATGTTGGGTTAGGATTCAATTGAGCTTTTTATTTTTAGTGAGTGTATTGTGTTATATTATAATGTAATTTTGGAAAAAACAAATTAATTAGGATTAATGGATTAGGCTTTTAGATATTATAATACTATTATAAATAATATAATTAATACGAAGAGAATTAATGATGAAACTTTATATATTACTTAGATTTTTTTGGTTAAGAGTGTTTAAAAAAAAGCATTGACCAAGATCTGTAAGTGTTATTCTATCACTTATGATTTTATAAAAAAAGGTATTATTATATTTTAAAACTCACAATCTTATATTTATGATTAAAAAAACATTATTTTACTATAGCAAATAATCTTTATTTCTTATACCAGGAAGAAAAGAGAATTTAATAGTTTGGAAACCATTGCCCTACATAGAGAACTTCGTTTCACAATTTGAGTTATACTATTAATTTTAGAAGTGATCTATATATGAATATAATTTTTTTTAATATCATTATTTCAAAATAATGATATTTTTATTATTTCGAAATATTACTATTTTATATCAAATTAATTAAATTTGATATATTTAAAAATAAATTTAAATATATTAAAATTAAAATCAATATGTTTAATTATAATTGTGTGAATTGATCAAATATGTGTTCTAGTAGTTGCAGGATGGATGACGTTCTGTATTGGATTTTGGCGACTATCATTGTTAACACATATATCATAAACTAAAGGCTGCATTCTGTTATCATTTACGCTGACTTTAGTGTTTAATTATACATGCATTGAATATTGGTTCTCGGAATAAACTACACCAGTGAAAGGATATAGGTATATCCATAATTATTTGGAATTATTACAGAAATTTTGTATTAGTATTTGTCATAGATAAATATCATCGTTAATAACCCTATCTGGGCATGATAACAATAGCAAGAATTTTGTGCGTTCTCGTCCTTACGTGAGACTAGATTTATCGTTCTTTTAAAAAAATTATGCATCTTTTTCGTTAGTAGATGGGGTAGTATGGAACAAATTTGATTTAAAGAAAGCATTTTACTCCTCGAAGGGCGTAACTTCAATACATTAAATTACGTGGGCGTACAGAAGGATTTTCGTATAAAATCCAAACCCGAAAGTCACCTCATGAGACTGTATCATTCGCCTCGTGAGGCTATGCAGGTTATGGAGACCAAGACAAGTTTAACAATTACCCTAAAACTTTAGCTGGAGGATAAGCCTATGCAGTTTCCCTAATTTAAAAAGAAAAACATATAAACAAGGAGTTTCCTAATTTAAAAAGAAAAACATATAAACCTGGAAACTGAAAATTAATGGTCTCGGCTCGTCCAATAGTGCAGGGAATCCTCACCATAAGCGCACTGGAAATCTCAGCGAGATGGGGGGGCTGAATGTCGAAAAAAACCAGTTAGCCAAATAAAATACGTCATTTCCCATACAATTTAGGTACTGTATGAGATATAAGAAGAATTAAAAACTGAGTCCCTATAGAGATCATCCAGGGCCAATTCTGCTATCAGATGGAACCTATTTTCCACATAAAAGAAACATATGAAACTGAAGATAGGACTAGCGACAGAAACAACTCGGAGTATAAGAATAAGTTTCTTAAGACTTGGGGCAACTACATGAGTTACCTAGTTCTTTCCACTCATGCGTGATGGGTTCCAGATAATATGGCATAGTACCTCATAGAACGAATACAGTTAACTATAAAAAAAATCTGGAAACATCTTGATTCAAAACAAATCCCTGAGAAAAATCAATCTGCCATTATCTAGCTGTTGGTAAACTAGTGCTACTCCAAAAAACTAGAGGTAAAGGAAAATATATCAACACGTGAGAGAAATTCAGGTTCAGTGGAATAGAACAAAGAAATAACGCACGTATATAAATTATTTTTCCTTGCAGTAGAATCATACATTGAATTTCTAGGTGGCATGCAAAATTGAAATAAATTTTCATGTAAAATAGAAACTCAGGTTTACTATTAACTGAAAGCGTATGTGAAAACAAATAAAATGTATCATAAACAGGAAAAAAAAATTTGTGAAGAAAAGCAAAGTGTATTATATGACAAAAAACCATGAGGGGTTTAATTTCCCTCTGGAAATTTCATATGTATTACAAAATAAGTTGTAAGTCATAGTCTGGAGTTACTGGAAAACTATTCTACAACATAGATGAAGAGATCCATTATGCAATTAAACATTAATTTAAAAATTCCATGTTGCGAGAAGCTATGGTCCCAAAAGGTACTAGCTCTCCACATTAAAAGTTATAGAAACAACACAAATAAAATGTGCAGCTCATGATTTCTGGTGAACTGAAGGTGTCAACTAGTGAATGAGGGGTGACATGGAGACCAACCTGTCATGTTGGAAGAGGAATTAGAGATTGAAGAACTCTCTAAGTCCAGGGCGTAAAAACCAAAGGCGTTCAACATACCTGCAAATCAGAATAGGGAAAGAGACAGGTAAGCCTAAAATGGTGAAGGAAATAATTTATGCATTGGAAGTGAGTAAGGTATATAGAAGGGGTATACATGGCAGTGCACACCTCCAAAATTTTCCTCCCTACACCAAAACCCCTAGAACGATTGACATGCGAACAAATACAGGGGTATTTTCTAAACAAAAAAAGGGGTAAAGCAGAGCATAGGTTCGTTACAGCCAGCCCTCTAACTGTGCGAATCAAAAAAATTGTACACTGAAATTTACAAAGCAAACCCCTTTCTCTTAGTCATCGTTGTGGAGAGAGGTAAATGGTGGTAAAAAAGAAAACAAACACATCTTACCCAGAATATGGTAGATACCCATTTTCTTGCTAGCACTAGGTCGAATCTCCATCTTGTGGGAAAATTATGCACCACCAGAAAATTAGTATCCCCATAGGGCATGCAATGAGAGAATTTACAATAATGCTGGTAGTCAGCAAATTCTTATCAGGGTCATGGGTCTGAATCGAGCTACTGAGAGTGGAATATAATTGACCTGAAAACAATAGGAACTAAAAATAAGTGACTATTGTGGTACCCAACCGCGTGGGGGAAGAATTAATTCAAGGTTGTTCTGGTACCTGCGTGACAGAGAGACAAGAGTATCAATTATTCTATTGCTCAAAGTTTGAACTAGTAGGGTAAAAGTTAGAACAGAGGAACTAAATTTTATACTTGTTTTGGGTAAAAGCCGACGTGTATACTCCTACCTATACACAAGAAAGAGACGAGGCACCATTAGCTTCTTGCGAATACAATCTGAGAAATAGTAGGTTGGGGAAAAGAAAAAAAAATCAAAAACCCATAAAGTGAAAAGGGTGACCAAGTGTGGAAATTTCTACAGTAGTCCAAACAAATAAACCAAGGATAGGGGATCCTTAAGAAGAACACCACAACTGCACCACTGATAAAAATAAATAAAAAATAAAAAATTATGCGCTTACCTTGTATTCGCTTCCGAAGGAAAGGACGTCGAAACCATTTAGTTGTTCTATGATTTCTCTTTTTGAAAGAAAGGGAAAAACCTTCACGCCAAGAACATAAACTGTTTGTGTGGCAAACCTTGAAATAACAGGGATAGATAGATTAGAGCGAAGGCCGGAGTCACAAAAACAAATAAAATAAAAATGAAATTACTTGAATGTGAGCGAATAATTACCCAGTGAGAAAGGAACCTCGTATGAGTAGTACATGGCAATTAAAACAATAAAGTTCGTATAACCAGGCTTCAGGTGGGTATAATGTGTGCTTGTATGACTTAATAAAACATAAACACCCTTATAATGTGTGCTTGTATGACCTAATAAAACATAAACACCCTCATTGGTAATGTTACATAATAACATTTGTAAACCACTCCATATCACAAAGAGGATCCCCTTCGCGTAAGCCTCCATGGATAGGCATAATATTAACACCCTATGATAAGAAAAATCGAAATATAATACTCAATGATCAAGGGGTGCATATAATATTAGCATTAGGTGCTTTGGCCAAATATACCATGGAGTAGATAGGTATTTTCCTCATAGGCATAAGTATTACCATAGAAATGCATTGGAGTAGGGGCGTAACTTAAATTTTAAGCTTTTCAAACGGAGAGGAATTGAGTAGCACAATAACAAAGAGACATAGCTAAAGGTTCTAAACCTCTTAACAAGTAGCCCATCTACGAGATCTTTGGAAAAGGAGAAGAGAACAATTAGTGGAAGGAGTATTGTGGATACATGTATAATTTTTTTTATTTATTTTTTTTAATTTGAAGGTTGTATTGGTATTTTTGGCGTGTGACACAAAAATTTTGAATAGATAGTGGATAAGACTTTTGGGGCTAGAACAAAGCGCTGGGACTATATGTTGTGTGAACGGGTTGACAACTTTTAAAATTTGGCATTATGTGCCCTATTTAATTAAATTCACCAAAGTAGTAAAGCATTAAAATTGGTATAAAGTAAGTATGAGTGAGTTGGTAGCTAGGATGGTGGAATGAACAAAGTGGGAGGAAAATTTAGCACTTTAGCTAAATTTGGAGATAACCAAATTTTGAAAGTCATAGATAAATCTGTAAAATTCCAAAATTGCAATTTGGATAGTTAAGCTCATTTTTTCTCATAGAGACTGCATATCAGAGATTGAATATTTTTTGTGCACACCATGGGGACATTCAAGAAATAGAAACACAAGAACTTAATGAGGTCAAAACCTATGATGAGTGAAAATTAAGTCTCTAAGATAAATAGCTAAAAATATCAGTCCTAATTCTATATGAGAATAGAATTTGCAAGAGTTGAGAGTTGTTGGTTGTAGATTGTTCAAAGGTGGATGGTGGATTGATCAGTGATCAAAGATTGTTGAAGGTGATTTTATTGTGGTGACGGTGAGAGTTTGAAGTGAGAAGTTTAATTGTTTATGAATGAAAGTGGCCTTCATGGTTTGGGCTTGAAAATTGTATGAAAAATGAATCAATTTTATTTTATTTTATATTTTTTTTCTTGAATTATTCTTTAAAAAGTGACATGTGTATTGATTTCATCCTCCGTGTCCTCAAGGTCCATCCATTAGCGATGTAAGTGATGGAAGGGATGACCAGATTTCCCGAGGGACTGTGTAGTAGAAAAGGGAAGGATGGGGATGAATTTGTTTTGGTAATTAGCATTACGAGATGGAATCAGATGCACATTGGGAGTGTGCCCTAGAACAATGAGCTGGTAATTGTTTGCTGAGGGGGGATGTAGCAAGGGATTATAGCATTGTACATTGATGCAGACTTTGGCTTTCACAATAGATTCTGGACTTCCTGGGAAGGAGGTGAATCCTGGTACTACTTTGAGGGTGGAGGTGTGATCCTATGGATTCCCTTGTTGATTGATACAGGCATCGTATCCATTTATTTGCTAGTTTAGCAAATGTGCATATGTGTATATGTGGTTATTGTAAATACCATAATGAGCTATGTTATAAAGCTCTAGTATGTAGTATGTTGTGATGTTTCCATGATGTTTTACTTTTGAGGAGGTCATTCATTGTAAATACTAGAACAAGCTAAGTTATAAAGCTTCATGGGAAGTATATTTTCTTTTAAGTGGTTTTGTTGAGGTCTTGGTGTGGTTTAACACCGAGGACAGTGTTCTCCAAGGGGGAGGTGTAACGTCCTTGGGTGCACGGGCGAACCGGGCACAGGCACGCGGGCGTGCACAACGAGTTGGGCTGCACGACCCGGGCGCGCGCGAGCAGAACATCGAGTCAGGTTACACGATGACTTGCGACGAAGGCTTGCGACATAATGAATATGAGATGGAGTGTTTAAACCCATGTTTGGAGCACATTGCGATGGGGGTTGGCTGACCAACGATGGAGGGGTGAGGCCAACTTTACAAAGGCATTCAAGGGGTGTGTGTAGCATAGGTTGGGCGGTCGGCTGGGCAGCCCACCTACATTTGCGATGCATTGAGCGTTCAAAGGCATCACATTCGACCTTGACATCTTCACACAAGTGAGAGGAGCGCAGGTCTAAATGCGCATAAGGCAAGGAGGAAAGGCGCAGTTCTTATGCGCCCATTCTTGGGCGGTCATGCACGAAGAAGCGTTGAACTTATTGTGAATGAAGGTGCGGGCGAAGGTGCGACCGGTGGTCGGATGAGGAGTGCACGGTGAACATGTGGCGCTCGAATTGTGCGACGACTTGGCGTGGGTGTCTTGGTGACTCGGGTGAGCGCCCGCCCATCGTGCAAGTGTGCACGAAGGTGAATGAAGGTTGGAACCAGAGGTCGTAGAGTTGGGCAGGCGATACTACGTGCTATTCACACAATTTGGGCATTTGTCAAGAGTTGGCAAGTGGGACTACGGGTGGGCGGGTGTACACGGTTTGGGCGTTTGCAACCAAACGAAGAGCGAACTAGCAAAGACGTGCGAGGAGGTGAACGACGGGTTAGTGAATCATGCGGCGACTGTGCGGAGGTGCCGACGAGCTGGGAAACCGAATTTGCCGAAGTTGGAAATTTGGCTAAGTATAATTTGGGGTTTCCCAAGGACTTAGTCTATACTTTGTAGAAGTGGAAAATTATACATATATTGATATTCGGGCAGACTCATATTGCAGGGAGTTGACCCTCCTTTTACATTGTTGTGCATTTCTCTTGTTTAATGTTGTTGATAATGAATGTGTATGGGTGTTCATTGGTATAAAGGCACATTAATAATACTTGGTTGCGAAACACAAACTAAGTAAGGAAAAGTGAATTAGGCGTAGTCCATGAACATTAGTATTGGTGAAAAGAAAGTGTTTGGTGGTGCCGCACCTCGCTATAAGCGGTTGAAAGACTACCATAGGTGTAGGGTTCAGAGCTCGATTGGAGTTGGTGAGCAAGGTTGCTCGTGACGAAGTGACAGTGGAAGCAGGTACTTGCAGGTGAAGGAAGCTGGTTTCACATACAAGTGGAACAAGGGTCGGTTCATGGTTGCAGGGAACTTGGTGAAGTTGGTGAACGGTGAAACAGGTTTAACAGAGGTGAATCTTAGTGCTTGGACCAAGTTGAACATCAAGACATGGCAGGTTTGGAAGAATGCGAAGGGAAGCTCTTGCTTACCTTATATAGGTTGAAGAGGTTGAAAGAAGAGAATCCCCGGATTCGAAAGGAACTTGAAGTCTTGGAAAAGAATGTTGAAGACAAACTTCTTCAACTTGGTTGGACAATGGAGCAAGATGAAGTTGCAGATTGTGCTATCAAGGAAGAGGAAGCGGTGATAGTTGAAGATGTGACCATGATGGAGGATGAACTTGAGACTGATCAAGTTGGACCAGGATCGTGCAGCTTGCAGACATGGATGAATGAGGATACTCATTTGGAGGAACCTCATGATGATGACGAAAGGCAAGGATTGTTGATTGTTGCAGGACTTGTTGGGGTTGTTTGTGACCTTATGGTAGAAGGTGCAAAGGCCCGTGACAAGGGAGGAACATGATGATTGTTGTGGAGGAGTGGGTCATGTTTTAGCCACTTTGGCTAAGTGCCCAGCATGACTCATGGACATATTGGAGGGCACACTCTTGAGGTATGATGATGCTTGGGTGGACTTCTCATGGCCGAGACCAAGAGATAGTATTGGTGGAACCTTCAGTGGAGGAAGCTATGATGCAAGGGACTCATGATGATGTTGATATGGTTGGGTGACCGAGTTCACTAGACCAAAGATTGCAGACTTGGATAAGGATGACTGATTGTTGTGATGGGTCTACTTGGTTGGACTACATGGGCAACTTAGTCATGGACATCAGGTTGGAGACATGGAGCATGGCAGTCTTATGCAGGGACATGATGCAGGAGCACTTGTAGAGGTGTCACTTATGGACATCCAATGAGGAGTGCTAAGGTAGGGATGTTGTGCAGGTGGATTTGCTGATGTGACATGGAGACTTATTACTTATGAGCCGATGGAGAGGTTGTGCACTTATGTACAACAAGGCCATGGACTTGGATGGAGTTGTGAGCAGACTATGGAGCATTCCTACTACATGGAGAGCTGAGGCATCTTGCAGAGACCTTTGGGCCGAGACTTGTATGCTTGCTGGATGTTGGTTGGGTATGGCTTATGGAGCTCATGATGACATGAGATTGTTGTGACTTTTGGGGACTTCATACGTGGTGGACTTAGAAGATTTGATGCATTGAGGAGCTGAGGTCAGAGACTTTGATGCAGGATGGGGTGCATACTTTCAAGTACATGTATGGGAATGGCTTGAAAGAGTGACTTGATGTGGAAGATCGATATGAGACACTTTGGATTGATGGAGTTACGATGATGATGATGCCTTGGTGGCAACACTTGGGCATGGGTTGAGCCGAGACTCAACTACTTTTGACACTTGGGAGCTAATTGATCTATGATCATGGGCAGCACATGGATAGATGAGACAGGTGTGTGCTTGTTTCTATGGCAGACTTTAGGGATGACACATTACAGATATGATGGAGGTTGCTTCATGGACCTGGATGTGGCACACCGATAGTTGGAAATTGATGAGATGATCTCTTCATATGGAGGAGATACACATATGGATGATGTTGGGATAGATGTGGCTGATTTCATGCAACACATTGACACCAAACATCATGGACAACATGTTGCAGATGAGATGAGGACTACTTCATGGGCCTGAGCATGGCTTACTTGTATAGGAGATGGACTCTTGATCGAGTTAAGGATGTGACAGCATGTTCTGAGAAACGACTGATGATGGCATGAGGATGTTCACTCTCATGGTTTGAGCGTGACGGTTGTATTAGCTACCCAACTAGTTCAAACATGGGGACTAGTAGTGTGCAGAGATGTGTTAGCATTTGTTGGAGTATCATGGCAGCAGTTCACATGAGGACGACACATGATGAGGTTGACACAAGATGTTGCAGTAGGCATGTAGCTTGGATGGAGGGGCCAGCCTTCCATGATGGAGAGCAGCATGTGGAGATTGTGACAGGGTGGTCGATGATCATGGATTGAGATGATCTCTGATGTATGACATACTGATGAGGTGTATACCTTGGTATGGTTACCTTGGTGACAGATGGTTGCCGAGGCAAGACATGATGGAGACAGTGGTTCGACATATGTTGCAGGGATGTTTGCAGTGTGTGGAGGAGTTGACATCATGGATATTGATGATCTTGGTGGATGGCTACTAGGATGATATGTTGTCGAGGACGACAACGATTTCAGGTGGAGGAGGATGTAACGTCCTCGGGTGCGCGGGCGAACCGGGCACATGCACGCGGGCATGCACGGCGAGTTGGGCTGCACGACCCGGGGGCGCACGGGCAGAACAGCGAGTCAGGCTGCACGATGACTTGCGACATAATGAATATGCGATGGAGTGTTTATACCCATGTTTGGACCACATTGTGATACGGGTTGGCCGACCAACGATGGAGGGGTGAGGCCGACTTTGCAAAGGCGTTCAAGGGGTGTGCGTAGCATAGGTTGGGCGGTCGGCTGGGCAGCCCACCTACATTTGCGATGCATATATATATGTGATGCGTTGAGCGTTCAAAGGCATCACATTCGACCTTGACATCTTCGCACAAGTGAGAGGAGCACAGGTCTAAGTGCGCATAAGGCAAGGAGGAAAGGCACAGTTCTTATGCGCCCGTTCTTGGGCGGTCGTGCACGAAGAAGCGTTGGACTTGTTGTGAACGAAGGTGCGGGCGAAGGTGCGCCCGGTGGTCGGGTGAGGCGTGCACGGTGAACGTGTGGTGCTCGAATTGTGCGACGACTTGGCGTGGGTGTCTTGGCGACTCAGGTGAGCGCCCGCCCATCGTGCAAGTGTGCACGAAGGTGAATGAATGTTGGAACCAGAGGTCGTAGAGTTGGGCTGGTGGTACTATGTGCTGGTCACACGATTTGGGCATTTGTCAAGAGTTGGCAAGTGGGACTGCGGGTGGGCAGGTGTACACGGTTTGGGCGTTTGCAACCAAACGAAGAGCGAACCGGCGAAGACGTGCGATGAGGTGAATGACGGGTTGGTGAGTCGTGCGGCGACCATGCGGAGGTGCCGATGAGCTGGGCAACCGAGTTTGCCGAAGTTGGAAATTTGGCTAAGTATAATTTGGGGTTTCCCAAGGACTTAGTCTATACTTTGTAAAAGTGGAAAATTATACATATATTGATATTCGGGCAGACTCATATTGCAGGGAGTTGCCCCTCCCTTTATACTGTTGTGCATTTCTCTTGTTTAATGTTGTTGATAATGAATGTGTATGGGTGTTCATTGGTATAAAGGCACATTAATAATACTTGGTTGCGAAACACAAACTAAGGAAAGGTGAATTAGGCGTAGTCCATGAACATTAGTATTGGTGAAAAGGAAGTGTTTGGTGGTGCCGCACCTCGCTATAAGCGGTTGAAAGACTACCGCAGGTGTAGGGGCGTGATAGGAGGGGTTTGTAACAACCCCTGGTTGAAAGTTCATGTAATAAAAATTAATAAAGGAAAAATAAGACAACGGTTAAGGGACACTCATTCCAACCTGAATGTTGGGCAAAGATATTATAATGGGCATCACTCGATGTGTTTATGGCTAAGGTAAATTGGAAAATGAAATGGCTAAGGAATTAAAAAGGCAAAAGTTATTTTGGCACATTTATTTATGAAAATAATGGAAATTAGGAGAAAACGAAGTTGAAAGGTCACAGGTTGCATGTGAGGAGGAAATTGAAGGAAAATAATGGAAAATGAAGAAAATAGAGGCCTTATTGATAAAAAGGCTTCTGAGGATTAGTTGACAAGCTTTTGCTCAGCTTTGGAGCAAGGAAGGGAAAAGAAAGCAAAGGAAGGACAAGGAAAAGGAATTGAAAGCAAAGATCAAGTAAGGAATAGGAGGATCAAGCAGCTTCAATAGGATTGTAGATAACATATTGTATGAGTGATTTCGTAGCTGGTTTGACATGCATGCCTTTTCATGTTGGCGTATGGTTCCCTTGTTGTCAGTGGCATGGTTTTGTTGTGTTATGACAGTGGTTTTCAACCTAGTCTTTCCTTTTTCTAGACAACCATGGTGTGATGGGATTTTTTTCTTGATTTTGAGCTTTGGAATTGCCGGATGGTTTTGAAATCCGAGGCGGAGGTAGTCTTAGGAAAATTTCCAAAGACCTAGGAATCCCTTGACCAATTTTGGTGGGATACATAGTAAAGTTTGAGGGTGGAATATTGGTTTACGACATACTGATCCGATGTGGATTGCGTTAAGGCCAGAGAGACTGGTGTCTCGCTTTAGGGCCTAGTGATCCAGTGTGGATTGCAGTAAATCCTGAGAGACAAGGAGACGGAAAATTCCTCAAGGATAGTGATGGAGTTTGGAAGCGTTCCTAGCTCATTTTGGTTTTTTTTATCTCGGTGCCAATTTTGGTGAGATCACAGTTTGGTGAGGGTGGAGGTGGTTTAAACTATGGATTCCCTTGGTTTTTTTTGGATTGTTTTATCCATGAGATCCCACACTCATGCTTGGAATATGACACGAGGGTGATTGGTTGAAAGAAATATTTGGTTCAGCCATGTCTACGGTTTGGTGGTACGTGGAATTCCTGAACCTGGTCGGATTTTCTTATGTTTAATAAAAGATAATTTCTCTTGTTTTTGTACTTTTTAATATGTGACTTTAGTGGCTATTATTTCATTTCTATTTTCATGGTTTAATGTTGGTTATAAGCATGGTTCTATGAGAGGTTATTCTCATGGTTGTTTCATGTATTTAATTGTAATTGAGGGGATAATGGATTCAAGACCTAATTGATGTCAAAATAGTTAAGGGAAGAGGGTGATGATCATTCTAGTCAAGCCTCATATGAATTATCGGACATTTATTCTCCGAATTTATACGTGGTGATGTATGGAATTTGTGCAGCTATGATGCAAATTTACATTTGGAAAGATAGTCACCATATTGTCCATGAATTAATATTAGTTTATTTACTACCTGTATCTTTTCAAAATATATCAAATGTTTGCTATTGGAACTTGAAAGACGATTTTTGAAAATTAAGAAGCAATCTCTGTTGGAAAAGTTATAGGATCTGTCAATTTGTCATAATGGAAGCGATTTTTCTTTATATTCTAGCTTTGAATGACATTTTGTTTACTAATTTTTATTTTCACTCATTTTTTATATGGCACCATTTCTATGGAATTTATGCCTTACCACATTTCCTTTACAACATATGGTGCAATCGCTAGTATTATAATATTATAAATAATATAGTTAATACAATGAAAATTAAAGATGCAACTTTATATATTACTTTGTTTTTTTGGTTAATTTTTTTTTAAAAAAGATCGACCAAAATGTGTAAGTGTTATTATGTCACTTATGATTTTATAATAAAAAAATATGTCTTATTATATTTTAATACTCACAATTTTATATTTATGATTAAAAAAATATTATTTAAATATACCAAAAAAATCTTTATTTCTTATACCGTGAAGAAAAGCGAACTTAATAATTTGGAAACCATTTCCATACATAAAGAACTTTATTTCACAATTTGAGTTACATTACATAATGGGAAAGGGCGATATGATATGTAAAGAGATGATACCGCTATTCACGCAAAGCAAATGCTTAAGTTCAATGACTGAGAAAGCACGCTTTATTTACTTGGGAAGGAGTTAGTCTTCCTTCCTGATTTAATCAATCACTGCGGAGCAGTAGGGGAACGCTCTTGAAGACACTCGTTTCGACGGTGAGGCCCGAACAGAATCCATACAGAACTCCCGCATGCAATTCCTCTCCCATTATGGAACATCCATTCTGCAGAGACAACTTCCTTATCTCGTCCAAGATCAACAGCACGCACGCGTTCGACATGTTTCCGTATTCGATCAGTACTTTCCTCGTTGCTCTCAGTTTCTTGGGATCCAAATTCATCTTTCCCTTCACCTGATCCAGAATGGCAAGGGCTCCTGGCTGCGCGATCCAGAATAATTGGTTCTAGTCGGAGATTCTGAAGTGCTGGAAGGCGTCCACTAAACTCTTTTCTATATTGTTGGAGATGAGGCCCGGAAAGTCTTTGAGAAGGTGGAAGGTAAGGCCCACTTGTCTCAGGTGACCGTCGATGGCTCCACCGCTATCGAGAATAATGGTCTGCGCAGTCCATAAGAGCTCGAAATAGGGCTTCTCCATTTCCAGGATGGGATTGGCTCCCACAATGGTTGCAGATACACCGTCGCCGAAGAGTGGTTGGTCGACCATGCTCTCGAGGTGAGTGTCGGAGGGGCCACAAAAGGTACATGACTAGAACCCGAGCTCCCCAGTTATTCTCTGCCAGATATTTAGCAACGCGGAGAACCGTGTCTCCAGTGAAGCAACCCTGTTGGTACATCATGACTCTCTTAACGTTGGAGCAGAGACCCAGAAGCTTTGTTAGCTGATAGTTGGCTCCGTGCTTTGTTAGCTGTTAGCTTTGTTAGAAAATGAGATGAGTTGTTAAATGTGTAATTTCAACGCAGCCGAATACCACCAAACAAAACCACCTATCTAGTTCGCACCGCCTTTTGGCAAAGGCTGTTTTTCCTTGGAGCCCTCCGAACACTCTCACCTGCCGCCACGCGTCTCTTGTACGAACCCCCCAAAACCATTTTCCCCGGACAGTAAAGTTCGTTTGTTTTGCCCGAGGTTGGTGTGCGAACCTCGTTGGATCAGCCAAGTGATCTGGGCACGAAATCTCCGCCGTTGATCTCCGGAAGGTGCACGGGCCCATGTCAAATCGATTGTTGCATGGAGTGAATGATTTTTCCGTTGACCGCCGTAGTGGAATCAATGGTCTTTAATGTGTCTTCGTAGATATTAGGTGGAGGCTTTAATTTTGATTATGGGCATATGTCCCATATGGTATACGTTTCATGTTTTTTTTTACGGCACGTAAAGTTTTTTTTATGTGTTAGTTGTATGTTTTAATAGGCATGTTTTTATGTGTTAATTTTTTTATGTATGACACACGGGAAGAAAAATGTGTGTGTGTTCGCAGCAGCGAAATAGAACAGAGAGTTGTATGCACAATCATAAGGAACAGATTGTAATGCTCTTGTTAGGTATTGTAAAACAAAAGTGTAAGAAAACCATGTGTGGTTTTTGCACAAGCAGTGCATAAAGAAAATGGTGGTGTGTGTTCCTTTTTGTAACTCTGTAAGTTTTGTTTTTACAGCAGTATGTAAAAGTGTTTTACACCAGTAAATGTGAATGGAGGTTTTACAGCAGTAAAAGTTATTGGGAATTTTCCAGCAGTGTAAATTCTTATATGAAGACAGAGTGAATTTTTTTTGTTTTAATGAATAGAAATCTTTTATGGTGAAATACTCTGTTCCTCAGTAAAAAAATTAAGCTGTCTGTGCACAAGAAGATCCTGTGGAGGTAAAACAGAGCATTGCCTCTGTGTGTTTGAATTTATTTGGTTTTTGGTATTTTCTCCAATTAAAAATACCCAACAGTGGTATCAGAGCAAGGCTTAGGCTCTTTGTAGGAGACAAAGAAGCTGAAGGGAGAAGGTTGTTGCTGCAGCAAAACCTCTCAGGCAGACAGAAGACTCAGACAGCGAATGATTCAGGTATTCCCCAAAAGCATTTCTCTTGTTATTGCTGAAGACAGTTAGTTTTAAAAAAATCACAGTCAAGGATTTAAAACCATAGTTCAAGATGCAAGGAATGGCAAGCACAAGCATGGGTATGTTCAACACCCAGCTCCCACACTTTAATGGGAAGAACTATGACTACTGGTCTATAACCATGAGAGCTTTGTTCATCGCTCAAGATATATGGGAACTAGTAGAATATGGGTTTGAGGAACCAGCAGATGAAACTGAGTTCAATGCATTAACTCAGGGAGAGAAGGATCAGCTGAAGCTTAATAGGAAGAAGGATGCAAAGGCCATTGTCTTGTTGTATCAAGCAGTGGACCAGAGTATATTCCCAAGGATAGCAGCAGCTACAACATCACATGAAGCATGGCAAACTCTCAAGACAGCCTATCAAGGCATGGAGAGAGTGAAGACAGCAAAATTGCAAATGCTGAGAAAGGATTTTGAAAACTTGAACATGAAGGAGTCAGATAACATTGACTCATTCTTCACTCATGTGATTGGTGTAATCACACAAATGAGAACTCATGGAGAAACAATTGAAGATAGAAGAATAGTGGAGAAAATATTGAGGGTCTTACCCTCAAGGTTCGATGCCATAGTCACCACCATTGAAGAGACAAAGGATCTCTCAAAATATTCAGTTGATGAGCTACATGCATCACTGATAACTCATGAGCAGAGGTTGAGTAGGAATGAAAACTCATCCCTTGAGCAAGCCTTCAAGACCCAGATGTCCTTTGGAAGAGGAAGGGGTCAAGGAAGAGGAAACCGAAGAGGAAGAGGCAGAAGCCAGAACAGAGGTGGAAGGAACAGCCCATCAAATGCACAAGGAAGAGGCAGCAATCCAAATCAGAACCAAGGTCAAGGCAGCAACCAACAAAGAGAACAGTATCAGGCTCAAGTACAAAGGTATGATAAATCTAATGTTTAATGCTATTATTGCAAAAAGTATGGACATTATGCTAGTGATTGTAGAAAGAAACAACATGATATGAATAGCAGACAAAGTGCAAATGTTACAAGAGAAAACAGCAGTCAAGAAAATGTCCTGTTAGCTTGTAACATGGCTGAAACACATAGTGAAGACATATGGTTTTTAGACTCAGGTTGCAGCAACCATATGACAGGGAATATAGCCCTCTTTTCAGCCTTAAATCAGAATTTGAAATCAGAGGTCACACTAGGAACTGATTGTAAAGTGTCTGTTATGGGAAAAGGGGAGGTAAAAATATTTACAAAACAAGGAGAAAGGAAAACCATAGCAGATGTATACTATGTCCCCGGAATGAGATGTAACCTATTGAGTGTTGGACAACTTATCCAAAAGGGTTACAATGTTTACTTTGTAAATGATGTGTGCACCATCATGGACATACCACCCAGCAAAAGATGCATTGCTGAAGTGAAGATGACAAGGAACAGGATGTTTCCTCTCCGAATCCGGGCAGACATGAAAAACAAAAGGGAAATGGCAGCAGTCACCCAAGAGGCCTTCCAAAGCGTGCCAAAGGATGAGAACTGGTTATGGCACTTGAGATTCGGGCATCTAAATTTTGGAGGTCTAAACTTATTGAGCAGAAAAGGAATGGTAAAGGGATTACCATTGATAGAGAAGCTGGACAGCCTTTGTGAAGGTTGTATATTGGGCAAACAACATAGAGAGAGTTTTCCATCAGGGAAAAGCATAAGGGCAAAGGCACCCTTAGAGATTATCCACTCAGATTTGTGTGGACCAATGCAAGCTCCATCATTAGCTGGCAGCCTATATTTCTTGACATTCATTGATGATTTTACAAGAAAGACTTGGATATATTTCCTCAAGAACAAAAGTGAAGTCTTTGAGAAATTCCAAAACTTCAAAGCACTTGTGGAGAACCAAAGTGGGCTGCACATAAAAGTATTGAGAACTGATAGAGGAGGTGAGTATATCTCCAATGAATTCCTAAAGTTTTGTAGAGAAAATGGAATTCATAAACAGTTTACAACTCGGTACACCCCACAGCAAAATGGAGTTGCTGAAAGGAAGAACAGAACCATCATGGAGATGGCAAGGAGCATGTTGAAGGCAAAGCATTTGCCAAATGAGTATTGGGCTGAAGCTGTACATTGTGCAGTGTATATTCTGAACAGGTGTCCTACAAAGGCAGTCATGAACAAAGTGCCAGAAGAGGCATGGAGTGGGAGAAAGCAAGGAGTCACCCACATGAGAGTTTTTGGGTGTGTGGCCTATGCACACATTCCGGATCAGCTAAGGAGGAAGTTGGACAGCAAAGGGGAGAAATGCATCTTCATTGGATACAGTGAGGAATCCAAAGCCTACAGGCTGTACATTCCATCTACCAAGAAGTTCTTTGTCAGCAGGGATGTTCAATTCATTGAAGAGGAAGCTTGGGATGGAAGCATAGAGAAAACAGTGAACATTAAAAGCTGTTTGTCTCATGATGAGGATGAAGAGGAGGTGGCTGAAATGAATCCCCAAACAGCAGCACCAACACAAGGACAGCAAGGTACACCATTGAGGATCAATGAGAGTGCTTCTCCAAGCACACCACAAGGAGGAAACTCAAGTGCATCTTCAAGCACTTGCACACCAAGTGAAAGAGGTAAGAAGTTTAGAAATCTAAGTGACATTTATGATGAGGGAATGAATTCCTTATTTGCCTTGTATTGTCATGTTGATGATCCTATCCATTTTGAAGAAGCTATTAAAGATAGGAAATGGATAGAAGCTATGGATGAGGAGATGAATGCCATAGAGAGAAACAAAACATGGGATTTGGTTGAGTTACCAAAAGGCAAAGAAGTCATTGGTGTGAAATGGGTCTACAAGACCAAAAGCAATGCTGAAGGCAAGATAGAAAGGCACAAGGCAAGGCTGGTTGTCAAGGGGTACAAGCAGCAGTATGGGAGAGATTATGAGGAGACTTTCGCCCCGGTTGCAAGAATGGAAACCGTGAGAGCAGTGTTGTCCATAGCAGCTCAAAACAAATGGAAAGTCTACCAAATGGATGTGAAATCAGCATTCCTAAATGGAGTGTTAATGGAAGAGGTCTATGTGGAACAGCCTCTCGGATATGAGAAGAAAGGAGAAGAGCACAAAGTGTGCAAATTGAAGAAAGCTCTTTATGGGCTGAAGCAAGCGCCAAGAGCATGGTACAACAGGGTAGATTCATATCTATTGGAGAATGAATTTGACAAATGTGAAGGAGAACCCACAGTCTACATCAAGGAAAAGGATGGTAAAATTTTAATTGTTGTCTTGTATGTAGATGATGTTATTTTCACTGGAAATGATATTTATCTTATTGAGAATTTTAAATCAGTCATGAAGAATGAATTTGAAATGACTGACATGGGTTTCTTGAGATACTTCTTAGGCATAGAAGTAGATCAAAATGAAAAAGGAATTTTTATATCTCAAGCAAGATATGTAAATCAAGTTTTGGGCAGATTTAACATGCAAGAATGCAAGGCAGCCATCACTCCCACAATGATGGGATTAAAACTCAGCAGAGAGGACAGCAGCAAGGATTTTGATCCTAGCCTGTACAAAAGCATTGTGGGCAGCCTTATGTATTTAACAGCAACTAGGCCTGATATTATGTATGCTGTTAGTTTGATTTCCAGGTTCATGGAGAGGCCAAAGGAGGCACATTGGCAGGCAGCAAAGAGAATTTTGAGGTATGTCAAAGGTACCAAAATGTTTGGAATTCTATATCATGCCTCAGAAAGTTCAGATTTAATTGGATACACTGATAGCGATTGGGCTGGAAGTGTAGATGATCGGAAGAGCACTTCCGGTTATGTTTTTAACATGGGTTTAGGAGCCATTTCATGGGCTTCTAAGAAGCAGTCCATTGTAGCATTATCTACAGCAGAGGCAAAATATGTGGCAGCGACAGCAGCAGCATGTCAGGCAGTATGGATGAGAAGAATGTTGAGAAGCTTAGGCCAGGAGCAGGCAAAAGCGACAGTGGTCTTTTGTGACAATAGCTCAGCTATTGCTTTGTCAAAGAATTCAGTGTTTCATAAGAGAACGAAACACATCGACACAAGGTTTCACTACATCAGAGAGTTAGTGAACAATGGAGAAATTGTCTTAGAACATTGCAGGACCCAGGAACAGGTTGCAGACATCTTGACAAAGCCACTGGTTCAGAAGAGTTTCGAATTTTTGAGGAAGTGTCTGGGTATGACAGAATGCCTAGCTGTTGAAATTAAAGGGGAGTGTTAAATGTGTAATTTCAACGCAGCCGAATACCACCAAACAAAACCACCTATCTTGTTCGCACCGCCTTTTGGCAAAGGCTGTTTTTCCTTGGAGCCCTCCGAACACTCTCACCTGCCGCCACGCGTCTCTTGTACGAACCCCCCAAAACCATTTTCCCCGGACAGTAAAGTTCGTTTGTTTTGCCCGAGGTTGGTGTGCGAACCTCGTTGGATCAGCCAAGTGATCTGGGCACGAAATCTCCGCCGTTGATCTCCGGAAGGTGCACGGGCCCATGTCAAATCGATTGTTGCATGGAGTGAATGATTTTTCCGTTGACCGCCGTAGTGGAATCAATGGTCTTTAATGTGTCTTCGTAGATATTAGGTGGAGGCTTTAATTTTGATTATGGGCATATGTCCCATATGGTATACGTTTCATGTTTTTTTTTACGGCACGTAAAGTTTTTTTTATGTGTGTTAGTTGTATGTTTTAATAGGCATGTTTTTATGTGTTAATTTTTTTATGTATGACACACGGGAAGAAAAATGTGTGTGTGTTCGCAGCAGCGAAATAGAACAGAGAGTTGTATGCACAATCATAAGGAACAGATTGTAATGCTCTTGTTAGGTATTGTAAAACAAAAGTGTAAGAAAACCATGTGTGGTTTTTGCACAAGCAGTGCATAAAGAAAATGGTGGTGCGTGTTCCTTTTTGTAACTCTGTAAGTTTTGTTTTTACAGCAGTATGTAAAAGTGTTTTACACCAGTAAATGTGAATGGAGGTTTTACAGCAGTAAAAGTTATTGGGAATTTTCCAGCAGTGTAAATTCTTATATGAAGACAGAGTGAATTTTTTTTGTTTTAATGAATAGAAATCTTTTATGGTGAAATACTCTGTTCCTCAGTAAAAAAATTAAGCTGTCTGTGCACAAGAAGATCCTGTGGAGGTAAAACAGAGCATTGCCTCTGTGTGTTTGAATTTATTTGGTTTTTGGTATTTTCTCCAATTAAAAATACCCAACATGAGTGATCTTGGATTTGCGCTGCCCCCATTCCTTGATGGCCTTGCCAGTGTGTTTCCTTTCCCAGCTTGGGCACCTCCACCACAACCATGTCCTGCCGTGCATCCAACTTCAGTACAATGTAGTCACATAGATTGGGATTCACCTTTAGAATCTCCTCCGTCAAGTACATATATCTCTTCTTTATTCCTGATTTGTCGCCTGCAAGAAGAAGTTCAAACACACACATGAGCGACATTATAATTCTATTTCTGATCAATGTTATCATCACATATGATTTAAACGACTCATACTGAGGTGGAAATTGAGAGTAGATGGGATTTAGTTCTTACACATTCGC
This sequence comes from Pinus tabuliformis, assembly GCA_031772625.1. Taxonomy (NCBI): domain Eukaryota; kingdom Viridiplantae; phylum Streptophyta; class Pinopsida; order Pinales; family Pinaceae; genus Pinus; species Pinus tabuliformis. The sequence goes on along the minus strand of CM062810.1, from coordinate 852,200,775 downwards.
TCGAATTTGTGGTTTGAGCTCTGTCATATGCTCGTTGTTGGTGACGCGGAAGTAGTAATGGTTGGGAATTTATGGTAATTCCAAACAAATTATTGAACAGAGAATAATACAAATTGTTTAGAGAATAGAGTTTTAACAACACACATAAAACCTTTATATTCATTAATAAAGACTTCCTGTTACAAAAGGATTTTCCTCTTAATGGGATAACAACCAGAAACTGCTTCAGATGCAGTTCCAAAAAACTTTCAGTGTCTCAACTTGAAAACTTTACACTGTTGTGTGTAAAAGTTTTCTTTTTACATTCACTGCTTTGTGAGAACTTTTTCTTTACTCACTCCTTGCTCATGAGCTACTGCGTTTCACTTCGTCTTCTCAATAAAAACAAATTACACTCACGTTGCTGCGCATATGCATTTCATTGCATTTTCGACGAACAACAAATACATTCGCACTGCGTGCTCCCCTTCATTTCTCAAAATGAACAACAAATAGAAACATTACATTCACTTATTGAATGAACAACAAAACAGGGCATTCGCTGCTGCGTACATTCCCTTCCATTCACTCTTCTATGCTATTGCGTTTTTTTTTCACCTTACATTATATTTCACTTGCGCTGCTGCACATTCCCTTCCTGTTTTCTCTCAACGAGCAACCACAAAACATAACACACGCTGCTGCGTGCTCCCTCTCATTTTTCAATGAACAACTACACTATTACAATCGTACTGTCGTCCATAATTTTTTTTTCTTGGCGCTGATGCGTCTACCCTCCTTACATTGCATATACAAATGCAACTAAAAACTAAAACATAACAATACGTTTTCCTATGCCATACTCCCGTAATCAATAAAATTAAAAAACTTACCTACATTTACCAACCCCGTAGTAAATTTCATTAAATTACTTTGCTGACAAAACCGACAGTCAACAGGAATTCACTTCACGTCAAGTTCATGAATTACTCCATGGTGCAGGTCTGTACGCAACCATTGATTTCATCGGACGGTTGTCAAACCATATCATGCGGCCCTTCTGACTGATCTTTATGCTTTGGGGAACGGCTGTTTTGGAACAGTGGCTCCGGGCATGTGTCAGTAGCTGGATGTGATCGCTGCCCCTCCAAGGAATACCACTGCTTGGTGAAAAGCAGTGCGACAAGAGACTGGCCGTTTCCAAAAACTGTTTATGGTCGCTGGCGCTGCACGGCAGTTGAAATTACAATTTCAACACTCCCCTTTAGTTTCAACTGTTAATATAGTTCAGCAAGGATTTCATAAGAACCCGTTCACTCATAGCTTCAGCGATAATGATGAAGAATTACAGGCTCCCCCTCATTGTATGCATCGTCTCTTTTTGGCAGAGTCTTCTAAAAAAAACTTAGATTCGTTGGAGAGCTCAAGGGACTTTCAAATTGTATTCCCTTCCTTCTCCATACTTGTGTAACTTTCTTCTTTTGCATGGTTCTAGCTTGTGTAAGAGCCCATGTTAAGTTACAATCACGTGCCATATGACCAATGTTATGACACTTGAAGCATTCTACATTGTTCATGAATAAGATTTCATGATTTCTTCCTGTAAAATTGTTTCTTGGAGGTTGTCGGAGACTATAACATCTATCTCTATGAGATGCTTTACAGTGTTTTGCCATATGACCAAAGTTTGAACAAGAATAACAATAACCAAAAAATGAACTTTGGTACCTGGGAGATGGAGGTTTCCTTGATGTACTTCTGAAGCCTTTCTGCCTTGAGATCCTTTGATGATAACCATTGCCTCTTGCCTCTTTGATATCATCTACATTTCTTTTTGGAGTTGGTTTTCTACTTGGAGCAATATTTCTTCTATTGTAGCCTTGATTTTTCTCCTTGCCTTTGCTGGAACTAGGAGCATCACAATTTCTTTCTGGCTTCTTCACATCTCTTTTGCTTAAAGCATTTTCATTCTTGTTTGAGGGTTCACCTGCATACTCGAGTCCTGATTTATCAGATGGACATCTGTGATAGCTGAGCATGTCATCCAAGGCTTGAGAGCTCTTCATGATTTTGTTCATCCCTTCAACCTTTTTTCTGAGGAGGACAATCTCTTCTTCCAATCTTTCACACTCATTATTCTTCTTTGCAAGTTGTTCCTCAGTTTCTTCCTTGCTACGAGTAGCTTCAACTGCTACTATTTTAAGGGAGATGATATCTGACTTCATTTTGAAGATTTCTTCATTCTTTGCTTGACTGCTCTCCATTTTCTTCTCAGCTCCTTGTGCCTGTTTCTTAGCTTCTTGTAATTGAGACTTAAGGGAGGAGACCTCTACCTTGTACTGACCAATCTCTTCTTCAAGTTTGTTCACGCTCTTGTGCCTTTGTTCAAGTTGACTTGACAAGGTATTTTCCTGCTTCTTTGCTTTATTCAATTGATTTGTCATGGATATGACTTCTTCATGATGCTTCCTTTTGCTTTGATGAAATTCCTTCTTAAGCTTGGCAAGCTCTTCATCCCTTTCTTGTACTTGAAGCTTGATGAGGTCAACTTTCTTCCTTGTTTGATCTTGGTTACCAATTGGAGCTATCTTCTTAAGTGCCTCATTTTCCTTTTTCAAATTGTTAATCTCTTCCATGGTAGTCATAAGTTGAGCGAGGAGTTCTTCTACAAAGTCCTTTTCATTCTTTTCATCTTCTAGGTCTGCTTCAGCCTTGATGTCATCATTCTCATTTTCAGCTTCTATGATGGGTTCAGGATCTCCTTTTTGATTGATGGTCATGGTCAGTGCTCCTTTTGAGTGAAGGTCATGAAGTTTGTCCCATATATCCTTTGCTGATGAATGTTTTCCTAGATTCTTCTTTACAGAATCAGGTAGCCCATTCAAGATTGTCTTTGTTGCTTTTGCATTGTACTCCTTGGATTCTCTATCCATCCTGCTATCATCAATCACTGATTCCCAAATTTCAATCCCTTGAGACTGTAAGAAAGTCCTCATTTTTGCTTCCCATATATTAAAGTTCCCATTGAACCTTGGAGCCTCATCAAATTGATTGACTTCTATTTTAGTAGTAGAGGGAGACACATCCTTAGGAGGATTGGAGACTTTCTTCCTTGACCTCGCCATTTGTGTTCTAGCACTCTTAACTATGCTTCAAAATACTTGACTGTGTATTTAAATAATTGATTGTCTTCAGAAGTAACACAAAAACTGAGTTGAGAAATACCTTGGATTTTTTCTTGACTGAGTCTTCACTCTGCCGGAGAAGCTGCTGCAGCAAGAAATCCTTCCTTCAGCTTCTTTTACACCCTCAAAGACCCTGGACAAGCTCTGATACCATGTTGGGAATTTTTGGTAATTCCAAACAAATTACTGAACAGAGAATAATACTCTGTTTTTAGCACAGTGGAACAAAAAAAAATTGTTTCCAGAACAGAGTTTTAACAACACACATAAAAGGATTTCTACGCATTAATAAATACTGCCTGTTACAAAAGGATCTTCCTCTTAACAGAGGGATAACAACCAAACACTGCTTCAGATGCAGTTCCAAAAAACGTTCGTTGTCTCAGCTTGAAAACTTTACACTGTTGTGTGTAAAAGTTTTCTTTTTACATTCACTACTGTGTGAGAACTTTTTCTTTACTCACTCCTTGCTCACGCGCTGCTGCGTTTCACTTCGTCTTCTCAACAAAAACAAATTACACTCGCGCTGCTGCGCATATGCATTTCATTGCATTTTCAACGAACAACAAATACATTCGCACTGCGTGCTCCCCTTCGTTTCTCAAAATGAACAACAAACAGAAACATTACATTCGCTTATTCAATGAACAACAAAACAGGGCATTCGCTGCTGCGTACATTCCCTTTCATTCACTCTTCTATGCTGTTGCATTTTTTTTTTCACCTTACATTATATTTCACTTGCGCTGCTACGCATTCCCTTCCTGTTTTCTCTCAACGAGCAACCACAAAACATAACAAACGCTGTTGCGTGCTCCCTCTCATTTTTCAATGAACAACTACACCATTACAATCGCACTGCTGTGCATAAATTTTTTTTCTTGGCGTTACTGCGTCTACTCTCCTTACATTGCATATGCAACTGCAACTAAAAACTAAAACATAACAATATGTTTTCCTATGCCATACTCCCGTAATTAATAAAATTAAAAAACTTACCTACATTTACCAACCCCGTAGTAAATTTCATTAAATTACTTTGCTGACAAAACCAGCGGTCAATAGGAATTCACTTCACGTCAAGTTCATGAATTAATCCATGGTGCAGGTCTGTACGCAACCGTTGATTTCATCGGACGGTTGTCAAACTATATCACGCGGTGCTTCTGACTGATCTTTATGCTCCGGGGAATGGCTGTTTTGGAACAGTGGCTCCGGGCACATGTCAGCAGCTGGATGTGATCGCTGGCCCTCCAAGGAATACCACTGCTTGGTGAAAAGTGGTGCGATAAGAGACTGGCGGTTTCCAAAAACTGTTTATGGTCGCTAGCACTGCACGACAGTTGAAATTACAATTTCAACAGTAATTTGGGTAACTGCTATGGTCCATGACATGGGGGGAGGGGAGGAGAGAGTTGGGGGTCGGCAGTGCCGATAGTGAGGATGGTGGTGGGGCCATCTGCCCTCCTAGCCTTCCTGAATGCCTCTAAATCCAAACCTAAATTTCCAGTCATGTTTTCTTGCTCGCCCACTGTTCTGGTGTAATAATTAAGCAACAAAGAGGCAAGATTTATGTGAGATTAGTAGGTGCTTGCTTCCATGAAGGATGTTGGAGTGAGTATGAAAATTTTATTATATAGCGCGAGGTCCAGCAAGCACTGGCGTGGCCCCCAACTCCATTTCCAAATAAGGACCGTGGTCCAAGATGTGGAGCAAAGAAAGGAAGATGGAGATAATTCATGTGCAGGTTAAGGTGCGAATGTAATGCACGTGCGAGGAGAGGAGAGTTGCATGGAGAAAGATGCATGCGCCGTAGCGAGTCATAATTGTTTAAATAAGACCAACAAGTCATGGAGAGAGATGACGGACTCGGACTCGATGTGCATTCTCCTCCAACGTTCTCTTGTTATTGTTGTGATACAAACATTGATGTACCACATTTTCAATTCCATTTCTGTGGAAAGAGTCGTGCAGTCCTAATAGTGTGCTTCTCTTAGTAAACATTTTCAACTGTGAGTTGTATATTCTTCTTCTGTTTATGCATAAATCCTTCCCGCAGATGTATGCGAGGACGGATAAACAATGTCATCATTCCGTAAATATTGCATTTTAGTGACTTAAAGCAATCATGGTATATATATATATATATATATATATATATATATATATATATATATCAACCTAACACGGTATAAACATCACTATACCATATATTAACATCATTGTAAACCTGCCAACGTATAAAACAATGCATACAACAAATAAGAAATGAATCTTGAAGATGATTTTCAAGAATGGCAGATTTTCTCTGGCTTGGTTCCACCAAATGATGTGAATGTTTTTGATCTTTAGACTTTTCGTCGAAGGGAATTTGATATATCCTTTGACTAGGAAGGTACACCTATTTCTATTTCCGATGATGATGTAGAAGAAGCTATTAATTTTGTAAGGAATGGAAAATCAAAAGGTGATATTATTGACCTTTCAAATAGAAAATTTGCATCTCTAGATTCATTATCAGAAAAACAACGTCTTTCTTTTAAATTGTTTTAAGTCACTTTGCTGAATATGAGATTCATGAAGCTATTCTTATGATTTTTTAGAGCACTGTAGGCACTCGAAAGTATTTCCTTATCCATTGTATTTTTGAAGATCATTTTAATTTTTCAAGTAATGGAAGAAGCCCTTTGTTTCTTCTTTCTCTAAGATGAATAGTTTCTTTTAATATACATGCAAAAACAATACACTCAACTCTAAAAGTTCCAATTAAAGAAATGAAACCACTACAAGGTAGTCACTAGTAGTATTCCAATAAGAAATGAGACATATTAGATATATATTCATTGATGAAATGAACCTTCTAGGATCAAGGTTTTTTATGCAAATAGATGCTTAATTACAAGAAGCATTTCCATAGAAAAAAGAATTGTCCTTTTGGTGGCAGATTCATCATCCTTGTGGGCGACTTTGACCAGTTACCGCTTGTGAGAGATAAGACTTTGTATGCAGGTAATACAACAAGGAAATTCTTCTGGAACAAATTCAACATTGTTTTCACTCTTGACACAATCTTTTTCCAACAAGAGAATAATGAGAAACAATCTTGTTTTCATAGAGTCCTCAATAACATAAGAAATGCAAAACCTATTCTTGAAGATTGGGAGTTTCTTATGTCACAGGCTGATATGACGTTGCATATTAGATAAAGGGATTTATTTAATGTAGTAGTTCACATGTTTCCAACAAATAATTTGGTCTCCTTCCATAACAGGCATATGTTAAAATCATTAAATTCTGCAATTGCATGATTTATTCCTGAGCATTCAAGGCGTTCATAAATCATTGGTGTTGATGATGATCAATTAGACCATGAAGTTTTGTTGTGTCGTGGTCAATGTGTTATGTTGACATGTAATTTATGGGTTGAAGCTGGCTTGGTGAATGGTGCACTTGGTTATGTTAAGGATATATTTTATACGCCTACCTCTAAGCCACCTCAGCTTCCAATGTTCACAACTGTTGTTTTTGATAAGTATGTTGGTGTTCCATTTGATGCAAGAAATCCAAACATTGTGCCTATCACACCAGTGATAAGAGGAAATCGAAAACAAATTCTTTTGAAGATGGCATGGGCTCTTACAATCCATAAATCATGGGGATTGACTTTAGAACGGGCATCAGTTGATATCTAGAATAAAGAGCAGCAAGGCCTAACCTTCACACCCATATCAATAGTGAAATCAATCGATGGTTTACACATTGCACCACCTTTTTCTTTTCAACATTATGCCAAGATGAAATATAGTGCATATGTTACAATTAGGAAGAAAGAAGAGGAGCGATTTAAGTCCATATCGCTATGACATACAACTAATAACATTGTGACCTTTTTATAGAATGTTTTTTGAATTTATTTTATTATCCTCTTGATTTAATTTTAATATAGTAATCATTTTCATATATTTATGAGATTAATACATTCATCATAATCATAGTAATATTTGAGAAATTTGTTTACATCGTTTTTCAAGTTGTTCAATTTACTTAAAAAAATTTAAGTGGTTATTGTTCTTTTGTTCACAACAAACCATTCAGACATAAACAACAAGTTATATGAACCAATCATTCAAAACAAATTTTATAAATGGTTCATATTAATATTAATATTGTGGATTCATATTACATTATGAAATGAAAAATGGAGGTTTTGAATATTCATTTTTTGAATATTGGCCACAGTTTTATTCTATTTCCATGGTTTTATCGATTGTATTGCGAAATGAGGTTTATATTTGTAGAAATTTTTATATCATTTGGTTCATGTAACATTAGATTATTTTATAGCATAAGATTTACAAGATTAAGTTTTTTAACATAAATAAAAATGGGATGTTATGTTTTATGTATATATATCTATATATGTGTATGCTTATTTGTTTGTGCATGTGTGTATTAATTTTTCTTTTGTTGTTTTGTCTTTCAAATGCAGATATGGACAATAATGATGTCATCTATTATGCCAGAACAATGTGCAATATTGTTGGAGCGATAAGTTTTCTTTCATATCTTCGGAACAAGTTTGATAGAAAACATGGGTTCCATCATGCTTTTATTGATGAGCATTTTCGTGTGCTATATGAAACAAAAAAAATGTAAAATACTTGTTACATGTTGGAAATAATACTGAGAGGTGGGGGGGGGGGGGGGGGTGAATCAGTATTATCAAATCAAACACCTTTTCATTTTCATACTCAGATATATATACGCTACTTCAGTTATGGTAACCCGTGTATATAAGCAACTGTGTCTAAAGCAACTAGCGTATATCCAGTAAACTTATGATTCAGTTAATCCATTAAATGTTGATCTTTAATTAGTGCATCAGAACATCATTAACCATAAGAACAGTAAACAGGTGCAGTAAAACAGAACAGATCATCATACACATGAACACAAGATATAAGGTGGAAACCCAATGTGGGTGAAAACCACCTGCTACAATTCGTCTCTATCTTCTTCTAATAAGAAACTTCTTTTTACAATATTTTTGTACTGGTGCAGTCTTATACCAGTACGCAGGCTTCTACCCACAGAAAGCTACAACCTTCTCTCGTTCTCCAGCTTCTCCTGGAAGAGAGCTACAACCCCCTTAGCTCTTGTACTAGCTAATGTACTAGTACATAGGTGCTAACCTACAGAAGGCTACAACCTTCTCTTTTCTTCTAGGGACTACATTTCATAAATTTTCAGACTGGATCCATGAATAACATCAAATGTATATGCATCAACCAATCTCCTTTGCACCAAACAAAACTGAATCAAACAATCACTTCTTTGAATGCTGTAACCAGAAAACAGTAACAGTAACCAAAATCCAACCCTGAACCTAGAACACTGTAGTAATAAATAAAAGTAGCTAAACATATTTTATGAGACATACACTACTTCAATATTTAGAACATGCATGCATACACTTCTGTATTAAGGTAAACCTGTGTATATGCTGTTTTGAATTACTGAACCTGTGTGTATACGCGCCTTTGCTATGTCGGACCTGCGTACAGATCTATAAAAGATAATTTATCCTTTTCAATTATTCAGACATTAGTTATACCCAGATTATCAGATTTGTAGATCAAGTCATGCGCCAAATATATTAGATCAAAATCACACAAAGATACTTCTCTTCAAGCCTTAAGATCTTGACCCATCAATAGAACTTATCCTTCTTCTAGCACTCAGGTTCCTCTTTGGTTCAGATCCAGCTATGCACCATAACCCAATGACTAGTGTTCTAGATCTTGCTCTTCATAAGATATTCAATGCTTGAGTGCCTTTTCCTAATGATCTCCTTCCCCTTTTATAGTCATAGGCCTTACTCAATACCATGGTCCAAAACCACTTAGAACCAATACCTGGGTCCAAATACCTGGGTTCAACACTTTAGACGAGATACCATGGTCCAAAACCATAGGTCCAAATACCAAGGACCAAATACCATGGACTAAAATGAGTTTTCTCACATGTACGCGCTTTTCCGTGCATGAAAGTGCGTGCATACGCATACGCGACTTTTGATCGGTGATCCCACGTGTATACGTGCCTTGGTTAAGTGGAAGCTGCGTATATCTCTTTTTCCTTTATTCTGAGCCAAGTATTAGCAATTTATCATTATCAATTTTTATATATAGATTGATATCTGCTGATCCTTTTGAAAAACCTTGTTGATGGAGGTATTTGTCCAGATGATAATACCAAGCCCTTGGAGCCTATTTAAGACCATAGAGTGCCTTCTTAAGTCTGCATACAAGTTTTGGATCATTTCCAAGGATGAATCCATTTGGTTGCTCAATATACACTTCTTCTTCTAAGTCTCCATTTAAAAAGGTAGATTTCACATCCATTTGATATACTTTGAACTTTTGAAAGCTAGAAAGAGCAAGGAACATTCTTATGGCTTCAAGTCTAGCAACCGGTGCAAAAGTTTCTTCAAAGTCTATACCTTCTTGTTGAGCATACCCTTTACAAACAAGTCTGGCCTTGTTTCTAATAACATCTCCATTTTCATTCAACTTGTTTTTGAATATCCATTTGGTCCCTATGACATTCTTATCATTAGGTCTAGGAACCAATTCCCAAGTGTTATTCTTTTCAATCTGCTCAAGTTCTTCATTCATGGCCTTGACCCAGCATTCATCTTTGCATGCTTCACTTACATTTCATGGTTCAATAGAGGAGATCAATGCTAGAGAGCTTGAAACTTCTGTTATAGCTCTTCTTGTTTGAACACTTGCCTCTTTCTGCCCCAAAATTTGGGTCTCTGGATGATTCTTCTGTACGTACCTGAATGGTGTCTTTTCTTCTACCCTTATCTGTTCTTCTGGTACCTCATAGGTTTCTTCTTCATCATTAGTCTGATTTGAAGTTGAAGGATAGTCCTCTTAATCTTCAAAATATTCGGTTTTTATCTTCTTTGGATTGTTGCCTGCTTCATCAACCACTACATCAATACTTTCAACAATTTTTCCAAGTCTTTTATTGTAACACTTATATCCTTTACTTCAGGAAGAGTAACCAAGGAGAATGCCTTCATCTGCTCTAGGTTCAAACTTGCCAAGATTTTCATCAGTCCTTTTGATGTAACATTTGCTTCCAAAAACTTTGAAGTATTTTACCGTAGGAGTCTTACCATACCAAAGTTCATGAGGAGTTTGAGTGTTGTTTACCCAAACGTTTGTTTTGTTGAGAATAGTAATGGCAACAAATGCAGCTTCACCCCAGAAGGTTGCAGGAGTTCTAGATTCATCAAGCATAGCACGAGCCATTTGTTGAACCGTTCTATTCATCCTTTCCACTACTCCATTTTGTTGAGGAGTCCTTGCAGTAGAGAATTCCCTTCTTATTCCATGTTCTTCAAAAAAGTCAAAAAATTCATCCGAGGTAAATTCCCCTCCTCGATCAGACCTGAGGCATTTGATTTTGCGATCTGATTCATTTTCAACCAAGGCTTTGAAAGCTTTGAACTTTTCGAAAGCTTCGTCTTTATGCTTTAGAAGTCCTATCCAATACATCTTGGAAAAGTCGTCAATGAACAATACAAAGTATTCTTCTCCTCGAGGTGACTTTTTCTTGGATGAACCACATAAATCAGTATGGACAAGTTCAAGTGGCTTACTAGTTGATCCTTCCTTCTCAGGGAAATTAGTTCTGGTTTGCTTACCAAACTGACATGATTTGCATATTGTATTGTCTAGAATTCTGATGTCAGGGAGATCACAAACCACCTGATATTTGTATGCTTTCCTTATTTGAGGGAAGCTAAGATGCCCCAATCTTCTGTGCCATAGCCAGTTTTCATCATTTTTGCTTAGATAGCATTGTTGTTTTCCTCCCTTGAGTATGTATAAATTATTTTGAGTTCTTATGCCTTTGATCACTGTTTCTCCTGTATCAAGCTCACGAACAATACATCCATTTGATCGAAATATTACCTCATTTCCTTGATCACACATTTGGCTAACACTCAATAGATTATGCTTTAAGCCACACATTTGACTAACACTCAATAGATTACGCTTTAAGCCATCAACATACATAACATTTCTAGCTTTGACTTTTTCTTTCAAAATAATAGAACCTTTACCTTTTATGAGTGCAGGTGTGTCATTTCTGAATGAGACCTTCCTTTCCTTTTCTAAGGCACTATATGACTGAAGTTTTTCTTTATCACCTGTCATATGTTTCGAGCATCCACTGTCGATGTACCACTAATTCTCCTGTCCTTCCACATATAAGGCTATACCACATCTTTCTGGTTGTGGTTTTTTCTTTCTCCATGTTTTGGGACCCAATGAAGCTTGCTCCTTCTGAGATGTTTGCCGAAACTGACTCCTGCATTCAAAATCTTCATGACCGAAGTTGTTACAAATAGAGCATTCTATTTCATTTTCAAGAGCAGAAAAGTTATTGTAAGTCTTCTTCCTGATCCCAGTCACACTCCTTTGATTTCGTGCTTCTCGAGTCATGATGGTCTTGTAGGCAACACATTGAGCGGCTTTGTGTCCAAAATTATGACATAAAAAATATCGGTCATTAAAGAAATTCCTGCGATTATCAAATCTACCGTCCAGGTGATTGTAGTTTCCATTGATATTCATTCTTGAGGCAAATTGAGAATGATTTAAATGCGGTTGGTTTTAGTTTTTATGCTCTTAACTTGCAAGACGATACCAGAATACCAAATATGCGAAGAAATATACCTAGAACATAGAACAGTGAGAAACAACAACAAGTATTTTATTATTCAGAAAGCAATGTTCACTTGCCTCTTTGAGGGGGCAACCTCTAATAGAGCAGAGCTCGATTACAAAATAAGACATCATGCTCCTCTTAGGGAGTCTCTATCCTTTATATATGATTCATACATGCAATACCATGGTTCTTATTAATACCATCTATCTAATACCATGGCCCCTTTGCAACTAACTGTGGTCCCGTCATTAAATGCGGGTTAACCACTTACAATTATTAATATGGGCTTTGTTGACTCTTTACTTAACTATAACTATGACTCGATCCTACTACACAAATAAGGGGGTTAGGGTGGGACCTTAACATGCCCTCCCCCATAAGAATAGACTTGTCCTCAAGGCTGAAGCTGCAGAAACTGCTGAAGAATAGTGGCTGGTTCCCAGGTTGCATCTTTCGGAGACATGTCTTTCCACTTGACGAGGACTTCCTTGATCATGCGACCACGCAGGTGCCGTTCGCGTGTGTCCAGGACCCGTTCAGGTTGGAGCCAGATTGACCCTTCTTCATCCAGTTCAGGTAGACTGGTTTGAATTCTGCAGTTGTTCCCAATCACTTTCTTGAGGCATGAGACATGGAAAAATCTATGGATTTTTGCAGTGGGTGGCAAAGCTAGCTTGTAGGCCACTTCTCCAATGCACTGAAGTACTTGATACAATCCGTAGAATTTTGGAGATAGTTTCTGACACCCCTTGTCTTTGAGTGATGTTTGCTTATATGGTTGAAGCCCAAAAATACCTGATGTCCTTCTTTAAATTGGCATTCTAATGATCTACCTGTTGCTTCATGCGGTTTTGAGCTTGATGAAGATTCTCTTTAAGATGGGCGAGCATGGTTGTGCGGTTTTATAGGAGTTGATCCACTGCTTGTACGTTTGAGAACCCATTGATATAAGAAGTAGGGGAAGGAGGGATTTGACCATAAACTGCTTCATATGGAGTCATTTTGGTGGTGGCATGATAGTTGGTGTTATACCACCATTCAGTTAGAGGTAAACATTGTACCCAGAGATGTTTCGTTTTTGAAGTGAAACACCTAAGGTAGGTTTCCAGACATTTGTTGACTGCTTCAGTTTGACCATCAGTTTGTGGATGATAGGAAGTACTGAGCTTTAGTTGGGTATCTTGTATCTTGAAGAGTTCCTGCAAAAAATTACTGGTGAAGACCGGGTCACGATCAGACACAATGGAAGTGGGCATGCCGTGCAATTTGAAGATCTGATCCATGAAATATTGAGCGACCAAAGTTGGTGTAAAAGGGTGGGGTAGGGATAAAAAATGAGCATACTTAGAAAGTCTGTCCACCACCACCATGATGACTGACTTGTTTCCTGACTTTGGAAGACCTGTAATTAAATCCATAGAAACCTCCATCCATATTGATGTCGGGATGGGTATTGGTTGTAATGTTCCTGGTGCTTTGGCAGTCTCTCCTTTGTGGTGTTGACAGACGTCACATTCCGCTACAAAAGTAAGAATTTCCATTTTCATTCTTGTCCAAAAAAATGATCTTCGAGTGTAAGCATACGTCTTCTGAAAGCCTGAATGTCCTGCAGTGGGGGATGAGTGCAACTCCACCAAAATGCTGCTTTTGAGGGTGGACGTTGGTGATAGTACGACTCTGTCCTCGTAGCGCAGAATCTCATCCTGCGACGAGTAGATCTTGGTGGAATTTGGATCCGCCTGCAATTGAGTAATGAGTTGGGAGAGCCAGGGATGTGAAAACCATTCCCTGTGAGCCTCTTCAATCCGTTTTAGAATGGGAAGGGAAATTGCGAGCAGGGTACTTTCGTCCTCAAATTGGCGAGATAATGCATCTGCTACAATATTTTCGTGCCATTTCTTGTAAATTATCTCATAATAATATCCCAAAATTTTGGCGAGCCATTTATTTTGTTGTGGTGAGGATAGGCGTTGCTCCAAAAAATGTTTAAGACTTTGATGGTCTGTGCAGATTTGGAAGCGTCGCCCCAACAAGTAAGGTCGCCAGGTATCTACTGCATGTAAGATGGCCATCATCTCCTTCTCATAGGTAGATTGTCCTAGATTCTTCCCACTTAGTTGTTGGCTTGTGAAGGCCAAGGGTCGACCTTCCTGTATTAAGACTGCCCCAATACCCGTGCCCGAAGCATCACATTCAATGACAAAAGATTTGGTGAAGTCAGGTAGTGCTAAGACTGGAGTGGAACACATGGTATTTTTGAGAGCTGTAAAGGCCCGTTGTGCTTCATTATTCCAGAGGAATCAATTTTTCTTAAGGAGTTGAGTGAGGGGCCTCGCAATGTGACCATAGTTGTGGAAAAATTTGTGATAGTAACCCGTGAGACCCAAAAATCCTCTCAGGCTCTTCAAAGTCTTAGGTTGAGGCCAATCTTGCATTTCCTGGATCTTTTTGGGGTCCACTCTAACACCTTCACGCCCCACAATGTGGCCCAAATTCTCAACTTCTTCCATGCCAAAAGAACACTTGGACATCTTAACAAATAATTTATGCTCGCGAAGCAGGTGCAAGAGCTGATCTACATGTTGAAGATGTGCAGCCAAAGTGTGACTGTAGATGAGGATGTCATCGAAGAAAACACGGACAAATTTTCTGAGATATGGTTTGAGCAGGTGGTTCATAAGGCTCTGAAAAGCAGATGGGGCATTACAAAGACCGAATGGCATGATCAAAAACTCATAATGGCCTTCATGAGTTTGGAAATCAGTCTTTGGAATGTCGACTTCTTTCATGCGAATTTGGTGGTAGCCTGAACAAAGATCAAGCTTAGTGAAGAATTGAGCCCCATTGAGTTCATCCAGCAAATCATCAACAACCGGGATGGGAAATTTATCTTTGACTGTCAACTTATTGAGGGCCCTGAAGTCTGGACACATACGCCATTCCCCATATTTCTTGAGCACCATGACCACCGGTGATGAATAAGGACTAATGCTGGGACGAATGACACCTGCTTCCAAAAGTTCTTTGATTATTTTTTCTATTTCATTCTTTTGGGCGAACAGATATCTATATGGGCGCACATTTGGTGGTTGGGCCCCTGGGACCAAAGTGATGCTATGATCATGTTCCCCTCTCAAGGGTGGAAGCTCATGAGGCTTGTCAAAGACTGGCAGATGGTTATTTAAGATCTGTTGCATCTTAGGATGAATAGGAAGAGAATTGGGTTCGATGACCTAGATGGCCTTAAGTTGAGCTATAACTCCATGATGGCCCTTTTTTAACAATTTTTCCATCCTATGTGAGCTGATGATAGAGGGAGCTCCCGCCTGGAGTCCGTGGAGGGTATGTGTGTGGTTGTTCTGCTTAAAGCTCATATATAACTCCTGGAAATCCACTGTGATTGGGCCCAATGTGCGAAGCGATTCAGCACCAAGGATAATGTCGCACCCTCCCATGTTGATGGAAAACATGTGGGTCTTTAACTGATAATCCCCCATTTGAAGTTTGACATTTTCATAGTGGCCGTCACATTTCATTGTTCCCCCATCCGCAATTTGGACTTGGAAGTTAGAAACTGCACGTACAAAACAATGCACTATTTCCGCGACTCTTTGATGGATAAAATTATGTGTACTTCCACTGTCAATGAAGACTACCACTGGGTGATGCTTAATAAAACCTCTGATTTTGAGAGTTTGAGGGGAAGAAATCCCTGCCAAAGCATGCAGCGAAATAATTGGTTCTTCAGGAGCATGGTCCTTCTGGTTGTCCTCTTCTTCCTCCTCTAGTTCTTCAAGCGGTGGGGCTTCCTCCGATGAGCTGTGATCAGTAGCATAAATTTGAAAAAATTTGGGCTCCTTGCATTTATGACCGAGGGAGTATTTTTCATCACACTAGTAACATAATCCTTACTTTCTTCTTTCTGCCATTTCTGCAGGTGACACCTTTTGAACCTTAAGTGTTTAAGTAGTGCTGTAAGCCTGTGGGGGGCAACCCTTGGAGGCGAAATTTGGGCAATTGGACTGGGCCGCTAATGCACATTCCACTTCACGAGATACCTTGCAAGCCTCCGACCATGTGGGAGGGTGGTGTAGTTGGACGTGAGCTTGTATGGCCTCTTTAAGACCACTGATAAAACATTCCATGTAGAACTCATCCTGTAGACCTAAAGTGCGGAAAGCTAAGGCTTCAAAGGCTATAATATATTCATCCACTATGCCAATTTGTCAGAGATTAGTGAGACAACCCAAAGAAGCAGAGTCATGGTCAAAGCATTCCATAAGAGCTTTTTTGAATGTGTCCCAAGTCAAGGGCCTTCCATTGCAACGTTGATGCCATTGCCACCATTGCCATCTTTCATTGTCCAAGTACATGCTCCCCACCATAAGCTGAGTGGCATTATCCAAGATGTAATTCAGATTGAAATATTGCTCCATTTGTGCTATCCATGCTACCGGGTGAGAGCCATCAAATTTATGCATATCTAGCTTGGGTGGTCACGGACGAGATTGTTGGTGGGTGCCCCAGAGGTGAAGAGAGTGGCTAGACTCACCCTCACTGTGTTCATTACCAATATACGCCTCCTCGCGGGCTTCCACCTTGCCCGTAGAGAGTGTTGTAGTTATTTTTGCCAGCTGGTCTTGGATGTCTTTCAAGGATTGTTCAAGTTTTTCGATCTTCTCATTGGCCATAGCTTGAGCTCTAGTTTCTACCATGCACCGATCCGATGTACTTGAAATTTGGGACCGCCCAAATTTTTTGTCACTAACAATTGAATGGTACCACCTTTCTCAGCTCGTCGTCATGATTCTTATGGGCTAAGTCACCAATAAGCGCCCCGGGGGGTCTCAGACTTTTTTTTTTTGAAAACTCCTAACGGAGTTTTAATCCTTGCTTAGGAATACTGCAGTCGCTGAATCTCCGAAATGTCAATGCTACCAAAAGTCCTGTGAAGCTCACGGCTAGGTATAGGAACCCACACAACTACTCAGATCTGGATGGAAGATCTGATGGATCTGAGAGATCTGAATGGCTGATCGGAGAGATCTTGAACAGCAGAATAGATTGCGACTATGGATATGATGGATCTAATAGATCTAAATGGTTGTTCTGATAAATCTGAACAGCGGGATTGATTGCGGCTGTTGCTGTAAAACCCCCACTTGCGAGATCTGGTATGGCAGAGATTATGCGTGATCTAGAGATAGAGAAGGAAACTATGGTCTCGAGGAGTGTTAGGTGCTACAGATCGCAATATACATAAGGTTTTGACAATAGTACTTGGCCCAATGTTTCAGGGCACTAACTAAGGAGGATCAACCGTACCCTTAGCCGTACAACCCAACTACCGTATCATATGGGCGAGTAATATCTCCAAGTGCTATTCTCGGTGTACTGTAGCAGCAAGACAACCGACGGTTTATCTATGGCGAGGTTTCAAAGGAGCTAGGGGGGCTTCTGATATACCCAGAGGGTACTCGGAAGATAGTCCATGCACAATTCTATCTAATGCGCTACTACTCGAAGGGGTACCCACAGGGGTTACAAGGGAGTCCAACAAGCGTTACCACCTCTTGTATTTCCTACGTGCATGCCTACCCCAATCCGTAGGTTTATGCGCTCAACGACAGATCCCATGGTTTAAAAACACCAAAACACGTCTCTAGCCAATTGTTTTTTTGCTAAAAATTGGAGATCCCATCGGCCCTGGAAAGTGCTTTGATACCACTTGTTATGCTCTTAACCTGCAAGACGATACCAGAATACCAAATATGCAAATAAATATACCCAGAACATAGAACAATGCGAAACGACAAGTATTTTATTATTCAGAAAACAATGTTCACTTGCCTCTTCGAGGGGGCAACCTCCAATAGAGCAGAGCTCGATTACAAAATAAGACAGCATGGTCCTCGCAGGGAGTCTCTATCCTTTATATATGATTCATACATGCAATACCATGGAGTAATACCATTCTTATTAATACCATCTGTCTAATACCATGGCCCATTTTCAACTAACTGTGGTCCTGTCATTAAATGTGGGTTAACCACTTACAATTATTAATATGGGCTTTATTGACTCTTTACTTAACTATAACTATGACTTGATCCTACTACATAAATAAGGGGGTTAGGGTGGGACCCTAACAGTAGCTTCTGTTCATCCTTGAAGTAGATTGACCCCGATTTACTTGGTGATCTGCTTTATGCCTTTGTTCAATTCTCCTTGCTGCATCAAGATAACTTTTGGAGGTGGATGGCTTTTGCACTTGAGATGCTTCTTCAGTATATCCAAGACCTGTCTTGATTTGAGGAGAGCACTGCACTTTGATAATCTCATCTAATGTTTCAGAACCTTTAGCAAATCTAAGATTAAGAGCTTTTGTTTTCTCAATATCTTTTCTAAGTCCCACAATTTCACATTCTAACTTTTCATTGTGTTTTTCCCTTTCAGCAAGTTGGAATGTCAGAGTATCTATGATCACATTCTTTTCTTCTAAACAGACTTTAAGTTTAGAAATTTCTTCATAGAGATCATCCTCATCTATAGCATCCAAGAAATCATCATCTTCAAAAGCCATCAAAAGTCTATAATCATTACCATGTTCATCTTCATCACTATTTGAAAGTCCATCGTTGTCTTCATGTGTATAATAACTCTTTTTACTTACGTTTTGTTTTCTGTTCCATTTAACTGGTTCCTTACCTTTATCAAGCTTATCTTTATGAGGAAATTTGGTTGCATAGTGACCGACTTTTCCACAAGCAAAGCATTTGAAAGGTAGCTTATCTCTGAATCTTCCAGAACCCCGTTGAAGGTTCTTGACAAAGTTTGATTCTTCCTCTCCTTCTGATGTATGCCTTAACTCATTGTATTCTCCTTTGAATGTGGCTTCTCTCATGTTTGATGGCTCCCCTTTTCTCATTTCGAAAGTAGTTGGGATTCCATGTAGCTGTGACATAGTAATACTCTAAAGACTCTGCGTTTCTTCTATGGCAAAAACTTTTGATTCAATCTTAGAAGACAAGGATCTTAGAACCTTTTCAGCTAAAGTAACTTCTTTTATCTCTTCACCCAAATTTTTCATGCGATTAACAATATCATCTATTCGTAAGAAGTAATTAGCCACACTTTCATCATTGTGCATTTTGAGAGTTTCATATTGAATTCTGAGAAATTGTAGTTTTGCACGTTTTACCTTATCATCTCCTTCATAGCTTAGGATGATCTTGTCCCATATTTCCTTGGCGGTTTTGAGCCGCATAACCTTGATGAATTCTGATTGAGATAGACTCCCCAATAGAGTATTGAAAGCCTTTTCATTTGTTTCATACTACCTTTTACCAGCCGTATCTGTAGGAGTTGCTGATGGAAATGTGTATCCTCCTTCCATGATATCCCAAAATTCTGCACCAAGAGATTGAAGATAGGTTGTGGTTCTTACCTTCCAATAGAAGAAGTTGCTCCCACCAAAGATTGGTGGCCTGATGGATGCCTCTTTTTCATAGTTTCTCATGATGATAGATCTTCCTTCAAGCGATCAAGATTCTTTTGAAGGACCTGCTCTGATACCAATTGTTGGAAATAATACTGAGAGGGGGGGGGGGTGGGGTGAATCAGTATTATCAAATCAAACACTTTTTCATTTTCATACTCTCTCTCTCTCTCTCTCTCTCTCTCTCTCTCTCTCTCTCTCTCTATATATATATATATATATATATATATATATATATATATATATATACACATATACGCTACTTTAGTTATGGTAACCCACGTATATACCCAACTGTGTCTAAAGTAACTAGCGTATATCCAGTAAACTTATGATTTAGTTAATCCATTAAATGTTGATCTTTAATCAGTGCATCAGAACTTCATTAACCATAAGAACAATAAACAGGTGCAGTAAAATAGAATAGATCATCACACACATGAACACAAGATATAAGGTGGAAACCCAATGTGGGTGAAAACCACCTGCTACAATTCGTCTCTATCTTCTTTTAATAAGAAACTTCCTTTTACAATATTTCTGTACTGGTGCAGTCTTATACCAGTACGCAGGCTTCTACCTACAGAAGGCTACAACCTTCTCTTGTTCTCCAGCTTCTCCTAGAAGGGAGCTACAACCCCCTTATCTCTTGTATTAGCTGATGTACTAGTACGTAGGTGCTGACCTACAGAAGGCTACAACCTTCTCTTTTCTTCTAGGGACCACGTTTCATAAATTTTCAGACTCGATCCATCAATAACATCAATCAAACATCAAATGTATCTGCATCAACCAATCTCCTTTGCACCAAACAAAGCTGAATCAAACAATCACTTCTCTGAATGCTGTAACCAGAATAAAGTAACAGTAACCAGAAGCCAATCCTGAACCCAGAACACTGCAGTAATAAACAAAAGTAGCTAAAACATATTTTATGAGATGTACGCTACTTCAATATGTAGAACCTGTGTGCATACACTGCTGTATTAAGGCAAACCTGCATATACGCTATTTTGAATTACCGAACCTACGTGTATACATGCCTTTGCTATGTCGAACCTGTGTACAGATCTATAAAATATAATTTACCCTTTTCAATTATTCAGACATCAGTTATACCCAGATTATCAAATTTATAGATCAGGTCATGCGCCAAATATATCATATCAAAATCACACAAAGATACTTCTCTTCAAGCCTTAAGATCTTGACCCATCAATAGAACTTATCCTTCTTTTAGCGCTCAGGTTCCTCCTTGGTTCAGATCCAGCTATGCACCATAACCCAAGGACTAGTATTCTAGATCTTGCTCTTCATAAGATATTCAATGCTTGAGTGCCTTTGCCTAATGATCTCCTTCCCCTTTTATAGTCATAAGCCTTACTCAATACCATGGTCCAAAACCACTTAGAACCAATACCTAGGTCCAAATACCTGGGTTCAACACTTCGAACAAGATACCATGGTCCAAAACCATAGGTCCAAATACCAAGGACCAAATACCATGGACTAAAAATGAGTTTTCCCACATGTATGTGCTTTTCCGTGCATGAAAGTGCATGCATACACATACGTGACTTTTGATCGACGATCCAGTGTGTATACACGCCTTGGTTAAGTGGAAGCTGCGTATATCTCTTTTTCCTTTATTCTGAGAGTCTGAACTGTGATTTGTCATTTGAGTGAGTTGCCATCAAGGACAACACCTGTGCCATAGTGCCAAACCTGTGTCATAATGCCAACAATTATGCACCAGAGGGAGTCTCGGAGGAGAAAAAGAAGGAATTTGTTGGAAAACGTTAAGTATCGTGACCATTATCCTGCTAGTTTGAATTGGTGCTGCTCATAGATAACTTTTGATGGAGTGTTTCAAGTTCAATTTTGTAGTGGAATTATTTGATGTAAAGAGAACAAAAAATATATGTTAATTTCAATGTTCTTTTTGTGGTTGCAATGTTGGTGAAATAATTTTTTTTTTCTTGTTCTTGTTGTTATGTATAAAACTGTATACCTCTGGTTAAAATGTCTTTTCATGTTGTTCTTCTTTAAATACAATGTGTGCAATTTAGATGTGTTTTTTGCATTTATGTTCCTTTGCTCCAATGGCGGTGTTACTATTTTATTTTTTTCTCTTTCATTTGTAATTGTTTTAGTCTTTTATGTGTCTCTGTCCCTTTGCTTTTCTCATGTCATTCATAAATGAAAATATTATTGAGGTTTATAATATTATTGTTGGGATTTTATGTTCTTGTCAATATTTTTGAGATTTATACTATTAATATATTCATGTATTGATATTAATGCATTTATGCTTTAAAATTTATTTATTGTTTATAACGTACTAATATAAACATGTTATTATTAATGTGTTAATGATTTGTCATGTTTTAATGCCTTATAGTGTATTATTATTAATGTATTCATATTAATTTTTTGTATTGATGTCTTAATGGTTTACAATGTGGTTATTATATTGATTCTAGTTTATGTTTATTATTATTGTTTTGTATTATATTATTATTTACGTTTATAATATTGATGCCATGGATTTAAGGCTTGGGGGATTGAAAAGATTTAATATGACATATATTCTCTCATTTTCAAAACCAATCATCGTGAGCCTTGTCGAACGTTACATTATAATGAAGATTGTCTTCAGATGAAAACTGTAATCAATCATGGCAAATCATGGTCAACCATGCTCCAACATTTCATTGTAACAAAGATTATCTCAATATGAAAATAAACGACGGTTAAGAATGGTCATTGATGTTTATTTTTCAATTTATAATATTTATCTTGTGGTTTAAACAACTTGGGTTTATAATATTAATCCATTGGGGTTAAACTATCAATCCTTTCTGTTTCTAATATTGTTCCCTTGCATTTTTTGATCTCTTGGGTTTATAATATTTTTCTCTTGGGTTTATAATATTAAACGTTTGGGTTTATTTGTTCTTCGAGTTTATAATATTAATAATTCCTTTGGTTTATCATTTTTTCCCTTGGGTTTATGAATCCCTTGACTTTAAAGTATTAATTGATATGGAATTTTACTTGTTTAGGTTTTTAATATTAGTTTGTTGGCTTTATTTATTCCTTGGGTTTATTAATCATTTGTTTTTATAATATTAATGCCTTTGTTTTATAATATTAATAATGCATTGGTGTATCCATCCCTTGTATTTATAATATTAATAATCCCTTAGATTTATAATAATAATAATCCCTTTGGTTTATTAAACCTCAATATTAAGGGTTTAATCCGTTAGGTTTATAATTTTATCCCTTTAGTTTATTTATTCTTTGGGTTTATAATACTAACAATCTATTAGGTTTATAATGTTTATCCCTTTAGTGTATTTATTCTTTGGGTTTATAATACTAACAATTTTGAAGGTTTATTGATCTCTTGGGTTTATAATATTAATAATCATGCGACTTTATCAATCCTTTGTGTTTAGGATATTTATTCCTAGGCTTTATTAATATCTTGTGTCTGTAATATCGATCCCTTGTTCTTCTTGATCCCTTAGGTTTTTATTATATATCCCTTGGGTTTATAATATTAAACGGTTGGGTTTATTAGTTCCTTGGGTTTATAATATTAATAATCCCTTTGGTTTATTAATCCCTTGAGTTTAAAATATTAATTCTTAGGGTTTATTAATCTCTTCGATTTTTATATTAGTTTGTTGGGTTTATTGATTCCTCAGGTTTATTAATCACTTGGATTTATTAATCCTTTGTGTTTATAATATTATTTTGTTGGGTTTACTATTTCCCTTAGGTTTACTATTTCCTTGGGTTTATAATATTAAACACTTACGTTTATTTGTACTTTAGGTTTATAATATTAATAATTCCTTGGGTTTATAATTTAATCCCTTGGGTTTATTAATCCCCAATATTAAGGGTTAAATAATAGTCCTAAGGTTTAATATTAATCCCTTAGGTTTACAATGTTTATCCCTTCAGTTTATTAACCTGTTGGGTTTATAATATTAACAATCCCTAGGGTTTATTGATCCCTTGGGTTTATAATATTCATAGTCATGTGGGTTTATCAATCCTTTGGATTTAAAATATTAATTCCTTGGCTTTATTAATCCATTTTGTTTTTAATATTGATCCCTTACAATTTTTTTATCCCTCGGGTTTCTAATTTTTTCCTTTGGGTGTGCTAATTCCTTGGGTCTATAATATTAAATGCTTGGGTTTTTTCATTCCTCAAGTTTATAATATTAATAGTTACTTTCGTTTATCATTTAATCCCTCGGGTTTATTAATCCCATGAGCTTAAAATATTAATTCCTAAGGTCTATTAATCATTTGGGTTTTTAATATTAGTTTGTTAGGTTGATTGATTCCTTGGGTGTATTGATCTCTTGCATTATTAATCATTTGTTTTTATAATATTAATGCCTTGGGTTTGTAATATTAATAATGCCTTGGGTTTATTGATCTCTTCTATTTATAATATTAATAATCCCTTGGTTTTATAAAACCCCAATATTAAGGGTTAAATATTAGTCCAACTATTTATGATTATGTCAATATCACAATAGATTAATCTAATATGGAAATCAACCATGGTCAACCATGTTTATTTTAGGGTTTATAATAGTCATGTTAGGGTTTATATGCGTTGACTTTGTTGTAACCTGTTATAAATTTAATGTGTTGTACATATTAAATATAATTGTAAAAGAAAAAAATCAAATACTGAAAATAGAAAAGAAAAAATGTGAAATACTTCTTATTATTTGATTAAACTAAAGTTACTTTGGTTTTGTTATCACTCAGGTTGTTCCCTTTGACTCCCAAGGGAATACGACCAAGGTAACCACTAACCAATCTTTGGGTCACAGGTTCTAGCCTACCTATGACCAGAGAGGGCTCTCTCTTTATGATTTAACTTTGTTTGTATAATATTTTAGGCTAGTTATGATGCTCAAGGTTTTGTTTTTGGAATTTGCTGGATGATGACTTCAGTCAAGATATATATGTGCTTACCAGGGTGTTCTAGGCCATTGGGCATGGAGTCAATGGTGCTTAATTTGTTTGAAATGTCTGTGTTGATACAGTAGTGATGCTGCAGAGCCAGATAAGTGTCTGAGAAACAATTCTTTGAATCTGTGATTAAGTGTGATGTAACCAGGGCATGAAAGGAAATTAAGTATCTTTCAACAAACTGGTATGGAGAAACAGTGAGAATATTATTTAGAAGCAGTGAAGAATTTCTACATAACATTCATATTTATAGAATTAATGAAAACATGAGCAATTAAGAATTCATGTTCATGATCAATTCTGAAGAAAACATTTTCAGCAATAAAGATTGAGTACAAGGTGTAACCAAACATTTCATGTACTATTCCTTTTCTCTACTGCTAGATTAGTGAGACATGTGTATGATTTAATAAACATAAGAAGAGAAAACATAGATTGAAAAAAACTTATTGTTCCATCAGACATCATAGGAATTCTGCAACAGCACGCATAGCATCACCAAGACATCAAACATTCAGGAAATCACCGAGCTTTTCTAGCCTTTTGCATTAGATAATCTGAAAATATACAATACATTTGCCTCAGAATGAAATCACCAACCCCTCATACGTTGCCAGGGGAGGTATATATACATAATTTACATAAGAAAATATCTAGCTCATGAGTAAATGTTTCATTAATGTCGTGCCAACTCCTGGAGTATTGTAGCTGAGAAAGTAAATGCTGTAGTAACTCCTCAGTGCCTTAGCTGTCAAAAATGGTCAGAGAATGTTGACTTTGTGACTGTTGGAGTCGGCTGAAGATATGCTGCCCAAAATTGGCGTATTTTTGATCTTTTGCTTGCTGTCGCTGTCCTTTGCTGAGTCACCCTTTCGGCTGCCTAAAGTGCTGTCTTTATTATGATTTTTGCCTTTTGCTGAGTTGACGCTGACTGGGACCGAGCAATTGAGACTACTATGGCAAAATTTGTAGCATTGCCTGCCACCAATCCTCTTTGGGCAGCTGGTGTCTTCGAATTTTCACCAATGTTTCATCTGCTTCTATATACCTGTAAAAATTAGGAGGAACCTCAAAAAGGTGGTGGATTTCATTTTCAATAAAAAATAGATTTTCAAGTTTGTCAAGAAGGCCCTGCCCTGTTGGAGGCCCTGCTTCCTCAGAAGTACTGGCAGATGCAGTAATATGATTTTCAATAAAAGTTGACATCCTGGCAGCATATTGCTCACGGGGGAGCAGTTTCCCTGTGCTGGTTAGTAGGTTGGGCAATCCCTTTCCTTGTAGTGCTCCCATTTTGAGCTTGTATTCATCCACCTCAGCCTGTATTTCGTGGCACTTTCTCTCTACAGTCTGTACATAATTCCTGAGAGTCAGCACCTTTTTAGCCGTAAGGACAGCCTCTGTTCTGTTGACAATGTTGATGGCTGCTAGCTCCTCCTGGGTCTGATTGTTCAAAAAGTGTATCATTCTATTGGCCTGCTCAGGCATGTTCCCCAGTACTGTTCTGGCCTTCTGGATCTCTATCTGTTCTTTGGCAATTAATTCCATTTGTTCATGCACAATCTTGATTGACTTCCATTGTCTAGTAATGTATTGGTCAATTCGAACCCACAAAATTATTTTTATTTCTGCCATAGCACTTTCTAGCTTGAGCTCAGTCTCCAAGGCCTTTATTTTCTCTTTCAGGACCTTTATTTCTCTACCTTGCTCTGCCACAGTCATCTTTGATTTGTCATATTTGGCCTCTAGCTCTGCCAACTTTTCCTTGGCCTGCTTAATCTCAGTAGCCTGGAGCTCCATTTCTTTGATAGCCTTAGTCAAATCTTCCATGTTTAAACTGGACTCTGGGGCTGTGGTTGTTGCTGCTGCTTCTGTTGTTGTTGTAGTTGTTACAGGGGCTACTGCTGCCTCTGTAGTTGTTGCAGTGGTTGAAGTAGTTGGAGGAGCTTGGGATGTGGATTCTCCCTGCTTATCTTGTAGTGCCCCTTCAAGCTCCTTTTCCAAATCGAGGACCTTTTGATTGAGCTGCATTATTAGATCAAGTTGCTCATCGGCCTGCTTTTCCTTCTGCAATTCTGCTGTTTGGGGGTGCTCGGTGGGCAGCAGCTTTAACCTTTTCTTCAATGCATTAAGGTCACCTTCCTTTTTCTTCATGAGGGCCCTCACGCCCTTTGGGTCCTTGGGATCATGTCCCAGGTCTATATTGATGTCCTCCAATGATTTGATCCTGTTATCTTTGGCCATGGAGGACATTCTCTCAAAATCCAACTGAATGTTGGTATTCTTCAATGATTCCTTTAATTCATGGTCCATTGTTGCCCTGTCCACCAAGGTGGCATAGACCATTTCTCCAGTCTGCTTGTGTAGTTCAATTTGGTCCATGGGGTGAATGTCTTTTGCCATGACTTCCACCCTTGTCCTTACATAATCTGTAGCTCATTTAGGCTGCGGCACCTTAGGTTTGAAGTGGCTGAGGATCATTTTCTCCTCTTGTATGTCATATATAGACAATAGCCTTTCTTGCTTGGCTGGTGTTGCCTTGAGAAACTCTTTATATACTTCTATTCTTAGCAAATCATTCTGTGCCTTTATTTGTTTGAAGGAAGCCTTGGTGCTTGAAGGCTTCTTGCTCTGCTGAGTGGAGGAGGACACCTCCAAGCCAAGCTGCAATCCCTGCTCCTGCTGAAAGGAGATTGTGCCCGTTTGCTGGCTGCCTTCCCCATCTTTCCTTGGAATGTCAAGGACTTCTTCACTTATTTCTTCTATTACTGGGGAGTCATCCTTCTGCCTCTTGGCCTCAGGTTGCTGGGAGGATCCACTAGCGGGAGTGGACTCTTCTCTGTCTCTTTTCCTACCTCTCTCCTCATGTGCTGGAGTCTGCAAAATTGGTGTTGCTGGTGGCTCTGTTTGTGGTGGAGGGGTCTGCTCTTGTTGCTGCCCAATTGAGGAGGCAGGCTGTTCTTTTAGTGTTTCCTCTTCAGCACCCATTATCCCTTTACCTTTATCTGTACTTGATGCTGCTGTGGAAGGTGCCTGGGTGGCTGGTGCAGTTGTTGTGGCTGAAGTTCCTTCTCCCACTGGATGTGGTTGCTTGAAGATTACCTGCTACACAGAATCCAAGTCAAGAGTTTTTTCCAAATCCTTGACATTCTTTTGCATTATCTCTTCTTCAGTTAGTTTTTCAATTAAAGTATCTTGCAGCCATTCTTGCGGATTGGCATACTGTTCAATATGTGGATATTTGCAATGCTCATAGTCTAACAGCCTGTACTTAACCCTCCTGGCACAGATGAAGCCTTCAGGGTCATAAGGGACCCACCGGAAGCTTTTTGAGAGCATGTACTTGTCTTTGAGGATTTGCTCAGCATCTTGCCATCCCTCTTTTTTGTTCATGATGAAGGGGCCCAGGTGGTGCTTGAACTTGAGGTTGGCTTTCTTTTTGGCACTGTGGAAGTGGGTGAGGTCAGAGTGAATGAGCTGCCTATAATACTCCAAGGCAAACAGTCTCATGGGCACATATTTTGGGAGCCTGTATGGACAGAGCTCACAGCCATAGATTCTGATGACTGTATGATCCTGGTATAGGTACCAATCACCTATTTTATAGTTTTTAGAGAGCTGCAGGGTTTTCTGTATTTCAAATGACACTCTGGGAGGAGGGGACCTCATCAATAAGCATGAGACTGGGTATACAAATTGATCAATAAATTCACAATATGAATATGGTGAATTTTGGACTTGGTGGAAGACAGATGTCCAGAAGATAACAGATCTTCTTTCTCCTCTAGAATCCAGCTTTTTGATGTAGCATGGAAAAGCCTCGGACTGGTAGTACATGAACATGTGGTAGATATAAGATGAATACTTGAAGATGCCCTCCCTGTCCACCTTGAAAAACTACTCATGTATCTTGTTGGCTATGAATTTAGCAAAATTATATTTGTAGGCCGGAGGTTGGCCTGGGCTATAAGCAGCTAGTAATACCAGCACTGTCTCATCAACAAATTCACTGGTTTTATAGCCCAACACATATGAAATCATGTCCAGCAGAAGTTTTCCTATATCAGTAAAGTGGACATATAAGTAGGGAGGTGGCCCTGTGGGCTGGCGGTCAGGCCTCATAAATTTCTGGGTGATCTTCTGAATGTCAGCAGTGGACATCTTGGCACCTGTATCCAACAGATAGTTCATGGAGAAAGGAAACAACAGCTGAGTTTGTTTGAAGTTGAGAATCTGGTTGATGGAATCAACATTAATGTGAAAGAGGATGCTCCCAGATGGAGACTTGACAGCTCTGTGATTTGCATCATAATTCTCAGCACATAGGCGAATAATCTCTGGAAAAATGTTAACAGATGGGAGAAAGTAATATGGCAGATTTGATTCCCATATCCCATATGTATCCTTGCCATTCAAATAGTCATCTCTCAATTCCCTGAAGGTCTGCAAATGGTTCCTATCACCCACAAAGTCTTGGATGAGGTAATCCCTGTCAGCAAGAGGCAGGGACTCCAGCTCTTTATTTGGTGGATTCATGGGGGAAACACTGAGAGCTGTGGGTGCAGGAGCAGCCATTATGTAGTTTCTGAATGGAACAAGGTAAGTGCAATGGTTTGCAAGGTTCCTCAAAGCTCAGGTGACAGATTGAATGCAGATAATGCTAAAAATATTCTTCAAAGAGAAATAGGTAGGCTAGGCAGGCTTGCCTCTGCTCTGCTTGGGTAAATTCACAGTGATTGGGACCAATTAGGATAAAATGCAGAGAGCGGGAAGGACTAAAATTGGTGAAATGCAGCTATTCAAGCCTGCACTCGGAAAAAGGGAACAATGCCGGGTAGCTTGAGGATGAATTTGCAAATTAAGGCCGCGAATTATTGTTTTAACATCAAATTTTTGGAGCAGGGGGCAATGCAGGTTGCTTTAGTTCAGAATTAACTAAGAGACAATCTTCAATTTGGGATTTAACAGGTGTTTCATGGAAAATTTGCAGAGAAATGGCAAAAACACGGGTGAAACAGGTGAATTCTGGAAAATACCTGGATAAACAACGTCGAGACCTCCGGGTCGACAGTGGATGAATAATGCAGGTAAATTGGTGAGTTTGCGGCGTCTGCAGCTTTGAATTTGGCGACTTGGAGGTAAATTTTGCACTAAAAAACTCACAACGGCTCTTCTTTGTTTCCAATGAAAATGACATAAAACGGCCAAATAGCGCGTTTTTAACGATAAATTTGGAAAAAATGGGTCATTGGCGCTTTTCCGCCGATGACGTCAGCATGATGTCATGGTGGGCCCGGGTACGGAAGGTGACGTGGGCGCTGAGCTGGAGGCCAGCGTGGCCGGACACGGTGGCGGGCGGTGTGGGGTGGCAAAGTGACATGGAGGGCCACGAGGCGCAAGGGCGGGGGCCAGTGACATGACGTCAGGATGACGTGGATTGACGTGACAGAGGAGGTGGTAAGCGGGAGGGTGGTAAGCGGTCTCCCCGCACCGCTTTTGGGAGAAGGCGGTATCGGGGAGGGGGGCTCCGAACAGCTCCGCTGCCTGCCACGCGTCCAGCATACGGGGGGGGAAAACCGCCCATTCGCCGGACGTTAAAGGGCAGTAGGTTGAGATCTCAAAACGCCCGCCCACCCTTGGATCAAGGGGGGTGGGAGATCAAGGGCTGGCGGGCGCCTCGACCCGTCGTGCATGTTGGGGGGACCCGCCAGCCAATTAAAATATTCATTTTAATACTTCGGGGTTTTAAACTTTGGTTAAGGGCTTTTTGTGGGTTTTGGGGTATGCGGGTTAGACTGTCGGGTTTTATAAAAACATATGGATATTGGGTTTTGAGAGGGGGAGAGGGGGTTTTTATGAATTTTTTCGGAAAAAGGGAAAATGAAGGCTTAGTATAGGTTATTACTCTGGCCAGAGGTTAGAGTAATCCCAAAGCAGGGTTGACTATAGTCCCTGGTGGACTAATGTCTCCCTTAGAAGTATTATTTAGCTATAATGCTAAAGGGGGGATATTTATACATTGCTTGGGGTTTTATACACCATGGTGTTATAATAGTAGGGGAAAAGGGGAACATAGGGGATTTAGTGTAGATACAGTTAGTAGTTAGTATTTGGAGGGGAATGAGAATGGGAAGTGATAGCTACTAAGCTTTTTGGGAATCAAACTTAGTTAGGAAGTAGATCAAAATGAAAAGAATTTTTACAAAATAAATGTGGCTTCTTTTCAAAGAGAGAAGTCACATTTGACATGAAATTTTTACAAATGAGGAGTATAAGGAGGACTGATCAGGCAGATCCTGCAGTGCTCATGGGGAGGTTAGTAAGAAACTTTTGAAGGGGATGAGGGAAGTTAGTGATGGTTTAGTAGTTTGCAAAATAGGCCACTGCTCTTGCCTTTCTCCTGCTGGTGACATCATTGTGATTTTTCCCAATTGATATGCTTAGATCATGCTTTCTGCAGCCTTCAACTGCCTACCCTGCCTAATATGACTAACATTTTTTCTTCCTTTGGATGGGTGCACTTGGTCTTGCAAACCCTGATAATTCTCTCTTCTTTTTGCTGCCCTCCTATCTAAGTCTACCCTTATGACATCCAAGGGCCCAGATTAAGCGGTTGGGCTCCTTTCTTTCTCTATCCACCTAGTCATCTGTCAAGCTTTAACTGTTTCAACAGGTACTTCCTCTCTAGTTTACAACATGCAATTCAAAACATGGTGAGGCCCAGCTTGAGCTGTTGGACCACCCATCAAAGTAGTAGTGGCCATTTGGACTAGCCACTTTCATGGTCCTTGTTTGGGGTTCATTTCTTTTATTTTTTCTTTGACCAATTCATTTTCTTGCCCTTTGATTTTTCTTTTAAGGCATACCCTCTTTACATTTTTTAAATGTCTACTTCTTTTACACAAATGGAACCTTAGCATCATGGAAGGTGAACACTTTTGGCTCTTCCACTGTCAATCATGAGAGATGAAAACCTTATGGTATAGGAGGCTAACACTGGCTCCACTTGGGGATGGCTTTTCCAGGTGAAAAGCCAAGAACAGCAGGTCAGATTGCCTGAGTTTCTGCTTTCTTGCTGCACGCTGAATTTCTCTATTTGTTGGAGACCACTGGCTAGGATGCTAGATAGTTGCAGGCAGCACCCAGTGAGCTGATTTGCTGTGAACTTGCAGATCTGTTTTACCTGTTTCTCAGACTTTCTCGTCATCACTTGATAGTTGTCCTGTGTTTTTCTTTGCTTTCCAATTGCCAGGATCATATATATTCAAAAAAGGGAAACATGCAGCACCCTGGTCTTCTCAAAATATGCTGCACTCGGTGCTTTATTTATCTGCTGTAACTGAAAATACTGAAATACAAATATTTATGTACAATATATGCCTGTTCAGTGTTTGATCAAAGGGAGTCAAAATAATGCTTGAGCATTCTCCCATTAACTGGGCCCTCCTCAGTGTTTGAGCCATCCAAACCTCTTAAAAAATAGGTGTTGTTTCCTTGTATGGCATAAATGACATAGGGTCCTTTCCATAAAAAATCAAACTTGCCATGTTTGCCTTTGTCCTCCCTTCTGGAATCCCATCTCAACACTTTATTTCCCATAAAGAAATCTTCAGCTTTGGTTCTTTTGTCAAATATTCTTTTGAGCTTTTCTTGTAGAACTTGGGTTCTTTGATAGACTTCTTCTCTTGTTTGCTGTAAATGAATTGTTTGATTAATTCTTCTTTGGATGTCATTTGGCTCAGCTTGTATTTCTTGCAGCAGCTTGATCACAGGAATTCCAAGAGATGTAGGAAACGTTGCTTCTAGCCCATAGACCAGTTCATATGGACTCATGCCAATTGATCTCTTGGTGGTCAGTCTATCAGCCCACAGTGCATTTACCAATTTTTTATGCCAATTCTTTTTGTTTTCTTCCAAAACTTTTTTAATGATGTTGATGAGACTTTTATTGGAAGATTCAGCTAGGCCATTACCTTGAGGATAATAGGCAGTGGAATGACCTAGGGTCATGTGATACTTGTGACAAAAGTTGATCATTTTCTTGGACTTGAAAGCAGCAGCATTGTCTGTAATAATTTTGTCTGGACAGCCAAACCTGGACAAGATGTTGGTTTCTAGAAATTGTATAATAATGGAGTCATTGGCTTGCCTACAAGGGATGGCCTCTATCCATTTGGTAAAATAATCTGTGGCAGTGAGAATCCACCTATGTTGGCCAGAGGATGAAGGGTGAATTTCACCAATGAAGTCTAAACCCCATTGCTGGAATGGTCTCTCAGCTGAAACTGGTTTGAGTGGTAAAGGTAGCAGTTTCCTTTTGCCCTCAAAGATTTGGCATTTGTGACAAGACATTACAAATTTCTTCACATCAGCAAACAAGGAGGGCCAATAAAATCCAGCCCTTAGGATTTTATCAGCTGTGGATTTCCAGTATAAGTGTCCTCCGCAGTCACCTGCATGAAATTCTTTGAGGACATTGTCAGTTTCTTCTATTGTTAAGCAATTGAGTAAGATCCCTTCATGATTTTTCCAAAATAAAACATTGTCAATAATACAAAACTTTGATGCTTTCATTTTCAAGAATCTTTTCTTGGTTCTGGACAACCCTGGAGGAGCTTGCAGGTTTAATAATACAAAACGTATATCAGTATACCAGGGAGATTGCATAAAGGCTTGGTTGATCTGTGGAGTCGCCATCTCCTGTTCGTCGTCCAGTTCATTAATGTCAAGGGCTTGAAAATTGGTTTCAGTCATTCGTTTGGCTAGGCCTTGTCCTTTTATCAGTTTGGTAGGTTTAATCTCAATGTCATATTCTAAGATATTGGCAATCCATTTGCCCCTCTTGCCTTCAATTCCTTCTTGGGTTAGAATGTCTTTGACCACTGCATTAGGTACATAGGCAATTATATGAGAGTAAAGGATATAGATTCTGAATTCCTTGATGGCTTTTACCAATGCATAGGCTTGTTTTTCCATTATCTGATATTTCAAAGGAGCATCCCTAAGGGCTCTGCTAAAAAATGCAATGGGTTTTTCACAGCCTTGGTCATCTTTTTGTAGCAAAACAGCAGCAATTGTATGCTCAGAAGCAAAAGAGAATATGATAAAATCTTGATCAAATCTAGGGTTTGTTAGGACTGGTGTATTTGTCAATGCTCTCTTGATATCCTCAAAGGCTTGTTTAGCTTCCATAGTCCATTTGACCTTGGAATCCTTTTTCAGCATATTGTTCAGCAGTCTAATGAGTTCAACCAGATTGGGAATGAATCTTCTCAAGAAGTTGATCTTTCCTAGGAAGCTTTGTAGTTCTTTGATGTTTCTTGGATGAGGTATTTGTAGGATAGCTTGAATTCTGTCCGGGTCAATCGTAATACCATCTTTTGAGATTATATGCCCCAAAAGTTTACCTTCTTCTAGCCCAAACAGGGACTTCTTAGGGTTCAAAGATATGCCATACTTTTTGCAAATTGTGAAAACTTGCCTCAAGTGTTCCAAGTGCTCTTGATCTGATTTTGAAAAGGCAGTGAGATCATCAAGATAGATAACTAGGAAGTCATGAATTTCTTTGGCAAAGGCAATATCCATTGCTCTTTGGAATGTGGCCCCTGTATTTTTGAGTCCAAACGTCATTTTGACATATTTGAATGTTCCCCAAGGTGTTGTAAAGGCAGTTTTATCTTGATCATCCGGGTGTACTAGAATTTGATTGAATCCTGAGAAACCATCTAGTAAAGAGATCCTAGCAGCTCCCACTACCCTTTGCAAGATGTGGTCCATTTTAGGTAAGGGATAATGGTCTTTGAGAGATACTTTGTTCAGATTCCTAAGGTCAACACACAGTCGGATTTCCCCTGTCTTTTTCCTAGTAGGCACTAGGTTTGAAATCCACTCTGAGAATCTGATTGGGGCAATGATCCCAGCTTCATACATACGTTTAACCTCTTTTTCAATGAGGGGGAGCAGGACTGGATTGACTCTCCTAAGCTTCTGTTTGAAAGGCTTTTGATTTTCTTTTAGAGGGATAGTGTGTTGGATAACTGATGTATCATAGGATTTAAGGTCCTCATAGCTCCAGGCAAAGACATCTTGAAACTCTTTGAATAACTCAATGTATTTTAGTTTCTGTTCAGGTGGTAATGCTTTGGATAGCTTAATCATTTTGGGATTTTCAGGGGTCCCAATGTTACAATCTTCTATTTCAGCATTCAATGGTTGCATTTTTGGTTTTCTTGAGATGTCATTTGAATCGAACAGATCCTCCAAAGGGGTTAGACCTATGGGCAGAAAATTATCCTTTAGCTCAATTACCTCATCTTCTGCTTCAGCCATTTCCTCTTCATCTGATTGTTTCAACTCCCGTATAGTTTCCTTGTCAAAGGTGGTAGGATGCAAAACTAGATCAGCTGTTTCAGCTGATATTTCCTGTGTAATTATGCAGATCTGTGGTTGATCATCTCTAGTGCTAGTGTCAATGTTCATGCCAGAAAATTCTTCCTTTAAAGTGAGAAAGTTATTTATCTATTTGTTACTCTCAAAGACTTGCCAATTCTTGATGTTATCCGGAACTGAAGGTCTGTGTTTGATTTCAGCTGTAAATGTATGATTGGTTTTGAAAGGCAATTTACAAGTGCTGGCAAAGGTTGCCAAGCTGTGAGCATGTAGATTGAGTTCTCTGGAAATTTTAGTCAATTGTGATTGTGAGAAGCTCTCAAGTATTTGAATAGCTGCCCCCTTGTATGCTCTCAACCTCAGATCATTTGTGGTGAAATTTCCCTTCATCTGTTGTATGACCAGATCTGAATCTCCCAAGATTGAGATTTTGGTTGCACCTAGATTTTTTATGAGTTTCAGACCTAGCAGGAGGGCTTCATATTCAGCCATGTTGTTTGTGCATCGAAAGTTTAGTCTGTATGCATGGCCCTCAGCTTGGTCATTGTGCATATTGTGGATCCATATTCCTACCCCAGCTCCTAGCTTGTTTACAGAGCCATCAAATTCTAGATACCATAAAGTTTCATGATCAAGGTTTGGATTGGGATCACTAGAAAGTTGGATGATGGGTAGGTTGGTCTCTTGCAAGTTACTTGGCACATCATTTTCTTCTGTCTTCTTATCAGCCATCCCCATGGTCCCTTGGTCTTTGTAAACACATTGCTCATCTAACTCCTCGGTCTCTACTGTCATTAATAGTTCAGAATAAGCTTTGTGACAGATATCAGCATTGTAGAGAATAAATGAATCCATGTCTGAGTGTATCGAATAGATTGGAAAGTTTTGGGGCTTGTCTTGACTGCTTACCACATATTTCATCAAAGTTTCCCGGTACAATCTCTTTGGCTGCCCAAAGACTGAAATAGTTGCATAGGACATATCTAATTGCAGAGATCCTTGAAGTTTGCCCCCCAGGATTTGGACAAGAGCATGCCATACTTGGGGGGTATGTCAGCTACCACTACATCCATCAAGATGGTTTTGGTTGGGTATTGAACCAGAGAGACACATAAATCTTTGATCAGGCCCAAACACCTGACTTGGCTTGAATCAAATGAGAATAGATATTTATAAGGTCTTGTGATATCTAAGTCAAGTTTTTCCATTACAGATTTGGGCATTAAGTTGTGTGAGGCCCCGGAATCGAACATTGCATTATGTAGGACCTTATCATGAATGTTTAGACTGACATAAAAGGGTGGTACCCCTCCATTTTCTGTTTTTCCATTAACCTCAGGCCCAAACAGCAACTCTGGTTGGTCATCTAGGACATTCACAACATCTTTATTGTCTGATACTTGGAGTGATTTATTGATCTGCTGTCTGTATATGTCATGTTTGGCTAATTCCGAAAGAGGAACTGATATCTTTAGCTTGCTTATTTCTGTTTCCAAGTTGAACGGTTTTTCCATTTGAATTTTGGCATTCATTGCAACAGATTTTTCCTTTTCAGCTGAGTTATCAAGTGTCTTTTGCTCATAGTTAGGTCCATTTTGAGTAAAACTGGTGCCATGTTTGTTTCCTAGGGGAGCATCTGCCTTTGTCTTTAATGGATGGGGTGTACCTGGCTGATTTTGAGAGGACTGTTGTTCTGAAATGTCTTCCACAGTCACTTCTGTGGCAGGTGGGTTTGAGCTGCCAGCTGATTGGGGAAGAGTAACGTTTTCATTTATCTTTTTTGGTTGTTTATTGTCCTTTGGTTTGAGGGGTGTAGGTACATCTACTGTTCTACTCCTTAGTTTGTACTGTTTGTGTACCTCATACACAGCTGCATCATAACCTTCTTTAAAATCAAATGATTCTCCTGACTTAGTGTGGAATTGACTGTCATTGTAAACCTCTTGGTCTTCTTGTGTCAAAAAGACTTGATTTTCACCATCCAGACCCATTAGATTGATGTGAGGGTCTTCATTAGGTTCACTAGATGTTGAAGCCTCAACATAATTCTCTTGGAAAGGGGGTCTGACATGCTGGTCAGGATCAGTCCTTCCAACATTAGGATTTTGATTCTTTCTGAAGTTTGGGTTTCTAATATTGCTTGTTTGACCTTCCCATGATGATTTTATTTCTATGGTTTCCACCATGTCTCCAAGTCTATCCATCTCTTTAATGATTGCATCTAGCTTTTGCTCAAATGATGAGGGTTCTTCTTTGAAAGTAGTTCTTCTTTCAGTTCTCGCCCGGTTTCTTTTGGCAATTAGATTTGCTTCTACACTAACAGCTATGTTTTGCATGTCTGCTAGAGTTGCAGGGGGTCTTTCTCTTAGCTGATATGCCATATTAACATCAAATCCATCAGGGCACTTAATCAATGCTAAATCAGGTGGAGGTCTAAGATTTTGAGGAATGGCATTATAAATAGTGTTGAATCTAGTGCAATAGTCCAAGACAGCTTCTTGTGGGCCTCTTTTTATGGTATCATATTCAGATAGAATGTGTAGAGGGTCCTTTTTCTTTTCCCACCTATTGAGGAAGGACTGATAAAGGGCACCTGAATCAGCTATAGAATGTGCAGCCAGTGCCCTGAACCAGGTTCTTACTTCACCTGTTAAGCTTTGGACGAAGATTTTCATCCTTACATCATCATCATCTATCTCATAGTTCTCAAAGTAGTCTTGCATTTTCTTAGTATGCTGTAAGGCAGTGTATGTACTGGTTCCATCAAAATAAGTAATTTTGCCTTGGTAGTCCTGAGGCATGGCCCCAGGATTGCCAGGCAACTGTAGGGGTGCATAACGATTAGCCATATTTGGTGGGAAGAGTGGGACAACTGGAACAACAGGGACAGCAACAACAGTTTGTGTGTTGGTTGTAGACAATATGTTTTGTGAAGTGGATGATGAAGAGGGGGAAGAATGAGTTGTATGAAGGTGAACGGTTGGTTTAGAAGGGGTTGGAATAAAACTTTGCTGAACTGCCTCAGGGCTAGTTTCAGGAGATTGTTCTGGTTCCTTCTGGTTCCTATGAGTTTTATGGATCAAATTTGGATTCTCGAAAACAGGTGGGGGATTTGGGTCAGGATTTGACCTGGTGTGCCTAGTTCTCTTTTTAGGAGCCAGCTTCTGAACTTGTTTTTGGTATTTTTGAGGATGTTTTTTAGAACTATCTTTAAGGGACCGCTCAAGCTTTTGGAACTACTGTCTACAAACAGACAGCAGCTGAAAAATACGCTCTGTTCCCCAGTGGAGTCGCCAATTATGTTATCACTTAGGTTGTTCCCTTTGACTCCCAAGGGAATACAGCCGAGGTAACCACTAACCAATCTTTGGGTCACAGGTTCTAGCCTACCTATGACCAGAGAGGGCTCTCTCTTTATGATTTAACTTTGTTTTTATAATATTTTAGGCTAGTTATGATGCTCAAGGTTTTGTTTTTGGAATTTGTTGGATGATGGCTTCAGTCAAGATATATATGTGCTTACCAGGGTGTTCTAGGCCATTGGGCATGGAGTCAGTGGTGCTTAATTTGTTTGAAATGTCTGTGTTGATACAATAGTGATGCTGCAGAGCCAGATAAGTGTTTGAGAAACAATTCTTTGAATCTGTGATTAAGTGTGATGTAACCAGGGCATGAAAGGCAATTAAGTATCTTTCAACAAACTGGTATGGAGAAATAGTGAGAATATTATTTAGAAGCAGTGAATAATTTCTACATAACATTCATATTTATAGAA
The DNA here is from genome assembly GCA_031772625.1 of Pinus tabuliformis. Taxonomy (NCBI): domain Eukaryota; kingdom Viridiplantae; phylum Streptophyta; class Pinopsida; order Pinales; family Pinaceae; genus Pinus; species Pinus tabuliformis. The sequence continues at coordinate 852,162,188 of CM062810.1, read as the reverse complement.
TTAATGAAAACATGAGCAATTAAGAATTCATGTTCATGATCAATTCTGAAGAAACCATTTTCAGCAATAAAGATTGAGCACAAAGTGTAACCAAACATTTCATGTACTATTCCTTTTCTCTACTGCTAGATTAGTGAGACATGTGTATGATTTAATAAACATAAGAAGAGAAAACATAGATTGAGAAAAACTTATTGTTCCATCAGACAACACAGGAATTCTGCAACATCACGCATAGCATCACCAAGACATCAAACATTCAGGAAATCACTGAGCTTTTCCAGCCTTTTGCATTAGATAATCTAAAAATATACAATACATTTGCCTCAGAATGATATCACCAACCCCTCATACGTTGCCATGGGAGGTATATATACATAATTTACATAAGAAAATATCTAGCTCATGAGTAAATGTTTCATTAATGTCGTGCCAACTCCTGGAGTATTGTAGCTGAGAAAGTGAATGCTGTAGTAACTCCTCAGTGCCTTAGCTGTCAAAAATGGTCAGAGAATGTTGACTTTGTGACTGTTGGAGTCGGCTGAACATATGTTGCCAAAAATTGGCGTATTTTTGATGTTTTGCTTGCTGTCGCTGTCCTTTGTTGTGTCACCCTTTCGGCTGCCTAAAGTGCTGTCTTTATTATGCTTTTTGCCTTTTGCTGAGTTGAAGCTGACTGGGACCGAGCAACTGAGACTACTGTGGCAAAATTTGTAGCATTTCCTGCCACCAATCCTCTTTGGGCAGCTGGTGTCTTCGAATTTTCACCAATGTTTCATCTGCCTCTGTATACCTGTAAAAATTAGGAGGAACCTCAAAAAGGTGGTGGATTTCATTTTCAATAAAAAACAGATTTTCAAGTTTGTCAAGAAGGCCCTGCCCTGTTGGAGGCCCTGCTTCCTCAGAAGTACTGGCAGATGCAGTAATATGATTTTCAATAAAAGTTGACATCCTGGCAGCATATTTCTCACGGGGGAGCAGTTTCCCTGTGCTGGTTAGTAGGCTGGGCAATCCCTTTCCTTGTAGTGCTCCCATTTTGAGCTTGTATTCATCCACCTCAGCCTGTATTTCGTGGAACTTTCTCTCTACAGTCTGTACATAATTCCTGAGAGTCAGCACCTTTTTAGCCATAAGGACAGCCTCTGTTCTGTTGACAATGTTGATGGTTGCTAGCTCCTCCTGGGTCAGGTTGTTCAAAAAGTGTATCATTCTATTGGCCTGCTCAGGCCTGTTCCCCAGTACTGTTCTGGCCTTCTGGATCTCTATCTGTGCTTTGGCAATTAGTTCCATTTGTTCATGCACAATCTTGATTGACTTCCATTGTCTAGTAATGGATTGGTCAATTCGGGCCCACAAAATTCTTTTTATTTCTGCCATAGCACTTTCTAGCTTGAGCTCTTTCTCCAAGGCCTTTATTTTCTCTTTCAGGGCCTTTATTTCTCTACCTTGCTCTGCCACAGTCATCTTTGATTTGTCATATTTGGCCTCTAGCTCTGCCAACTTTTCCTTGGCCTGCTTAATCTCAGTAGCCTGGAGCTCCATTTCTTTGATAGCCTTAGTCAAATCTTCCATGTTTAAACTGGACTCTGGGGCTGTGGTTGTTGCTGCTGCTTTTGTTGTTGTTGTAGTTGTTACAGGGGCTACTGCTGCCTCTGTAGTTGTTGCAGTGGTTGAAGTAGTTGGAGGAGCTTGGGATGTGGATTCTCCCTGCTTATCTTGTAGTGCCCCTCCAAGCTCCTTTTCCAAATCGAGGACCTTTTGATTGAGCTGCATTATTATATCAAGTTGCTCATCGGCCTCCTTTTCCTTCTGCAATTTTGCTGTTTGGGGGTGCTCGGTGGGCAACAGCTTTAACCTTTTCTTCAATGCATTAAGGTCATCTTCCTTTTTCTTCATGAGGGCCCTCACGCCCTTTGGGTCCTTGGGATCATGTCCCAGGTCTATAATGATGTCCTCTAATGATTTGATCCTGTTATCTTTGGCCATGGAGGACATTCTCTCAAAATCCAACTGAATGTTGGTATTCTTCAATGATTCCTTTAATTCATGGGCCATTGTTGCCCTGTCCACCAAGGTGGCATAGACCATTTCTCCAGTCTGCTTGTGCAGTTCAATTTGGTCCATGGGGTGAATGTCTTTTGCCATGACTTCCACCCTTGTCCTTACATAATCTGCAGCTGATTTAGGCTGCGGCACCTTAGGTTTGAAGTGGCTGAGGATCATTTTCTCCTCTTGTATGTCATATACAGACATTAGCCTTTCTTGCTTGGCTGGTGTTGCCTTGAGAAACTGTTTGTATACTTCTATTCTTAGCAAATCATTCTGTGCCTTTATTTGTTTGAAGGAAGCCTTGGTGCTTGAAGGCTTCTTGCTCTGCTGAGTGGAGGAGGACACCTCCAAGCCAAGCTGCAATCCCTGCTCCTGCTGAAAGGAGCTTGTGCCCATTTGTTGGCTGCCTTCCCCATCTTTCCTTGGACTATCAAGGACTTCTTCACTTATTTCTTCTATTACTGGGGAGTCAACCTTTTGCCTCTTGGCCTCAGGTTGCTGGGAGGATCCACTAGCGGGAGTGGACTCTTCTCTGTCTCTTTTCCTACCTCTCTCCTCATGTGTTGGAGTCTGCAAAATTGGTGCTGCTGGTGGCTCTGTTTGTGGTGGAGGGGTCTGCTCTTGTTGCTGCCCAATTGAGGAGGCAGGCTGTTCTTTTAGTGTTTCCTCTTCAGCACCCATTATCCCTTTACCTTTATCTGTACCTGATGCTGCTGTGGAAGGTGCCTGGGTGGCTGGTGCAGTTGTTGTGGCTGAAGTTCCTTCTCCCACTGGATGTGGTTGCTTGAAGATTACCTGCTGCACAGAATCCAAGTCAAGAGTTTTTTCCAAATCCTTGACATTCTTTTGCATTATCTCTTCTTCAGTTAGTTTTTCAATTAAAGTATCTTGCATCCATTCTTGTTGATTGGCATACTGTTCAATATGTGGATATTTGCAATGCTCATAGCCTAACAGCCTGTACTTAACCCTCCTGGCACAGATGAAGCCTTCAGGGTCATAAGGGACCCACCGGAAGCTTTTTGAGAGCATGTACTTGTCTTTGAGGATTTGCTCAGCATCTTGCCATCCCTCTTTTTTGTTCATGATGAAGGGGCCCAGGTGGTGCTTGAACTTGAGGTGGGCTTTCTTTTTGGCACTGTGGAAGTGGGTGAGGTCAGAGTGAATGAGCTGCCTATAATACTCCAAGGCAAACAGTCTCATGGGCACATATTTTGGGAGCCTGTATGGACAGAGCTCACAGCCATAGATTCTGATGACTGTATGATCCTGGTATAGGTACCAATCACCTATTTTATAGTTTTTAGAGAGCTGCAGGGTTTTCTGTATTTCAAATGACACTCTGGGAGGAGGGGACCTCATCAATAAGCATGAGACTGGGTATACAAATTGATCAATAAATTCACAATATGAATATGGTGAATTTTGGACTTGGTGGAAGACAGGTGTCCAGAAGATAACAGATCTTCTTTCTCCTCTAGAATCCAGCTTTTTGATGTAGCATGGAAAAGCCTCGGACTGGTAGTACATGAACATGTGGTAGATATAAGATGAATACTTGAAGATGCCCTCCCTGTCCACTTTGAAAAGCTGCTCATGTATCTTGTTGGCTATGAATTTAGCAAAATTATATTTGTAGGCCGGAGGTTGGCCTGGGCTATAAGCAGCTAGTAATACTAGCACTGTCTCATCAACAAATTCACTAGTTTTATAGCCCAACACATATGAAATCATGTCCAGCAGAAGTTTGCCTATATCAGTAAAGTGGACATATAAGTAGGGAGGTGGCCCTGTGGGCTGGCGGTCAGGCCTCATAAATGTCTGGGTGATCTTCTGAATGTCAGCAGTGGACATCTTGGCACCTGTATCCAGCAGATAGTTCATGGAGAAAGGAAACAACAGCTGAGTTTGTTTGAAGTTGAGCATCTGGTTGATGGACTCAGCATTAATGTGAAAGAGGATGCTCCCAGATGGAGACTTGACAGCTCTGTGATTTGCATCATAATTCTCAGCACATAGGCGAATAATCTCTGGAAAAATGTTAACAGATGGGAGAAAGTAATATGGCAGATTTGATTCCCATATCCCATATGTATCATTTCCATTCAAATAGTCATCTCTCAATTCCCTGAAGGTATGCAAATGGTTCCTATCACCCACAAAGTCTTGGATGAGGTAATCCCTGTCAGCAAGAGGCAGGGACTCCAGCTCTTTATTTGGTGGATTCATGGGGGCAACACTGAGAGCTGTGGGTGCAGGAGCAGCCATTATGTAGTTTCTGAATGGAACAAGGTAAGTGCAATGGTTTGCAAGGTTCCTCAAAGCTCAGGTGACAGATTGAATGCAGATAATGCTAAAAATATTCTTCAAAGAGAAATAGGCAGGCTAGGCAGGCTTGCCTCTGCTCTGCTTGGGTAAATTCACAGTGATTGGGACCAATTAGGATAAAATGCAGAGAGCGGGCAGGACTAAAATTGGTGAAATGCAGCTATTCAAGCCTGCACTCGGCAAAAGGGAACAATGTCGGGTAGCTTGAGGATGAATTTGCAAATTAAGGCCGCGAATTATTGTTTTAACATCAAATTTTTGGAGCAGGGGGCAATGCAGGTTGCTTTAGTTCAGAATTAACTAAGAGACAATCTTCAATTTGGGATTTAACAGGTGTTTCATGGAAAATTTGCAGAGAAATGGCAAAAACACGGGTGAAACAGGTGAATTCTGGCAAATACCTGGATAAACAACGCCGAGAGCCTCCGGGTCGACAGTGGATGAATAATGCAGGTAAATTGGTGAGTTTGCGGCGTCTGCAGCTTTGAATTTGGCAGCTTGGAGGTAAATTTCGCACTGAACAGCTCACAACGGCTCTTCTTTGTTTCCAATGAAAATGACATAAAACGGCCAAATAGCGCGTTTTTAACGATAAATTTGGAAAAAATGGGTCATTGGCGCTTTTCCGCCGATGACGTCAGCATGACGTCATGGCGGGCCCGGGTACGGAAGGTGACGTGGGCGCTGAGCTGGAGGCCAGCGTGGCCGGACACGGTGGCGGGCGGTGTGGGGTGGAAAAGTGACATGGAGGGCCACGAGGCGCGAGGGCGGGGGCTGGTGACATGACGTCAGGATGACGTGGATTGACGTGACAGAGGAGGTGGTAAGCAGGAGGGTGGTAAGCGGTCTCCCCGCACCGCTTTTGGGAGAAGGCGGTATCGGGGAGGGGGGCTCCGAACACCTCCGCCGCCTGCCACGCGTCCAGCGTACGGGGGGGAAAACCGCCCGTTCCCCGGACGTTAAAGGGCGGCAGGTTGAGATCTCAAAACGCCCGCCCACCGTTGGATCAAGGGGGGCGGGAGATCAAGGGCTGGCGGGCGCCCTGACCCGTCGTGCATGTTGGGGGGACCCGCTGGCCAATTAAAATATTCATTTTAATATTTCGGGGTTTTAAACTTTGGTTAAGGGGTTTTTGTGGGTTTTGGGGTATGCGGGTTAGACTGTCGGGTTTTATAAAAACATATGGATATTGGGTTTTGAGAGGGGGAGAGGGGTTTTTATGAATTTTTTTGGAAAAAGGGAAAATGAAGGCTTAGTATAGGTTATTACTCTGGCCAGAGGTTAGAGTAATCCCAAAGCAGGGTTGACTATAGTCCCTGGTGGACTAATGTCTCCCTTAGAAGTATTATTTAGCTATAATGCTAAAGGGGGGATATTTATACATTGCTTGGGGTTTTATACACCATGGTGTTATAATAGTAGGGGAAAAGGGGAACATAGGGGATTTAGTGTAGATACAGTTAGTAGTTAGTATTTGGAGGGGAATGAGAATGGGAAGTGATAGCTACTAAGCTTTTTGGGAATCAAACTTAGTTAGGAAGTAGATCAAAATGAAAAGAATTTTTACACAAGAAATGTGGCTTCTTTTCAAAGAGAGAAGTCACATTTGACATGAAATTTTTACAAATGAGGAGTATAAGGAGGACTGATCAGGCAGATCCTGCAGTGCTCATGGGGAGGTTAGTAAGAAACTTTTGAAGGGGATGAGGGAAGTTAGTGATGGTTTAGTAGTTTGCCAAATAGGCCACTGCTCTTGCCTTTCTCCTGCTGGTGACATCATTGTGATTTTTCCCAATTGATATGCTTAGATCATGCTTTCTGCAACCTTCAACTACCTACCCTGCCTAATATGCCTAACATTTTTTCTTCCTTTGGATGGGTGCACTTGGTCTTGCAAACCCTGATAATTCTCTCTTCTATTTGTTGCCCTCCTATCTAAGTCTACCCTTATGACATCCAAGGGCCCAGATTAAGCAGTTGGGCTCCTTTCTTTCTCTATCCACCTAGTCATCTGTCAAGCTTTAACTGTTTGAACAGGTACTTCCTCTCTAGTTTACAACATGCAATTCAAAACATGGTGAGGCCCATCTTGAGCTGTTGGACCACCCATCAAAGTAGTAGTAGCCATTTGGAATAGCCACTTTCATGGTCCTTGTTTGGGGTTCATTTCTTTTATTTTTTCTTTGACCAATTCATTTTCTTGCCCTTTGATTTTTCTTTTAAGGCATACCCTCTTTACATTTTTTAAATGTCTGCTTCTTTTACACAAATGGAACCTTAGCAGCATGGAAGGTGAACATTTTTGGCACTTCCACTGTCAATCATGAGAGATGAAAACCTATTGGTATAGGAGGCTAACAGGTTTATCAAAGGTTTTTTTTAATACTAATATCTTGTCACTATAAAGTCTCTTGTAATAAATAAAGACAAACGGTGGGACCCTACGGTGGTAGTTGGAAATTTTAAAGTGTGGGAAAGTCAGTGGTGAGCGAAAGGAAAAGAAGATGGGACCTGCCCAATAGAAAAAACCCGATGACAGAACTAAGTCAAAGGATAACACGAGCAATGCCCCCACAAATAATTTTTTCAAGACTGTTGAATTTTGGATGAAAGGCGCAGATTTACTATGGACGCACCACCCAAGAATTAGTGCCATACAGAGTAGTCCTCTCGCAGTAACGTCAGCAAGCGAGCCAGTTCATATTTTTAATTCACCATGTCATACGACTTCATCTAGCTGTCCTCTAAAATTTCCAATCCCTCATTAAATTCCGCCATTTCCCACATGATAACACTTAATTCCATTTCTCTCCTATATTTTCTCATTCCACTATACAAGCCTTTCTTGGCCTTTTTCTCAGTACATTGTCCCGTTGATTGCTGTTGAGAAATTCAAAGTCTAGCTCACGTCTGAGTTAGCCTCGTTACTAGTACTAGGTATTTTTGTCATAATCAATCATTTTATCCTTTGAAAATGACCAAGAAACTATTTTAGTTGGTTCCTCTTCTCACATTCTTCTCATGGATACTGAAAGAGATATCTTTGACGTTTCTTTCCCTATTAACCATCATGAATTCTACCAACATGTTCAGTTAAACCAGTCTAATTCCTCGATTTATGTTGCAATGGTAAAATCAGGTGTGTTGGCAGCCTTTTTCCCTCAAACATATTTGTTTCCTGAATTTATTCATTGGCTAGTTTCAGCAATTTATCCTCAAAGGTGATTTGTGATGAATAGGCTAGGAGAAAGTATTTTTCATGTGTCCTCTCTCTTGATTCAGCAAGTACTATGCTATCCTTTTGTAGAGACTTACTTGTCTTTTTCTGGAGAATCATTGACTACCTAATTTGAAGATTTATCTAAACCAGGGTTGAATATCATGGACACTCTCAAGCATAAAAAATCAATGTTCTTCTAGACTGATGTCGTAAGAATTGATCCTGAAAGTGAGAGTTTTTCCTATTTTGCATCCTCTTTCCTTTCAGTTTTTTATTCAATCATAAATAGTTCACCTGCACCAGCTTTACTCCCTAAAGCTCAATCTTTCTTTCAAGTGAGTAAAGATGTAAAGGTTGGAGATTGGTTTTCTTTCCACTATCATGGTGAAATAAGATTGTATGGAGCTTAGGTTAAGTCTTACAGATTACCAAATTTTGTTCCTATGAGAATTTTTGCTTTGGAATTCATTAGGTAGAGCCTAAATGTGTATTAGGTACATTTTGTACCTACAAAGAAGGGACTCCTTTTTAGGTAGCCTATGACTGTTGGACCATTCATTGTGAATACTAGGCAATCAACAACTGAAGTCCAAAAATTGTTAGAAGGAATGAATTTATTGTAGGAGGAGAAATGCGCTTATGATCCATATCACATAATTTCAAATAAAAGAATAAAAAATGGCTATGCTCGTTTTATGCATGAATTAAAACCAGAAATATAGAAGCTGACAAATGGAGGATAGCCAGCTCCCTTGGGAAATATAGAAATTGAGAACCCTCTTGCTACCAAAAAGAACTTGAAAAGAAGTAGGTCAGAGGAAATTGATCTAGAGGAAGAAGAAGACAGAGCAACGAAAAGGGAAAAGATATCTAAAGAGACTAGTACATCAACAACTCCTAGTATACAATTGCAGTTGGGGGGGAAATTTTTGTACTCCTTCTCCAGTTCCAGGAGGCACTTCTCAAGATTCAGTATCCATGATTAAACAATGTTTTTGTAGGTGGAAGAAAGAATCAAGAAGATTAGAGGAAATACGGAATCATAATCAGAATCTCATGCATATTCTGAATATCGGACAAGTTTGTTATTATCTATGGATCTAGGGAAAAGTCATTTGAAATTTTCTCTCTCTCATCCATCAACAATGTCAGTGACATTTGCAGCAAGGTTCAATATTGTTAATTTAACTATGGATGCAAAGAGGATTCCATTACTTGATAAGATTAATTTACGTTGCAGACTCGTCAACTAATCTTCCATGATTTATATAAATTTGCATAAGTTGCTTCTAAAGCTGAAAATATGTTAGAGAAAGTGGTAAACCAACTAAAGTTGGAGAAATAAAATTCCATAGATCTCAATACCCAAAATGAGGAGTTGAAGAAGATAATTGTCAATATTGGTGTGAATCCAAAAGATAGGTTTGTAGCTTAGAAGTTACTGCAGAGTGCTAAGGCTGAAATTTAGGTACTGAAGAAGAAGTTGAAATTTCCCTCTGCAGAGCATCCCATGGCTTCAGAGGTAGTAGGGGTTGAAAAATAGAAATAGTTACTGGTGCAAGATCTTCTACAAAGGGATGAAGAAATAATGAAGTTGAAAGAGATGAATATTTTTTTACAACAAAATATTGATTCACATGTATGCATGATTGTAGTGGCAGTAAATTGAGATGATCTTACTGAGAAATTTACTCAAGTTATGACTAAATTGCACATTGCTGAAAATGAGCTGAAGAAGAAGAAAACAAAGTTTGACAATGCTGTAAAAAATATCAAGGAAATTGAGCATGAACTATTTATGACCAAGGAGACTGCAGAAAAATGCAGAAGGGATTTTTAGGCTACTCATCAAAAAATTAAATTAAAGGATAAACTGAAAGGAAACATGTCTCTGGTACAAGCAAGATAAATCTTGTGGAATGACATAATTAATACATTACAGAATGTCTGAGGAAACGATTATTGTCAGAGATTTAGAATAATTCATCCTTAGTAATAAACAAAAGATACAGAATAGAGCCCAGTTTGCTAAGAAATTGATTGAATTCTTAAACTCAAAGTTTGCACATGAAATGGAGGAGTTTGGAATAGAAGATGAAACTAAACATGTGATAGAAATAAACAAAATGATATTGAAAAATTCCAATAGAAAAGAAGAAGAGAAGAAATTGATGGAAATTAAGGAAGAAGTAATGAAGTTCAATATCATTTTTGATAAAAGAACAAGGGCTGGTTTACGATCCTGTTGGGATCGGCAATTTTTTTATTTTTATTTTTTATTTATTTATTTTTATTTATTTATTTATTTATTTTAATCCTGGGAAATTTGTGAAAAATTACTGGTGGAAGCAAAATGTAAGATTAATTCTACACGTGAAAAGACTGTAGTATTAAAGGGAGCTACAATTTTCAATTATGTTCATAAAGATTTTCAACTTCTTTGGATGATGAAAACTCTTTTTATTGAGAATCCTACATACATCAAAATCACAGATTTCAGGATAGCACATGTTAAATTTATAAACTCCCCAAGTAGAACTACATAAAACTGGAGGGAGACCGAGGAATGGATGTCGCCACAACCTACTGCTACAGAAGCAGAACCCTCTACTGCGCCACAATCTTATATTGATTTAGGATGAAATTTTTACTTTTAAAAGTTATTATATTTTTCAAATCATGTAATTTTTTATGTTTCAATGTAATTTTCGAATAGTTGGGTAGGTAGGGGGTTGGCAGTTCAGATAACTATCCCTTGAAATTTTGTATAAATGTGCTTCAGTAAGATGAAAAAGGGGTTCCAAATTTTTGCATACCTTATAGAAGACTAGTTTTGTACTTTGATATTCACTTGATTGATGAATAAAGCTTTGCAATGATTCTAGAAATTTTTGGGTATGATTTGTTTTCCTTGTGTCATATTATGTATGTATTTCTTCATAGAAAGAATTGAAGCAGACTATTCTTTATTTACAGTTAATGGTTATAAGTTTCTGTAAATTTTGAGGTTAAAAATCCTTAAAAAATTCTCTTCTTTTAAATTTTCCATTTCTCATCAAACACACTTTCCTCTAAGTTTATTGTAAAAGATTGTGTGCAGAAAATTTTTTATTCTGAAACTTTCACCAACACTTGTCATAGATTTCTATTCATTTGTATCCAATAGTTAAAGGCAATTTAAAGTTATGTTCCATGTATTGAAGGTTAAAGGGTTTAAAATTTAATATTCTGGGGTTTGCAAAATGATGAGACAAACAAACAATCAATCTGTAATCTTTAATGAATGCCTTGGATTGATTTCTACTCAGCCAGGAATTGTCTCCTAAGGTACAACATTTTTTGGTGTTGTTGTTGAGGAACATAAACTTGAAGTTATTTTTCCCTAGGTTCTATAAGATCATTTTTTTGATTGATGAGTGAAGAAAGTGGTTAGGCTGAGATTCTAATCAAAATTTTTAAACCTGGATCCAAAATGACCACACACGAGGTTGGACACCTCACAACTGAGAAGTCCAGCTCTTTCCGATCTAGAATTGTTGGTTTCCAGGAGAGTTTGGAAACCAAAATCACCAATAACTCCAAATTCCACTTTATCTTCTCCTAGTACTAGTTCCCCAAAATATTTTTCTGTCTTTCACTCAGAAGAAGTAATAAGGAATTTTGATTTTTGTGAAGAAGTTCTCACCCCTTCTCAGACTTATTTTCCTGAACCAACTTTGGAGGAAAAATATTTCGAGTCAGTTTCATTTTCTTTCCCTGAATTTCAAGAAGTCAAAACAGTTGACCCTTCATCTACAAGTTCAGTTATTTCCATTGTAAACCAAGCAGTTCCAATATCATCATTGCCTCCACAAGCATTTGTCTTTCAAGAAAGTAACCCTTCTACAGTTAATTTAAATTTAAATATGGCCATCCCTGCTTTTCTGTTGAATAGATATGCTCCCTTGAGTCTCCCTCAACCTATGAATTCAATGCCTCAATATTACCTCAAATTGTTACCTCGTTTCACAAGAGAAGATGAGGTAACTGCAGAGAAAAATATTGCCACATTTTGTGCATTTGCTGAAAATTTGAATGTAGAGTTTCTGGATGTGGTGATGAGATTGTTTGTCCAAGCATTGGATGGAGAGGTCAGGAAGTGGTTCGAAACCCTTCTTCCAAATTCGATTAATACATGAGAAAAATTGGAAAATGCATTTACACAGTGGTGGGGAGAGAAGAAAGATCATGGATATTTTCTAACAGAATTTAATGCCATTAAAAGGAAGCCTGAAGAGAAAGTAGGTGAATTTATAAAAAGATTTAATAAGTTATACAATAGTTTGCTTGTAGAAATTAAGCCTCCTCCCGCAGGAGAAAACTTAGTATTTGCAGGAGCACTTGATTCTTATTTTGGTTTCACCCTAAGGGAGAGGAGGTCCCCTTCATTAGATCAAATACATAATGATGCTCTTGAAATTGAAGCTAATTTGTCTGCAGCAAGAAAGATTAAACTAGAAGATACTAAAAAAGATAAGGGGAAATGAAAAGAAGAAGAAATGAAAATTGTCAGTCAAACACCTAATTATAATGAATAAAAATTAGAGTAAATGAATAAGGTTATTAAAATTTTGTCCAGTAAACTAATAAAGTTGGAGCTGCAAAACAAGAATACAACTAGACAATTTCAACAAGGGAACAACGAAAATTTCAACCCTAAGTTTAGAAAGCCACCATTGCATATTTTGTAGAGGGATAGGAAGGATCAAGATCAAATACAACCTCCCTTATACATTGAGGATGAATCAAAGGATGCAATAGAAGGAACTTCTAAGGAGAATGAAAATCAAATATCAACATTTTATGAGGAGGAAGATGTGATTATGAGAGAGGATTTGAGTTCTGAATTTTAGGTTTCTCTCGATGATAATGAAAATGATGATTATTGGAGAAAGTTTATTGATTTTATGTAGGAAGAATTTCACAGGAAATATGGCCTTAGATTAAGAAAAATGTCAAGAATGCAAGAGGTTATCAATGAAAAACATGATCCAATGTCTCAACATATGGCGACTCCACAACATAACCAAAAACAACAGGGCAAAAGGAAGAAACATGTTGATTAAGGCACAAAAATTTCTTTTCAACAAGGAGAAAGTTCTAAACAAAAACTAGGTATGGAAATTCTGAATAGCCTGTTTATGAGCAAGTAGATGATTCAAATGATGTTTCAAAGAAGAAGATGAATGATGAAAAATAGGAAAATATTCGGAAGGAAAATCAATTTTTTAGCCTAACTAAGGAATTAGAGAAGATTAAAATTCAATTTCCTTTAACATAATTGACTAAAAATCCAACATATAAAAAGCAAATTTCTGATTTTATAAATATCTCTCAAGATGGTCGTGTGGCAGATAAAACAGATTTACAAGAGCAGATACCAGTAGTAATGTTTGGACCCCATGTAGAAGAAGTGGATTCTTTCATTCCACCTTTCTACATATCTTTGTTGGTTCATTGTTTTATTTTGCATAATTGTATGTTGGATTCAAGAGCCTCAATATGAACTTGATACCATTGTCAGTCATGAAATAATTGAACCTCTAGATTACTAAACCTTATAAGGACATTTATTCATTTGATTCTAAAAAGGTTTAATGTGTAGGAGTAATCAAATATTTAGTTGTTTCTCTGGCCCATAATCGAGCTAGAAGCCTAGTGATGGATGTGGTAGTGGAAGATATTCCTCCACTCTTTGGAATGCTCCTTTCAAGGTTCTGGGGAGAAAAATTGGGTGGTGTACTAAGATTGGATTTTACATATTCAATAATCCTTGTTTTCGGAGGTGAAGAGAGGAGACTATACAAATAAACTAAGCTTATTAAAATAATTACAAAGGAGGGTTCTAGTAATTCTCCTATGTACAGTCAGGAAAATTATGACTTTTCATGTTTCATGTTACAAGAAGCAGAGGATATTGCTGAAGACAATAAAGTGCAGCTCCCTTCAGCAATTAAAAATGAGGAGTTAACATTCAATGGAGTATGGAAACTTTATTTTGATGGTGCTTATTCAAGAGATGGAAGTGGAGCAGGTATATTTCTGATTTCTCCAAAATGCCATTTCCTTAATTTTTCTTAAAGTTGGAATTTGACTCCACGAATGAGTATGAGGCATTAGTTATATGATTACACGCTGCTAAAGGTTTAGGGGTGTAGTGTATTTCTGTTTTTGGAGATTCTAAATTGGTAGTAAAGCAGATAAAGAATCAATGTCAAACAAAAATCCAAGGTTAAGAACATATATAAATGAAGTATGGGATTTGATAGATAATTTCTTTGTCACTTCTAATATACAGTTTGTACCTAGAGAAGAAAACAAAATAGCTGATTATTTAGTAGTTGCAGCTAGTACTTTCAAACCACCTTTTATGAAATTGAAATCAGGCACAGACCATCAATCCTAGATAATATTAAACATTGGCAGGTGTTTGAGGATGAGGAACAGATTAAATATTTTCTTGAGTTGATTGAAGAGTTTGCAAGTTTAGAGATTGATCAAGAAGAAGAGGTTGAAGAAGAACATACAAACATGACATTTTTGAAATATTAAGTTGGGAATCACAAGATTATTCAACTCAAAGATAATGTAATACCTAAGGGATTGGTACCCCTAGAGAATCTATTCAATGAAAATGATGTTGCAATGAATCCAAAGAAAGAAGATTTGGAGGAAGATCTTGAAGAATGCAATCTGGGAACAGATCAACAACCCAAAATGGTAAGGCTCACTAAAGGTGTTCCAGAACATTTCGAACAACGATATGTAAGTATTTTGTTATGAAACCAGCTCAAGAAAAGATAGAAAAGATAAATCCACGCCTTAGAATTCAGCCTCTTCGAGGGGGCAACCTCCTTTACATTACATAAATGAACAATTCTTGGATGATACAAATGAAAAAACCTCCTTTCTATATATAGGAGTCTAAGGAGTCACAATATAATCCAGCCGACCTAACAATAATAATATAAAGCCACAAAAATAACAATAGAGGGATTCTAAGGGGCACATAAATAACAATATGGGGGTAATAGGGGCACAACAATATAAATAAGGGGTATAACTACAATAGTAATGGGGTAATCACTAGTATTATAGGGACCCAACATGCCCCTCTCCTTCAAAAAAGTGTTGTCCTCAACGCTTGAGTAGTTCTGGATACTTCTGCATAAAATTCTCATCCTCCCATGTGGAATCTTCAGCGGATAAGTTCTTCCACTTGATAAGATACTCTGAAATTGATCGATTTCGTAGCTGTCGAGTTCTTGTTTCTGTGACTGCTTCCGGTTCCAATATAATTTTTCCTTCCTCGTCAAGTTCTGGCAATATTGTTTGAACTGGGAGCTTGTCGCCTATAACCTTCTTTAAACATGAAACATGGAAAACTGGGTGCAATCGAGAAGCTGCAGGAAGCTCCAATTTGTATGCCATAGTACCAATCTTTTCCAACACCTTGTACGGACCATAATACTTTGGTGATAATTTATTATCCTTCTTAGCTTGCTTTAGGGACATTTGCTTATATGGTTGTAGCCGTAGGAATACCCAATCACCTACATCAAAACTTCTTTCACTGCGATGTTGATCTGCCTGTTGTTTCATTCTATTTTGTGCCAACACGAGGTTATCCTTTAAGAGTTGGAGGACTTGTTGTTGATGTTCGATGTGATGTTCCACTGCCTGAACCTTAGAATTTTCTCTTAAATATGATGTGATTGATGGTGGTTGATACCCATAAAGTGCCATAAATGGGGTCATTTTTGTTGCTGTATGGAAGGAAGTGTTATACCACCATTCAGCCAGAGGCAACCATTTGACCCATTGTGTCTGTTTATCAGATACAAAGCAACGAAGATATCCTTCCAAACATTTGTTTACTATCTCAGTTTTCCCATCAGATTGAGGATGATAAGATGAGCTATGAGCTAACTGAGTACCAAGACAAGAAAATAATTCTGTCCAAAAATTTCCAGTGAAAATGGGATCTCTGTCACTTACAATAATCTTTGGGTTTCCATGTAGCTTTTGAACTGTTTCCATAAATGCAGTAGAAACTGTACTGGCTTTAAATGGATGTGATAATGCACAAAAGTGTGCATACTTGGTAAGTCTGTCAACTACCACCATGATGACACTCTTTCCCTCAGACTTGGGTAAACCTGTGATAAAATCCATTGAAACCTCCTCCCAACGTTGGCTTGGAATGGATAAAGGTTGTAATAGACCCGGTGTCTTAATTGTTTCAACTTTATTTTGTTGGCAAACCAAACATTCCGCCACAAACTTTTGAATATCTGATTTAAGGCCATCCCAAAAAAATTCCTTCTTAACCCTGTGGTAAGTTTTTAAAAATCCTGAGTGCCCTCCTAAGGGAGAAGTGTGCAATTCCATAAGAATCTTTTGTTTTAGCTGGGAATTCTTACAGAGGTATAAGCGATCTTTGTACCATAACGAATCATTTTGCCAGCTAAATGTATCAGAAGTACTGGAATCTTGTTGTAGCTTTCGAATAAGTGCCCACACTTCTTCGTCATTCTTCCATTCCTCCCTTGCTTCGTTTATCCAATCTGGTTGGATAATAGAAATGGCACACAACAATGCTTCCACATCCTCATCCTTTCTTGAGAGTGCATCTGCCACCACATTTTGCTTCCCTTTTTTGTAGATGATTTCAAAGTCATAACCCAACATCTTTGTGACCCACTTTTGTTGCTCTTCAGAGGATAATCTTTGTTCTAAAAAGTATTTAAGGCTATCATGATCCGTTTTTACCTTGAAGTGTCTTCCCATTAGGTAGGGTCGCCATTTCTTAAGTGCATGGAGTATTGCCAACATTTCCTTCTCATAAATAGCTTTGCTTAAAAACTTTCCCTTGATTGGACGACTTTCAAAAGCAATGGGTCTTTCATCTTGCATTAGAACAGCACCAATTCCATTTCCTGAAGCATCACATTCCACAATAAAGGTTTTTGTGAAGTCCGGTGTAGCTAAGACCGGTGCTTGGCACATTGCCTCTTTAAGATGTTCAAAGGCCTTTGTTGCTTCCGGAGTCCATGAAAATGAATCTTTCTTCAATAATGTTGTTAGAGGTGCTGCTATTCTCCCATAATTCTTAACAAACTTGCGATAATACCCTGTCAACCCAAGAAATCCTCGCAGATGCTTTATGGATGTGGGGATTTTCCATTCCTTAATGGCTTTAATTTTGCTAGGGTCTACCTTAACTCCTTCATGAGATACAATATGACCCAAATATTCCACCTCCTGGACTCCAAAGAAACATTTGGATCTTTTTGCATATAATTGTTTCTCCTCCAATAGTTGTAGCACCCTGTCAACATGTTCAACATGATCCTTCCAAGACTTGCTGTAGATTAGTATATCATCAAAAAATACTAACACAAATTTTCTAAGGAATGGTTTGAAAATTGAATTCATCAAACCTTGAAATGTTGAAGGTGCATTGGTAAGGCCAAAAGGCATGACCAAAAATTCATAATGACCCTCATGAGTTCTAAATGCCGTTTTCGGAATGTCTTCAATCTTCATTCTGATTTGATGATATCCTGAACGAAGATCCAACTTGGTGAAGTAAATTGATCCATGCAATTCATCCAGTAATTCATCAATGACAGGAATGGGGAACTTATCTTTAATAGTGAGCTTGTTGAGCTCCCTATAATCTGGACACATGCGCCATGATCCATCCTTCTTGTGCACCAATACTACTGGAGCTGAGAAAGAACTTTGACTCGGTTGAATTATACCAGCCTCTAGCATTTCTGCAACCATACGTTCAATTTCACTTTTTTGGACATAGGGATATCTGTACGGCCTGATGTTTGGAGGAACACTTCCTGGAATCAGATGAATAGCATGATCATGATCACGCATAGGTGGGAGACCTTTGGGAGTCTCAAATACCTTGGAATGATTGTCCAGGACTTTTTGGAGATCTGGAGAAATAGATGATTCCAATGTGGAAACATCTAGCGAACATAATTGTGCAATTACACCTCTTTGCTCCTTTTTTAGAAGCTTTGTCATGCCATTAGAGCTGATTATCTTTCCTGGTTTCCCTGCAATACCCCTTAATTCAACTTCCTTTCCTTCCACAGAAAATTTCATGAAAAGTTCTTGAAAATTAAAAGCTATTGTACCCAAGGATTGTAGCCATTGGACTCCTAGTACAACATCAGCACCTCCCATTGGAATGGAAAGCATTGGGCTAGTCAATACATATTCTCCCATGGATAGCTTGATATTATGGCACTTTCCAGAACAATTTATTGTTCCTCCATTTGCAATCATCACTTGACACTCTGGTGCTGGATATAGGAAGCAATTCAATTCTTTTGCTACCCTACAATGAATAAAATTGTGGGTGCTTCCTGAATCAATCAACACTATTACCTTTTTCTTCTTGATTTGTCCTTCTATCTTGATGGTTTGAGGAGTGGTAATTCCCGCCAATGCATTACAAGATATGGTCGGATTTATTTGTTCTTCATCTAGGCTTTGTTCCTGGAATATATCCTCTTCTTTTGACCTTTCTTGCTCCTTTTCTTCTTCCTCTTCACAATCTATGTAGAATAATTTCTTCTCAGCACACTTATGACCTTTTGTGTATTTGCTATCACAATTGTAACAAAGCCCTTTTGCTCTTTTTTCTTCCAATTGTTGTGGTGTCAACCTTGTAGGTTGTGGAAGACTATGGGCAACAACACTTCCGTCTTTATAGTTGTGAATGGTATGCTTCCTAGTTGCCATAATTTTGCTTTCCATTTTTCTTGCTAACCTGAATGCCTTCTCTAATGAATCAGGTTCCCAAAGGCGCACATCATGTTGGATATTATCCTTTAAAGACCCTATGAACACATCAATCCTATGCTCCTCTGGAATATCTTTTACCCTTATGTTCAATTTTTGGAACTCCTCAATGTGCTCCATTATTGAACCCTTTTGTTTGAGACTTATCAATTGGCTAAAAAAAGTGTTGCTTTTTGTATCCTCATAATGTGCTATCAATTCTTCCGTAAAAATTGCCCAAGTGATAAATTGTTTACGAGAACAAAGCCATTGATACCATACAAACTGATTTGGTTCCAAATATAAAGTTGCCATACGTACCTTTTGTGTGTTTTGCACATTATTGAGATCGAAGAATTGCTCCATCTGTAATATCCATGTGGCGGGATCCTTGCCATCAAACTTCCTCATATCGATTTTTGGAATATGGTGAGTCTTCGATCCAACATTAGAGTCTATGGAATCATGATTAACATTTCTTTTGTTCTCATCATGAGTTTCCTTTACTACCTTTTCACCATTAGTGACACTTTCTTGTAGCAACTTCTTCAATTATTCCATATCTGTCTTCAAATCTATCTTCAAATATGCCATGTCTCTCTTCAAATCTGTCTTCGAATCATCCATCTTAGCTTCCATGCCCTTTATCTTAGATTCCACGCCACTTATCTTAGCTTCTGTTAGCTTTTGTGAGCGTGACATTTGTTGCACTTGTTCTTGTAATTTTGATATATCATGTAGCATTTCTTCCTCTTCTTCATGAGTCATGCTAGAGCTTTCAGGTTCCTTACTAGGTGTTTGCATTTTCTTTCCTCGGGGCATCAGTTACCGATAATAATGCTTTACTATGCCCTTTGAATTCCGTTAAACCAAGCTTACACAAAAATTTAAAAAAAAATACACACCTTTTTTCACTTTATAGAAGCCTGATATTGAATCTGATGTATCTCTGTAATTTCGAATCATCCAGTTCTAAAATTGCTACCTGTAGTAGCCTTCTATGTCCTCTTTCCAATGCCACAAGTCTGAGCCAAATTGGATTCTCCAAGGAAGAGTTATGTGAAATCTCCCACAGTGACTTGCTTTTAGACTGGTTCAGTAGAGCGAACTTGTACGACGTGCCACGAGTCACTGTTTCAACCTTTGAATCTGAAACACTCATAAAAGAAACTACAGTCCGTCCTCTTTCTGTACCTTTTTACGAAATTTCAATCCGATCCTCAGAGAGAGAGTTATGACGATTTTCCCCAGGTCACCTGTTTTGAATGTAATTCAGGAGTCTGCAAAAAGACCAACTTCCTCAGATCATATCTCCGAAAATATCGCGCGAAAAGCTCTGAAATTTGGACCCAAGGTTCAGCGCCAATTCTTCTCAAATGGGTTTTTTTTTGTGACTTCTGAAACGTCACAGAAAAAAAGTTATAGCGAAAATGCCACGATGACCTGTTTGGAGCAGCGAAACCCTAGAATCCAAAGCTCTGATACCAAATGTTATGAAACCAGCTCAAGAAAAGATAGAAAAGATAGATCCACGCCTTAGAATTCAGCCTCTTCGAGGGGGAAACCTCCTTTACATTACATAAATGAACAATTCTTGGATGATACAAATGACAAAACCTCCTTTCTATATATAGGAGTCTAAGGAGTCACAATATAATCCAGCCGACCTAACAATAATAATATAAAGCCACAAAAATAACAATAGAGGGATTCTATGGGGCACAGAAATAAAAATATGGGGGTAATAGGGGCACAACAATATAAATAAGGGGTATAACTACAATAGTAATGGGGTAATCACTAGTATTATAGGGACCCAACATATTTTGAAGAAATTTGTTGATGTTTTCGCATGGTATTATGAATATTTAAAGACGTATGATACCAAGATTATTCAACATAAGTTCATTTAAAACCAGGAGTGAGATATTTTAGACATATTAATCCTTTGTTGCTGCTATCCATAGAGAGAGAAGTTAAGAAGTTGTTAGATGCAAAGATAATTGTTCCTTTAAGGTATACAGAGTGGGTAGAAAATTTGGTTCCTGTAAGGAAGAAGAATGGAGAAATTAGATTATGTGTTGATTTCTGAAATTTGAATAGAGCATCTTTGAAAGATAACTATCCTCTTCCTAAGATGGATTGTATTTTACAGAAGGTGACTGGTTCTCACAGGTTATCAATGGTTGATGGTTTCTTTGGTTATAATCAAATTTCAGTACATAAGGAGGACCAGAGGAAAACAACATTCACGACTCCTTGGGGCACTTTTATGTATTCTAAAATGCCTTTTGGACTGATGAATGTAGGGACTACATTTCAGAGGGCTATGGACATATCTTTTGTGGAAGAGAAATATAAGTTTGTTGACATTTACTTGGATGATATCATTGTTTTCTCAAATTTAGATGAAGAACGTTTGGAGTATCTACGACATATTTTTGAAAAATGTAGAAGGTATGGTCTATCATTGAATCCTAAGAAATCTCATTTTGCTTTGAAACAAGGAAATTTATTAGGCCATATTGTGTCAAAAGAAGGAATCAAGATAGATCGAGGAAGAGTAGAAGCAATCAAGAAAATACCACTCACTAGGAATAAGAACGAAATTCATAGTTTTTTAGGGAGGATACTTTTTCTTAGGAGATTTGTTCCCAATTATGAAGAGAGTGTAAAAGGCATTACTGATATGATAAAGGAAGGTTTTGAAGTGAAATGGAATTCAATTTACAGGGAATATTTTTCTAGAATTAAAGTGGAACTTCAAGAATCTTCTGTATTAATAAGCCCATATTATAAAAATCCTTTTCGATTGTTTTCGTTTGCTTCTGCTTCTACTATTGCAAGGATAATTTTATAGAGGAATGAAGAAGGAAGGGAACAATTACTGGCTTTCTTTAGCGTAGTATTAAGAGATGTAGAGCTAAAGTATAATATTTTGGAAAAGTAGGCTTATGCTCTGGTCAAGGCAATTAAGGCTTTCAGCGTTTATATCCTCTAATCTCAAGTAACTACATATGTTCCAAATGTTGTTGTAAAGGATGTTTTGATTCAGGGTGATGTAGAAGGAAGAAGAGGGAAATGGATATCAAATATACAAGAATATGTTTTGGATATAAATCCAACTAAGTTAGTAAAAGGACAAGGTGTGGCAAAGATCTTAACAGAAACAAATTTCCAAGCTATCAGAATCAATTTGCAAACTGAAGTTGAGAAAAGTAGTACTAATGCAGAAGGAGATGAGGAAATATATGGAGCTAAGAAAGAAAATTATAATGATAAAGTTCAGTATAAATACTTGTGTTCTGATTGGTATAAGGACATTGTCCATTATTTATGTTTTCTTTGTTTTCCTCCCAATTTGAATAGATCAAAATACAGAGCTTTAAAACTTAAAACTTAGAAATATGTGTTAGTCAATGTAAAATTTTATTGGAGGATTCGCGGTAGTATTCTCTTGCTTTTTCTAATAGAAGGGGAAAGTATTGAAATAGTGAATGAATATCATGGTTGTTTCTGTGGTGGTCATTATGGGTGGAAAGTGACAACTCATAAGATTTTGAAAGCTGGGTTTTTTAGGCCTTCTTTATTCTCAGATGTTTACAGGTTGGTAAGGGGATGTAAAAAATGTCAAATGTTTGCTGAGAAAAAGAAGTTAGCACCATTGCCTTTAATTCTTGTTTTTATAGAAGAACCATTCAGACAATGGGGATTAGATTTCGTAGGAGAAATCAATCCATTATCAAGTGGGCAATATAAATGGATTTTAATAGGCACAAATTATTTTACTAAATGGGTGGAAGTAGTTCCAACAAGAAAAGAAAATGATTTGGTGGTGATTTAATTTTTTGAGGAAATTATTTTCAACAAATTTGGGTGGCAGACAATGCGCAAGTTTTCAGGTCTGCTAGATTGCAAGATTTTTGTTAAAAATATAATGTGATATTGTCTAATTCTACTACTTATCACCCTTAGGGGAATGGTTAGGAGAATCATCAAATAAAACATTGGTGAGGATACTTAATAAGACCATTGCAGAAAGTAAAATAACTGGGATACTAAACTGAAATTTTCTCTATCAGAGGGCCGAGTAACCCCAAGAAGGTCCACTAGAAAATCACCATTTGAACTTGTTTATGGAACAACTGTATTATTTCCTAGTCACTTGATAAATATTGTTGCATTATTGGTCCAAGATATTCAAGAAGATTCAATCCCTATGGTGAGAAGAATAAATTAGTTGATTGAACTTAATGAAAATAGGGAACAAGTCATGGAGAATTTGATTGGTTATCAATAGAAAATGAAGATGATTTTTGACAGGAAGGCTAAGGATATTCTTTTTCAGCTCGGTGACCTAGTCCTCAGATGGGATACAAGAAGGGAAGACAAAGGGAAACATGGTAAGTTTGATCCTTTGTGGTTTTTTCCTTTTAGAGGTACAAAGTCAAAGGAAAACAACACCTTCATTTTGGATAATTTAGATGGTGAACTGCTACAACTTCCAGTGAATGGGTAGCACCTTAAACACTATTTCCAGCACTGACTAATGTTTTTTCCAATCATTGTATATATCATAGTGTTCATGTTATGAAACCAGCTCAAGAAAAGATAGAAAAGAAAGATCAACGCCTTAGAATTCAGCCTCTTCGAGGGGGCAACCTCCTTTACATTACATAAATGAACAATTCTTGGATGATACAAATGACAAAACCTCCTTTCTATATATAGGAGTCTAAGGAGTCACAATATAATCCAGCCGACCTAACAATAATAATATAAAGCCACAAAAATAACAATAGAGGGATTCTATGGGGCACAGAAATAACAATATGGGGGTAATAGGGGCACAACAATATAAATAAGGGGTATAACTACAATAGTAATGGGGTAATCACTAGTATTATAGGGACCCAACATGCCCCTCTCCTTCAAAAAAGTGTTGTCCTCAACGCTTGAGTAGTTCTGGATACTTCTGCATAAAATTCTCATCCTCCCATGTGGAATCTTCAGCGGATAAGTTCTTCCACTTGATAAGATACTCTGAAATTGATCGATTTCGTAGCTGTCGAGTTCTTGTTTCTGTGACTGCTTCCGGTTCCAATATAATTTTTCCTTCCTCGTCAAGTTCTGGCAATATTGTTTGAACTGGGAGCTTGTCACCTATAACCTTCTTTAAACATGAAACATGGAAAACTGGGTGCAATCGAGAAGCTGCAGGAAGCTCCAATTTGTATGCCATAGTACCAATCTTTTGCAACACCTTGTACGGACCATAATACTTTGGTGATAATTTATTATCCTTCTTAGCTTGCTTTAGGGACATTTGCTTATATGGTTGTAGCCGTAGGAATACCCAATCACCTACATCAAAACTTCTTTCACTGCGATGTTGATCTGCCTGTTGTTTCATTCTATTTTGTGCCAACACGAGGTTATCCTTTAAGAGTTGGAGGACTTGTTGTTGATGTTCGATGTGATGTTCCACTGCCTGAACCTTAGAATTTTCTCTTAAATATGATGTGATGGATGGTGGTTGATACCCATAAAGTGCCATAAATGGGGTCATTTTTGTTGCTGTATGGAAGGAAGTGTTATACCACCATTCAGCCAGAGGCAACCATTTGACCCATTGTGTCTGTTTATCAGATACAAAGCAACGAAGATATCCTTCCAAACATTTGTTTACTATCTCAGTTTGCCCATCAGATTGAGGATGATAAGATGAGCTATGAGCTAACTGAGTACCAAGACAAGAAAATAATTCTGTCCAAAAATTTCCAGTGAAAATGGGATCTCTGTCACTTACAATAATCTTTGGGTTTCCATGTAGCTTTTGAACTGTTTCCATAAATGCAGTAGAAACTGTACTGGCTTTAAATGGATGTGATAATGCACAAAAGTGTGCATACTTGGTAAGTCTGTCAACTACCACCATGATGACACTCTTTCCCTCAGACTTGGGTAAACCTGTGATAAAATCCATTGAAACCTCCTCCCAACGTTGGCTTGGAATGGATAAAGGTTGTAATAGACCCGGTGTCTTAATTGTTTCAACTTTATTTTGTTGGCAAACCAAACATTCCGCCACAAACTTTTGAATATCTGATTTAAGGCCATCCCAAAAAAATTCCTTCTTAACCCTGTGGTAAGTTTTTAAAAATCCTGAGTGCCCTCCTAAGGGAGAAGTGTGCAATTCCATAAGAATCTTTTGTTTTAGCTGGGAATTCTTACAGAGGTATAAGCGATCTTTGTACCATAACGAATCATTTTGCCAGCTAAATGTATCAGAAGTACTGGAATCTTGTTGTAGCTTTCGAATAAGTGCCCACACTTCTTCGTCATTCTTCCATTCCTCCCTTGCTTCGTTTATCCAATCTGGTTGGATAATAGAAATGGCACACAACAATGCTTCCACATCCTCATCCTTTCTTGAGAGTGCATCTGCCACCACATTTTGCTTCCCTTTTTTGTAGATGATTTCAAAGTCATAACCCAACATCTTTGTGACCCACTTTTGTTGCTCTTCAGAGGATAATCTTTGTTCTAAAAAGTATTTAAGGCTATCATGATCCGTTTTTACCTTGAAGTGTCTTCCCATTAGGTAGGGTCGCCATTTCTTAAGTGCATGGAGTATTGCCAACATTTCCTTCTCATAAATAGCTTTGCTTAAAAACTTTCCCTTGATTGGACGACTTTCAAAAGCAATGGGTCTTTCATCTTGCATTAGAACAACACCAATTCCATTTCCTGAAGCATCACATTCCACAATAAAGGTTTTTGTGAAGTCCGGTGTAGCTAAGACCGGTGCTTGGCACATTGCCTCTTTAAGATGTTCAAAGGCCTTTGTTGCTTCCGGAGTCCATGAAAATGAATCTTTCTTCAATAATGTTGTTAGAGGTGCTGCTATTCTCCCATAATTCTTAACAAACTTGCGATAATACCCTGTCAACCCAAGAAATCCTCGCAGATGCTTTATGGATGTGGGGATTTTCCATTCCTTAATGGCTTTAATTTTGCTAGGGTCTACCTTAACTCCTTCATGAGATACAATATGACCCAAATATTCCACCTCCTGGACTCCAAAGAAACATTTGGATCTTTTTGCATATAATTGTTTCTCCTCCAATAGTTGTAGCACCCTGTCAACATGTTCAACATGATCCTTCCAAGACTTGCTGTAGATTAGTATATCATCAAAAAATACTAACACAAATTTTCTAAGGAATGGTTTGAAAATTGAATTCATCAAACCTTGAAATGTTGAAGGTGCATTGGTAAGGCCAAAAGGCATGACCAAAAATTCATAATGACCCTCATGAGTTCTAAATGTCGTTTTCGGAATGTCTTCAATCTTCATTCTGATTTGATGATATCCCGAACGAAGATCCAACTTGGTGAAGTAAATTGATCCATGCAATTCATCCAGTAATTCATCAATGACAGGAATGGGGAACTTATCTTTAATAGTGAGCTTGTTGAGCTCCCTATAATCTGGACACATGCGCCATGATCCATCCTTCTTGTGCACCAATACTACTGGAGCTGAGAAAGAACTTTGACTCGGTTGAATTATACCAGCCTCTAGCATTTCTGCAACCATACGTTCAATTTCACTTTTTTGGACATAGGGATATCTGTACGGCCTGATGTTTGGAGGAACACTTCCTGGAATCAGATGAATAGCATGATCATGATCACGCATAGGTGGGAGACCTTTGGGAGTCTCAAATACCTTGGAATGATTGTCCAGGACTTTTTGGAGATCTGGAGAAATAGATGATTCCAATGTGGAAACATCTAGCGAACATAATTGTGCAATTACACCTCTTTGCTCCTTTTTTAGAAGCTTTGTCATGCCATTAGAGCTGATTATCTTTCCTGGTTTCCCTGCAATACCCCTTAATTCAACTTCCTTTCCTTCCACAGAAAATTTCATGAAAAGTTCTTGAAAATTAAAAGCTATTGTACCCAAGGATTGTAGCCATTGGACTCCTAGTACAACATCAGCACCTCCCATTGGAATGGAAAGCATTGGGCTAGTCAATACATATTCTCCCATGGATAGCTTGATATTATGGCACTTTCCAGAACAATTTATTGTTCCTCCATTTGCAATCATCACTTGACACTCTGGTGCTGGATATAGGAAGCAATTCAATTCTTTTGCTACCCTACAATGAATAAAATTGTGGGTGCTTCCTGAATCAATCAACACTATTACCTTTTTCTTCTTGATTTGTCCTTCTATCTTGATGGTTTGAGGAGTGGTAATTCCCGCCAATGCATTACAAGATATGGTCGGATTTATTTGTTCTTCATCTAGGCTTTGTTCCTGGAATATATCCTCTTCTTTTGACCTTTCTTGCTCCTTTTCTTCTTCCTCTTCACAATCTATGTAGAATAATTTCTTCTCAGCACACTTATGACCTTTTGTGTATTTGCTATCACAATTGTAACAAAGCCCTTTTGCTCTTTTTTCTTCCAATTGTTGTGGTGTCAACCTTGTAGGTTGTGGAAGACTATGGGCAACAACACTTCCGTCTTTATAGTTGTGAATGGTATGCTTCCTAGTTGCCATAATTTTGCTTTCCATTTTTCTTGCTAACCTGAATGCCTTCTCTAATGAATCAGGTTCCCAAAGGCGCACATCATGTTGGATATTATCCTTTAAAGACCCTATGAACACATCAATCCTATGCTCCTCTGGAATATCTTTTACCCTTATGTTCAATTTTTGGAACTCCTCAATGTGCTCCATTATTGAACCCTTTTGTTTGAGACTTATCAATTGGCTAAAAAAAGTGTTGCTTTTTGTATCCTCATAATGTGCTATCGATTCTTCCGTAAAAATTGCCCAAGTGATAAATTGTTTACGAGAGCAAAGCCATTGATACTATACAAACTGATTTGGTTACAAATATAAAGTTTCCATACGTACCTTTTGTGTGTTTTGCACATTATTGAGATTGAAGAATTGCTCCATCTTTAATATCCATGTGGCGGGATCCTTGCCATCAAACTTCCTCATATCGATTTTTGGAATATGGTGAGTCTTCGATCCAACATTAGAGTGTATGGAATCATGATTAACATTTATTTTATTCTCATCATGAGTTTCCTTTAGTAAATTTTCACCATTAGTGACCATTTCTTATAGCAACTTATTCATATTTATCTTCAATTCTTCCATCTTGTCATCCATGCAATCAATTTTAGCGTCCATGTCATTCACCTTAGCTTCCATGCCATCCATCTTAGCTTCTATGCCTTTATTTCCATCTTAGGTTCTACACCTTTCTTTAGACCATCGATCTTAGCTTCTACATCTTTCCTTAAACCATCCATCTTAGATTTTGTTGCTTTTTGTGCAAGTGACACTTGTTGCACTTGTTCTTGTAATTTTGATATATCATGTAGCATTTCTTCCTCTTCTTCATGAGTCATGCTAGATCTTTCAGATTCCTTACTAGGTGTTTTCATTTTCTTCCTCGGGGCATCAGTTACCGATAATAATGCTCTACTATGCCATTTGAATTCCTTCAAAATAAATTTTCAAACCAAGCTTAAGCAAAAATTTAAGAAAATCTACACACCCTTTTTCACTTTGTAGGAGCTTGATATTGCCTCTGATGTATCTCTGTACTTTCCAATCATCTAGTTCTGAAATTGTGACCTGTAGTAGCTCTCTGTGTCCTCTTTCCAATGCCACAAGTCTGATCCAAATTGGATTCTCCAAGAAAGAGTTATGTACAATCTCCCAAGTGACCTGATTATTCCTTTCAGTAGAGCGAACTTGTATGAAGTGCCACA
The DNA here is from genome assembly GCA_031772625.1 of Pinus tabuliformis. NCBI lineage: Eukaryota > Viridiplantae > Streptophyta > Pinopsida > Pinales > Pinaceae > Pinus > Pinus tabuliformis. Next base: position 852,133,930 of record CM062810.1, on the reverse strand, counting down.
GTACAATTTTCGACCTTTGGTTCTGAAAAAGATATACAAGAAACTACAGTCCGTCCTCTTTCTGTACCTTCTTACGAAATTTCAATCCGATCCCCAGAGAGAAAGTTATGACGATTTTCCCCAGGTCACCTGTTTTGAATGTAATTCAGGAGTCTGCAAAAAGACCAACTTCCTCAGATCATATCTCCGCAAATATCGCGTGAAAAGCTCTGAAATTCGGACCCAAGGTTCAGCGCGATTTCTTCTCAAATGGGTTTTTTTTGCGACTTCTGAAACATCACAGAAAAAAAGTTATAGCGAAAATGCCACGATGACCTGTTTGGAGCAGCGAAACCCTAGAATCCAAAGCTCTGATACCAAATGTTATGAAACCAGCTCAAGAAAAGATAGAAAAGAAAGATCAACGCCTTAGAATTCAGCCTCTTCGAGGGGGCAACCTCCTTTACATTACATAAATGAACAATTCTTGGATGATACAAATGACAAAACCTCCTTTCTATATATAGGAGTCTAAGGAGTCACAATATAATCCAGCCGACCTAACAATAATAATATAAAGCCACAAAAATAACAATAGAGGGATTCTATGGGGCACAGAAATAACAATATGAGGGTAATAGGGGCACAACAATATAAATAAGGGGTATAACTACAATAGTAATGGGGTAATCACTAGTATTATAGGGACCCAACAGTTCATTGTAAGTATGTCGGTGAGTTATCCATGGTAATGTGAGACGTTACAGTTTCACTCCATGCTTGAGGTGAAGGCACTAATCTGTTGTTATTAGTGTTCTTTCTTCTTAAAAACACTACCACTAGGTGGAGCTAGATGTTGTAACCTGATTTAAATTTTATGCATTGTACATATTAAATATAACTGTAAAAGAAAAAAAAATCAAATACTGAAAAGAGAAAAGAAAAAATGTGAAAAACTTCTTATTATTTTATTAAACTAAAGTTACTTTGGTTTATCAAAGTTTTTTTTAATAATAATATCTTGTCACTATAAAGTGTCTTGTAATAAATAATAATATCTTGTCACTATAAAGTGTCTTGTAATAAAATGGGATCTCTGTCACTTACAATAATCTTTGGGTTTCCATGTAGCTTTTGAACTGTTTCCATAAATGCAGTAGAAACTGTACTGGCTTTAAATGGATGTGATAATGCACAAAAGTGTGCATACTTGGTAAGTCTGTCAACTACCACCATGATGACACTCTTTCCCTCATACTTGGGTAAACCTGTGATAAAATCCATAGAAACCTCCTCCCAACGTTAGCTTGGAATGGATAAAGGTTGTAATAGACCCGGTGTCTTAATTGTTTCAACTTTATTTTGTTGGCAAACCATACATTCCGCCACAAACTTTTGAATATCTGATTTAAGGCCATCCCAAAAAAATTCCTTCTTAACCCTATGGTAAGTTTTTAAAAATCCTGAGTGCCCTCCTAAGGGAGAAGTGTGCAATTCCATAAGAATATTTTGTTTTAGCTGGGAATTCTTACAGAGGTATAAGCGATCTTTGTACCATAACGAATAATTTTGCCAGCTAAATGTATCAGAAGTACTGGAATCTTGTTGTAGCTTTCGAATAAGTGCCCACACTTCTTCGTCATTCTTTCATTCCTCCTTTGCTTCGTTTATCCAATCAGGTTGGATAATAGAAATGGCACACAAAAATGCTTCCATATCCTCATCCTTTCTTGAGAGTGCATCTGCCACCACATTTTGCTTCCCTTTTTTGTAGATGATTTCAAAGTCATAACCCAACATCTTTGTGACCCACTTTTGTTGCTCTTCAGAGGATAATCTTTGTTCTAAAAAGTATTTAAGGCTATCATGATCCGTTTTTACCTTGAAGTGTCTTCCCATTAGGTAGGGTCGCCATTTCTTAAGTGCATGGAGTATTGCCAACATTTCCTTCTCGTAAATAGCTTTGCTTAAAAACTTTCCCTTGATTGGACGACTTTCAAAAGCAATGGGTCTTTCATCTTGCATTAGAACAACACCAATTCCATTTTCTGAAGCATCACATTCCACAATAAAGGTTTTTGTGAAGTCTGGTGTAGCTAAGACTGGTGCTTGGCACATTGCCTTTTTAAGATGTTTAAAGGCCTTTGTTGCTTCCGTAGTCCATGAAAATGAATCTTTCTTCAATAATGTTGTTAGAGGTGCTGCTTTTCTCCCATAATTCTTAACGAACTTGTGATAATACCCTGTCAACCCAAGAAATCCTCGCAGATGCTTTATGGATGTAGGGATTTTCCATTCCTTAATGGCTTTAATTTTGCTAGGGTCTACCTTAACTCCTTCATGAGATACAATATGACCAAAATATTCCACCTCCTGGACTCCAAAGAAACATTTGGATCTTTTTGCATATAATTGTTTCTCCTCCAATAGTTGTAGCACCTTGTCAACATGTTTAACATGATCCTTCCAAGACTTGTTGTAGATTAGTATATCATCAAAAAATACTAACACAAATTTTCTAAGGAATGGTTTGAAAATTGAATTCATCAAACCTTGAAATGTTGAAGGTGCATTGGTAAGGCCAAAAGGCATGACTAAAAATTCATAATGACCCTCATGTGTTCTAAATGTCATTTTCGGAATGTCTTCAATCTTCATTCTGATTTGATGATATCCCGAATGAAGATCCAACTTGGTGAAGTAAATTGATCCATGCAATTCATCCAGTAATTCATCAATGACAGGAATGGGGAACTTATCTTTAATAGTGAGCTTGTTGAGCTCCCTATAATCTGGACACATGCGCCATGATCCATCCTTCTTGTGCACCAATACTACTGGAGCTGAGAAAGAACTTTGACTCGGTTGAATTATACCAGCCTCTAGCATTTCTGCAACCATACGTTCAATTTCACTTTTTTGGACATATGGATATCTGTACGGCCTGATGTTTGGAGGAACACTTCCTGGAATTAGATGAATAGCGTGATCATGATCACGCATAGGTGGTAGACCTTTGGGAGTCTCAAATACCTTGGAATGATTGTCCAGGACTTTTTGGAGATCTGGAGAAATAGATGATTCCAATGTGGAAACATCTAGCGAACATAATTGTGCAATTACACCTCTTTGCTCCTTTTTTAGAAGCTTTGTCATGCCATTAGAGATGATTATCTTTCCTGGTTTCCCTGCAATACCCCTTAATTCAACTTCCTTTCCTTCCACAGAAAATTTCATGAAAAGTTCTTGAAAATTAAAAGCTATTTTACCCAAGGATTGTAGCCACTGGACTCCTAGTACAACATCAGCACCTCCCATTGGAATGGAAAGCATTGGGATAGTCAATACATATTCTCCCATGGATAACTTGATATTATGGCACTTTCCAGAACAATTTATTGTTCCTCCATTTGCAATCATCACTTGACACTCTGGTGTTGGATATAGGAAGCAATTCAATTCTTTTGCTACCCTACAATGAATAAAATTGTGGGTGCTTCCTGAATCAATCAACACTATTACCTTTTTCTTCTTGATTTGTCCTTCTATCTTGATGGTTTGAGGAGTGGTAATTCCCACCAATGCATTACAAGATATGGTCGGATTTATTTGTTATTCATCTAGGCTTTGTTCCTGAAATATATCCTCTTCTTTTGACCTTTTTTGCTCCTTTTCTTCTTCCTCTTCACAATCTATGTAGAATAATTTCTTCTCAGCACACTTATGACCTTTTGTGTATTTGCTATCAGAATTGTAACAAAGCCCTTTTGCTCTTTTTTCTTCCAATTGTTGTGGTGTCAACCTTGTAGGTTGTGGAAGACTATGGGCAACAACACTTCCGTCTTTATAGTTGTGAATGGTATGCTTCCTAGTTGCCATAATTTTGCTTTCCATTTTTCTTGCTAACCTGAATGCCTTCTCTAATGAATCAGGTTCCCAAAGGCGCACATCATGTTGGATATTATCCTTTAAAGACCCCATGAACACATCAATCCTATGCTCCTCTGGAATATCTTTTACCCTTATGTTCAATTTTTGGAACTCCTCAATGTGCTCCATTATTGAACCCTTTTGTTTGAGACTTATCAATTGGCTAAAAAAAGTGTTGCTTTTTGTATCCTCATAATGTGCTATCAATTCTTCCGTAAAAATTGCCCAAGTGATAAAATGTTTACGACAACAAAGCCATTGATACCATACAAACTGATTTGGTTCCAAATATAAAGTTGCCATACGTACCTTTTGTGTGTTTTGCACATTATTGAGATCGAAGAATTTCTCCATCTGTAATATCCATGTGGCGGGATCCTTGCCATCAAACTTCCTCATATCGATTTTTGGAACATGGTGAGTCTTCGATCCAACATTAGAGTCTATGGAATCATGATTAACATTTCTTTTGTTCTCATCATGAGTTTCCTTTAGTACTCTTTCACCCTTAGTGACCATTTCTTGTAGCAACGTATTCATATTTATCTTCAATTCTTCCATCTTGTCATCCATGCCATCAATTTTAGCGTCCATGCCATTCACCTTAGCTTCCATGCCATCCATCTTAGCTTCTACGCCTTTCTTTAAACAGTCCATCTTAGCTTCTAAACCTTTCTTTAAACCATCCATCTTAGCTTCTACATCTTTCTTTAAACCATCCATCTTAGATTTTGTTCCTTTTTGTGCAAGGGACAGTTGTTGCACTTGTTCTTGTAATTTTGATATATCATGTTGCATTTCTTCCTCTTCTTCATGAGTCATGCTAGAGCTTTCAGGTTCCTTACTAGGTGTTTGCATTTTCTTTCCTCGGGGCATCAGTTACCGATAATAATGCTCTACTATGCCCTTTGAATTCCTTCAAAATAAATTTTCAAACCAAGCTTAAGCAAAAATTTTAAAAAATCTACACGCCCTTTTTCACTTTGTAGGAGGTTGATATTGCCTCTGATGTATCTCTGTACTTTCCAATCATCTAGTTCTGAAATTGTGACCTGTAGTAGCTCTCTGTGTCCTCTTTCCAATGCCACCAGTCTGATCCAAATTGGATTCTCCAAGAAAGAGTTATGTACAATCTCCCAAGATGACCTGATTATTCCTTTCCAGAAGAGTGAACTTTTATGAAGTGCCACATGTACAATTTTCGACCTTTGGTTCTGAAAAAGATATACAAGGAACTAAAGTCCATCCTCTTTCTATACCTTCTTACGAAATTTCAATCCGATCCCCAGAGAGAAAGTTATGACGATTTTCCCTAGGTCACGTGTTTTGAATGTAATTCAGGAGTCTGTAAAAAGACCAACTTCCTCAGAGCATATCTCCGCAAATATCGCGTGAAAAGATCTAAAATTATGACCCAAGGTTCAGCGCGATTTCTTCTCAAATGGGTTTTTTTTGCGACTTCTGAAACATCACAGAAAAAAAGTTATAGCGAAAATGCCACGATGACCTGTTTGGAGCAGCGAAACCCTAGAATCCAAAGCTCTCATACCAAATGTTATGAAACCAGCTCAAGAAAAGATAGAAAAGAAAGATCAACGCCTTAGAATTCAGCCTCTTCGAGGGGGCAACCTCCTTTACATTACATAAATGAACAATTCTTGGATGATACAAATGACAAAACCTCCTTTCTATATATAGGAATCTAAGGAGTCACAATATAATCCAGCCGACCTAACAATAATAATATAAAGCCACAAAAATAACAATAGAGTGATTCTATGGGGCACAGAAATAACAATATGAGGGTAATAGGGGCACAACAATATAAATAAGGGGTATAACTACAATAGTAATGGGGTAATCACTAGTATTATAGGGACCCAACAGTTCATTGTAAGTATGTCGGTGAGTTATCCATGGTAATGTGAGACGTTACAGTTTCACTCCATGCTTGAGGTGAAGGCACTAATCTGTTGTTATTAGTGTTCTTTCTTCTTAAAAACACTACCACTAGGTGGAGCTAGATGTTGTAACCTGATTTAAATTTTATGCATTGTACATATTAAATATAACTGTAAAAGAAAAAAAAATCAAATACTGAAAAGAGAAAAGAAAAAATGTGAAAAACTTCTTATTATTTTATTAAACTAAAGTTACTTTGGTTTATCAAAGTTTTTTTTAATAATAATATCTTGTCACTATAAAGTGTCTTGTAATAAATAAAGACAGACAGTGGGACCCTATGGTGGTATTCATATATGTTAAAGTGTGGGGTTGGAGGTGAGTGAAAGGTAAAGAAGATGGGACCTGCCCAATGGAGAAAACCTGACAACACAACTAAGTTGAAGGACAACACGAGCAATGCCCCTGCAAATAATTTTGTCGGACCTGTTGACTTTTGGATGAACAGTGCAGATTTACTGCAGAGGCACCACCCGAGAATTATTCCCATACAGAGTAGTCCACCTGCAGTGACATCAGCGAGTGAGGCAGTTCATATTTTTAATTCACCATGTCATACGCCTTCATCCAACTCTCCTTCGAAATGTCAATTCTTGCATTAAATTCGTTCATTTCCCCCATGATAGCACTTAATGTCATGTGCCCTCCTGTATTTTCTTATTTTGCTATAAAACATTTTCTTGGCTTTTTTCTCAGTACACTGTCCTATTGCTTGTTGTTGAGAAATTCAAGTCCATCTCATGTCTGAGTTAGCCTCGTCACTAGTACCAGGTATTTCTATCATAATCAATCATTTTTTCCTTTGAAAATGGCCAAGAAAAATGTTTTAGCCGGTTCCTCTTCTCACATTCTGCTCATGGATACTGAAAGAGATATCTTTGATTTTTCTTTCCTTATTAACCATCATGAATTCTACCAACATGTTTAGTTAAACCAGTTTAATTCCCCAGCTTATGATGCAATGGTAAAATCTTGTGTGTTGGCATCCTTTTTCCCTCAAACATATTTGTTTCCCGAAATTATTCATTGGCTAGTTTAAACAATGTATCCTCAAAGGTGCTTTGGGACGAATAGGCTAGGAGAAAATGTTTCTTAGGTTTCCTCTCTCTTGATTCAACATGCACTATGTTATCCTTCTGCGGAGTCTTACTTGTATTTTCCGAAGAATCATTGACTACCTATTTTGAATATTTATCCGAACTAGAATGTGTAATATCCCTCCCCTTAATAATAAATAATAAATAAAAATATAATAATAAATAATGACTAATAAAAAACAATAAATACTACAAAATAATAAATAATAATATAAATGATAAGTAATAATAAATAAATCACTTAATAATAAATAATAAAAAAATCATAAATCATAAATGTTAAATAATAAATGATATTAAAAATATATAGAAGAAAAAAAAATAGTAATAACCATACTAAAGCTCTAAATAAGAATAAATAGAATTAAAACAAGAAAAGTATCAAAAAGAAGAAAATAAAACAAGAAAACTAAAAATCAAAAGAAAGTTGCATGTAGACACATGGAGTGTGTACATGTGGTTTCCCATCCAATGTTTGCTCTATTTATTAGATGGTGAGGAGGATGGGAGGCATTCCATCATTCCAAGATTCTATCTTTCATTCTCTTGGGAGAATGGTGTTCTAAGACATATGAGTCACTGGCAGTAGTACGTTGATTGAGGCCTCGAGGATGGCCAATTGTAGCAAATCTTTGTGCAATTGAGCCTATGGTTGGGTGGAGAGTCATCCCCAAAACCTTGTTGCGGTAAGCCTACTTCTACCACAGGTAAGCACTATTCATAGTTTGAATTTAGTTTATTAATTATATGTTTATTTTGCTAAGGTAAGTGCCACTTTGATTTAAATTTAATGTTAATTAGAAAGTTAATTAGATATTTATTTTGGGATGTTACATATGGTATCAAAGCAAGTTCAACCCTTAGGGCCTATGAGTATCTTAAAAAAAATTATTTTGTTGGGATTTTAACTTGACTTGTTTTGAAAGTTACAAGATGCTTACTTCCGGGAGGCTGCATATTTATTTTTTTCTACGAGTGATTTCTACGGCAACTAAACTTTGGGATCGGGGTTTCTAGATTTCCGCAATTCTGAGTGCAGATTTGTTTTCATTAATTCGTTAGCAATTTTTAATTGTTTCCAGGCTCTGCCACAACATAAACTGAGTAGTGTGTGTTTTATGATGATAACCATTCGTTTTTCTGTTAATTTCTTTCTGTTTTCGCTTTTCTCTGCTTTTATTCGTTGGTTTAGGGTTTAATCTAGGAAAATCTTTTATATCTTACATTAGCTACTATGGTGCATGCTTTCATTTGTTAGATAAGGTGAATTGGATGAAGAGCCTTTTCCAAGATGTGGGCAAGTACGACCAACCTTTAAGACTGTTTTGTTGTATCGGGGAAATCCCAATTTTATCCAACTTCAGACACTTCTCTATGTGGCCGAGGATTACAATAAGAAGATTGTGATTTATATCCTTGCGAAAATGGATGAGGAGTCCACCGAATTCCATGGCCATATAACTTCTCTGACCGTGTTCCACACGCACAGGAAATTGAGCCTCGCAACTAAGCTCACGATGGTAGCACAAAAGGCCATGCATGAGACCTCCACTTTTCGCCTACATCTGAGAGTTCACCTTTGTAGGCCGAATCCAAGGGAGTATTCTTCATTTTGTAAAGCCAGACAAGGCCTTGGGTGGATTCTATGGAAAATCAATGGGGTTTAGACCAGGTAATGGAAATCTCTGTGTCGTTTTGCACAGGCATTATTGTAATTTGCGGCTCCTATTGTAGAGTAACCATACATGTACTCTCTCTAAGATTTTTATTTATTTTTTTATTTTTTTTTATCTAATATTTTTGACTTTGGTAATAATGCGAGTCTGAACTCTTTTCCTCCTTGGTCTGTATGCTTGTGCCAAGGTTCGGGCTAGAAACAAACTCAGAAGTATTCTCGGAGCAGTTTCCTAGCAAGTCCAGAGAGAGATCCACAGAATCGGAGATTGATAGGAAGACTTGTCCCATGACAATTGATGGACATATTTACTTGGTCATGGGGTTATTTTTTATCTTTTGATTACTAGTTTTTGAATGTTATCTATTTTCTTGGCTCAATGTATAGAGAGGAATGTTGAGAGTGGGATTTGAACCCACACCCTTTCGGATATCGTACAAGAGGAATTATCAATGTACAAGAGGAATTATCGTGAATCTTGTTTAGCTCAAGGGATAAAATTATTTTGGAAGCAACACATTGGAAGTACATATTCGGTCACTAAGGAAATGCTCCTTCACAAAGGCTCAATCAGAACCAAGGTTTAGTTAAACCCGACCACCTACTATGCCAAATTTGTGAGCAATTCCAGTGCTTGATAACACAGTGGTTATATGATCATATTGAAAAGTGATAACCGGTTGTTGGAAATGAATGATTTGCGAATCTCGGAATATTTTCCTTGATCAAATTTGGTGGAAGTCTCATACCTTGTCAAATATGATGGATATCAAAATTAGTTAACTGTGTCTAGCATTCTGTCCTGGAATTCTATTGTTGATCTGCCTTGGAATTGAAATCTGCTCTAGATTTTTATCATTGATCCATGTCCTTACACTTCTATACATGTCATTTTTCCAGCAATTTTTTTTTTCTATTTCCCTAGCAAACATTTAGACGAATAGATTGATGCCATACACTGACTTTAATGTCGAAAGTCTGAACTTCAAATTGTGAAGGTTGAATTTTACTATAATATGACTGATTTGTGGGTTGATGGTTCTAAACCAAGCTCCATTCGATCTCAAAGGTTCAACGTGTTTGACTATCAAGAAGAATCTGCGGGCAGAAATTGGTGAAGTCCCGGGCTTAAATTGACATAGGACAGAATGATGATGATGAATTGCTCAAAACGCCCAAAGAAAATGCCCAAGAAACAAGATAATATCTCCAGTCTCAGCTAATCATATCATATTTTTATAATGAGTGCATTTATTTCATATATATACTAATTTATTTGTCATTTCCCATGGTATGGTTTCGCTCCTAAGGAAATCCATTCTTTGTGGTGCAGCTAGGGCATGTTTCTCAAAGAAACATGGGTTCTTGTTTCAATATAGGAATTGGATCATAGACATAGTCCAATTTGGAATTTTTGTAAATTGTGTTAAAAAAAAAGCGGAAGCAAAGATTTCTGGAATTCTGTAGGCATATCATCATGGCACTGGGTACAGTTTAATGCTCGGCCATGTAGAACTACAATTTTATGTCTTATCCAGGAAATCATTATGGCTAAAATGTATTGTAATTTAAGGGTTTTGACATGGTGTTGCCTTTGCGGGTGCGCTTGCAGGCGGGCCATCTTATTAATAAAAGGATTTTATTTTGTGTTTTGGGGAGGGATAACCTTCCCAGTCATCAGATCTGGTTCTGGGTCGGGTGGCAGTGTCTCCTCTTGTTTATGGTGTGGAATATTTCTTTGGTGAATTGATTTCTTAGCCATAAGAATCTCAAGAAACACTTGTTTAACAATTTATTTTGTTAAAAGCAGTCCATTTAATTTTTTAACATCTTTCTTCTAACATAAGTGTTGATTGCTTAAACAGATACTTAAAACACAAAATTTCAATTTATCTTTGCACATAAAGGTCATGAATCTGTAGAATTAATATTGGTGTGACATATAATGATGAATAAATTTTCTTTCGAAATTCAAGTACCTTTTTAACACAATAATGCCACCAATATTCTTAAGCTTTAGTCATTCAAATTTGGATTTTACATTGAGACAATTCTCTAAGTTTTATTCTGACATCATTATTACCTTCTAACTCATGTTTTCAATGGTTTTATACTACAAAATTGTGATTGTTGATAATTTACGATAAAATATATCTTATTAAAACTCATAAACTCTGATAATAAGGATAACTTATTAACCTTATTATTATTAGACTCTGATAATAATTATTATTGAGTATATTGGTTCTTAATTTATGCTTCTTCAAGTGATGAATCTTGATATTGAGTTACAGTAGTGTTTTATTTCTCGTACAAGGTCTCTATATCAACCTTCTTTTCTTTTTACAATTCATCAACTTTCTTTTCATTACATTTTGATAACTGATCTGGCTTTGGTAGACTGATATACTTTTAAACTAACTACAACCAACTTATTTCTTTAGAATCATTATAAAAGTATGATATTAGAAGTGAGACCTGAAATTCCAGGGGTATTACCATTTATTTTGGAAGATCAATTGTAAGTGTTTGGCTAGTATAAGTTAAAGTTTGATGCACTCATTAGTTCCTCATTGGTTTTTCTCATGCATCATCATAGACAACAAATTCTTTGGTTTGAATACTGGCTCTTTCCTCTGTGGTTCTCTACTCTCATTAAAATCTCATTACATGGTAAAACCACTATCTCATTTTCTTGAGTTGTTTGTGACATAGCTCTCCCCATTACAACCATATAACAAAGAAAAATTCTAAATGAGTCACATAATTAAAGGTATATAGTTTTTTTATGACTCATTGATTCATTGGAAAAGTATATAATCTTGTACGGTGATGGATGATGTATAATTCTCTGAAATATTGCACTATTGATATGGGATACTGGCATGCTTTTGTAGAGGAACAAATCTTTAATGCTAGTGTAACTACTCACCACCGGTTCATTTTACAACACAATTTACATAGCACTTGAAGTATTTGGATAATTGATGTTGAAATTTGTCACCAATTAAAGTGCTCTAAAATAGTGAAATCTGTTCCAATTCACAATGGATAAATTCTGATATCTTATTACCTTTAGATGATCATTGTTCACTTGCATCTGTTCATTATTTTATTGATCAATCTGATCTAAGACCACAGAGATAACATTCCTTGAATGTTGATCATACTATTCACTCATTATTTGGGTTGGATTGTTGTTCTCATTGTCCTTTAGCGATAGCAGTTGCTTGGCATTTCTTTGGTCTATTATTGCAAGAACACAACTCTCTCAATATGATCTTCTAATAAATTTAATTTTGCATTACAATTGCCAGTCAAATTACATGTATCTGTTCATTTACTACTCATATCATTTGTATATTAAACATCATCAAGCTACCATTGAAGTTCCCTTCATTCTTGAGTGAATCAGTTGGGTTCGCAGTATATATATATAAACCACAGGATGGTATATTTTAGTCTCAGTGGAAAATCGTATAGATTTGTATTTCAGTGCAGATGTTGAGTATAATGTTACATGAGGTTTCGTGATTCAAGGTTAATTGCATATAGTGGATAAAGTTGTCTAAGGAGAAATGGAAAGGAGAAACTTGCAATTTTTTTTAAAAGGAGGTTTGACACCGTGACCTCTTGATAAGTGAGGTACTTAGCAACATGAACTCAACCAACTGATTATGGCCAACTTGGACCAGATGTTTAAGGTGTTAGATTTCAAGCTTCTGTGGTAGTTTTTTGGAGTAGCATGATCCGGATTATCCATAGTATTGTCTTTATTTAGTCGATGTTTCAAACCCCAAAGGAGGTCCATCATCAGGACTAAGATAGAATATGAATGATAGTTCCTTGAGAGAAGAATCTTTTGACCATAGTATAAATAAACCTAGATCTTGATCTATAAAGAAGCCGATCCTTATATATGAATTATTTTTTATTTTTATTTTTATTTCAATTTATTATAATAACTCTAGTTTAATTATTTTAATTTAGATTATTTTTGCCTTAATTATTCCAATTGTTTTACTTATCTAATTAATTGTAAGTTTATTTATATAATGTGATGAAATTTTATTTATTTATAATTAGTTTTATTTTATTAAAATTAATTTTAATTTTATTTATTACTTAATTACATGTATAATAGAGATTAGTTTTATTGTTTTTAGTTTTAATTCATAATTTCTTTTATTATTATTATTATTATTATTATTTTTCTAATTTTTCAGTGTTAATTTTATTTAACCCTAATTGTCTAATTGATAAGTAAATCAATTAATTAATTAATTTATAATTTTTTATTTTTTATTTTTTTATTTATCAAAAGCTAATTTTGGTTATTATTAATTAATTTTTAGTTTAATTAATTGACTAATTATAATTAATTTTAATTAGAATTAATTTAATTTAATTTAATTGATTAAAATAAATTAATTTAGTAATTTTAGTTAATTTAATTTAATTTAATAAATTTAATTTAATTAATCTAATCAAAATTCATTAATTAATTAATTTTATTAATTTTGAAAGCCTCTAATACTATGCTTCTAAAGGCTTGGAGGGGTTTATTTGTCTAATTAGGGGAAGCCAATTTCCACTAATCTCACTCCCATTGTCCCTGTTGAGGTTCTGAGGAAATTTCATAATTTCGATGGCCTCTCTGATTTTTCTTTTTTGATAATTATCCTCTCTTGCAATTATTTTAGCGTCTTCCAAACACACATGATGTTTGGTTTTGGATGAGTGTTCTGCAAGGGCTGATGTACGGGATCTCTCATTCTTTATATCAGCTCCGTGCTCTTTAAGTGTTATTTTCAGAGGCCGACCTATTTCCCCAATATAACTCTTGCCACAAGAGCAATGAATTTTGTACAAACCCTTGAGTTGTTGACGATTGATGTTATCCTTTATTGACCTCATCATTTGCCTTATTGTTCCACATGATGTAAATTGGGTGTTTATGTTATTATTTCTTAAATTTTTTGCAATCTTTTCCATAATCCCTTGGATGAATGGAAGGTAAACTTTTCCACAATTTTATTTCTTGTTTTCAGGAGGACGCTTAGAGAGGACCTTATCCTGAGCTCTTCTTATAGCTCTCTTAATACTCAACTCTTTGTATCCTAGGTTTTTGAAGACAGAAGTTAAGTGTTCAATTTCCTCATTTAGGTGATCAGGGTCAGAAATCCTGAGAGCCCTAACAGCTAGAGTGTTTAAGACGCCAGATTTTTGGGATGGATGATGGTATGAGTCAGCATGAAGATAGCTATCAGTATGTGTTTTCTTCCTATAGACCTGGTGTCCCAAAGTACCATCCTCTTTTCTACTGATCAGTACATCTAGAAAGGGGATTTTACCATTTTCTTCAAGCTCCATAGTAAACTTGATTTCGGAAGATATAGAGTTAAGATGATTGAAAAACTTCTCTAGTTCAGCCTTGCCATGAGTCCATTTTAAGTTTGTGTCATCAACAAATCTTTTCCACCACGCTGGTTTCAAAGGGTATGAGTCAAGGGATTTTCTTTCAAAGTACTCCATGTATAAGTTGGCGACAATAGGTGAGAGCGGAGAACCCATGGTGACTCCTGATATTTGTTCATAATAGTGATCTTGAAAGCTGAAAAAAGTGGACCGTAAACAAATTTCTGCAAGTTTTGCTGTTTCAGGATCAGTGGCTATCTTTATAACATGAACAGCTTCATCTAGAGGAATCTTTGTAAACAAAGAAACCACATCAAAACTTACTAGAATATCATCCTTATCCACCCTTTCATTCTTAATAAGTTTTACAAAATCATTTGAGTCTTTTATAAAAGATTCTGTGTTACCAACTAGAGGTTTTAGGATCTTAGCTACATACTTAGCTAATTCATAGGTAGGGGAACCAATGGTGTTAACTATTGGTCTAAGAGGGACCCCTTCCTTATGAATTTTTGGTAATCCATAGATTCTAGGAATAACCTCACAAGATGGAATCAACTTCTTTCTTATTTTATCTTCAAGGTTTGTTTCCATGATGGCCTTCTTGACTTGTTTTATCACCTTGGGAATAGGGTTGGAGTTGATTCTTCTATAACTCCCACATTTTAAATGCTCATTCATCTTATGAATGTAATCTTCCTTATTTAACACAACAGTGGCCCCTCCTTTATCAGCCTTAAGAACGACTATCTTATCATTATTACGGAGAGATCTAAGAGTCTCCCTTCCCTCTTTATTTAAGTTACACTTTGGCTGCTTAAGGTGATAGAGAAGAAGTATCACAACAAAGGTAATAAATCAGTAAAAAGAGACAACTTGTTTTGGAACATAATGGAAGAGTTTGGTATAATCATAACTTGGTACTCTAAAGGTATCACTATAAGGTCTATCTAAGGATGATGCACATAAAGAAGAAAATATTGGCAATCAACCAATGAAGTTGAATAATCATGGTAATAATGAAGGACATTTTTACAGAACTTGAACGGTATGATAACATAGAATGATTGGAGAAGATAAGTTGTGTGCGTGACAACATCTATAACAATTTTCCCTCTAATGGGAGAGCCACATTGTAAAGTTTTCCATAGGTGACTAACTATATGGATGAATTATGGATAACAAGACGTATGATCAGGTAATTTTATTATGTTGATAAGCGGATTACATTTGGTAGCTATCTTAATGAATTTATTTTTTCAGGTATTACCCAAGTTGGGAAAGAGTAATGTGAAGGTATGAAGTCGCATGATGACCAAGTAATGATAAACGAAGGAATGTTGCTAGAAATTTTATAAGGATACCGTGAGAAGGATTGTGTACATAGTGACAAAGAAGTAAAAGTCAATTAATAGAGGTTGTATTGACTAACTTTCACTCATTGTTTCATGAGTAGGACTTCCCATAACGTTAAAAGAGGTTGTTTCCACATAACACCTCACATTTAAATTTTTCATGGACAAATGATGGTAGTAGTGTTTCCAACTGTTTCAAAATCTCACATAATGATACTATTTAATAAGAAAGAGTCTTTGCCCAACTTGAGGAAGGGGTGAATTTATGATAAAGCAATCAAGTGGTATCGAGATACGAACTTGACAAACTCGACGAGATAAGAAAATATTTATGTGGATGAAGTGCTAATTGTTAAATAAGTCAACATGGATCAAAAAATCCTTGTGCAAGTAAATTAAGCATGATATAAAATAAAATCATGATGAAATAATGTTTATATGCAATTACATATAACTATATTGGAATCAATAAGCCAAAGGGTAAATGGATGTAGATCAAGGAATTTTAATTTTGAGATAGATGATGATGGAATAACTAGTAATATCTTAAACAATGAATTTCACCAGAATTTCCTTGGGGAAGGAAGAATATATAACAAGAGATTAAGACCCAAGATGATGAGGCTCATGTGAAATTTAACGATGTACTTAGATGATTATACCGTTGGTGTAAATGATCAACTACCTAGTAGAAAGAAGTGGAAATGATTATTGAAAAGTAATTGACAACTTGATGAATACATATTGACGATGTTTCATGATATCATGGTAGCAGGATAAAGATGTACATATGGTTCTTATAGTGTTAATGTATCCATACGATGATAGCGATATGCATCAATATTATCACATTGTGTCAAGGTATATTGACATATTCATTTACTACGTGATGATAAATATTTAATGTTGAATACTCATGATGGATATGATATGCATAACGTGGCATAAGAGTTATGATGCTGTAATATGAGGTTTACTGACATGTGGTTCATTTATGTGAAGTCATGATATGTCTTTATGTTGATGGTATAACTGAAGCATGTGATAGTTGCGTACAAATTTATGACATGCATAAGCATGCAATGCGTTATTACTCCTAATGTTGCGATTAACAATAATGAATGTTTTCTTGATGACATGCACGACTTGGCATGTGGATTATTTTCTATGATACTAAGATGGTATGGTTAATGCATTGGATGCATGTTGAGGTGTGATGATTCACAGGACTCCACAAATGGGCTGAGAGGGCCGGTTTATTTGATGATCTCGTGCGAGCCCATACGCACGAGGGAGAATAAGTAACACCATATGGGCTAGGGACAAAACTCAATCAACACTACATATGCCAGTGGTTCCTTTGTCTTGTGTATAGCTCTCGATGGATAGCTCTTGAAGGGCTATGGGACCATCTTGAGGAGGCCAAGTGCCTGATGTTCTAGGCTAGGTGCCTGTTATTGGATTGGGATGCCGAAGTCTGGAAAGGATGTAACGACTTCGATGCCTGGGGCTGTGCACCTTAGTAGTTGTGGAGGGAGTAGGCCAACCTTGCGAGATTCCCGGAGTCATTGAGTACCGTACTGGATGCCTGCCTTGGGGCAGATGAGGTCTGAGTCAGGTTCGAGCCTTGGGGCCAACCTTGGACTAGGATACAGACTGGGTCAGGCTTATGCCTGGTGCCAAAAGTGGGAAAAAGGACAGAGATTCCTTGAGATTTCCCGGGTGTTAGAGACTTTCGATGCCTGCTGGTTATACTAATTCAGTAGAGGGTGTTGGCAACATGAAGTAAATAAAATAATAAATAATAAATAATTCAACTTAACTTCGGGATGAAGTTCCTTAAAGTGGGAGAGTATGTAATATCCCTCCCCTTAATAATAAATAATAAAAATAATAAATAGTAATATAATAATAAATAAGAAATAATAAATACTACAAAATAATAAATAATCATATAAATAATAAATAATAAATAATAAATAATAAAAAATCATAAATGTTAAATAATAAATGATATTAAAAATATATACAAGAAAATAAATAAAAATAAAAATAGTAATAACCATACTAAAGCTCTAAATAAGAATAAATACAAATAAAACAAGAAAGCTATCAAAAAGAAGAAAATAAAACAAGAAAGCTAAAATCAAAAGAAAAGTAAAGAAATAAAACAAGCAAGCTAAAAATCAAAAGAAAGTTTCATGTAGACACATGGAGTGTGTACATGTGGTTTCCCATCCAATGTTTGTTCTATTTATTAGATGGTGAGGATGATGGGAGGCATTCCATCATTCCAAGATTCTATCTTTCATTTTCTTGGGAGAATGGTGTTCTAAGACATAGGAGTCACTGGCAGTAGTACGTTGATTGAGGTCTCGGGGGTGGCCATTTGTAGCAAATATTTACATAATTGAGTTTACGGTTGGGTGGAGAGTCGTCCCAAAAACCTTGTTGTGGTAAGCCTACTTCTACCACATGTAAGCAGTATTCATAGTTTGAATATAGTTTATTAATTATATGTTTATTTGGCTAAGGTAAGTGCCACTTTGATTTAAATTTAATGTTACCTAGAAAGTTAATTAGATATTTATTTTGGGCTATTACAGAATGTGCTCTAATTCTCTTGTATTTGATGACTGATGCAAAAAAATTCCTTGTAGATTCCACTCATTTTCCTTTGGATATATTTGCGGAAGATGTAAGACCAGTTCTTCAGGTGTTGGCCATATTTTTAGGGAAATAAGACATTACAGTAATTGAAAAGGTCATTATGGAATGTTTGTTGTAATGATGAAACCTGGAGTTGTATTGGATATACAAGGATATTGGGAAAAAGTAATTAATTTCCAGTTCATGAATTTCACTCTTACAGATTGTTTTAGATTTCCTTCTCTTGTGGCCTATCTATTCTTGTACTCCAACGTTGAGAAATTCATGCATCTAGGGTTGAATATCACGGACACTCTCAAGCATAAACAATCAATGTTCTTCTGGACTAATGTAGTAAGAATTGATCCTAAAAATGAGGGTTTGTCTTATTTTTCACCCTCTTTCCTTTCAGTTGTGCATTCAATCATAAACAGTTCACATGTACCAACTTTACTCCCTAAAGCTCAATCTTTCCTTTAAGTGAGTAAAGATGTAAAGGTTGAAGATAGGTTTTCTTTCTAGGATCATGTTGAAATAAGACTATATGGAGCTGAGGTTGAGCCTTACAAATTACCAACTTTTGTTCCTATGAGAATGTTTGCTTTGGAATTCATTAGGCATAGTCTAAATGCGGATCAGGTACATTTTGTACCTGCATAGAAGGGACTTCTTTTCAAGTTGCCTAGGACTATTGGACCATTCATTGTGAGCACTAGGCAAGTAGCACATAAAGTCTAGAAATTGCTAGAAGGAATGAATTTATTGCTAGAGGAAAAATTGGCTTGTGATCCATATCATATAATTTCAAATGTAGGTTTTAACCTTTTACAGAAATTACCTGCATACGAATTCTAAACACAGAAAATAAACAATACGAGAGCATAACACATTAAACACATATACACAGAGATTTTCCCCTGGATCCCAAAACCGAGACTACCAGCTTGATTTTTCATTATATTCCTTTCAATGTTAAAATACATATTTATACATGCCGAAGCATCCAATACCATCGACTGAAAACCATCGCATCCAAAACCATGGACTGAAAACCATAGGTAGGTTCGCCCAACCTAATATAGGGTCCAAAAAAAATTTTCCTAGGGCACTGCCCTAGACCCCGTAGAGGGGGGCTACCTGCCCCCCTCAAACCCCCTGGACAAGGGGGGTTGCTGCCCCCCCTGTGACCCCCCCACTGTACAATCACCGCAACGAAGGGGGGCTCCGCCCCCCCTCTAACCCCCTAATTCACTACGTAGGTTAGTCATGGAAAGAATATAACACAACCCAACATTCTCCTACTTGTTTTCTTTCCATGGGGGGGCCAGAAGAGAGTTTAGTCATTTTTCCAGCCCTCAAATACCCATTGTTTATATACACCAGGAGAACTTCTCAGAGCTCATAGATTTTGTCAATGCATCTGCAGTATTTTTCAAGGTGTCCACCTTTACTAGCAACACCTATTTGTCTTCTATCATATCCCTCACAAAGTGATACTGAACATCAATGTGCTTTGTCTTTGAATGATAAGTAGGGTTCTTTGCCAAGAAAATTGCACTTTGGCTGTCACAGTCTATCTTTATAGCTCCTTGTACTAACCCCATACTTGAACACAATCTCTGCAACCAAACTGAGTCCTTGCTTGCATGAGTGGCTGCCATGTATTCTGCCTCTGTAGTTGATAGTGCCACTACAGATTGTTTCTTACTCATCCAACTGACTGCACCTCCAAATAGGTTAAACACATACCCACTTGTAGATCTTCTCTGATCCAAATCTCCAGCCCAGTTTGCATCAACAAAGCCACAGATATCCAAAACTCTGTCCAATCCTAGTCTTCCTTGGTAACACAAATCATACTCACTAGTGCCACGCAAATACCTAAAATCCCGCTTCACTGCTGCCCAATCCTCCTTCCCTGGTTTTGACATAAACCTGCTCAATACTCCCACTGCATGTGCAATGTCTGGTCGAGTACATACCATCACATACATCAGGCTACTGATTGCACTTGCATATGGAACAAGGGACATATCCTCTTCCTCTTCTTGTGTCTTGGGATACTGTTCAGCAGATAACTTTACACCTACAGGAGTAGGAACCTTCACCGGTTTACTATCCTGCATATTAAATCTCTGCAATATTGTCTCAACATACTTCCTCTGGTTTAACCAAAGCTTTCTCTTTGCCTGATATCTTTTAATTTCCATGCCCAAAATATAGTTTGCAGCACCAAGATATTTCATGTCGAATTTGGAGGAAAATTGGGTCTTCAAATCCTGGATAATTTCTTTGTCATTTCCAACCAGCAACATATCATCCACATATAAGAGAAAATAAATAACATAGTCACCAATTAATTTAAAATACACACAGTGATTTGCTTTTCTTCTAGTGAAGCCAAGTCCCTGTATAAATGTATCAAATTTCTGATACCACATCCTTGGTGACTGTTTTAACCCATACAGAGACTTCTTTAACTTGCATGCCAGTTCTTTCTTACCCTTCACCGCAAAGCCTTCAGGTTACTTCATGTAGATGTCCTCTTCCAGATCCCAGTGAAGAAATGTTGTCTTCACATCCATCTATTCTACCCCAAAATCAAAAGCAACAACAACAGATAAAAGTAACCTAATAGAAGCTACCTTGGCAACAAGAGAAAAAATATCACCAAAATCAATTCCCAGCACCTGGGAATAACCTTTTGCTACCAACTGAGCTTTGTATTTCTCCACCTTTCCTTCTACATTTGTCTTCTTCTTGAACACCCATTTGCTGCCAATGGGTTTCCTTCCAGCCAACAACTCCACCAGATCCCCAGCCTCATTTTTGTGCAAAGATGCCATTTCATCAACCATGGCCTCTTTCCAGATTTTTCTGTCCTCTGAGTCTACTGCTTCCTTCATAGTTCTAGGATTATCATCAGTAATAGATAAAGAAAAATTTGAATAGAAAGCAGATGGACTATACCTTTCTGGCTACCTTCTTTCTCAAACTGATCTTCTTACACCCGGAGTTTGTGGCTCTTCATCTTCTGATTCCTCCTCTGTTGTAGAGTCTGATTCTTCCTTCTTTAGCTCAAAATCTATCTTCTCAGGTTCCTTTGGTTGGACTTCATGTTTAATAACATCTTTCACCTCTCTGAACACCACATCTCGGCTATACACAACCTTCCTTGTTGCTGGGTTCCAAAGCTTATGACCCTTTAAACCATCCTTATACCCAATAAAGATGCACTTTTCAGATTTACTATCCAACTTGGTTCGTTTCTCCTTTGGAACATGTACATATGCATCACATCCAAGTACCCTCAGATGTGAAAGAGAGGGTTTCTTACCAGTCCATACCTCTTGTGGAGTCTTATCCTCCAACGTTGATGAAGGTGATTTGTTGACCAGGTAGCATGCTGTCTCCACCGCCTCTGCACAAAATTCCTATCCTAACCTGGCACCACTGAGCATGCTTCTTGCCCTTTCCATCAACGTCTTATTCATTCTTTCTGCAACTCCATTTTGCTGAGGTGTATATGGAGTAGTCTTCTGCCATGCTATACCACACTTCTTACCAAAGTCTTCAAATTCCTTACAACAAAACTCTCCACCATTATCTGTCCTCGACACCTTTATCTTTTTCTCTGTTTGGTTTTCCACCAGAGCCTTAAATTATTTAAACCTGTCAAAGACTTCAGATTTCTTCTTAAGGAAATATATCCATGTATTCCTTGAGAAGTCATCTATAAATGACACATAGTACACAGAATTGCCCAGTGATAGAACCTTCACAGGTCCAAAAACATCAATGTGCACAATCTCTAATATCTGTTTTGCCCTCTTACCACTAGAGGGGAAACTCACACGAATCTGCTTCCCATATACACAATTTTCACAGAAATAAAAATATAGAGAGCTACTACTCATACCTTCTACCATACCTTTACCATGAAGTATTCGAAGGCCCTTCTCTCCAATATGTCCAAGCCTTTAATGCCACAGCATGGCCTTCTCTCCAGAGACCACTAGATTGTCAGCTCCACTTTTAGGAACCACAGAACTTTTGCACCCATCAACAACAGTGCTGCCTTTCAGCTTGTACAGAGTTCCAATCCAAACACCCTGCATCAATACCAGTGCTCCCCGAACCATCTTGTAGGTATCTTTCTCAAACACTGTCTTTACACCTGCATCATATAGCTTGCTTACAGAAATCAGATTTCTAGCCAATGCAGGAATATGTAGAACACCCAGAAGTGTTCTAACCCTTCCACCTTGCAACTTCAACTTTACTTTTCTGCGACCAATGATTCTAGGCTTCCTATCATCCCCCAAGAAGACATCACCACCATCGTATTTCTCATACTCGCAGAACCACTCTCTATGGGGAGTGGAGTGAAAGGATGCACCTAAGTCAATCAACCATGCCTCATGATCTATATGTGTACTTGAAGAAACCAAGTACACATCCCCACCTTCATCTGAGGTGGTTTTCACCTCTACAGAAGGAGCATCATCAGATCCCTTTCCTTTTTTAGGAGCTTTAGATTTACAGTCCCTTTTGTAGTGCCCTTCCTTTCTGCATTTCGAAGACACCACCTTTACAGTTTTTTCGGGAGATTTAGATCTCCCTCTAGATTTAGATCTCCCACTCGATGACTTATTTTTGTTTCTGTTTTGGGACCGTCCTCATACAGACAAGGCATCACCATTCTAGCTCTCCATTTTTTTCCGTCTCATCTCCTCTGTCAGCAAGGCTGAGACTATTTCATCAAACTGTAAGGTAGTTGCATTGCTACCTATTGCAATAACCAGACTATCCCATGAATCTGGTAAAGAACACAACAAACTGATGCACTTATCTTCATCTGAAATTTTAGTATCAACAGATGCTAACTGACTTACCACAGTATTAAAAGCATTCAGATGCTCTGTCACCGAGTCTCCATCTTTCATCCTCAGGTTATATAGCTCTTTCCACAAGAACAGTTTATTCTCCAGAGACTTAGATTGGTACAAATTCCCTAACTTGTCCCTCAAATCCTTCGTCATAGCTTCTCCTCATACATTCAGCAATACTGAATTTGAGACACACAATTGTATTGTGCTTTTTGCCTTATGATCCAACTTCTTCCATTCTTCATCGGACACTCCCGTTGGTTTAGTACCCGGATCTACTGCGATCCACTGATCTTTATCCACCAACAGATCCTCCATCTTGAATTTCCACAACTCAAAACTTTCACCATTAAATTTCTCGATCTCTATCTTTCCACTCCTTGCCATCTTCTTTAACCACTAGAATCGATCTCGCAGATCTCCCACTGAACAGGGTCTACCATAGGCCCAAGTGAAACCCCTCAGCAATAAAGGCATCCACTTGAAGCCAAAACAACTCCGATACCAAATGTAGGTTTTAAGCCTATACAGAAATTACCTGCATACGAACTATAAAACAAAGAAAATAAACAATGCGAGAGCGTAACACATAAAACACATATACACAGATATTTCCCCTAGATCCCAAAACCGGGACTACCAGCTTGATTTTTCATTATATTCCTTTCAATGTTACAATACATATTTATACATTCCGAAGCATCCAATACCATGGACTGAAGACCATCGCATCCAAAACCATGGACCGAAAACCATAGGTAGGTTCGCCCAACCTAATATAGTGTCCAATTATTATTTATTTTATTTTATTTATTTATTTATTTATTTTATTTTTTTCGGGGCAGCGTCGACTACCCGCCCCCTTCAAATCCCCTAGATAGGGGGGCTGCCACCCCCCCTGTGACCCCCTCACTACGCAATCGTTGCAATGAAGGGGGGGCTCCCCCCCGCTCTAACCCCCCAGTTCACTACGTAGGTTAGTCGTGGAAAGAATATAACAGAACCCAACATCAAACAGAAGAATAGAAAATGGTTATACTCCTTTTATGCATGAATCAAAACCAGAAATAGAGAAGCTGGCAAATGGAGGATAGTCAACTCCCTTGGGAAATATAAAAATTGAGACCCCTCTTGCTATCGAAAAGAACCTGAAAAGAGGTATGACAGAGGGAATTAATCTACAGGAAGAAGAATACAGAGAAGCAAAAAGGGCAAAGATATCTGAAGAGACTAGTACATTTGTAAGTCCTGGTATACAATTGCAATTGGGGGAAATTTATTGTACTCCTTCTTCTCTAGTTTCAAGAGAATCTTCTCAAGATTCGATTTCCATGATTAAACAAATGTTTTTGCAGGTGGAAGAAAGAAACAAGAAGATTACAAGAAATATGGAATCACAATTAGAAGCTTAGGTATCTTCTGAAAATCAAACAAGGGTGCTATCAGCTATGGATCTAGAGAAAATTCAGGTGAAATTTTCTCTCTCTCATCCATCAACAATGGCAACGACATTTGCAGTAGGGTTCAAGACTATTAATTTAATAGTAGATGAAAAGAGGATTCCATTACTTGATAAGATTAATTTACATATGCAGACTCATCAATTAATCTTCCACGATTTGTATAAATATGCTTCAGCTACTTCTAAAGCTGAAAAAATCTTAAATAAAGTTCTAAACTAGCTAAAGTTGGAGAAAGCAAATTCTAGAGCTCTTGATACCCAAAATGAGGAGTTGAAGAAGATAATTATCAAGATTGGTGTGAATCCAGAAGATAGGTTTGCAGTTTAGAAGTTACTGTAGAGTGCTGAGGCACAAATTTAGGTACTAAAGAAGAAGTTGAAATTTCCCTCTGCAGAGCATCCCATGGCTTCAAAGGTATTAGGGGTTGAAAAAGAGAAAGAGTGACTGGTCCAAGAGATTCTGCAAAGGGATGAAGAAATAATGAAGTT
The DNA here is from genome assembly GCA_031772625.1 of Pinus tabuliformis. NCBI lineage: Eukaryota > Viridiplantae > Streptophyta > Pinopsida > Pinales > Pinaceae > Pinus > Pinus tabuliformis. Next base: position 852,109,025 of record CM062810.1, on the reverse strand, counting down.
GAAAGAGATGAATCTTTTGTTACAACAAAAGATTGATTCACATGTATGCATGATTGTAGTGGCGGAAAAGTTAGGTGATCATACTGAGAAACTGACTCAAGTTATGAATTAATTGCACATTTCTGAAAATGAGTTGAAGAAGAAGAAAACAGAGTTTGACAATGATGTGAAAATTATCAAGGAAACTAAGCATGAGTTGTTTATGAACAAGGAGAATTCAGAAAAATACAAAAGGGATTTCCAGGCTGCTCATCAAGAAATTAAATAATTAAAGGAGAAAGTGAAAGGAAACATGTCTCTAGTACAATCAAGATAAATCTTGTGGAATGACATAATTAATACAGTAAAGAATGTCTATGAATTCATGGTTATCACTGAAGAGGAGAAGAGTATTGTTATAGATTTAGAGGAAGTCATCCTTAGTAATAAGTAGAAGTTAAAGAATAAAGCCCAGTTTTCTAAGAAATTGATTGAATTCTTAATCTCAAAGTCTTCACAGGAAATGGAGTTTGGAATAGAATACATAATTAAACATGTGATAGAAATAAACAAAATGATATTGAAAAATGCGAATAGAAAAGAAACAGAGAAGAATTTGATGGAAATTAAGGAAGCAGTGATGAAGTTCAATATCGTTTTTGACAAAATAACAAGGGTTAGTTTACCATCCTCTTGGGATCAACAAAACAATTTGTTATCCTAGGAACTTTATGAAACCTTACTGGTGGAAGAAAAAAGTAAGATTAATTCTACACATGAAAACGCTGCAGTATTAAAGGGAGCTACAATTGTCAATTATTGTCATAAAGATTTTCAACTTCTTTGGATGATGAAAACTCTTTTTATTGAGAAGCCTACGTACAAAAAAATCATAGATTTTATGATAACACACGTTAAATTTATAAATTCCCCAAGTACAACTACAGAAATATGGAGGAAGACCAGGGAATGGATGTCGCCATAAGTTACTGCGACAAAAGCAGAATCCCCAACTACTCTACAATCTTAGATTGATTTAGGATGAAATTCTTACTTTTAAAAGTTATTATATTTTTCAAGTCATGTAATTTTTCATGTTTCAAAGTAATGTTCGAATAGTTGGGTAGTTAGGAGGTTGACAGTTCTGATAATTGTCTCTTGAAATTTTGTATAAATGTACTTCATTGAGATGAAAAAGGGGTTCTGGATTTTTGCATACCTCAGAGAAGACTACTTTTGTACTTTGATTTTCATGTGAATGATGAATAAAGATTTGCATTGATTTAATAAATTGTTGGGTATGATTTTTTTTCCTTGTGTCATATTATGTATGTATTCCTTCATTGAAAGAATTGAAGCAACCCGTTATTTCTTTATAGTTAACGGTTATAAGTTTCTGTAAATTTTGAGGTTAAAAATCCTTAAACAATGTTCTTCTTTCAAATTTTCCATTTCTCATCAAACACACTTTCCTCTAAGTTTATGGTAAAAGACTATGTGCATACAACCTTTTATTTTGAAACTTTCACCAACACTTCTCAAAGATTTCTCTTCATTTATATCCAAGAGTTAAATTCCATTTAAAGTTATGTTCCATGTATTGAAGGTTAAAGGGTTTAAATTTTAATATTCCGGGGTTTGCAAAATGATGAGACAAACAAACAATCAATCTGTAATCTTTAAATAATGTCTTGGGCATTGATTTCTACTGAGCCAGGAATTGTCTCCCAAGGTACAACATGGTTTATAATTTTTATCCCTTAAGTTTATTATTCCCTTGGGTTTATAATATTAATCCCTTGGGTCTATTAATCTAAGGGTTCATATTCCTAGGTTTTAATATTATTCAAAAATGGTCAACAATAAACAACCATGTTCAACCATGGTCCAACGTTGCATTGTGATAAGGATTGTCTCAATATGAAAATCAATTGTTCTCAACCATGTTTATTTTAGTATTTTTAATATTTATCTAAGGGTTTTTATACACTGGGTTTATAATATTAATCCCTTAGGTTTAATATTATTCTGTTGGGGTTTAGTATTAATCCCTTTGGTTTATGTTTCCCTTGGCTTCATAATATCAATCCCTTGGGTTTATTATTATCTTGGGTTTATAATATCAATCATGGTAAACCACGGTCAACCATAACCAACCATGGCCAACCATCGTCAACTATGGTTGGATCTCGCATTATGACAAAAATTGTCTCCATATAAAAAGCATGGATAATCATGGTAATCATGGTCAACCATGGTTGATGATGGTCAACCATGTTTTATAGAATCAAACATGGTCAACTATGGTCAATCGTGGTCAAACATGTTTGAATGTTGCGTTGTGACAAAAATTGTATAGATATGAAAATCAACCATGCTCAACCTTGATACAACATCACATTGTGACAAAGATTGTCTCGATATGAAAATTAACCATGGTCAACCATGGTCCAACATGGCACTGTGATAAGGATTGTCTCAATATGTAAATCAAATATGGTCAATCATGCTTATTTTAGTGTTTATAATATTTATCCTAGGGTTTATATACGTTGGGTTTATAATATTAGTCCCTTGGGTTTAATCTTATTCCCTTGGGGTTCTAGTATTAATCCCTCGGGTTTTTAATTTCCTTGGGTTTATAATATCAATACATTGGGTTTATAATATTAATCATGGTAAACCATGGTCAATCATAGCCAACCATGTTCAACCATGGTCAAACCATAGTGATATGGAAATCAACTATGCTCCAACATTGTGTTCTGACAAAGATTGTCTCGATCTGAAAATAAATCATGGTCAACCATGGTTAACCATGGTCCAATGCTGCATTGTGACAAGCGTTGTCCCTATATGAAAATCAACCATGGTCAACCATGCTTATTTTAAGGTTTATAATATTCATGTTAGGGTTTTTATACCTTGGGTTTATAATTTTTATCCTTTAGGTTTATTATTCCCTTGGGCTTATAATATCAATCCCTTGGGTTTATTGATGCAAGGGTTCATATTCCTAGGGTTTAATATTATTCAACAACGGTCAACCATAATCAACCATGTTCAAGCATGGTCAACCATGGTCCAATGTCACATTGTGACATGGATTGCCTCAATATGAAAATCAATTATGCTCAACCATGTTTATTTTAGTATTTTTAGTATTTATCTTAGGGTTTTTATACCTTGGGTTTACAACATTAGTCCATTGGGCTTAATATTATTCCCTTGGGTTCATAATCCCTCGGGGTTTTAGTATTAATCACTTGGGTTTATTGTTCCTTTGTGTTTATAATCTCAATCGCTTGGGTTTATTATTCCCCAGTCAACCATGGTTTATTATGATGTCAACCATGGTCCAACATGGAATTCTGAGAAGGATTGTCTCAATATGAAAATCAATGATGGTCAATCATATTTATTTTAGTGTTTATAATATTTATCTTAGGTTTTATATATGTTGGGTTTATATATTAGTCCCTTGGGTTTAATATTATTCCCTTGGGGTTTTAGTATTAATCCCTTGGGTTTATAATATAAATCCATTGGGTTCATGATATTAATCATTGTCAACCATGGTCGATCATAACCAACCATGGTCAAACAAGGCTAGATATGGAAATCAACCATGGTCAACCATGGTCTAAAGTTGTGTTCTGAAAAATATTGTTTCTCTATGAAACTAAATCATGGTTAGTCATGGTTAAACATGGTCCAACGATGAATTGTGACAAGGATTGTCTCTATATGGAAATCAACCATGGTAGACCATGGTCAACCATGTTTATTTTAGAGTTTATAATATTGATGTTAGGTTTTATATACCTTGGGTTTATAATTGTTATCCCTTACATTTATTATACCTTGGGTTTGTAATTGTTATCCCTTACGTTTATTATACCTTGGGTTTATAGTATTAGTCCCTTGGGATTAATATTATTCCCTTAGGTTCATAATCCCTTGGGGTTTGAGTATTAATCGCTTGGGTTTTTCATTCCTTTGGGTTTATGATATCAATTTCTTGCGCTGATTATTCCCCGGTCAACCATTGTTTATTATGATGTCAACCATGGTCCAACATGGAATTGTGATAAGGATTGTCTCAATATGAAAATCAACGATGGTCAATCATGTTTATTTGAGTGTTTGTAATATTTATCTTAGGGTTTATATACGTTGGGTTTATAATATTAATCCATTGGGTTTAATATTATTCTCTTCGGTTCATAATCCTTTGGGGTTTTAGTATTAATCCCTTGGGTTTATTATTCCCCTGGGTTTATAATATCAATCCATTAGGTTTATAATATTAATCATTGTCAACCATGGTCAATCATAACCAACCATGTTCAACCATGGTCAAACAAGGTTGGATATGGAAATCAACCATGGTCAAGCATGGGCTAATGTTGTGTTCTGAAAAAGATTGTATCGATATGAAAATCAATCATGGTCAAACATGGTTAACCATGGCCCAATGTTGCATTGTGACAAGGATTTTCTCTATATGGAAATCAACCATGCTCAACCATGTTTATTTTAGGGTTTATAATATTGATGCTTATAATTTCAATCCCTTGGGTTTATTGATCTAAGGGCTCATATTCCTAGGGTTTAATATTATTCGAAAATGGTTAACCATAATCAATCATGTTCAACTATGGTTGACCATGGTCCAATGTTGCATTGTGGCAAGGATTGTCTCAATATGAAAATCAATCGTACTCAACCATGTTTATTTTAGTATTTTTAATATTTACCTTAGGGTCTTTATACCTTGGGTTTATAATATTAGTCCCTTGGGTTTAATATTATTCCCTTGGGGTTTTAGTACTAATCCCTTGGGTTTATTATTCCTTTGGGTTTATAATATCAATCCCTTAGATTTATTATTCCCTTAGGTTTATAATATCAATCATGGTCAACTATTGTCAACCATGATCAATCATGGGGTTCTAATATTAATCCCTTGGGTTCATAATATTAATCCCTTGGGTTTATTATTAACTTGGGTTTATAATATCAATCATGGTCAATGATAACCAACCATGGTCAAATATGGTGGGATTTCACATTGTGAGAAAAATGTCTGCATATAAAAATCATGGACAATCATGGTCAACCATCGTTGATCATGGTCAACCATGTTTTATAGAATCAAACATGGTCAACCATAGTCAATCGTGGTCAACCATGGTCAATCTTGAGTTTTTATTATTAATCCAAATGGTTTGTTATTCCTTTCAGTCAAATATGGTGAATCATAGTCAACCATGCTCAAATGTGGCTTTGTGACAAATATTGTCTAAATATGAAAATCAACCATGGCCAACCACGGTTAACCATGGTCCAACGTCACATTGTGACAAAGAATTAATTATTATTATTAATTATTATCATTATTAATTATTATTTTTTTTCCCGTAGAAAAAGTCGTAATTTCCATTAAGAAAGATGAAAATTACATTCTGTATATGCAAAAGCATTACTTTGATCTGGCACTGCCTGTCCAACCAAAAATGTAAGAAACTGTGCATTCCTCCACGTAGGGAGTAACATATAGCTCAAAAAAACATAGATAACTTAGAGTTTTGTCCTCTTCTCAGAGGATGTAGAGTAACCGATGACTATTTACATAAATATCAAAACTGATAGACAAAAAATAAATGTTCTTCATCAAAAAACTGAGATAAAAAGTTTTCAATTCAGTGCTGTTCTCATAGTGCTTCAGGGTCTATGAATGGCCTATGATAGTGCTGATACACGACCCCATCCAAATCTTCACAGATCAACCAAGAGTTGTCGTCCCTGAGCGCTGCTTCTTTGGATAAGTAGTCAGCAGAGGTGTTCCGCTCCCTGTAAATATGGTGACAGGTGAAAGAGTCAAAATACAAGATAAGTCTGTGAATCTCATCCAGTATATGCCTCAAAGAGAAAGCAAAACAAGTATATTTTTTGTTGATCCAATTAATAACCAGTTTTGAGTCACCAAAAAGCTGCAAGTTGGAGCATTGTTTTTGTAAGGCAAAAAGGATGATGTTTTTTGCAGTCATGAGCTCGACATAGTTATTGTTTCCCCGGCCTAAACCCATTTGGAGTTTGAAGAGATGGGTTTCTGATAGGAAAAGAATAGCTCCCCCTCCACAACCTGACTCCTGAGCTGAACCGTCGAAGTAAGCCCAGGGGATTGATTTGTTGATGACCTCTGTCTCAACATTCCTAGGCGGGTTTTTTTGGGGATCTTCCGGGATCATGTGATAATCTGCAACGATTCTGTTGTGGATGGAGGGCCAGTGGGGGGACTTCTGTGAGAAAATGGTCTCATTCCTGGCAATCCATATTGCCCAACAGATAAGCAGAGGCAAGTTCCTTTCCTTTCCTGCAGTATCTCTCCACCAAGAGATCCATGCCTCTTTTACTGTTGACCCTTGCCAGATTTCCGTAATTGAGAGTGATGTTGTTAGGTCCCTATAATACTAGTGATTACCCCATTACTATTGTAGTTGTATCCCTTATTAATATGGTTGTGCCCCTATTGTCCCCATATTGTTATTACTGTGCCCCATAGAATCCCTCTATTGTTATTTTTGTGGCTTTATATTATTATTGTTAGGTCGGCTGGGTTATATTGTGACTCCTTAGACTCCTATATATAGAAAGGAGGTTTTGTCATTTGAATCATCCAAGAATTGTTCACTTATGTAATGTAAAGGAGGTTCCCCCTCAAAGAGGCTGAATTCTAAGGCGTTGATCTATCCATTCTATCTTTTTTGAGCTAGTTTCATAACAGATTTTCTGATGCTATTCCAAAGATCCATTGCCAAAGGACAATTCAGGAAGAGGTGGTCTGTGTCTTCATTACTGCTTCTACAAAGATGGCACCAGAAGGGTCCAGCGAAGGATCGCTTCATTAGATTTGCCCCCGTTGGGACCTTATTATTTAAGATGGACCATATGAGCAGTTTTGTTCTGGGAGCAACTTTGAGTTTCCAGAGGAGGTTCCATCTTATCACCGAGTCAGGTGGTGTGAAAGGTTCCATGAGCACCAGGTAGCCGATCTTAGGAGCGTAGGAACCATGTTTAGCATAAGCCCATATAAGCTCGTCTTCCCCTTCCATAATCCTGATGTGAGCCTCCATGAGTGCTGTGATGAAAAAGCTCCAAAAGTGCCTCCACTGAATGGGAATATTAAGGGCTGCTCCCGATTTCCAGGCCTGCTGACCTAAGGATGATCACTCACTGTCTGCAATATGATTGAGATGAGATATCCCCTGCTCTACAAGATGAAGTCTCAGGTCTTCAGGGAGTTTGTGTGCGTTGCCACACCCCACCCATGGGTCCACCCCCAGACGCACACTTGTGCCCGAACGAACTCTCCAAGTCAAACCATTCCTTATCAGATCCTTTGCCTTGTTCACTGCTTTCCAAATGTTGGAACAGTTCCCGAAAGTCCTTTGTTCATGTCGAATCCAGTCCAGCAGAGTGATGGGGCTGATGTATTTAGAGGTTACTACCTTCATCCAAAGGCTGTCTTTGTTGAGTAGCTGCCAGCCCAGTTTTGCTGCTAGTGCTTTTGAGAAGAAATCCAGCCTCTTTATCGCCCCCCCCCCCCCCCCCCCCCCCATCTTTTTGGTAGAGCCAGAGTCTCCCATCTAGTCCAAGAAAAAATTCTACCTGTCTGATTCCCCTTCCACAAAAATCTGCAACATATTTTTTGGAGTCTATCCACGATGCCTCTAGGGATCCATGCTAGGGACATCCAGTAGACTGGGGTTGCTTCTAGGACTGCTTTGATCAGAATAAGTCTGCCGGCCCTGGATAAGTATTTATGGTACCATATGTTCAGGCGTTTTTCCACCTTCGCGATCAGCCAGATCCAGTCCGCAATTTTGTAGCCAAAAGGCTTGAGGCGATATCCCAAGTATCTCAGGCCTTCTTCAATCGGAATGGTGATGAAGGGGAACCTTCTGAGGGCATATAATATCTCGTTTTGAGCACATCCAAGCGTAGACAAGGTAGATTTGGACTCATTAACAACCATTCCTGTAGCCTTTTGAAAAACCTCCATGACTTGGTGGAGGGCTGTGAGGTCACTCAGGCTACCATCGAGAAAGATGAGGATGTCATCCACAAAAAACAGATGGGTTAAAGCTAGGGTATCAGTAATCTTTATACCCTTTAAGCGTCCATTTCTATGCTCCTCATGAATAAATCTGCTGAGGCCCTCCATAACCAGGAGGAACAAAAGTGGAGACAGGGGACATCCTTGTCTGAGGCCTCGTTCAGCATGAAAAAGAGGGGAAGCCGAGCCATTTACCAACACGTTGAAGGGAATATCAGTTATACAACTCATGATCCATTTGATGAAAGGATAGGGGAAGCCTATATGGGTGAGGAGCATGCGGAGGTATAGCCAATTGACTCTGTCAAAGGCTTTTGAGAGGTCAATCTTCAGGATCATGCCCTTAGTCCTCTGGAGCTGGATTGAATGGAGGAGTTCCTGAGCCGTCCCAATGGCCTCATGGATCTATCTGTTGTGCAAGAAGGCAAATTGTTCTTGGGAGATGTTGAGCGAGAGGACGGGCTTCAAACGATTAGCAATGATTTTGGCTATAATCTTGTAAATGCAGTTACAGAGGGATATGGGTCTGAAAGCATCAAAAGAGGAGGGTTTGTCAAATTTAGGAATGAGGGCGATGAAAGTGGCCTTCAGACTTCCCGGGATCCTTCCTCTCCTCCTGCTTTCCTCAATGATTTGTAGGAGGTCTGCCCCCAGCACCTCGAAGAAAGTCACATAGAACTCAACTGTCCAGCCATCCGGTCCCAGGCTCTTCTCTTTCTGCATCATTTTTAAAGTATCTTCCAACTCCCTCATAGATACTTCCCCCACTAACTCTTGTTCCATCTCCTGTTCAACAAACCTCGGGAAAAGCTGTACTGTTTTCATCACTTCTGCCAGGGAGGCTTGTGGGGGGGCTTTATAAATGGTGTGGAAATGTGAGCAAGCTAAAGAAGCCAACTCTCTGAAGGATTGAACCGATCTACCCTCCGAGTCTTTTAGTTCCCAAATGGTGTTTATAGCCTTTCTGCCATTTGCATGTTTATGGAAGAATTTAGTGTTATCGTCCCCCTCCTTTAGCCAGATATCCCTACTCCGGAGTCTCCAATTAGCTTCTTTGTTAGTCAGAATCTGGGTTCTCTTATGAAGCGCTGCATTGTAGGCCTCTTTCTGTTCTTGAGTCCTCAAGACCCCTCCTGTATCCTCTTCAAATGAGAGAATAGCTTTCTCCGCCTCCTGGAGGGATAGATCCTCCACCTCCTTTTTCTTCCGAGCCCACATCTTGGATAGATTCTTCAATTCCTTCATATTGAGGAGGAAATTTTGAGTAATGTCCCCCGAAGCACTAGGAGGGTGAGCCTTCCAGAAGTCTATCACGAGCTTGATATAATCCAAATCTTGCAGCCAGGTAGAATTGAACTTATAAGGGGCCTTAGGCTTACTAAGAGCATCCTGAATCTCTAAGTAAATGGGTCGATGGTCCGATAGTCCACCCGAGCTTACCCATTGTCTTATACCATGTCCTCCAGTGATCAGGCCTTCTTTAGTGAGAAAGCGATCAAGTCTTCTAGCCAAACTGGCTTCTCCTACTCTGTTATTCCTCCAAGTAGGTTATTTTTTGCTGTAGGGGCATCAACAAGGCTGTGGGTCTCCAAGAGGTTCTCAAATTGACCCGACAGAGCATCTACCTAGGCATGGTTGCCCCAGGATTCTGAGTATCCCAGAGAGAAATTGAGGTCACCCCCAATGATAACATTATCTTGACAAAGAAGAGATGAGTTGAGGAGATGCCTCCAAAAAGCCATCCTGTCCTGACAGGGTCCATACACATTGAGGACCCGGAATTCTGATTCAAGGGTAGGGGAGTATATATCAGCACCCAGGAAACCTCGGCCTCCCCAAACATTCAAAATTTTTAAGGATCTATTGCATATGCCAATGGATAGACCCCCTGATCTACCCGATGCATCGATAGAGTGAAAGGACCAGCCAGGGAGCCACGAAGTAAGAAGGGAGGATACTGCAGAAGCCGAGCCTAGGGTTTCTTGAAGGAAAATGATGTCAACAGGCTCAGAGGCGAATAAGTGCTTGAGGGCTAATTTCTTGTCTGGGCTAGCCATCCCACGATAATTGAAGGAGAGGAGCTTCATGGAGGGGGGTGGAGAGGGCCTGCTCCGCTCTAAGAGCCCAGTTTAAAGTTTTCTATTTACCTGAGGCGACTTCCTCTCCAGCCTAATGCTTGGCTTTTGCAAGATGAGAGGGTCATCCTTTGGATTTGGGGGGGGGAGGTAATAATCTCAAAGCCAATAGAGTCTAAACTTTGAGGGTGCATCCGGGAGCGGAGGGGGTAGCGGGGTTTGGGATACTCCGGGTCCAGGAAGGGGGAGGGGGAAGCCTCAGAGAGAGAGGGCTGGGGGAAGGAGAAAACAGGGGGGGAGGGGCAATCGTGCACTGTTGGACCATGGGAGTAAGGAGGGCGGGTCCAGAGGGGAGGGGAGATGGTGCACCAATTGGGAGCTCCGGGGAAACCACTGAACTAACATGCCCGGAAAGAGAAGGCAAACCAGCAGAAACAATGGCAGAAATAACAGAGGAAGGGGAGAGAGAAGACATACCCGTGGTGTGAGCGTCCCCTATGGCCGCCCGAGCTCTGGTTAGAGGCGGAGAGGGAGGCCGGAGAGGAGCCTTCCCATGCTTCTTTCTGTAGTCTTTCTCTTGGTCCTTGTCCACCTCGGATGGTTCAGGAGGGCCGTGTGCTTCCTTGATAGTAGGTGGAGGATCTTCCCACGTGGGGCGGTTTTTTGGCACGCTCTCCATCTGTGGCTGCACTCGCTTGGTTATCAGAGGGCAGTCTTTGTACATGTGCCCCACTTTATGGCAGCGTCGGCATCTGTAGGGTATGCCCTCATAGTCCAGGGGCTGCTTCCGAGTGAATGACCGCCATTGAATCGTAAGATATTCCTGCAGACCCCCTCGAGTGTCCATGTGAACCAGAATCCTTGCAAAAGCCATCTTTCCCGTGGATAGATAAGACTTGTCTGATTCCATATATGTGCCAAGTGAATTCCTGATATGCCTGAAAATGTCCTCTGACCAGAAGTGCAGAGGGAGGCTAGGGAGCCTTACCCAAATTGGCCGACTCCAAGCTATTCCGTATCCGGGTCGAAAAGGGGGGACCATCTCTTCAGCAGGACCGGGGCATGTTTGAAATTCCAATAGGACGAGAGTACCCAGTTCGTGAGGTCAGGCCTGGAGAATCTAAGGGAAAACCAGCCTTTTACAAAAGTCTTCACAGTAGGAAATTCCACCAAGTTGTTCCCCCAGACCTTCGAAACCCACGATCTCAGACGAGTCACGGTGTAGTTTCGAACCCGAATTTTGCCAACAAAAACCCTATCTGCAAAGTCCATGGTCTCTCCCAGTTGAATGTCTTCCTCCAACCTGAGGAATGAGTCCACCTCCTTTGTTCTAAAGCACCGCGTCTTCTTTGCTGTTCTGTCCTCAGCTGCAGGGTTCCCACGACCTTCTGAGGGGCATTCCTGTGATGGAGGGTTTGATGGGGAGGGGGGTGTGGAAGAATTCGAGGGGAGGTTTTCCGCAAGAGGGGGGATACTGGTGAAGCTGCCCGAGGGGGGAGAGGAAGTGCACAGCAGCATGAGCAGACGCGAGGAAACCAGAGGGGCATGGGGGGAGGGAGGGTTTACAGAAAAACCCGAGAGAGTGAACTGACCAGGGGCTGGCGAGGAAGGGTTAGGGTTAAGACAACCCGATGCAAACCCTAAGGTCGCCGGGGATGGCGGGGGAGATGAGAGTGACGGCCAGGCAAGAGGGTCATTCGGTAGGACGAGCTGGTGGTCTGGAGGTCTAGAGAATGCAAGGAGCCCAGAAAAAGTTTCATGCAAAGCATCGCCAAGGGAAACGATCCCCAACTTAGTAGAACGCGAGGTCCAGATGGAGTCCTCCACTATTTCCTCCTCCAAGTAGTCCACCATATCTAGGTCCATAGATGCTAATAACCAATGATAGTTGCCTTGGTAACCGCTAGGGGGAGGAGCAGCAAAGCAACAGATTCCAGCAGGGGAGGCCAGGGGTCAACAGGGAAGCAGTAAAGTGGAAAACGATCAGGTAAAAGGGAAACGAGGTAAAACCCCAACTCCATCCATGGTAAAAATGGAAGAGGCCAGCACGTGTGGAGATGGGGACGTGTACAGTACTGGAACGTACAGTTGCATCTTTTTACATCATCCACGAAGCAGCTAGCCATAGTCTCCTATAACCCTAGCTAGGTCTGCCATCGCTGTCTGCACCTAATTACTTCCTATGTCGATATCGAAAGGCATTGTACTCATCCAACATGTAAGTGTTATTTCCCCTTTCTTCTGCAATCTTGAAGGGGCCGAACCATAGTGGATCAAACTTCCCATGTTTGCATTTCATTATTAATTATTATTATATAAAATAAATTAATTATTTTTATTTTTATTTGATTAGTTAATATTCATATTATTATTATTTAATAATATTTAATTAAAAATTATTATTATTGTTTAACAATAATTAGCTATTTAACTATTATTAGTAAATTATTATTATTATTTTTTATTATAACTTATCTTATAAAATAAAATAAAATAAAAATATTTTTATTTTTTCTAAAAACAATATTAATTATTTTTAATAAAATAAGCAATTATTTATTTACATCTTATAAAAAATGAATAATAAATTATTATTATTATTATTATTATTATTATTATTATTATTATTGTTACTTTTGGATTTCAGAGATCTGTGGTTTGAGCTATTTGAATTTTTGACCGGAGAACCCACAGTAATGGAATTTTTACACCAACGTTTCGAATCCCAAATGGGATCCATCATCAGGGTAAGAGAAAAGATGATAGAAGATGATAAAAGAAGAGCCAGAAGGAAGAAATAAATACTAATGAGGGAATAATAAAGGAGCAGCACAGGTCGGCTATAAAATGAAACCTAAAATTAATATTAATTTTAATCATTATAAATTAATAACAATTATTTTAATTTTTAATTTTTAAAAATTAATTATTTAATTTTTATATTAATATCAATTATTTAATATCAATAAAACAAAAACTCTAAACTAAAACCAATATTAAAATTAATATCTAAAAGACTGAAATAAATATTAATATTAATATCAAAAATCTATATATAACCTAAACCCTATATTAATATTAAAAACAAAAAACTAAAAAACTAGAAAGGAAAACTAAAAAATATGCTAAGGTCCAAAAAATATATATATATAATATTAATATCAATAACATTTATATAACTAAAAACTAAATTAATATTACTATCTTAAAACTTAATAAATATTTTAATAATAATATCATAAAACCTAAAAATTATATAACAATGATATTAAATAACCTAAGGCCTATGAAATTATAATTATAATTATAATTTTAATGATAGAATAACCTAGAATTTATCTAACTAACTTAATAAAAATAAAAAAGAAAGTTATATCAATAAAGCTCAATCTAAATAAATTAGGAAAACTAAATAAATTAATATTAAAATAACCTAAATTCTTTTTTAATTTCTATATTTAAAAACTAAACTATATTAAAACATACATTAAAGTCTAATTTATATTAAAAACATCCTAGTAATTATATTAAATTAAAGAGAGCTCTAATAGAATATAAAAACCTAATACCAAAATTAATATAAAGATCAACACTATCCTACTAACTATAATAATATTTAAATTCATATGTAGACTTATATTAATATATATATTAAACATCTTACCTTTTTGACAACTTACCTGGGGCCGGGCAGACGCTTCTTGATTTCACTGATCAGTGGAAGCCAGCTTCCGCTGATCTCCAAACCGCTGTCTCTGTTCAGATTACACGGATGCTTCAAGATTTCGAGGGCTTCTCTGATTTTCCGTCTCTGATGCTGCTCTTCTCTTGCGATAATTGATGCGTTTTCTAAGCAGATGTGGTGTTTAGTCTTCGAGGAGTGCTCTGCCAAGGCTGAGGTACGGGATCTTCCATTCCTGATGTCAGCGCCATGTTCTTTCAGTCTTGTCTGGAGGGAGCGACCAGTTTCACCTATGTAGCTTTTCCCACATGAACAGTCTATTTTATAGACTCCTTTAAGCTGCTGCTTGTCAATATCATCCTTAACAGATTTTAAACTTTGTCTGATGGTACCGGGAGCTGAGAATTGAGTTATAATATTTTTCTTTCTTAGGATCTTTGCCATTTTATCTGTGACCCCATGGATATAAGGGAGAAAAACTTTACCATCCTGAGGTTGATTCTCATCTTTAGGTTTGGGAGATGACAACCTCCTTTCAGCTTTCTTTATGGCTTTCTTAATCTCATGATCCTTGTAGCCGATATTTTTGAAAGTTGAAACCAAATGCCTCTTTTCTTCATTTATGTGATCTGAGTCAGAAATCCGGAGGGCTCTAATGGCGAGAGTGTTCAGAACGCCAAGCTTTTGGGCTGGATGATGGTGGGAATCTGCATGAAGGTAGCTCTCCGTGTGAGTTGACTTTCTGAAAACCTTATGGCCCAAAGAGCCATCCTCTTTTCTGATGATAAGAATGTCCAAGAAAGGAATGCTCATATTTTCTTCAAGCTCCATAGTGAATTTAATATCAGGGGAGATGGAGTTAAGGTAATTAAAAAACTTGTCGAGTTCTGTTTTACCATGGGTCCATTTTATATTGGTGTCATCGACAAAACGCTTCCACCAAGTTGGTTTTAAAGGATAAGATTCCAAGGCCTTTTTCTCGAAGTATTCCATGTATAAGTTGGCCACAATTGGCGAGAGGGGTGATCCCATTGCTACACCAGATGTCTGTTCATAAAATGTTCCTTGGAATGTGAATACAGTTGATCAGAGAAGCCCTCGAAATCTTGAAGCATCCGTGTAATCTGAACAGAGACAGCGGTTTGGAGATCAGCGGAAGCTGGCTTCCACTGATCAGTGAAATCAAGAAGCGTCTGCCCGGCCCCAGGTAAGTTGTCAAAAAAAAAAAAAAAAAAAAAAAGGTAAGATGTTTAATATATATATTAATATAAGTCTACATATGAATTTAAATATTATTATAGTTAGTAGGATAGTGTTGATCTTTATATTAATTGTGGTATTAGGTTCTTATATTATATTATAGCTCTCTTTAATTTAATATAATTACTAGGATGTTTTTAATATAAATTAGACTTTAATGTATGTTTTAATATAGTTTAGTTTTTAAATATAGAAATTAAAAAAGAATTTAGGTTATTTTAATATTAATTTATTTAGTTTTCCTAATTTATTTAGATTGAGCTTTATTGATATAACTTTCTTTTTTATTTTTATTAAGTTAGTTAGATAAATTCTAGGTTATTCTATCATTAAAATTATAATTATAATTATAATTTCATAGGCCTTAGGTTATTTAATATCATTGTTATATAATTTTTAGGTTTTATGATATTATTATTAAAATATTTATTAAGTTTTAAGATAGTAATATTAATTTAGTTTTTAGTTATATAAATGTTATTGATATTAATATTATATATATATATTTTTTGGACCTTAGCATATTTTTTAGTTTTCCTTTCTAGTTTTTTAGTTTTTTGTTTTTAATATTAATATAGGGTTTAGGTTATATATAGATTTTTGATATTAATATTAATATTTATTTCAGTCTTTTAGATATTAATTTTAATATTGGTTTTAGTATTAGAGTTTTTGTTTTATTGATATTAAATAATTGATATTAATATAAAAATTAAATAATTAATTTAAAAAAAATAAAAAAATTAAAAATTAAAATAATTGTTATTAATTTATAATGATTAAAATTAATATTAATTTTAGGTTTCATTTTATAGCCGACCTGTGCTGCTCCTTTATTATTCCCTCATTAGTATTTATTTCTTCCTTCTGGCTCTTCTTTTATCATCTTCTATCATCTTTTCTCTTACCCTGATGATGGATCCCATTTGGGATTCGAAACGTTGGTGTAAAAATTCCATTTCTGTGGGTTCTCCGGTCAAAAATTCAAATTGTTACTTTTATTATATATTTATCAATGGTTTGTGCCATAGATAGAAATGAAGCCTTATTACTATATTATTATTAAATATTTAAATTATATTAAATAATTTAAAATCAAATAATATTAAATAAAATATTATAGAGTAACTTAATATTATTCACTCCCAGAATGGATCAAGAAAATAAATTCGCTCCTCTAAGCTCGCAAATAGAGGAAACTCAGGAACCAGACAATCAAAAATCAACCCCACCCTCTAAAGGCACCCCCTCGTCTCCCAAGGGGGCAAGCCTTGCTAAGAGTTCCAAAGGAAACACTGTCGAAGTAGAGGAAGCTGAGCATGAATTAGATTTCTCGAAGGAAGAAGGGGAAATAGAGAATCCCAAGCTTCGATAAGGAGATCCACAAGAGGCCGCAAATCAGATCGAGAAAAAAAAGAGCAGGAAACTTTCAAGGATAAGCTCCAAGGCAGCCATCCAACCCTTAAGAAGCTACTAGCATAAAAAACAAATATGGCAAGAAACCAACCCCAAGGCTCCAAGGGAGCCAACCAGAAATACAAATGATGAAGATACTATCGTGGAACTGTAGAGGTATGGGGAGCACAATCAAAGAAGAAGCCATTAGAAGTTTAATAAGAACAGAAGCTCCTGACATTCTTCTCATCCAGGAGACCAAACTAGAATACTCTGTCTTCCTTCAAGCAAGTAAGAGACTCTGTAACAAATGTGAGGAGAAATCAATCTCAGCCTAAGGGGCTTTCGGTGGGTTGGGCACTCTTTGGAATGCTAACAAATTCTTAGTCATTTCGGAGACCCTCAGTACTCACTGGCTGTTCTTAAAATTGCAGCACTTAGATTCAAAAGAGATTATCAGTCTCTTCAACGTGTACACCCCTGTGAATGCTGTGGAAAAAGAGGCCTGCTAGGACTCCATAAGAACCCAAGCAGATCTCATTAATCTTGAAAATACCATCATAGAAGGAGATCTTAATCTCACTCTCTTATCAGCAGACAATAGAGGAGGCAACATTGTTCGAGATCCAGCAATGGAATGGGCAGAGGACCTTATGCAGGATTGGGACCTGCTGGAAATCGAGCCAATCTCTAGTAAGTACACTTGGACTAATAAAAGAATTGGTCCTAGCCACATTGTTTCTAGATTGGATAGATTTTTACTTCAAAGATCTTTTCTTTTGCTTGGATTAGAGGCTAGAGTTCATATTCTCCCATGTAGCACTTTTGGTCATAAACCCATCAAGATGGAACTAGTGTTTCAGCATGACCTAGGTCTAATTCCCTTTAGATTTAGCCCGCTCTGGGCTAAGGAATCAGACCTCATGCAATTAGTTGAGGGCATCTGGATGCAGCTGGTCAAAGGCTCCCCCTTTTTTGTCTGGGAGGAGAAGCTCAGAAGAGTGAAAAGGGCTTTAAAAAGCTGAGCCAAAACTCTGCCCAATCCAGCAAATGAAAGAAAAAATCTCCAACGCATTCTAGAAAATCATCATCTCGAAGATGAAACAGCTAACATAACTAAAGATATTCTAGACAAAGAATCCCAGCTCCAGCAAAACTATCACAAGGCTTGTCTAGCAGAAGAAGAGTACTGGAGACTTAAGCGACACAGCCTTTGGCTTAAAGAAGGGGACAAGAACTCTTCCTTCTTCTATAAACAAGCTCAGACAAGGAAATGCACCAATTCCATTTCCAAAATCAAAGATGGCAATATTATTCACAAAGACAATACAAGCATAAAAAAAGCTGCCTCCCTTCACTTTAAAACCTGCATAGTGAAGATATAAATCTAGACCAAATCTCTGACATGATTGACATGATTCCCTCCTTGATTACTGTTGAAATGAATCACCTTCTTGAAGCTAAATTCACCAAGAATGAAGTCAAGGACGCCCTCTTCGCCATGGACCCAGACAAAGCCCCTGGGCCGGATGGATTTATAGCCAGATTCCTCCAATCTTGCTAGCCGATTGTGGAAAAAGATCGATACAAAATGATTATTAAGTCCCAAGCTTGCCAGAAAATCAAAGGCAGCACAGACTCTACTTTTCTTGCTCTCATTCCCAAAGAGAAAGGAGCCAACACCTTCAACAGGTTTAGACCGATTTTGCTACGTAATATTGGTTACAAATTGATTACTAAAGTCATCGCTAATAGACTTAAGCTCATCCTCCCCAAAGTCATTCCAGAAAGCCAATGAGGATTCATTCAAGGGAGACAGATAGTGGATAACTTCATTCTGGTCCAAGAGGCAATCCACTCAAGTCTGAGTCATAATGAAAAAGGTATGGTTGTCAAGCTCGATATAGCAAATGCTTTTGATAGAGTCAAGCATAGTTTTCTGCTGAAAGTCTTACACAAATTTGGATTTGGGGAGAAATTTATAAATTGGGTTCGGGCCTGCATTTTGGAGCCTTGGATTGCTACTTTAGTAAAAAACAGAACTAATGACTTTTTCAAAGCCACGAGAGGGTTTAGGCAGGGGTGCCCTCTATCTCCCCTTCTATTCGTTCTTCAAGCCTTTGTCCTTAGCTTCTATTTAGACAAAAAAATGTTGGACCAGGAAATTGTTGGGCTTTGTATAGCAAGAAGTGTTAAAAAAATTAATCATGCCCTCTTTGCAGATGACACCTTGTTATTGGGAGATGCCTCTGTGCTTATAGAATCCAGACTTAAAGGAGTCCTGGACGAGTTTGTATGATTTCGGCAAGCAGTCTAAACAATGGAAAATGCCATATCTATTGCTAGAACACCACTTCTAGCTTGCTCAATTCCATTTCCAGAGCCTTTGGTTTCACAACTTCCTCAAACTGGACTTCCTTCAAGTACCTAGGCCTTCTTGTATTTCTTAAAATAGCCTTTGGTAGAGAATGGCTCCCCCAATTGGAGAAATTCAAGAACAAGTTGCTGGCCTAGGGCTTTTCCTGGCTCAACATTGTTGGTAAGTCTGTCCTTATTAAATCAGTCCTTAATAGTCTTCCCTTATTTCAGTTTTCTATTCTTCTTGCTCCCTCTGGCATTCTCAGAAAAATGGAGGAGATCATTCGGAAATTTTTTTGGAAGGGGGCCAAGCAAAATGAGAAAAAGATTCCATTAGTCAGCTGGGAATCCATCTCTAAACCGCTATTGGAAGGAGGCTTGAACTTCAAAAATCTTGGATATCAAAATATCGCTATGGGAGCTAAGCTCATCTAGAGAATTACTGCTCCTAACCTTGGCTGGGCTCATGTAGCTCTTTGGAAAAAATAATTTAATGGCAAGTGCTCCCACTGTCTTGATCATCCTTTGCCACTCCTGAATACGCCCTTCTAGAAGCTCTGTACCAAAGCTTGTCCTCTTATA
Organism: Pinus tabuliformis; assembly: GCA_031772625.1. Classification (NCBI taxonomy): domain Eukaryota; kingdom Viridiplantae; phylum Streptophyta; class Pinopsida; order Pinales; family Pinaceae; genus Pinus; species Pinus tabuliformis. The sequence goes on along the minus strand of CM062810.1, from coordinate 852,089,572 downwards.
AATACTCATGCCTACTGAGTCCCCGGCAATGGAAAAAGGATCAACCTTTGGACAGACAAAATTATGAACAATGAGCCGCTGGGAGACTGTTGCTCTCTTCAAGCGTTGCACAGTTGGATGAACGATGTTGGATTGCGTTCCCTGTGGGACATTTCAGTCTGGCAGGATTCACACTGGGCTGGCTGGAAACTTGAAACGCCCCTAGATTTGATTATGGAACGCAAGGAACTGCTCTTCAAGATTCACAGATTGGCTCCAACGCAGATGCAAAGAAGGGATTCAAGTGGTTTGGGTGTGCAGGTTGGTGGTTATTCCGTTGCTCAGGGATACACCAAGCTGTGTAAGAACCCCCATGTGGCCATGAACCCAAAGCCATGGAAAGGGATATGGCATTATCCCTCACTACCAAAACTTGACTTCTTCAATTGGCTGTTATGCCATTCCAAAATCTTGACAGACGATAATCTTCAGAAGCGTGGCTTCCATGGCCCTTCAAGGTGTAGACTTTGCAAGACAAACCAGGAAAGTGTTTCTCATCCGATGCTTGAATGTTCCTTCACATTGTAGATCTGGACCGAGCTACTGGAAACTTTGAGTTCCAGCTTCGTGTTGCCTTCCTCCACTGCTGATTTTTTTGTCAAATGGCTACAAAGGTACCCTGGTCCTCCTCCAAAAAACAAAATTATTAGAGCTGCTTGGTTTATTCTCCCTAAAATTATCTGCTGGTAGATTTGGCTTGAGCGAAAGAAAAGGATTTTTAGAAACTGCGAACAGGATGTCAAGCTAGTGGTAGTTAAAATTAAATGCCAGTTAAAAGAGTGCCCGAGAGACCACAATGATGATTTAAATCTCACCCAGCAAGATAAAAATTGGGGATCTTCTCTTGACCTTCAGTTCCAAAAAATGGCAAAGAGTACCTCCCCCCCAAAAGTTTGGCAAATAAGGGCTACAACAAAAGAGTTATAGGGATGGATTGCAAACCATCAAAGGAACTCTTTATTTTTTGATGGGGCTGCAAAGGGAAATCTTGGTAGAGCGGGTGCTGGAGGAGTTATATTGAATCCAGTCGGTTTTAGGATCCAGAGTTTCGCCTGGGGTTTGGGCATCTCTTCTAGCATTCAAGCTGAGGCTTTGGCTCTCTTTCAAGGACTCAAGATTTTGAAAGTGTTGAACATCAGTGAGGCTAATGTTATTGGAGACTCTCAGGTCATCATTAACACTATGGTGACTCATTCTAAGCCAAAATACCTAAGGCTAGCAAGGCTTATTCACAGAATTTCAGACCTTGGAGACTCTTTCCAGAACTTGAATTTCTATCATGTGTTGAGAGCCAATAATAAGGAGGTAGACACTGAAGCTAATAAAGCAGCCCTTCTTACGGCTGGTGCCCTGCTCATAAGCAGACAGGAAATATGGGAACCAATTCCTTAATTTAGAAAATTGTCATGTTTTATTGCCTACTGTTAAATCAGTTTGTTTGTATCGAAAAGCTTGCGAAAATCTCTGAAATTGACCGCATAATAGCAGCTAAAAAGAGATGTGAGCTAAACATAATTGTCACGATCTTGCAAGGCTGTTTAGCATTTCTAGATTTAGACTCACCTTTTGTAATCCGCTCTATAGCATTAAGGCCAAGATTTTAATATATCCACTACCCGTTTCTGTATATATATATATATATATATATATATATATATATAATAATAATCATAAACATATAAGAATATAGTTGTTATTATTTATATAGTAATTAGTAATCATAAATAGTTGGTCTTTAAAAAACTACACATAACAATTATTAATGTGGTTGTGCTCGTATATATATATAATTTTATTTCGGTTATTAGAAGCCACATATTAACATCATTGAAACCATGCCAACCATATAAAACAATGTATACAACCAACATTGTACTTTTGGTAATTTAAGTTTCAAATCCAAGGACATGTCTCTCCAAAACATCCTAATAGTAAGCAATGCCTTATGGAAATCATTATATTTTATAAGTAAGCAACTTCTTATACAAATAATTATGTTTTTGAAATCATGTTTCATTTAATTCCATTTTCCATATAATAAACACTGCACTACATTAATGTGTGGATTAAATTCTTCAAACAATGTGAATAATTGTGTTTTCCAATGAACTCTATGTTTCACTATTTCAAGGTATCTTATTCAATGATTGTGTAATTGGAATTTTTTTAAACAATTCATTATCTCTTTGTTTTACCATTTTAAGGTATCTTACCAAGTTTAATTCTTCATCCCAACATATTTAGGTTTTTTGTGTTGACTAGTTTAGTTGAGAACATTAGGACATTAGGGTTTCGGGAAAGGTAACTTTAACATTTATGGCCAAGCTTTGAGCCGTCGATTTGTGGGGTAACTTTAATAGTTCTTCTTGGGATTTGAGCAGTGGAGCATTAGCAGTAGGAACCTGTGAAAACAATTGAATGATTTTGGCCAGCGTTATTGCTATGTGTTTGTATGATTTCTTAAGTAAGATATGTTTAACAATTGTGTCATGCTTTAACTTAGGGAAAACACCATTTAGTGTTTTATAGGTTGTGCCATCCATTCTAATATACATGATGGATTTTGTAGATGCCTTCGAAAATGAATCAATTTTGACAAAGTATATTACCTTCAATCTCATAAACTTTGACAAAGTATACTGCCTTCGATTTTGAGGGTGGATGTTAAGTTGTCATATCATGGTTGTGATTGAAAATAAATGGCAAATCATATACTACACACGTCTTGATTTTGTGAATGTTGATAGAAATTGACATAGTTTGAATTGTCACCCCTTGGTATACAAACTAATATCTACAAATAATAGCTAAGCCCAGTGACTTACTGACCGATAACAAACCACATAATCTAATAAGTTGATTGTATGATGGATTGTGTAGATGCCTTCGCTTATGATAAAGTTTGTCATCCTGGATGGTTTTGTGAGGTGTGAAAATGATATTTAGCCTTGCGTTTCCATTTCCGGATAGCCATGGTATGATGGATTCTCTGTTATTTGGTTAAGATGGATTGTTAGATGGTTTTGGAATTGAGTGAGGTGGTCTCTCAAAGAAAGAACACAAGGCTTAGGAATCCTTGAACCAGACTAGAATTGTGGTAAAGAAAAATTTTGTTTGCCTCAGTGGGCCTACGAATCCTTAATCAGTGAATGGCAGTATATATGGTAAAGCTTACAGGTGTGTTCCCTAGAGGGTGGAGTCTTGATTAAGCATAGAGATCCTAACCCGTTGTATGGCGGGATATACGGTAAAGCAAAAAGACTAGGATATAGTCAAATTCCTCACGGTGTAGGTGGAGAAATCGAGTGGGAATCCATGCCTTTTTAGGGTCTATTGATCTAATGGGGATTGCAATAAAGCATGAGGAAACCTAGCTTGGTTTGGTTTTGAGTCCCACATTCATGCTTGGAATATGGCACATGGGTGATTGGCTCAAAGAAAGATTTGGTTTAGCCAATCTATGGTTAGGTGGTTCATGGAAGTCCAAAACATGGTTAGCTTTTGCATTCGTTAATAAGAGCCATTTGTCCTTGGTATTTCATGTGTAAATTTAATGTATTATATGTGGATTGTATGGCTATTATATCCTTGTTATTTTTGTAGGTTATATGTTGGTTATGAGTATGTTTATAATAGAGTTGATGTATGGATATCATCATGTGTTGATTAGTAATTGAAAATACCATGAATATAAGACATAATAGATGATAATGCAACTATTGTGATAAGGAAACATCGCTTCTCTGCAAATCTTAGATAAGCATGAGACCCCTATGTTGAGATATGTTGTTATCATCTGTAGATTGCATATTTGTGACATGTTTGATGAAATGCCTATTATGGTTAGTGGGGGTCCAATCAATTCATTGGTCAAGTTTTTGCATTAGTACCTTTGTTTCAGTGTCATTTATAATTTTTGAAGGTTTCAGGAAGTTCTAGGCAATGGCCTAAGTCATGGCCCTAAAAAAGTGGCACATAATTCAGGGTCACTGGCTCAAAAATTTCTAGAAAAGTCCATAGTCTCTGGAAAGACCTTGCTGAGGGAGTTTCTGGAAGGCCTTGGCCACATGCATGCCTTCTCATGGGAGATACTGAGGCGCTAGGATAGTGAAAAGCTAAGTTGTCTTATGGGCTAAGCACCTAGAAAGGTTATGTTGATGGTGCTGGACCCGCTAACATTCAGGGGATCTCCCCAGTGTGAAGTCCCAACTTGACCTCACACCGCTTCGTGTATGAGTCCCATCCAGTATGATGACACAGTTTCCATTATCTTAAATGTTTTCCTTAGCTCTTTCTTGTTAGCACGAGAGAGTGGTTTTCTTTTTCTTTGAACATCGAAGTTCACGTGTCTGGCGAGTGCTAGTGTTACTTGTGTTAAGTTTCTTTCACAACAGAGAGAGAGGGTGGGAGTGAGTCTCCAGTCAGAAGTCCCAAATCTGCCAGAGACACACAAAACAACATGACATGCACAAATTTTGGAAGAGAAATCCACACGGATGTGATAGTCACAACACACAAAGGAAGATAGCACGTTGAAAACTCAGCAGGGCAGTATGCACGAGTGTGAAGGTCATTATAACAAGTTTATGTGAAATGTTCTGTTTGATTTCTGGGGAGGTGACCAACATGGGAAAGACAGTGTTAACAACTTATACAACACATTTTCATAAACATATGTATTAGAACAGCTGAAATAGTTCAATTATTTAACATGAGTTAAAGCAACATGCATTACAAGTGCTCAAGATTAATCTTACAAATAGTTACAACACATGTTTTAAAACATGCTGGCCTATTATTAGGCTTCTGAATTAAGCGAAAGTTCCAAGACAAATCAATACACCATACGTCACTAACCCCATGGGCGGGGCATTGGAGCCACTACTTGCTCCTCAAAGAAAAGATTACAAACTCTCAAGACTATGTGGGAGGAGCCAAGGTGGAAAAATCCTTTGCATGTATGAATGGGGGGTATTTATAGCCAAGGGTGAAACTGGCCCTTATGACTGTTTGACTTCCCTCATGACTGTTTGACTTTCATGACTTTTAAGATTACATGACTCTTTAGATTACAAGTGGGTCTCTTGGACTTCCACATTACATTACATTGATTGACAACAGTATGGCCCACAGTAGTGATGTGGTCGACATGACTCATGACACGAATCGACATGACAATGTTGGTATGTTCATGCTACTGCTGGTGTGCATGTTGAGCTACAGTTTTGCTAAGCGATGTATGTCCTCTTGGGGTATCATAGCTTCACCTCCACATGGCAAGGTGTGTAGAGTCCTTGATGGTCATTGGGTTCGCTTGATGTTGCATGTGCGCGCTACTCCTCACTTGTACTTTGGCATGCTTGACATGTCTGTCTGTTTGTGAAAATATCCCCTTGCATGTTCGTTCGTTCGTCGTTCATGAACACATCCTTGCATTCTCTTCCATTTCTTATCACATCTTGGCATGGTCATCCGTTCACTAACGCATCTCCTCGCATGCATCGTCTGTTTGTCCGTTCACGAACACACCTTCACATGATCGTCCATTTGCAAACACATCTCCTTGCATGCATCATTTGTTCATCTATTCATGAACACACCCTTTTGCATGTACTCTCCTTGTTTATCCAATTTGTCATCATGTCATGTCTATTCATGTAACTGTATCTGCAGTCGCTCATGAGTAGATGACATCAAATCCATAAACCTCCTAGTCTTCCATGATGCATGGTTGTTCGCTTTCCGATGTAGGTGACTGGGAGAGAGGACAAGGCTGCAAAACTGCACAAGGAAAGTTTCAAGATGGGATGTGAGCTTCAGGAACTACTGGTGAAATTTGTGCAAAGGTCACTAGGGAAATAAGATGGACAATCCGAATCAGCAATGACTGTTCATGGGATTTGGCTCGGCTAGAGGGAATATCTACACAATTTCTCGAAGGAAGCAATTCGGGTAGTAGAGGGCCTTGGCAGCAAAAACTGCGCAATTCCTAGAGGGAGCTAGTTGCGGGCTTTAGGAGGCTTGGCAGAAAAAACAACGCATTTCATGGAGCGAGTTGGTAGTAGGTTGTGGGATGGCGTGGCAGCAGAAACTACGCAACTCCTAGATATATCTCACAACGGGATGCGGGGTTGCTGGAGACAAAAACTGCACAATTGATGGGAGGTTGGCCTACTAAACACCTGTGCAGTTTTTGAGTTGAGCGGGATGCTAGGCTGTTGAGGGGCTTGCTTATGAAATATGCGTGATTTTCTGGGTGAGTAGTTAGCTAGCTGACTCGGTGGCTAGCTGGAAAAACTGCACAAATTTTGAGGGGAGATAAGGACGCACACTTGGTGTCTATCTGGCTTGTCTGTGTAGTTTCCTCAATCAGCAGAGCGGGAAAGGTGTGCAACATCTACGCAATGTTTGGGGGTAGTGAGCCCCAGGGTCTTTGCCCAGTAAACTCTCTGTTTGACCAACAGGAGGGTTGGTTGATCATCTTACGGGAAACGTAGATTGAAATGACATGTTGGACACTTCTGTGTTGTTGTGGGTGACAGTGGGTCGAGTGGATTTCAGCGTGGAGGTCTAGCTGTTAAGGGGTGATCCGATCGTCATAACTTCAGAAAAATGACTAAGTGCGTGAGCGAGTGTGTTGGCTCCCTATAATACTAGTGATTACCCCATTACTATTGTAGTTATACCCCTTATTTATATTGTTGTGCCCCCATTACCCCCATATTGTTATTAATGTGCCCATAGAATCCCTCTATTGTTATTTATGTGGCTTTATATTATTATTGTTAGGTCGGCTGGATTATATTGTGACTTATAGACTCCTATATATAGAAAGGAGGTTTTGTCATTTGTATCATCCAAGAATTGTTCATTTATGTAATGTAAAGGAGGTTGCCCCCTCGAAGAGGCTGAATTCTAAGGCGTGGATCTCTCTTTTCTATCTTTTTGTGAGCTGGTTTTATAACATTTGGTATCAAAGCTTTGGATTCTAGGGTTTCGCTGCTCCAAACAGGTCATCGTGGAATTTTCGCTATAACGTTTTTGGTGTGATGTTTCAGAATTCGCAAAAAAAACCCATTTGAGAAGAAATCGCGCTGAAGCTTGGGTTCGAATTTCAGAGCTTTTTGCGCGATATTTTCGGAGATATGATCTCAGGAAGTTGGTCTTTTTGCAGACTCCTGAATTACACTCAAAACAGGTGACCTGGGGAAAATCGTCATAACTTTCTTTCTGAGAATCGGATTGAAATTTCATAAGAAGGTACAGAAAGAGTACGGACTGTAGTTTTCTTTTATATATTTTTCAGAGTCAAAGGTTGAAACAGTGACATGTGGCACTTCATACAAGTTCGCTCTACTGAACTAGTCTATAATCAGGTCATTGCGGGAGATTGGGCATAACGCATTCTTGGAGAATCCAATTTGGATCAGACTAGTGGCATTGGAAAGAGGACATAGAAGGCTACTATAGATCACAATTTCAGAACTGGATGATTCGAAATTACAGAGATACATCAGATTCAATATCAGGCTTCTACAAAGTAAAAAAAGGTGTGTAGTTTTTATTTTTTATTTTTGCATAAGCTTGGTTTGAAGGAATTCAAAGGGCATAGTAAAGCATTATTATCGGTAACTGATGCCTCGAGGAAAGAAAATGCAAACACCTAGTAAGGAACCTGAAAGCTCTAGCATGACTCATGAAGAAGAGGAAGAAATGCAACATGATATATCAAAATTACAAGACCAAGTGCAACAACTGTCCCTTGCACAAAAGGGAACAGAATCTAAGATGGATGGTTTAAAGAAAGATGTAGAAGCTAAGATGGATGGTTTAAAGAAAGGTGTAGAAGCTAAGATGGATGTTTAAAGAAAGGCGTAGAAGCTAAGATGATTGACGTGGAAGCTAAGATGGATGATTTGAAGATAGATTTGAAGACAAACATGGACGAATTGAAGATAAATATGAATAAGTTGCTACAAGAAATCGTCCCTAAGGGTGAAAGGGTAGTAAAGGAAACTCATGATGAGAACAAAAGAAATGTTAATCATGATTCCATAGACGCTAATGTTGGATTGAAGAATCACCATATTCCAAAAATCGATATGAGGAAGTTTGATGGCAAGGATCCCGCCACATGGATATTACAGATGGAGCAATTCTTCGATCTCAATAATGTGCAAAACACACAAAAGGTACGTATGGCAACTTTATATTTGGAACCAAATCAGTTTGTATGGTATCAATGGCTTTGCTCTCGTAAACAATTTATCACTTGGGCAATTTTTACGGAAGAATTGATAGCACATTATGAGGATACAAAAAGCAACACTTTTTTTAGCCAATTGATAAGTCTCAAACAAAAGGGTTCAATAATGGAGCACATTGAGGAGTTCCAAAAATTGAACATAAGGGTAAAAGATATTCCAGAGGAGCATAGGATTGATGTGTTCATAGGGTCTTTAAAGGATAATATCCAACATGATGTTCGCCTTTGGGAACCTGATTCATTAGAGAAGGCATTCAGGTTAGCAAGAAAAATGGAAAGCAAAATTATGGCAACCAGGAAGCATACCACTCACAACTATAAAGACGGAAGTGTTGTTGCCCCTAGTCTTCCACAACCTATAAGGTTGACACCACAACAATTGGAAGAAAAAAGAGCAAAAGGGCTTTGTTACAGTTGTGATAGCAAATACACTAAAGGTCATAAGTGTGCTGAGAAGAAATTATTCTACATAGATTGTGAAGAGGAAGAAGAAAAGGAGCAAGAAAGGTCAAAAGAAGAGGATATACTCCAGGAACAAAGCCTAGATGAAGAACAAATAAATCCGACCATATCTTGTAATGCATTGGCGGGAATTACCACTCCTCAAACCATCAAGATAGAAGGACAAATCAAGAAGAAAAAGGTAATAGTGTTGATTGATTCAGGAAGCACCCACAATTTTATTCATTGTAGGGTAGCAAAAGAATTGAATTGCTTCCTATATCCAGCACCAGAGTGTCAAGTGATGATTGCAAATGGAGGAACAATAAATTGCTCTGGAAAGTGCCATAATATCAAGCTATCCATGGGAGAATATGTATTGACTAGCCCAATGCTTTCCATTCCAATGGGAGGTGCTGATGTTGTACTAGGAGTCCAATGGCTACAATCCTTGGGTACAATAGCTTTTAATTTTCAAGAACTTTTCATGAAATTTTCTGTGGAAGGAAAGGAAGTTGAATTAAGGGGTATTGCAGGGAAACCAGGAAAGATAATCAGCTCTAATGGTATGACAAAGCTTCTAAAAAAGGAGCAAAGAGGTGTAATTGCACAATTATGTTCGCTAGATGTTTCCACATTGGAATCATCTATTTCTCCAGATCTCCAAAAAGTCCTGGACAATCATTCCAAGGTATTTGAGACTCCCAAAGGTCTCCCACCTATGCGTGATCATGATCATGCTATTCATCTGATTCCAGGAAGTGTTCCTCCAAACATCAGGCCGTATAGATATCCCTATGTCCAAAAAAGTGAAATTGAACGTATGGTTGCAGAAATGCTAGAGGCTGGTATAATTCAACCGAGTCAAAGTTCTTTCTCTGCTCCAGTAGTATTGGTGCACAAGAAGGATGGATCATGGCGCATGTGTCCGGATTATAGGGAGCTCAACAAGCTCACTATTAAAGATAAGTTCCCCATTCCTGTCATTGATGAATTACTGGATGAATTGCATGGATCAATTTACTTCACCAAGTTGGATCTTCGTTCAGGATATCATCAAATCAGAATGAAGATTGAAGACATTCTGAAACTCATGAGGGTCATTATGAATTTTTGGTCTTGCCTTTTGGCCTTACCAATGCACCTTCAACATTTCAAGGTTTGATGAATTCAATTTTCAAACCATTCCTTAGAAAATTTGTGTTAGTATTTTTTGATGATATACTAATCTACAGCAAGTCTTGGAAGGATCATGTTGAACATGTTGACAGGGTGCTACAACTATTGGAGGAGAAACAATTATATGCAAAAAGATCCAAATGTTTCTTTGGAGTCCAGGAGGTGGAATATTTGGGTCATATTGTATCTCATGAAGGAGTTAAGGTAGACCCTAGCAAAATTAAAGCCATTAAGGAATGGAAAATCCCCACATCCATAAAGCATCTGCGAGGATTTCTTGGGTTGACAGGGTATTATCGCAAGTTTGTTAAGAATTATGGGAGAATAGCAGCACCTCTAACAACATTATTGAAGAAAGATGCATTTTCATGGACTCCGGAAGCAACAAAGGCCTTTGAACATCTTAAAGAGGCAATGTGCCAAGCACCGGTCTTAGCTACACCGGACTTCACAAAAACCTTTATTGTGGAATGTGATGCTTCAGGAAATGGAATTGGTGCTGTTCTAATGCAAGATGAAAGACCCATTGCTTTTGAAAGTCGTCCAATCAAGGGAAAGTTTTTAAGCAAAGCTATTTATGAGAAGGAAATGTTGGCAATACTCCATGCACTTAAGAAATGGCGACCCTACCTAATGGGAAGACACTTCAAGGTAAAAACGGATCATGATAGCCTTAAATACTTTTTAGAACAAAGATTATCCTCTGAAGAGCAACAAAAGTGGGTCACAAAGATGTTGGGTTATGACTTTGAAATCATCTACAAAAAAGGGAAGCAAAATGTGGTGGCAGATGCACTCTCAAGAAAGGATGAGGATGTGGAAGCATTGTTGTGTGCCATTTCTATTATCCAACCAGATTGGATAAACGAAGCAAGGGAGGAATGGAAGAATGACGAAGAAGTGTGGGCACTTATTCGAAAGCTACAACAAGATTCCAGTACGTCTGATACATTTAGCTGGAAAAATGATTCGTTATGGTACAAAGATCGCTTATACCTCTGTAAGAATTCCCAGCTAAAACAAAAGATTCTTATGGAATTGCACACTTCTCCCTTAGGAGGGCACTCAGGATTTTTAAAAACTTACCACAGGGTTAAGAAGGAATTTTTTTGGGATGGCCTTAAATCAGATATTCAAAAGTTTGTGGCGGAATGTTTGGTTTGCCAACAAAATAAAGTTGAAACAATTAAGACACCGGGTCTATTACAACCTTTATCCATTCCAAGCCAACGTTGGGAGGAGGTTTCAATGGATTTTATCACAGGTTTACCCAAGTCTGAGGGAAAGAGTGTCATCATGGTGGTAGTTGACAGACTTACCAAGTATGCACACTTTTGTGCATTATCACATCCATTTAAAGCCAGTACAGTTTCTACTGCATTTATGGAAACAATTCAAAAGCTACATGGAAACCCAAAGATTATTGTAAGTGACAGAGATCCCATTTTCACTGGAAATTTTTGGACAGAATTATTTTCTTGTCTTGGTACTCAGTTAGCTCATAGCTCATCTTATCATCCTCAATCTGATGGGCAAACTGAGATAGTAAACAAATGTTTGGAAGGATATCTTCGTTGCTTTGTATCTGATAAACAGACACAATGGGTCAAATGGTTGCCTCTGGCTGAATGGTGGTATAACACTTCCTTCCATACAGCAACAAAAATGACCCCATTTATGGCACTTTATGGGTATCAACCACCATCCATCACATCATATTTAAGAGAAAATTCTAAGGTTCAGGCAGTGGAACATCACATCGAACATCAACAACAAGTCCTCCAACTCTTAAAGGATAACCTCCTGTTGGCACATAGTAGAATGAAACAACAGGGAGATCAACATCGCAGTGAAGAAGTGTTGATGTAGGTGATTGGGTATTCCTACGGCTACAACCATATAAGCAAATGTCCCTCAAGCAAGCTAAGAAGGATAATAAATTATCACCAAAGTATTATGGTCCGTACAAGGTGTTGCAAAAGATTGGTACTATGGCATACAAATTGGAGCTTCCTGCAGCTTCTCGATTGCACCCAGTTTTCCATGTTTCATGCTTAAAGAAGGTTATAGGCGACAAGCTCCCAGTTCAAACAATATTGCCAGAACTTGACGAGGAAGGAAAAATTATATTGGAACCGGAAGCAGTTATAGAAACAAGAACTCGACAGCTACGAAATCGATCAATTTCAGAGTACCTTATCGTCCCTATAATACTAGTGATTACCCCATTACTATTGTAGTTATACCCCTTATTTATATTGTTGTGCCCCCATTACCCCCATACTGTTATTAATGTGCCCATAGAATCCCTCTATTGTTATTTTTGTGGCTTTATATTATTATTGTTAGGTCGGCTGGATTATATTGTGACTCCATAGACTCCTATATATAGAAAGGAGGTTTTGTCATTTGTATCATCCAAGAATTGTTCATTTATGTAATTTAAAGGGAATTGCCCCCTCGAAGAGGCTGAATTCTAAGGCGTGGATCTCTCTTTTCTATATTTTTGTGAGCTGGTTTCATAACAGAGTGAATTTTTTCATACGCAACCTTGCGAACACACACTCAAAATAACTTGATGACAAGACGCCTCAAACCATCAAGACAACATATGTTCAACATGACTGACCGATGGTGTGAGTGACAAGCACGACGTTTGTGATGGATCATTTAACAACTGCAATGACACTTTCACGACAATGTATACAACTTCGTGTGTTAGTGTGACATATTTTTACATAGATAACACAACATGTACACACAAAGCGAAGCCGTTGTGCATGACCTGAATATGGTTGCAAGCATGAAATTGTGACCAACATGAAAAAAGTTGTACGTTAAATGGCCAAGAAATGAGGGTGCAAAGAATCACATGAGTCCACAGGGTGATCCCGAGTTCTTTCAAACGTCAATTAAAAACTCAAGGGAGGCTCCGAAATTGGATGCAGGCCAAAATTTTGGAGAGTTTTGCTGCTGCCACAACACTTGGCGACACACTGGTAGAATTCCATATTCTCTCTTTTGGTTCATTGACGGCACAAGGCATTGGTATTTTAGGGAGTATTGAATCATTGTTCCAGTTACTTCAGCTTCCCCACTTACCCCATGGTCTGACATGGTTCACCCTTTGTCAACTTTGTCAAACAAAACAAAAATTTCAACTTGATCACAGTGTCTCGAAATCGGGAAGGGTAGTTTGGCTCACGAGTTAAAAAATTTAAGAGTATAAGTTTTCATCTTTGGTGTTGCTCCGCTTCCAGTAGAACTGGAAAGTACCTCAGTAGAGTCATGCAAGAATACACATATTTCTCCATTGTTAGTGAGCCTGGTCATTACCTTGGTGGAGTTGCATGCTTCACCTCTCTGTGCAAGAAGCCGTTCTCTTCTTTCGGCTTGGTATTATTAAAAGAGGGTTGTACATAGGAACTTATTTATTTTTGGGGCACGTTGTTGACACATAGGACTATGCACACATTGGGACATCGTTGACAGACTGGGCAGTTGCAGGCATAAGCATGTGCATCCTTGAATAATGTGGGCCAGTAGAAATCAGCTCACATAACTTTGTGCGCAGTGGTATTTCTCGTGAAGTGACCCCCATCCAGTTTGTCATCCAAATCTTGCACAACCTTCTCTGATTCATGTGCCTTCAGACACCTGAGCAATATTCCATTGTTGTGCTTTCTGTAAAGCACTTTGTGCACTTACTGATAAGCTAAAAAATTTAGATGCAATTCCCTCTTCTATCTGATGGAAAAGTGAGAGGCTATGGTGACCTGATCAAGGTACTGACGCACATCTATGTACCAAGAGTTTCTGTTTATAGTGGGTGGTGCTTGCACTACATCATACATTTTTATTTCCTACCCCCAACCAATGAGCTCTTCTTCTTCCTCCTATGTGTGTACTGCCTTAGCTATGAGTGTACAAAGACCATGACCCTTGACAATGTGAAATGACTTGATGTCAGGATCATATTCTTGCAAGCTTTTCATCTAGTTTGCACGTCATTCACCCAGCTCTTGCTGTACAAGCAGTGAGCGGACTACTCGGTGAGGGACATATACCATGCAATGGTTTTTCAGCAAGTAGGGTTTGAAGTGTTTCACCGCCTTGTATACAACATATGATTGTTTTTCAGCTGCGGGGTAATTGAGTTCGGGTCCCTGCATGCTTGCACTCATGAAGGATATGGGGCATTTGTCGTTCATCTCATCCTTCTCAGTGAGTACTAAAACGAGCGAGTTGCCGGAGGTGAAGGTGTATAGAAGGAATTTTTTGATGAAATCTCAGTTTTAGTGTGCAGGTGCTTCTGCAATAGCCTGCTTGATATAGGTGAATGCGTACTTTTCTCTCTTTCCCAACTGTGAACTGCATCCTTCTTGATCATGGCATGCATTGATTTGACTATCTGCGCATAATTTGAGATGAAATTCCAAAGGAAGTTTATCTTTCCCAAGAAGGAGTGCATTACTTTGTTGTTGGCTCATTGAGGGATCTCTGTGATAGTTCAAATCCGATTTGGATAAGTCTTGACCCTGCTCTTGGCAACGATGTGTCCAAGGAGGTTCCCCTCAGATAATGCAAATATGTTCTTTTTGGGATTCAAGGAAATCTCGTATTTTCGGAAGCGCTCAAAAATTTTCTTCAAATGGCGTATGTGGTGTTCCCATTTTCTTGAAAATATAGTAATATCATCGAGGTACACTACTATTATCTATCAGATGAGTCCACGAAAGGAAATGTCTATGGCATCCTGAAAAGTCATGCCTGCATTCACGAGGCCGAACAAAATTCATTTGTACGCAAACGTACCCCACTTGGTACAAAAGGTAGTTTTGACTCTATTAGGTTCAGCTACCAGAACCTGATTATATCCTAAAAACCCGTCAAGTAGAGAAAACATTTGTGCCCCAGATATTGTTTGCAAAATGTGTTACATAGACGGCACGTGGTAGTTGTCTTTGTCAGAGGCATGGTTCAATTTTCGGAAATCAACACACAAGTGGATTTCCCTAAACTTATTTGAACATGAACAAGTTTTGAAACCCAAGTAGAATGAAGAACTCTGTATATGATCCATGCATCCAACAACTTGGTGAGGTCTTTTTGTATGAGGGGTTCTAGTGACGGATGTACTTTCCTCAGCTTTTGCTGATATGGCTTGATCCCTTCTTTGATTGGAATGATGTGTTGGATTATTCGCATGTCGTAAGCTTTTAGACCATCATATGTCCACGCAAACACATCTCCGTACTATCTAAACAAGAAGACAAAGGCTTTCCACTCCTGCTGCATGCAACACGTACCGAGATTGATGAGCTTCGGATCTTCTATTCCCAAGTTGATCAATTCGTGCATCATGGTGGAGCCATGGGTTTTGCTATTCCTTGGCCCCTGAAAACATTCTTACAAGTCATAGAGCTTTTCCAAAGATGCCACACCTTTGGGAATGAGGTGGCCTTTCTTGATATCTTCCCGAGCTTGCAAAGATCGCTCGTGATCGTCTTTGTATATCACTACCTCCTTGCAGGTATCAATGTTGGCCATGAAATGCAGTATATGTTGATCATCATCAAAAACGCATAAATTAGTTATGCTAACTGGGATAGATGGCCTATACAAAATTTCAACAGTAAATATATCCCTAAGTGGTGACATTCTAGAAGCTGTGTTTGTGAAAACATTGGTAGCTAGATTACGCATTCATGGTACAACAATGATGTTGAATGCTTGGAAGTTAGAGATTAGTCACCATACCTCTTACTGGTAACTTTTGAGATGCAGTGATAAACAATGAATGCTGTTACGTACCTGTCGTACCATTATTTCTGAATCACCTACCACTTTGAGCATGACCACATTGAGGCTAATGGCTTTCTGCAAGCCTAACACAAGTGCTTTGTATTAAACAATGTTGTTCGTGCACTCGAGTTCCAAGCGGCTTGAAATCAGATGTTTCCTATTGTTTGGGATGATGAAGACATTCCGAGCTCCTGAGCCATCATATGTCTTTGATCTGTCGAAGTACACGGTCGACAACTCGTGTGTACATGGACCATTCGATGTGCTTGAACTACTGCTACTGCTACTGCTACTAACGTTACAATGTATTGTACATGTTTCATTTCCATCAGTTGGGCAAGGAAAGAGACCCAACTGCGTGTCTGGTTGGGTCAGGGCTGGCTGTGTGGGATAACACCCCAACGCTGTTTCCAAGAGGCAATTTCTGAACATGAGTCCTGCGAAGGCGAATGGTTTGTTTTCACCATTCATGGGAGTGACATTGTGCCTCATGTATCTCTTAGACGACACCCATATTTGATTGTTTTTTCCCTTGTACAGAAGCCACAAGTGCAACCATTCTGTAGCAAAGTATCCGCTCAACTTGATGGACCAGTCTCTGTTGAGTAGTAAGCCATATGCTTCTGGTATATCCACAACAAAAATGTTTATGCATTGGTGAACTCGATTGTTGTGAGATTGCTGAATGATCACATCTTGGAGTTTACCAATGGTTGGTATAGATGTTCGATCGAGTTGTATGATCTGCGCAGATGTCTTGCTCCACTTTGCATTGATATTTTTAGCAATGGAGAGTAGCATGACGTTGGCAGCCGCACCAGAATCAACCAAATAGTTGTGAACATTATAGTTGAAGATTTTGAATGAAAGTAGGAATGGAGGGAAAATAATGTTTTCTTCTTCCACTCGAAGTGTGTTTAGCATAGTTTAAAGTGATTTCGGAGGTGTGCTTGCTCCCTTGCTGGTAGAGGGTGCGATGTCCACTGATGTCTGCCCTAGTGTGAACATCAGGATGTACCACTGACTCTTGATCTTAGCTAACTCGAAAAAACTCATGTTTACGTGAGTTTTCTTCATGTCATCCACAATGTTGTAATCCATAGGGGGTAGACTCATCGAGGTGTCTGGGGTAAGACTGGTATTCGTGTTGTCCGATAGAGTGCTATGTAGTATTCTACTAATGGACGTACTCTTGTCCGCTGCTATCTTCCAAGGCTCACATTGTGTTTTCCTCTTTTGGACGACTGGTGGATCAACCCTCGTCAGAAGTTTGAGTTTTTGTTTCACTTCCCCAATTGTAGGGGGAGCCCCTTTACTTCTAAGACTGTAGTGCTCATTCTTCTTGGGAGGATGCTTCTCGGTGATTGTCTTTTGTGCTGCTTGCACGCACTAATACATGTTAATCACTCACCAAGTGCTTGATGTCTCATTAGGTGAAACATCTTCATCATCATCTGTGTCCCCCAACTATCCCTACAAATTGATCGACATATTTTTCATTTGGTCACATACAGAGCCTGTAATTCATTTCCAGTCTGAAAAAGACCCTTTCAGGTTCTTATCTTCATGAAATGAACAAAATTCACTGTTCGCGGAATCATCGACCTGGAACATAGAATTGGAGGTCTGCACAATTTTAGTTGGGTAGTGGTTGTTACCTGATGACATGCTTCCTTGTCTCTATCTGGGTGGACAACTACTCTTGAATGTGTCAATTGTTCATTGTTTAAGATCAGACACTTCTGTTGTAAAGTTATTGACAAGGCGAGTGAGGGTTTCAATATCCCTTGTTTTCTTCTCTCTAACCTTTCTCATCGTAGGCTGGGGCTTCCTACTCTTGTATCTAGAGTCCTTCGCTGGTTCATCATCCTTGATGACTCCAATCACGTGCAGGTCCTTTTCCACATTGATTGTCTCTTCACAATTTTCTAACAGTTTTGGTTTCGTAGCTCACTTCACGAACTATGCAATGTTGGTTGGTAGTTGTCAGTGATGGGGTCATGAGGTTTCGTGTCTGCTGCAAACTTATTCAATATGTGTAGAAACCTCTAATTGAAATATTTTACCTTTTCTTTCCTCACCACCTTCAGGCTTCCCAATTCTTTGAGTAACATGGTCGAGTCTTGTCATCAACAAACTTTTTCAGAAACATATGTTTGAACATACCCCAGTTCTGTATGGAGTTGATAGGAAGACTGTGATACCATGCAACTGCATGACCATCTAAGGTACATGGGAAAAATCTACATGCAACACGATCATAGCATACCTCAAGTATCTGCAGTTGTAGATAGAAGTTGTCTAAGTGATCTTCTGTCTTTGCTGTGTTGTTAGGGTTAAACTTTGTGAACATTCTCTCCGACTGCTTTAGCATATTGTGAAAAGCACCCAAGAGGGCCAATGGTCCTTGAGTCATCCATTCCAAATTTTGGTCAGCCATGTCTTCTTTCTTGGCGTCATCCTCCTATTCTTTAAAATCTGACAGTTCTCACTCTAATTCTGTTGGTTCTTCTCCACCTTCGCCTCCTTCGCTACCTTCTCCTCCACCTCCTGTATCGACGTTTGAGCTCAAGATCACGAGGGTGTCTCATTCTCCCTGTTGGAATACCATAGTTTCCTCTCCGTTCTTAACAACTTCTGCCAGACCTTCAAGTGTGGTAAGAACTGTTTCTTCCACTCATGATACAACAACCCCTGTGGGAGTGGTTTTTTGCTTTCTTGATGAATACAAAAGATTCTGTATTCCTGGGATCAGTCCGTCTGATTTTGTGAACTAACAGGTGATGGGATGGAGAGAGCAAAGGTGCTGATATGAAATTTTGTGTTCATGTATGAGAGGTGAGGAGTAACCAACTTCAGAGTCATGTGTAGGTGAGAGGGAGTGCAAGTTACTTCCTTGACCAGATAATTAATGAGTCGATGTGAGAGGATATTCAACCATAAACAAATGGTGACCCTCCTTCTAGCACCAAATATGTTGATGGTGTTGGACCTGCTAACATTCAGTGGATCTCCCCAGTATGAAGTCCCAACTAGACCTCACACCATTTGGTGTATGAGTCCCATCTGGTATGATGACCCGATTGTCATTATCTTAAATGTTTACCTTAGATATTGCTTGCCAGTATGAGAGAATGGTTTTCTTTGTCTTCGAATAGTGAGATTCGCGTGCTTGGTGAGTGCTAGTGTTACTTGTGTCAAGGTTCTTTCACAACAGAGAGAGAGGGTGGGAGTGAGTCTCCAGTTGGAAGGGAGGAAGTCCCAACTATGTCAGAGACATATAACACAACAGGACATGCACAACTTCCGGAAGAGAAATGCACATGGATGCGGTAGTCACAACACACAAAGGAAGATAACACGTTGAACACCCAGTAAGCTAGTCCGCGTGAGTGCGATGGTCATTAACAAGTTTACGTGAAAGGTTCTGTCTGATGTCCAGGGACGTGACCAACATGGGCTGGACAACGTTAACAACTTATACTACACATTTTCATAAACATATGTATTAGGACAACTGAATGAGCTCAATTTTTTAACAAAGGTTAAAGAAACATGCATTACAAGTGTTCAATATTAATCTTACAAACAGTTACAACACATGTGTGAAAATGTGTTGCCCTGTTATCAGGCTTCTGAATTAAGCGAAAGTTCCAAGACACATTGATAACCATACATCACTAACCCCGTGGGTGGGACATTGGAGCCACTAATCTCTCCTCAAAGAAAATATTACAGACTCTCAAGGCTATGTCAGAGGAGCCAAGGTGAAAAAGTCATTTGCATGTACAAATGAGGGGGTATTTATAGCCAAGGGTGAAATTGGCCCTTGTAACTGTTCTACTTCCCTCATGACTATTTGTCTTTCATGACTTTTCAGATTGCATGACTCTTCAAATTACAAGTGGGTCTCTGGGACTTCCACGTTACATTACATTGATTGACAACATTATGGCCCATAGTAGTGATGTGGCCGACATGGCTCATGACATGAATTGACATGACAGTGCTGGTATGTTGATGCTGTTGCTGGTGTTCATGTCGAGTTGCAGTGATGTTGAGTGATGGATGTCCTCTTGGTGTATCACATCTTCACCTCCACATGACAAGGTGTGCGGAGTCCTCGATGGTCATTGGGTTCGCTTGATGTTGCATGTGCGCGTTACTCCTCGCTTGTACTTTATCATGTTTGACATGTCCATCCGTTCGTGAAAATATCTCCTCGCATGTTTGTTTGTCCATATGTCTATGAACACATCCTTGCGTGCTCGATCGTTCATCCATTCGCGAACACATCTCCTCGCATGCATCGTCCATTCATCCGTTCATGAACACATCTTCACATGGTCATCTGTTTGCGAACACATCTCCTTGCATGCATCGTTTGTTCGTCTGTTCGTGAACACATCCTTTTGCATGTACTCTCCTTTTTCATCCCATCTGTCATCGCGTCATGTTTATTTACGTACCTATATCTGCAATCACTCATGATGAGACGATATCAAATCCATAAACCTCTTAGTCTACCATGATGCATGGTCATTCACTTTTGGATGTAGGTGACCAGGAGAGGACAAGGCTGCATAATTGTGCGAGGCAAGTTTCAAGCTAGGATGCAAGCTCTGGACACTTCTGGTAAAAATTGCATAGAGGTCACTAGGGAACTGAGATGGACAATCTAGATCAGCAGTGACTGTCCTAGGATCTAGCTCGGCTAGAGGGCATATCTATGCAATTTCTGGAAGGAAGCAGTTCGGGTAGTAGAGTGCCTTGGTAGAAAAAACTACGCAATTCATGGAGGGAGCTGGTAGTGAGCTATGCGATTGCTTGGAAGAAAAAACGGTCAAATTCCCAGAGGGAGCTCGCAACAGGTTGTGGGTTGCTGGAGACAGAAACTACACAATTGCAGGGAGGCTAACATGCTGAACACCTCTGTGCATTTTCTGAGCTGAGAGGGATGACGGGCTGTTGAGGGGCTTGTTGATGAAATCTACGCAATTTTTTGGGTGAACAACCTGTCGATTGATTGGGTGGCTAGCTGGAAAAACTACACAAATTTTGAGGGGAGATAGGGACAAAAACTTGGTGTTTATCTGACCTGTCTATACAGTTTCCTCAATTAGTAGAGTGAGCAAAGTCTACAGCTTCTGCGTAATTTTTTAGGGGAGCGAGTCCCAGGGTAACTGCCTAGTCAAATTCTCTAGTTGACTAGCAGGAGGGTTGGTTGATCATCTTGCGGGCACCGTAGATTGAAATGGCTTGTTGGACACTTTTGTATTGTTCTGGGTGACAGTCAGTTGAGTCGATTATAGGGTGGAGTTTCGGCTATTAGGGGGTGATCCAGTCGTCATAACTTCAACAAAATGACTAAGTGTGTGAGTGATTGAATTTTTTCATACGTGGCCTTGCGAACACACACTCAAAATAACTTGATGACAAGATGCCTCAAACCATCAAGACAACATATGTTCAACATGACTGACCGATGGTGCGAGTGACAAGCGCAACCTTTGTGATGGATTGTTGAACGACCGCGACGACGCTTGCACGACAGTGCATACAACTTCGTGTGTGAGTGCAACATATGTTTACATAGCTAACACAACATGTACACACGAAGTGAAGAACTTGTGCACAATTAGAACATGGTTGCAAGCATGACATTGTGACCAACATGCAAAAAGTTGTCTGTTGAATGACCAAGCAAAGAGGGTGCAAAGGCTCACACGAGCCCATGGGGTGAGCTTGAGTACCAGCAAACATCAAGTAAAAACTCAAGGGAGGCTCCGAAACTAGATGCAGGCCAAAATTTTGGAGGGTGTTGCAGCCGCTACAATAGGTTGGTTACCTCCTAAAGGGACTATAGCTCCTAAGAATGGTCAGTTTGGTTGTGTTTATCGGTTCCACTTCCTTAACTGTACTTGGGGAGTTGAATTGCATCATCGTAGCCTCTTGTCCCATGTTTACCCTAGTGGACCGATTAGCTTGGGTAAATGTGGGAGGAGGGTGTTACAGAAAACACTAGATCACTTCTATCAATAATATGTACATTCACAACATGCTAATATGTATAAATGATTTAAAATATATAACGCATATCGGTATGTATAATATATATTATGAAACTTTAGTGCTCAGTTTATATAATAGAGAAAGTCAATGTGTCACTACATATGTATAACCATAGGTGTGTATATCCTCTTGCACACCATATATTCTTATAATGATAAGGATAACAATAATGACAATAGGAATGGTATCAATGAGGGACATAGTGTTTTTGTTGTCATTAGGAGTACTGATTCTTTTATTATGTTTATTTCTACTAATGCCTAATACACATTTAAATGCATTGATGTGTTAGGTGATGTAACTAAAATAGTTGACTTCAAATGAATACAATATAATGATATGTTTCAATGTTCATTTTTTATCTACATCACAAGTACACAAATGATGTTTTTTTATTTTTATTTTTTTCCAATAGAATTTTAATTAATCATTAAAAATTCAATTAGTTTTTATAAAATGTTTTTTTCCAATTAATCATTAGAAACTCAATTATTTAATATATATATATATATATATAGAGAGAGAGAGAGAGAGAGATATATCTTTTATTTTATTTTTTGTTATTCTACTTGAATGTATTCATTGCATTAATGTACTGTATCATTTAAATAAATATACTAATTGATTAAATTTTTGTTGTTTGTAACTATGTAAACCATCCAATAATTAATCAATAATCCTACATTTATGACATTATGAAATGCAATAGAATAAGTAATTCATTTTATTATATAAAAATAATAGACTCTTTACTATACAAAATGGGAGAATATAAGTTCCACAACATTAGAAATGCCAATAAATAATTGTAAAAAGTATTAGTAATACACCATCATGCAATTGTAACAATATATTCACATTGAAAAAAATGTTTTGTTTTCAAATACAATCACCTGAACAAAATATACAACTTGTAACATATATTTTTAATGCTTATCATTCATCACTCAAAATACTATCATTTCTTAAGCTAGTTGAATCACTAATTTTTGCATCAAATTTGTAGGATATTTTACTAGGTTATTCATAATGTATTTGTTGATTGACTTAAATTTGACATTATACTTTTTCAGATTTTATGTATAAACATAGAAATATTAAAGCATAATGAGTATATCTACATTTATAGTATAATATACATAATTGTGCAAATTAAAAGATGTGTCATAAGATCTAGTGATTCAAAGAAAATACACATTCTTTTGAAGCCATATTCTTGATTGTGAATTTTGTTGTTAGATTTATAAAGTATTTATAAGTTACCTTGTTATCCTTGAGGTTCTATATATTAACATTATTGTTGGACAACCAAAGGATTAAGTAGATCAAAATTATAGTATTCCAAAAGAGAGAGTATAATTAATTTTATATATATATATATATATATATATATAATATCTCATAATTTTTTTAAGAAAACATTTTAAAAAATATGATATCAATATATAAATAATGAGATTTATTATTTTCTAAATTTAACATAAAAGTTCAAAATTTACGGTTATGTTTTAAAATTTAGATTAAAGATTTATATTCTATAAATTTGAAATTCTCCCACTCCAATGTCATATTCTAACTCTATTATTTCATTATACTACTTCTACATTTATGAGTTGTGAAGGTTTCAGTTATTGGAATTTTCCTTCTCTTTGTTTTCCATGAAGGTCAAGTGGAGACTCCATAATTATGTTTCTATCCCCACAAATATCATGTCTCTTTTAAGGGTGTCACCAGCCAAAGGGGACTCTATCATCAGGTCTGTATTCCTTTAAATGCCACATCTCTTTAACGTTGTGACAAGATCTTTAAGTGAATTTACAATCTTCTTGCTCAATTTTGTTTTTTCTTGTAATGGTTTATTGATTGTGACATTTACTATATTTTTCTCTTTCTGCTTCATTATGGTAAATACCTAGTTTCCACATTTAACATTTTGAATGGGTTAAGTTCGTGTAATAAAGAAGTTTTATGAAGATTTTCCATTCATTTACATTAAGTTTTATTATTTTATTTATTTATTACAATTTAAATAAGTATTAGGTTTTTTTTTTTATGTTTTAATTGAATATTTATTTTTATTAAAAATATACGGTCAATAAAAATAGACATAATGATTTTATAGATGATAAAAATTGTATTACTTTTCTATTATTTATGCTATATAGGTTTCACTTCTACTTTAAAATTCAGTTGAAATTTTATTGTGGAGTATTTAGTGAAACGTCAAATGATGAATGTTGAAAGAAAAAAAAAGGGATAAACTATCATATTTTAAAAAGTCTCAATATGAGAATCCACATTCCATTGATGCTTCAAGCTCTTTTGGGTAACTTATTAGTGAGAGAGATTCCAACTCTTGTGAGAATGCATCAGATATCCATGTAATTGATGACATAATAGGTTCCTATAGTGATTAAATTAGATAAATACAATTCTACTAGAAATTGACAATAAAAGTATTGAAGGTTTTTTCTTGTAATAGGACAATTTTTTTCTAGGAAAGGAAGAAATGCCAATACTACATAAAGAGACAATTATAACCAAAATGGGTTTCAAAATTTCCATTCGTTCAACCAATACCTCCAACAAATTAAAATATACTTCAATAGAAGTTAGATTCATTACATGTAGTTGGAAACTTGTCAATACAATGAAATTGAGATATATTTAGACATAACAGAGAAGCATGCGGTAAATGTGAATGATAAGAAAATTGTAAATGACAAGGATAAATATATTATTAAATGGAAATATTTTGAGGAATATCAACATCCAAAAATGAAGATAAAACTAAGAACTGGGTAATAAGTAAGGGAACACTTGAGTGAAATGTATGAACCATCAGATCTGTATTTCAAAATATGACGTAAAGAAATTTGTTATTGAAGATTTGTAATTACACATTATATTACATATTATTTAGAGGTCATCATGTAACAAATTATCCATGTTATATGAAATATCTAAATCTTTCTTTCATTGTTTAATTTTCCATCTTCTTATTGTCTATAACATGTTTGGGAATGGGAATTTCCATTATCGCCTGTGGTTGGGATGAACGAATGAAATCCTGCACACCCAGGTTCAATTCTCACAAGTGACATGATGGATATTGACAATATACATATATTCCTCATATGGAATATATAATGGTGTACTTATATATATGTGTGTGTGTGTGTGTGTCCCATTACTTAACAATTATTTATTAGTCCATGAGTTCTTGGATACACGATGATTGGGTGCACTGTTAAGGCACTTCTAGATGTTAAGTTACCGGTTCATTTCCCTTCCCTATTTGGTTGGTATTATTGGACATGATCATGATGCAAGCTCACTAATTCCAAACTTAAAAAAAAAAAAAAACCTGTTTGAGAATGGGTGAAGTATCTAGCTTAAGTAGAAAAGATCAAATATGAAAGAGAAAATTACAAATTCTAGGTTTTCATCATTACCCTTGGATAATACTTCTTGGACCTACATGAAAATTTATATGCTTAATGAACATATTGTGACACCCCTATATTTTTCTTTTTCAGAAATGACTATTTTTATACTTTTAAGTTATTGTTGAACTTAATGGCTATGGAAGATAGAATTAAAACTATGTGATGGTCTAATTATGTTTTATTTTACTGAACTAATAAATGAGTTAATTGGAAATATTTAGGAAAGAGGACTAGAATATTATAGACTTCTTCTGAACTTATAAAGATTTGTTAGAGGTTAAAATCCACATGGTGGACATTCCCAAAATGTCTCCTAAAAATACCTAAGAGAAAGTTGTTAAAAATAATATTAGCATAATGGGAGACAAAGACTATGTTAATCACTTAGCTAGAGAGAAATGCTAAGATTGGGTGAAAATCAAAATAAAGCACAATGAGAGAGAAATATGCGCTTTATAGAAAAATAAAAGATATTTTTCTTAAATTAAAACAAAAGGCCTTGACAACTAAGGGATGCATACCCTTAAAGCATGATAATAATAAGGAAAAGTTTGCTAGGAAGAATCTATAAGAAAAACCACTCAGGAACAAAAGAAGGTTGTTGATTCCTAAAAGGAAAGAAGGTTTGAGCTTGGTGGGAATTGTTGGAGACAATTCATGGTTGGGTGGAATGTGCTCTATTCCTAAATATTCCCCAATCATATAATCATGGTCAAACATATTTCTGTTTGTATTTTATATGATGATGTTGGAATATTTTAAGGTTATTACAGTGAGAATGCAAATTGAGTGTTGAATTTTGAGAATCAGTTGTATATGTTACTAATATTTCATGCATAGTTTTATTAAATTATAAGAGAAAAATTCAATTAGATACGTTATTGTAGTGATTCTTATATTATGAATCTCTTAATAATCCATGTCGTATGGAAACGAATAGATGAAGCTACACATAAAGAACTATATGTTTATGCAATAAGGTATACATTCGTAGATAGAGTATTATCAAAGCAACTAATTATGGTTAGACCTATGATAGTATATTGTAATGTAAGTTTAGATTCAAGAATGAGATAAATTGTACCTGCATAGTCAAAATATATTTCTATCAGATTATCTCGAGCTAGTGGGTATATGCTCTGAACTATGCATGGGTATACTAGTTAACTAAATTCTGTTAGAAAGATCACCCAATAAAAATGCAAGAATAGAAGTTTATGATAGATCATATAGGTATTTGTACTATATAATTTGTGGAATCAAGACCAAAACTTTATATGCATATGTATCATATACCTTTTCTTCTATAATTTATCATTGGGATTTATGTCTAAGGAAATAAAACTCAATTAATTAGTTACAATGCTCTAGTTATATATTCTTGTACTCTTACAAGATTACCTATACATGGAAGTATATTGTAGATAAAACAAAAGATTCAACTAGTTCATGTAAACATGTTCTATATTGTTCCATATCTTACATAATTCCATTGAAAATACTATGGAAGGATTTATGCATAGAGAAACTTTAACTATTTCTACAGATAAGGATTAAAGGTAGAATAAGGTTATATTAATTTCCAAGAATGAAACCATGTGTTATAGTGGAATACAATAACGAACCATAGGTAAGAGGGATAATTATACCCTAACCTTTTACAATATAGTTCATGAAACTTAGTTCCATTCTAAGTTTAGATCAAACTAGACATTTGACAACCAAGTGGTAATGCAAAAGGAAGAGGGAGACTATATATTACCAAAATCATTTCAAAATTTTGAGGTTCATATACATGCGGTACAATAGTTAAATGATATGCAATGACATAGACTATACAATATCTCTCTCTCTCTCTCGCACCCCCCCCTCTCTCTCCCCCCCCCACTTCTCTCTCTCTCTCTCTATATATACATATCAAAGAAGTTTTTTTTTTCAAGGAATGATATCATGAAAGGAAACATGGAATATCTAATGTATCCATTTGAACTAATAAAGGATTAATTATATTTGTGAGTCTGGTAGAATGGAAGGACTGGTTAGGGGAGGAGATATATACTTATACTTAGCATTTTAATGATGGTAACTTCCTCAGTTCTTTTACAAGGCTTTTATAATGTTGAATAATACCTTTGATATTATATGAGATCAACAATTGGGTTTAATGGTTATAATATCCTAATGAAGTTATTAGGACTATTAGTATTACCTATTAAATTTCATTAAGTATTTCAAATACAACAACGAACGAATCATAGAATAACTTAGGACCAAGTCCTTTATATTATATTATACATGAATTAATAATTTAACTTTGTCTAAAACAACAGAATAATAAATCATATACGAATATAAAAGTGTAATGAAATATCGAAGAGTATTTACAATAAGCCATGCAATATATGAATCCTATACTAAAATTGTATCACCATTGATTAAAACCATTAATTAATATACAAGTAAATATTGGGTGACAAATATAAATATGTAAAATATTTATATGAATATATCAGTAATTGGCATTCATTATAGTAATTTTACATTCCATATGTATCACCTAGGGATAAATTGTATAGTCAGATAACATAAATAAATAAAACTATATGAAAATATTCAAGAACAGGTAATTAGCTTGGATAAAGACAAATGTTTATAGTTGTTAAGGCCAAGGTTGTAACATATGTAAACATCTAAAAACCATGTATGTTTTGAATAAGGTCACAGAAGAAATAAGAACCCTGACTTGGGTTATGAATTTCACATTCAAACTATAGATTGCATGCCACAGTAGCCTCATACATAGTGTGAATATTGCAAAAATGGTTGACCTATAAACAAATGAATTTGTCATCAAGGGTCGAGCTAAGGAGAGAACCCTGGAAAAAATCACACAAACATCTCAACAGAAACATGTTCTTTTTCTCATCGTAAGAAAAATACTAGTAGTGAAAAAATCGATAGAGAATTAGTATATGGAAGAATGATAAGAATACTTATGAAAATCAAATCAAAATAAACAATTTCACTAGAAGTTTATACCTAAGTAATAGTGCACAAAGGTTCTTCCTCACCGACCTAGAGATTTTAGGAGGATATGTTAGGAGAATAAAATGAAAACAATAATATTGAATAGAGAAGTATGATAATGAAAGAACTAGAGACAAACAACCCTGAAGCCTTGACCATGAGTTTCCATAACTAAAATGACACAAAATTTCCCTATTTAACTAAAAAGAAAAACCCAAATACATTACATAAAAGTTGGGTTTAGATACTTATAAAGTGAGATAAAATCCAACCCCTACCGCCTAGCTATCAATGACACAAATAAATACCTCAAAAATATAAGAGAAAGATGTGAAAGTTTGGATCTTGCAGTTAATGACATTACATGGTAGTAGGACGATAAACCAAGATTATATACTATGAGATTACTTGCGTTCATTGATAAGGGGGGGTAAAAAACTCTAGGTAGTAAAGGTACCTAATGCCAAGAAAAAAATTAGAAGGCACACCTATGAAATTAAGCTCATAATCTAGCAAATATAGTCTCAAAGTGCCACGGTGTGGAACAGTACTCTAGCTGCTACAACCAGAGGAACAAATGAAACAATAAGGAGATAAAAGGATTTTACGTTTAATTAGAAACCCGAAATGCTTTATCACTGTTGGATCTAAACAATGAAATCTATATCACCAATATTGCATCAGCCAAAGGAGCCATGTGAATTCACATGGGACATGATCGAGGGGCCATTAAAAATAATTCCAAGTGTATTGTGTGGGACTAAACAATAACCACTATATTCATATATATCCCAAATGGATCAATAAGTACACACAACATAAATCTATTAGGTTAGTAGTTGGGACCCTTAAATATCATATAAATGGACCAAAACATGGATTGATAATGTGACTAATTATTGCACCACCTTAGGTAGCCTCATGATTATACTATCTAATTATAGGAAGGCTTGGTCTTTGCAACGTATAATATTTTATAAGGAGTAATTGTTACAACTATAAAGAATGACATTGAGCACACCAAACATTAGTGTAACTTAAATTATTATGATATGTTAATACCAATGTTGAGAAGAAAATGAATGGGTTAATAATGAACATTAGCTAACTCAGAATGAGTACCATGAGGGATGGTAAAATAAGTGTACATGATTAAAATGAGAGAACACATTTCAGTGGATAATGTTTTTTGGAACTAAAAATTTATGTGAAAAGGGTTTCTTAGAAAAACTACTTGAAAACTCTTTAAAGTAAATGCTATACATTAAGAGAATGAGGTAATTATCTATTATAGTAAATTAAACGAAAAAGCAATTAACTGTTGTCGGGTACTAGTAGTAGAAAAAATAGGAGGAAACCAAGTTTAACTTCCAAAGGCGTAGTCGTACCCTTCATTATCAGACAAGGGTTATTGGTATAATGTTGGTCACAGGAAGGTTAGCACCCTGGCTAGCTTGGATATACCTAACCACCTAGGCACAGTCCTGACCGATCACAGAACTCTAAATATTATGTTGGAAATTATAACTTAAAACCCTTGTCAACATTCATAATCATAGATACAAAATAATTGTGGGAAACTATATTTGTAAAACCTTGCAAGCAATGTAACAAAAAACAAACATCACCCTTACACATGCACAACTAACATGTCCCAACAAAAATAGAAGGGGAACTTCCATATCAAAGATATATCACTAAAAGTAAAACCCAAAAAAATTTATGGACATATAATAAATACACAGAAAGGACACTTCATTTGTTAGGCCGAAGCAACCATTACCATTTAAATGAATATACATAATACAACAATTCAAGAATTGTTAAATCCTAATAAGGGCACCCAAAATAGTAATATTATTTGCAAAAACATTAACAACATAAACTAACTCGAGAATATTAGGGCTATGCCCTAAAAAGAAACCCTATAAGACCTTCGGGACAAAGGTAACGAAAACTATTAAACGTAAAAACTCTAGAAGGGAGCTAGTGACATAGCCATTATAAGTCAGAAGCAAGCTCGAAATGAGGATAAAGGATAATTGTGCACCTAAGAAAGAAAAACCATGTGTAAGCCCAATATTCAGAAATGACCAAATTTTCCATCAAATGAGAAGAGTTGTCAACTCATCAAGGTGTGAGTTATAGATCGTACATGTGTTTAAACCTACATCCAAACAAAAAGACATCATACCCACACTAATGATGAAACTATAACAAAAGAAACAAGTGATGGAAATAGAGACCCTTTAGTTCTTACTTGGTGGTTCCTTGACTCTAAGCTATAAAACTAAACTCTCAAAGGGAAATTGGGAAGATCGATTAAAAGAAAAACTTGTTTAACCCTAGCAAGCCATGAAAACTATAGTGAAACTGTGAGCTGCGAGAGTTTTACTTGTGAGCCAAAGTGGGAACCAATAACCTCATGACCTAGGGTACCTCAGTTAGCAGGACCATTGTCAAACTATTGAACCTAAAACAACAGGGATCAAACTCAGTCTCACTATAAAAATGTAAAGAAAAACAAAAGAAGTATAAATGGAAGATGTATTGGGGCTCCCCTAAGGACAGAGCATGGAGAAATTGTGATGCAGAGAGGGTTGGTTTCAGAAGCCTCTGTGTGACATGCGGCATGCAAATGACCCAAAGAGCAAGGGCCAAAAATAGGTGGTTACAACTTAACCTTCCTAAAAGTAATAGAGTCGTTGGATTGAAAATCTACTTGATCAATGGTTGGATCTTCTCCAGGTGGAATATCTTTAGTGATCAAGATAGTGTGATTAGTTGAACAAACCCCAAATCTAGCGCTCGCCCCAATGGCATAACTCTTGACGTGACGAAATCATTAAAATAAGTTAATGACTATCAAGTCATTTCACTAACGTAGCAAATGACAAAGGAACCTTTGTTTGGGCATAGATATACTATTATATCTATTCACTATATAAATAAATCAAAGAAACATAGTGTAAGGGTGTATTTCCTCATCATAGTATATGGGTCATGACCCATGATTAAAAAATTATATGATGATAACTTATTTAATATTGCATTGCAAAGTCCCTTTAATAAATGATAACGTAATTTGGAGAATTTGCCACGGAGACGTTCAGTACTCTGTAAAGTAAAAACTATATTCTTTTGTTATGCTAGTGATGGAAGTTACAGTCAACTTACTATATATATAAAATTATATATGTGTTCTAAAACTATGATACATCATTTCAATATTTAAAAGGAATAAGTAATTGGAGAAAAAAAAACAATTACTAAATAAAAATAGTATAAAAAATGTGTAATCCATTTAATTTTTAAATAGAATTAATACACAATATAATAATAATAAATTCAATATGTGTTATAAATAAAGTATTTTAATATGCAAGGCTAAATAATACTGATGTTTATTTTACAAATATACTAATAACAAAAAAACATTTTAATGTGACATTGTAGTGCATAATTAGTTAAATAAAATACTTCAATGTCAGTGATGTATGGAGAAGATATGGTTAAAATATTTCAATTTGTTTTACTATTTTATATTTTGGTCAATTTTCAAGTTAAACTTTTAGGTCAATTTTATATATAATCTAACAAAAATTTGTTGAAAATACAAGTTTAATATGTGTGTACACAATCAAAGTACACAAAAATATTGTGAAGGTTTCAAACCCATTTATTTGTTAAGAAATGCAATATATATATATATATATATATATATATATATATATATCTAATGTCAAGATGAAAATGTTTCAATGTAAAAATATTTATGTTGTGAAAGAGATTTTCACCTCAATAAATTTGTTTTCTCTCTGTAATTGATAGATTCATAGTTAAAATAGATTTATATTGGTTAATAGTTTTTAAATACTACATATCGACTTCATATTAACAATTGAAAAATGTTTCAATGTAAAAATATTTATGTTGTGAAAGAGATTTGCACCTCAATAAATTTGTTTTCTCTCTATAATTGATAGATTCATGGTTCAGATAGACTTATATTTGCTAATATTTTTTAAATACTACATATCAACTTAATTTTAACAATTGAATGAGTTATACATATTTTTTTATTAGGAAATGATTGAAATTTTTAACTTTTTAATTACCTATATCTAGTTCACATAAAATTAGTTTATTTAAAGTGGACATTGAATTATTTTATTTATGGTAATCATCATCATCATTAACCAAAATGATAATTTTTATATTAAATTTGCATTGGGAACATAGTTGATCACCGAGGCTAGCTCAAAAAAATATGCATTGAAATCATCATCATCATCATGTTGATATATATATTCATTGGGAACACAATTGATCATAGTGATGATTTTTCATTGTTAAATTTCATAGGAAAGCCACCTAAAATTAAAATTCTTCAAAATAGATCATAATCAAGTAAATAACTTGTTTAACATTGGTTACTACCCACCATAATTTAAGAAAGTATTGGCATAAAAAATGATTAGGAATAAGATGGAGATAAATATACCTATTTATGTTTACCTCAATACTTTGACATGTGAGAATAAAAGTGTAATTGTGCACACCTAGTAGTTACTTCCTTATATTGTTTATGTTTACTTGAACACTTTAACATGCAGAAGTAAAAGTGTAAATGTGCAAACTTAGTACTTGATACTACCCACCAAAAATTTAGATAACTCCTTATCCCTTATGCAAATAACTTTTCCACTTCACACATGAATTTGCAAATTTTCTAAAAACATAACATCCACTTACATTGTTTTTTTTCCATAAATCCTTTACTTCATCAATATCTACTTTTCTATGTGAAATTTGATGTTTCTAAAAATAATGTATAAACAAATTCATATAATACCCCCTCAACATTAAATATATTAATCAATGCATAAAAAAAGTGAATAAACGCGGCCCAAATCTTGTTGTTTCTATTCCTAATTTGTAGGGATTGAAAATGGTTATCTGGGTTAGGAACAGATCATTAGATGGGTTATCTCAAATCCTTTTTTACAGTCAAAGCTTGGAATTTTATTGTGGTTTTAATTATGTTAGATTTATTTTATTTACTTTGTGCATGTGTTATATTCTTTACAACATTAGGTATTGTATGTTGGGTTGGGATTTAGTGGAGTTTTTATATTTTTAGTGTGTGTTTCATTATAATGCAATTTTGGATAATAAATTTAACTAGGATTAATGGATTAAGTTTTTAGATATTAGAGAATCTTATAGTATTATAAATAATGCAATTAACACAATGCAGATTAAAGGTACAATTTGATATATTACCTTGTGTATTTGGTTAAAGATATTTGAGAGAAACCTCTCACCAACCTGTATAAATTTTATTATATTAAGTATATTTTTATTAAAAAAAAAAAAAAGTTATGTATTATCATATTTTTAAAAATGTACAATTTTGCATTTATAATTCAAAAAAACATTATTTTACTGTATCAAAATAATCTACATTTCTTATAACGGAAGGAAACGAGAATAATTTCTTATAATTGACGGAAAAAAGATAAATTAATGGTTTGAGAACCATTGTCATACATAAAGAGCTTCATGTCATTTCACAATTTGACATACACCCATAATTTAATTTAAGAAGTGAAAAATAATGATTTATATATATAAAATATGTGATTTTACTGAGTATCAATATTAATCTTATTGTGTTTCTTAATGTTGTTATTTTTCTTAATATTATTGTTTAAAAATATTAGTATTTTTATAGAAAATTAATTAAATTGAATGTATTTAAAACTAAATTTCAATATTATCGAGGAAAAAACGACCTCGGTGATAACCTAGGGCACATCATAGAGTTAGTGCCTAGAGAGTTGCTGGTAAGAAATAAATGTCGGAAGCTAATGTATGGGGCAACACCAGGTTCAGTTCACACATAAGACCACGGTGTAGAAGTTTTGAATAGACGGTGGATAAGTCTTTTGTGGTTAGAAAAAAGCGCTTGGGTTTATACGATGTGTGAATGGGTTGAAAATTTTGTAAAATTTGGCATTATGTACCATGTTGGTTGAAATTCACCAAACTAGTAGAGCACTAAATCTGGTATAAAGTAGGCATGAGTGAGTTGGTAGCTAGGATGCTGGAATGACTAGATTGGGAGGAAAATTTAGTAGTTTAGGTAAATATGGAGATAACTAAATTTTGAAAGTCATAGATAAAACCTGTAAAATTCCAAGAATGCAAATTTGAACTGTTAAGGTCATTTTTACTCACAGAGACTGCATATCAGTTATTGAAGATTTATTGTGCCATCAAGAGGACATTTTTACTCACAAAGACTGCATACCAGTTATTGAAGATTTATTGTGCCATCAAGAGGACATTCCAGAAATAGAAACACAAGAAATTAATGAAATCAAAACCTCTGATAAGTCAAAACTAAGTCTAAGATCAAGGACTAAAAATATTAGTCCTAATTTTATATAAGCGGAATAGAATTTGCAAGAGTTAAGAGTGGTTGGTTGTACTAGTTGTTGATTATTCAAACGTGGATGGTGGATTCATGGTTTTAGCTTGAAAATGGTATGAAATATGAATGAATTTTTTTTATATTTATTTTTTCTTGACTTAGTATTTAAAAAGTGACATGTTAATTGATTTCACCCTCCTCTCCTCAAGGTCCATCCATTAGTGATGTAAGTGAGTTTTATCATTAGTGATGTAAGTGAATTTTATCATGGCTTGGTATTTCGAGACTAAATGCATAACAATGGCATATTTAATGAGGTAGGGATATCAAGGAAGGATCAGAGAGAAGAAAACTCATTGCTACATTTTGATGAGGATTCATTCCATCAACACATTTGATGAGAATGCATAATAGGTGATATGTATCACTGTGAATTAATTCTTGTTTGACAACGCCAAGTTTAAGAAACTCATCAATTTTTGAGAAATTTATGTTCATGACTTCTATGTGAAAGATATACTATGTAATATTTATTTTCAATAAAAAATAGTTGATATATGGAAAAATAACTTTAATGATCTTGGTAATATTGGCAGACATGTTAATTGATTTCACCCTCCCCTCCTCAAGGTCCACCCATTAGTGATGTAAGTGAATTTTATCATGGCTTGGTATTTCGAGACTAAATTCATAACAATGGCATATTTAATGAGGTAGGGATATCAAGGAAGGATCAGAGAGAAGAAAACCCATTGCTACGTTATGATGAGGATTCGTTCCATCAACACATTTGATGAGAATGCATAATAGGTGATATGTATCACTGTGAATTAATTCTTGTTTGACAACGCCAAGTTTAAGAAACTCATCAATTTTTGAGAAATTTATGTTCATGACTTCTATGTGAAAGATATACTATGTAATACTTATTTTCAATAAAAAATAGTTGATATATGGAAAAATAACTTTAATGATCTTGGTAATATTGGCAGACATGTTAATTGATTTCACCCTCCCCTCCTCAAGGTCCACCCATTAGTGATGTAAGTGAATTTTATCATGGCTTGGTATTTCGAGACTAAATTCATAACAATGGCATATTTAATGAGGTAGGGATATCAAGGAAGGATCAGAGAGAAGAAAACCCATTGCTACGTTTTGATGAGGATTCGTTCCATCAACACATTTGATGAGAATGCATAATAGGTGATATGTATCACTGTGAATTAATTCTTGTTTGACAACGCCAAGTTTAAGAAACTCATCAATTTTTGAGAAATTTATGTTGATGACTTCTATGTGAAAGATATACTATGTAATATTTATTTTCAATAAAAAATAGTTGATATATGGAAAAATAACTTTAATGATCTTGGTAATATTGGCAGACATGTTAATTGATTTCACCCTCCCCTCCTCAAGGTCCACCCATTAGTGATGTAAGTGAATTTTATCATGGCTTGGTATTTCGAGAATAAATTCATAACAATGGCATATTTAATGAGGTAGGGATATCAAGGAAGGATCAGAGAGAAGAAAAACTATTGCTACGTTTTGATGAGGATTCGTTCCATCAACACATTTGATGAGAATGCATAATAGGTGATATGTATCTTGACAACGCCAATTTTAAGAAACTCATCAATTTTTGAGAAACTTATGTTGATGACTTCTATGTAAAAGATATACTATGTAATATTTATTTTCAATAAAAATAGTTGATATATGGAAAAATAACTTTAATGATCTTGGTAATATTGGCATTATGTGCCTATAGCATGGCCTATAGAAGTGTAACTTGTGATAGGAAGATGTATTATTAATCAAATTTATAAACAAGTAATTATGAGTAACGAAATGGAACACATTTGAAATTTTATATCAAATGTTTCATAGCATCAATTCCATGATGGAATGTATTCCCATTTTAGAACTATCTTTGCCCCACCTTGTGTTTGTTACCAAACAATCTTCACTTTCACATGGAAAATATTAATCACGGTGTATTGTCCTAATTATTGCCTCATTTTTTTTATATTTTGTTTTTTCAATGATGATAAAGTAATATTCAATAGAGAGAATGAAAATCAACAACCAATAATTTCCCAATGCATGGAGCTTAATATTTTCTCACTCAAATTGTGCCCCATTTTCGTTTCCCACCATATGGCCTCCACTACATTTTCTATGCCCCTGCCTTTGTTGTTATCTAGAACCCATCTCTATTCCCCATTCTTCTTGATAGAATAACCATTCCCTTTCCTCTTCAATAGATGCAGGTTTTTCTACATGCCCCTTTCTCTTCAACGAAAGTGCATGCTTAAGGAGTTGTCAAATTGCAACCAAACTCTCATTAACATCAACCACCATGACACTTCCTCTCATTAATCTGCATCAACTACATACTTGATTATAATTAAAATTCAAATTGGATGCCTACCTATTTAACTATATTCAAATTCAAATCTAACATTGTCCAATGAACTTATGTTATATATATATATATATATATATTAATGGTGAGATAGTAATTTTTTTGAGTAATATAGACAAGGTTTAGATACCAAGAGGATATTTAAAGTGGAATCTATCTGAGAGGATATTTAGAGTGGAATCTATCTGAGGGGTGTTTACTCTTTGAGCTTATCACAAGATGTTTTCATGTCTTTAGGAAAATGAAACTCTTTGAAAAGGATAACAAACTATTTTCCCAACTACTCAATTAGAGCCCACAGAACCTAAATCAACCACCTTTATTACAATTTAACCTGATCTAAACATGAATATGAAAACTTGAACATGATCGTGAGTCTACCACCATTCACTATAATTCAAAATCGAACTCCTTGACAATGATTCTTAATTTAAGTGTTTCGATTTTAAATTTTAGACAAATGTAGGATGAAATTGACCATGTTATGATAAGGGTTCTATGTCCTTGTACAACTTATGGTAGGGCGAGATAAAGGTGATCGATGTAGGGCCAAGCAACGAATTTGATTTTGAATTTCAGTGAACCAATTTTTTTATGGCATACTAATGAGAGGAAAAACGTTAAAAACGAGAGTTTGATGAAGAGTTGATAACTCCTTGAATGTGCACATTGGTCAAAGGGAGAGTGGTATCCACTTAATTAGGAGTACTCACATCTAAGGGAGGCTGTTTGCGATGAATGGAAATGAGGGTTTGATGGATGGGAATATGGTGGTTTTGGATGAGAAAATGGGACATAGAAAATGAGGGCATGGGAGGTTTGGCAACGAAAGTGACCCGTATCCCACACCCTTGCCTCAATGTAATTCGATGTATGCTCCAATATTAATGAAAGATTTGTGCATACATTTCTATCCCAAAAATATTGGAATATTGTTACAATTCGTAGGAAATCCACCTAAATTAAAATTCTTGAAAATAGATCATAATCATGTAAATAACATTTTTAACATGGATTATTGCCGAGCATAATATAAGCAAGTATTTGCATAAAAAATTATTAGGAATAAGATGGAGATAACCCATTATCATTTCATGTTCCTTCCATCTTTTTAATTTTTATTCTTGATTTTAGATAATAATTGCTTTTTAGATGCATATGCATGTTTAGGATAACAATATAGATATTGTGGATCTGGAAAAAAAATTATGTTCAAAGAAATTCTCATGACATAAATCTAGACACATCTTTTGCTTATTAACATTGTAAAGCATTAATAACATTGTTTGACTTTATTAGACGTTCCACACTTTATGTCATTAATTTTATTTTATTTTTCCTTAAGTTTTATCGCAATGATGGGAATCTATAATTAATTATCAGCCCACCATATTTTATATTTGAAAACTTTACAAGGTTTATTGGTTTCAACTTTTATAATTCTCGTGCGGTATTAATTATGGTAAAGTAATTTATTATGAATGGATATGTAAATGTTTAATATGTATAAAATTATTTTTCTTAATATTATTATTTCAAAATATTACTATTTTATACCAAATTAATTAAATTTAATATATTTAGAAATAAATCTAAATAGAATAAAATTAAAATCAATATGTTTAATTGAATTTAATATATCTAAATAAATCTAAATATAATAAAATTAAAATCAATTTGTTTAATTGGAAGCAAATCAAAGCGAAGCATTGCATTGCATTTCAGTGCATAATGTGAAGGGAAAATATTCCGAGCAAATGCTTAAGTTCAATCAATGAGAAAGAATGTTTTATTTACCTGCGAGGGAGTCAGTCTTCCTTCAATCACTGCAGCATTGCAGGGAAACTCTCATGCCCACGAGCTCGTGTTTGCGATGTGCAATCGATGGTGGCAAAAAATTCTGTTAAAGGCGATGGGCTAGCATGTGCGACAAGCGGGGTGTTTATTTAAACGTGCCTGGGAAAATGTACGATGATGAGTTGTGACGAGATAATGGGAGAGTGGAAAAACCAAAAATCGAAAAATCGACTAAGTATGGGAAAGTGCGATGAGTTACAGGAAGTGTCAAAAAGCTGAACGAGTCAGTGGGCCGATGTGCAAAGCAACGAGTTGGGTGAACCGAGGCAACCTTTGGTATTTTTGGTGGTCAAAATACATGGTCGGCCTGGGCAGGCCGACCCACCTTAACTCTTGAGAGAGGTGTATCTATTGGATATGACTTGGAGGAGTAAAGGCATCATCTCATCAAGTAATTCAATCCTTCTACGACTTGGACAAGCGAGAAAGGAGGGGTGAGCGATAGGAGCAGGCTGAGATTGTAGGTGGATCGGGGGCCAAAACACTTGGCTGAAAAAACAGAAAATGAAACCGAGGTGGGGTGCATCTAAACGAGCGAATTGTGGTGAGGCGAGTATGAACAAGCAAGCCGTGGTGGGGCGGCCCTACTCGGACGAGCTGCAAAGGGGTGCGTCGACCCGACGAACTGCAATGGGGTGCCTCTGCCTGGACTAGCTATAGGAGGGGGGCATCTTCCTAGCAACCTAAACAACATAAGGGCATAGCTAAATGAGGGCGACCCTGAATGACGGAAGGGAGTGGTTGAACGAGGGCAACCCTGAATGACAGAAGGGTGCGACTGAATGAACAACAGGGCGACCCTAAAGGAAAAAAGTGCGTGGCTGAACAAGGGTGACCCTGAATGATGGAAGGGTGCATCTAAAAGAGGGCAACCCTGAACAACAACAGGGCGACCTGAGGTGGGCAACCTTGAATGAGAGTCTGAACTAGAAAATTGGCAGTATTGCAAAGGTGAACTTGGGGTTTCCTAGCAAATTTGGGCAGACTCTAACCAAGGAGGTTTCCCTCCCAATAAAAGAAGATTTTATCCGTTGTGCATATATTTATGATAATGATGATGATGAATGTTTTTGCTGTGTAAAATAATGATGAATGCTTAGTAAATTGAAGAAAATATTCTAAGTGTTGAATGTTAGGTGTAGCAAGTACTAGAGAGTATTAGTGAAAAGAAATTGGGTAGTGGTGCCGCACTTGCCTATGTGTGGTTGAAAGACTACCGCCAGGATAGGGGTGTGACAACTGGTATCAGAGGCCTGATTCAAAGAATCAAGAAGTGAAGCAGATACGCCTTGCACTTTGTGACAAGTGGTATCAGAGCCATAGTCCTTTGAATGATTTACAAAAAATTGAAAGTTTTACAGGGGCAAGTAAAGGGCCAAGTTGAACGATAAAGAAGTGTATGGTCTATATTATATCATAAAGGAAGCTGATGGCAAGTCAAGCAGAGGAACCTCAAGTTATGATGGGGGAATCTAGTAGGGATGCTGAACCAATTCTTATGGATCGAGTTGTGGATATGATTGAGGAATTGGCTTCTGACTTAGCTTCGGTGAAGTCTAAATATTTCGAACATTGGGATATGGCAGCAAGGTTGCAAGTTGAGAACACGAAGTCAAAGGAATATTTTGAGGGCCTCAAAATCTAATACGAGCACACATAATGGTTGTATGCACAAACAGATAAAGAAGTCAAAGAGATTGGAGCTGCAAGGGACTAAGCTTTGACAAAAACCTTAAAGTTGTTGAAGGATCTTGATGATGCTCGAAATGAGATAGCGGTTCTGAACAAAGAAATCAGGCAAGGTTCTGGTGGAGGAGTTGCTCATGTGAAGTTAAAAGAACCTGATTCTTATGACGGGTCAAGAAGTGCAAAAAAACTTGGTAATTTCTTATGGGATATGGAACAATAATTTGGAGCATTTGGGGATGTATGATGATGAGGCCAAAGTGAAGGTAGTTTCTTAATTCTTGGCGAAAGATGCTAAGATGTGGCAGCGAATAAAGATGGACTAGATTGCCAGTGGTGATGCTGAAGAAATCACTTCATGGGATGACATGAAGAAAGATTTGCAAGCAAATTTTAGTCAACAAGACAAGACATTGGATGCAAGGATGAAGATGAAATACATAAAGCAAACATGAATCCTAAAAGCATAACAACAAGAGTTCTCAACTGTACTTTTGGAGTTACGTGATACGGCGAAAATGGGCAAGGTGTTCAATTTCATTATAGGATTGAAACCTTGGGCACACAGTGAGGTGAAGAGACAAGAGATTATGACACTTGAAGAAGCTTTTGCAGCAGTTGATCACTTGGTAGAACATTATTATGAAGGAACCAAAGAACAAAAGAAGAAGATTGATAAGCCGAAAGAGAAGTCTACAAAAGAAGAGCCTTCGAGATCATATGACAAGTCAAAGATGAAGAAGCCCTTGAAGTGCTAGATTTGTGAAGAACCACATACGGTGAAGAATTGTCCTTCAAGAACAAAAGTGGTAGCGATGGCACAATCCAATGCGAAGAAGAAGAAAGAAGAAAGTTTTGTTGGAGTTATACAGCTTTTGGGAGCTGCAGTGGCTACGGAAGTGATCTCACGAAGAGATCCCGAAAAGAACCACCTAGAATATGTGGAGATGAAGATTGGGAAATGAACTTTTCTCACCATCGTGGATAGTGGTGCAACTCATAACTTCATGAATGAAGATACTGTGAGGAAGATTGGGATGAATTTTATTCTAGTTCAAGCATAATTGAAAGCGGTGAATTCTCCACCTGATTCTGTGATTGGTGTAGCTAAGAAGATTGATGTGAGCATAGGTGAATGGATTGGGAAAGTTGATTTCATAGTTGTGCAGATAGATGAATATGAAGTTGTACTAGGCATAGATTTTATGAAACAATTTGAAGCTATGATAGTTCCACACATGAAGAAGTTGTACATTTATGACGGGCGTGAGGAAGTACCCATTGGTATACCAACCATAGGGGCTATGATAACCGAATGTAAGTTGACAACGATGAATGTGGAGGAGGTCAAGCGAGATGAGGAAGTCTATAAGAGGTTGTCTTGCACAGAGGAAAAACTTATGGAGAAGTCATAGGTGATTAGAGAATTTTCTGATAGTATCTTGGATCTATCAAGAAGACTAGAGGCAATTGAGATGGATGAGGATGCTAGACTAGATGATCAGATGGAGAGTCAGGAAGCATACTTGCAGAGATTAGAGGAGGAAGATCCTAATCGGTGGATTGAGCTAATATGTGAGGAAGAGGGAGAGCCGTTGGACTCCACTTCCTCCCCCTCTTCTTAGAATGACATGGGGATGAGGCTCATTGTTAGCTACTCATGGCAGTGAGTCTCCAAAATTTTGAGCAGAAAACTGGGGTGAGATGGACACAATTGGTAGAAGTGTGTAGAGATGAGTCATGATGGTGTAGGGGCATGCATTCTTATGGAGGAGATGTATGGTTGGATTAGCTACCCAACTAGTCACCAACATGAGGGGTACGAGCACATGATTTTCTTGCAGAGTTTGACATATCGATAGCACGAGGCAGGTCAGAGGTGGGCACATCTCGATACCCATACAAATACATATATAGATTGGTAGTCTTGGTGATGGTGGTTTCTGGGATGGTGTTGTCAAGGACGACAACTATTTAGAGTGGGGGAGTATGTCAAGCCCACGAGATGACACTTGTGATGTGTGACGGGTGGTGACAAAAACTTCGGTTAAAGGTGACGAGCTAGCATGTGCGACAAGCGGGGTGTTCGGTTAAACATACCAGGGAAAACATGCGATAATGAATTGCGATGACGAGTTGCGACAAGCCAACGGTAGAGTCGAAAAACTGAAAATTGGAAAATCAACTAAGTATGGAAAAGTGCGATGAGTTATAGGCAGTGTCAAAAAACTGAACGACTCAGTGGGCCAATGTGCAGAGTGATGAGTTGGGTGAACCAACATGACCTTTGGTATTTTTGGTGGTTGAAATACATGGATGGCCTGGGCAGGCTGACCCACCTTAACTCTTGAGAGAGGTGTATATATTGGATACGACTTGGAGGAGTAAAGGAATTATCTCATTAAGAAATTCAAGCCTTCTACGACTTGGACAAGCGAGCAGGGAGGAGTGAGTGATAGGAGTAGGCCGAGAGTGCAGGTGGACTAGGGGCCAAAGCACTTGGCAAAAAAAAAAGGAATCGAGGTGGGGCACGTCTGAGCGAGTGAGCTATGGTGGGGTGAGTCTGAACGAGCGAGCTGTGGTGGGGCGAGCCTGCCCGTACAATCTACAGAGGAGTGCATCTGCCCGATGAGCTACAATGGGGTGCCCCTACCCAAATGAGCTGCAGGAGGGGTACATCTTCTTGGAAACCTAAATGAAAGAAGGGAATGACTGAATGAGGGTGACCGTGAATGACAGAAGGGCGCGGATGAATGAGAGAAACCCTAAATGATAGAATGGTGCAACTAAACAAACAACAGAGTGACCCTGAATAAAAGAAGGGTTTGATTGAATGTGGGTGACCCTGACTGATGGAAGGCCACTACTGAATGAGGGCAACCCTGAACGACAGTAGGGTGAGGCTGAATGGAGGGTGACCCATGGTCTGCAACCCTAAACGATTATCCGAACTGGAAAATTGACAATTTTGCAAAACTGAACTTCGGGTTTCCTAGCAAAGGATATGAATGTAAAAATACTTGTAAAATTATATTGTTGTTATCATTTAAGTAGACTCTAACTATGGAGTTGTCCCTCCCATTAAAAGATTATTTTATCCACTTTGCATATATTTATGATAATAATGATGATGAATGTTTCCACTGTGTAAAGGAATGATGAATGCTTAGTAAATTGAAGAAAATATTCGATGTGTTGAATGTAAGGCGTAGTCTGTACTCAAGAGTATTTGTGAAAAGAAATTGGGTAGTGGGGCCACACTTGCCTATGTGTGGTTGAAAGACTACTGCGAGGATAGGGGCATGACAGAAATGCTCTTGAGGATGATTGTTTCGACAGTGAGTCCCGACCCGAATCCAAACGAAACTCCCACATCTAATCCCTCTCCCGTTGTGGAACAACGATTCTGCAGAGACGACTAACTTAACTCTTCCAAGATGAAGAGCACGCACGTGCTCCACATGTTTCTGTATACGCTCAGTACTTGCCTCATTGCTCTCAGTTTCTTGGGATCCAGATTAGCTTTTCCTCCACCTGATCCAGAATGGAAGAGCCTCCTGGGTGGGTAATCCAGAATAATTGGTTCCAGTCGGAGATTCTGAAGTGATGGAAGGCTTCCAAAAGAATCTTTTATATGTTGTTGGAAATGAGTCCGAAAACATCTTTGATAAAGTGGAAGGTAGGGCCTGCCTCTCTCAAGTGACCGTCGATGGC
The DNA here is from genome assembly GCA_031772625.1 of Pinus tabuliformis. NCBI lineage: Eukaryota > Viridiplantae > Streptophyta > Pinopsida > Pinales > Pinaceae > Pinus > Pinus tabuliformis. The sequence goes on along the minus strand of CM062810.1, from coordinate 852,045,164 downwards.
TCCATCGCTATCAGGAAGAATGGTCTGTGCAATCCATAACAGCTTGAAACAAGGCTTCTCCACTTCTGGTATGGGATCGACTCCCACAATGAGTGCGAATTCACCATTGCCAAAGAGAGCTTAGCCGACCATGCTATAAAGGTGAGTGTTGAAGGGGCCACAGAAGGTAACGGCCATGATTTCGTTGCAGATGACTAGAACCCGAGCTCCCGGTTGTTATTTGCCAAATACTTAGCGACACAGAGAACTGTGCCTCCAGCGAAGTAGCCCTGTTGGTACATCATGACTCTCATCATGTCGGAGTGGAGAACTAGAAGATTTTTTAGCTGATAGTCGGCTTCAGGCATGTTGACTCCAATGGTAGTGTAGAAAATGACATGAGTGATCTTGCATTTCGGCTGACCCCATTCCTTGATGGCCTTGGAAAACGCTTCTTTTCCAAGCTTGGGCACCTCCACCACAACCATGTCCTGTCGTGCATCCAACGTCGGCACCATGTGGTCGCATAGATTGGTATTCGCCTTCAAAATATCCTATGTCAAGTACATATATCTCTTCTTTATTCCCGATTTGTCGCCTGCAAAACACACACAAGCACACACGCGTGAGATTATAGACATATTTTTTTGTGATCAATGTTATTGCATACAATTTACAAAAATGAAATTGAGATTGTGATTAGATGGGATTTAGTTCTTACACATTCGTTGGAATTTGCGCTTGAGCTCTGTCATATGCTCGTTGTTGGTGATGTGGAAGTAGTAATCGGGATAACTGCTCTGGGTGACGACATTGGGGGGATTGGAAGTGCTGATAGCAAGGATGGTGGTGGGGCCATCTACCCTCTAAGCCTTCCTAAATGACACTAAATCCAAACCCAAACTCCCAGTCCCTCGCATTCTTGCTTGTTGTGCTGGTGTAATAATTAAGCAACAAAGAGGTGAGCTTTATGTGAGATGAAGTAGGCGATTTCTTCCTTGAATGTATTTTGGAGTGAGTATGAAGAAGTTATTATATAGCATGAGGTCCAAAAAGCATGTGGCCCCCAACTCCCTTGCCAAATAAGGGATCTTGGTCCAAGATTGGGAGCAAAGAAAGGAAGATGGAGAGAATTCATGTGCGAATGTAATGCACATGCGAGGAGAGGATAGGATAGGAGAGGAGAGTTGCATGGAGAAATATGCACACATCGTTACGTGTCATAATTGTTTAAATAAGGCAAGCAAGTCATGGAGAGAGACGACGGTATCTGACTCGATGTGCATTCTCCTCCAACGATCTCTTGTTGTTGTTGCGACAGAGACATTGATGTACCACATTTTCAATTCCATTTATGTGGAAATAGTCGTCCAGTCCTGAAAGTGCACTTCTCTTAGTAAACTTTTTCAGTTGTGACGTGTATTTTCTTCTTCTGTTTATGCATGAAGCCTTCCCACAGATGGATGCGAAGACAGATAAACAATGCAATCATTGCATAAATATTGCATTTTAGTGAATTAAAGCGATCATGGTGTGTGTGTGTGTGTGTGTGTGTGTATGTATGTATATATATATATATATATATATATATATATATATATATATATATATATATATATATATATATATATATATATATATACATATTTTATTTTATTCCCAGAAGCCATAAATTAACATCTTTGAAAACATGCCAACCATATAAAACAATGCATACAATCAGCATTGTGTTTTTGCTAATTAAATTATAAAATTTAACAATATGTAAAATCAAAAGTACTATCTATCTATCTATCTATCTATCTATCTATCTATATATATATATATATATATATATATATATATATATACATATACATATACATGGTGGAAAAATCTAAGATAACTTAGTTTTCAAACCACCAATAAAGAAAACTATCACTGACTACTCATCGCTGGATGGAGGTTGAGTCATCATTGTTATTCAAGTAAGACTAGGTTTATTTAGCTTATCTCTATGTGAAAAAATCTTTAGTGTTTTATCCCTTGGAGTTGGATCTATTTATCAAAACTATTTTTTATGAGTTTTAAAAGGTTCGATTGTTTCTATACTATTTTTCTATTCCTTTGCAAGACCTTCCATGTGTAGGATACTATATTGCATATTGGGAAATATAAACTTATAGTCATAAGTTATTCTTGTAAGGAAGATCCTCTCCATTTTGGTCAAACCCATGGGATTTTCATATTTAGGCCCTCTTTTGCAATGATTATTTTCCGTTTTATGAGGATAGGCAGTATAATTGATGTCGCTCTTATGGGTTTCACTTCCTCCACCATTCAACTATGAATTGATTGTTAGTTACTAATGCATGAAAGCCACATCTTTTATTACTATTTCAAACATGGTCTTGACTCATATTCATTAATGGAAACAACTTATAATGTCATGGAATTTCACACATATCTATGTCACTACATTAGAAATAAGATATTGATGTGGTATGTAAAGGATTAGAAAAATAATATAAAGATGATCTAAAAGGATAATTCACCTTACAAATGCAATTATTGTGATGGGAGGTCAAGTTGTTCCATTTTAAAACATTAGAGGAATTTTGATACAAAAATAACAACATAATAGCTAAAATAGTATAATAAGAATTCTTATGTTATTGTACTCTTTCTAATAATATTTACAAAGTAGCATTTTGGGTCTCACTAATATGCCAATTATTATTATCTTTATTTCCTTTATGGGGTTGTTTGAATATCAAACTCTCTTATTTTACCATAACTATAGGTCAAACTCATTAGCACATTCATCATTGGAAAAATCATAAGGATAAAATTCCAACCTTACTTCATAAGCACCCTTATCTGGATAGGAAAGCCTTTTATCCAAACCGCTCACATCCAATCTCTAAAAGTCCTCTAAATTTATAAGGATTTGCATCATTTGTTGGAAAATACATAATGAAATACAAAAGTAATAGGGTAATGACCACAAATACTAACCAAACCAAGAAAATAATAAGTACCCTTATTATTCTTCGCATCAAATACTTAAAACTCCTCTACCCAAAATTTAAATCAAACTCTTCTTAGTTTTCTAGGTGTTCCCTTATAGTTTTATCCAATAAGAAAGTGTTACATTGGATGCATACTATAGTGCCACTAGAGGGTGATTTGCATCATTAGTGTGAAAAGAAGGCATGCGCTAGAGATACAACCACAAGCATAATATAAACACCAATAAGGAATTGACATCCTTAAGACAAAACTAAGAATATATTGAGAAAAGAATGTAATAACATGGGTAGATATATCCCAAATGCATCCACCTTATTCCATTATTTTTTCCATGCGCAAATATTTTCAATATATAAATACATAGACCACATGAATCAAATGTGATGCCAGAAGGTTTATAAACTAACAAAAAAATTGTAAAAGAAATTGCACACAAATTGGGAAGCCTACTTCTCATAACATTCTAAATATCCATAAATGCCTAAAATTTTGTTAGAAAATCTAGACCATGACATAAAAACTACCATCTCACTGTGACTGGTCTTACAGATTGCTCTTACAAAAGAATATATAGCATAATTTGTTGAGATAATGTTATGCTAAACTCACAGAATATTCACAAAAACATGTACCTTCAGATTGAGGAAGATCCCTATCTGTAATGTCATCAGGTGCCATGAATGACCTAACAAAGGCATGCATGTGTATCCCTTCAAATGGTATTCAAAATCACTTCCAAATATTGCTTTTTCTAGATGCGTCAAATCCATCTAGGTACCAATATCTTGATGCATTTATTATTAAATTAAGTACTTGATGTTAGCAAAGTCCAAATTCAGGTGAAAGCTTAGAAGTCCCAACAATGTGCCTATGACACAGGTGTTTGTAGTAACAAATTATGTCTAGTTCATTAAATTCACAAGTGGCACTTCCAAAAGTTGCACAACTGTAGTTGGTCCCTTGACTATTATCTTCTTTATTTTAGGATGAAGATAATTGAGATCAACCAAAATTATTATCAAAAAAATAGGAAGAGCTATCCTTTTAAATATGTCAGCAAGTATGTATGATCATAAAGTATAACTTCTTCAATATCATGGAATATAAGTTTATTGTTCCTTTCATGTGACAAAGATAATGTTTTCAGATCAACACACCAAAATGAAATAGTATGCCAACATCCGTGGAATAGATTTTGAACATTTAAATGATGTAGTTCATGGATATTATCCTTTAACAATGCAGAAGTTGGAGTTGTGCTAAAAAGAACACATTGATATAGATAATTGGAGAGATGTGAAGATGCTAAAGAATAAGGAACCAAAGCATCATATGAGTCTAAACCTAAAGGATCTAATGCATACTCTATATATGTTAGATGCCTCTAAATCTCATCCTCCTTCTATTTGATAGATCATATTCATTATTGCTAGAATCAAGAGTTTCATTAAACTTTTATGACTTAATAAATAAGAGTTGAATTTGTCTAGGAAACATAAGATGCTTCCAAGTTCCTGTGAGCCTATGACATCACTATATATCAAAGAGTTTTATGATCATTCTCAAATACATGAATATGTAGAGACACTCTTTTGAAATTTTTACATAGCCATCAAGCCTTAGATTTTGAATATTTTTGCATTTATGACTCATGACATCAAAAATGCCATCTCTAAGCGATAAAATTTCTTAGTGAAATTGGTCGTCAAGATGAAAATATAGATTGACAAGATGACCCAATCTTTATCTGACTTGAATTGACTCAGCAATGTGACTATTATTACATTGTTCATTCTTTTTGTACAATAAACCTAACAATTCATTCGAATTCTCTTCTAAAAATAGAATTTGAGGCAATGACAATGATTGACATCTCTTGAGGCCCAATCAAAGCATCTATTAATAATTCTTTGAAATGTCCAAAATAAGAGAACAAATGTAATTTTAATTTTAATAATACTTCAAAAATCAATTACACAAATAGCATAATTCTATATATTTAATTTCATATGAAATAATTTGACTAATAAAATAAACAAAACCATTTACTTCTGTTACGTTAGATACATTTGTCCCATACACTATCACTCTTTCCAAATAAGCTCCTAATAGCGAAAATTCCTTGGGGAATTCTAGGTGACTATCCTTTGTAGATAGTATATGTGTAGTTTCATGGCGATTATACTACCATGTGTATGAGGTGGAATTTGATATCTATTCTTCATTCTGCTAGAAAACTTAGCGTTAGCTCTAATATCCAAAAATATCTTACAGGCCCGCTTATTGTGATAGTAGAATACATGAAAATTTGATGGTTTTCTCCAATTCTCAACATCAAAGGATAAGTGCTCCCGCAAAATTTTAAAAATAGTTCTATTCACTTGATAGTATTTGATTGTAGAATATTTTTGATTATATGGTTCAATTAAATCTACACAAAAATGCAAGTATTCAACTAAATTTTCATTCCATAAAATAATAATAATAATTTAATCTCATTTTAAGGCCATATGTTAAATAGGTGTATGAAATCCTCTTGTTTTCAGAAAAACGGGCACTTCTCCATGCGTACACTTTGCTACTAAAGTTTACATAAGCATACATACTCTACAACTTTTTGGATTTGAACCTAATACCTCTAGTGGGAAAATATATGTTCATAACCATTCGTATTTCCAAAATAATCCCTCTAACAACGTTGAATATGAAGGGAAAGAACTAGCTCACCATCATCCATACATCCATATCCAAAAATCCAAAAACGATTGACTATAAAATAATTGCATAGTATAAAGTAGTAGACATTTAAAAATGGAATGAGTCTGTATAATTTGAAAAAACATAATGAGAAAAATCCTTGGATTGTAGAGCGCAAAAAACAATTTGAAATCCATGAGTAAGTTCTCATCAAAGGTCAATGTCTATGTGAATGGTTTTAAGATATGACCATTTTTTATGGTCATGTCTCTATACAAGTTTTATGCAACTAGTATCTAAATTTTAAATAGAATTTGAAGGATATTGCCTTAGGATAATGTGGATGGGTTTCATTAAGCTATAAATTTGGACTTGGGTGTTGGATTATGCATTTTCATTTAACTTGGGTACATCAATCAAGTAAAATTTCCTTTCATTTTTTGTATTTAATTTTATATAGACCATAAATATGTGTTTATTTGTAAAGGGTTATAGATTCAAATTTAAAGAGGAATTTCCAAAAAAATTAATAGGTAAATTGCTACTTGTAGGGGGTCTCTTGTCCCATAAACGAAGGGATCTCATACACCAATTTGGTATATGGCTTGAATTTGACCTTAAAATTAAACTATTATTATTATTATGCAAAATTGAGTGGACATATTGATTAAGAACATGTGGTTTATCCTTGGAAGTCATAGGTTCACAAGGTTTGTGGGGTACACGTCCACGTGGCATGGGACCCTCAAATAATCATTGGTATGAATGTCTATGGATGTTTCGACCCTTATCATGTCACATGTTATGTTATTATTGGTTTGTAGGTTGTTGATCTTAACTTCACCTACTTTTATATATATATATATATATATATATATATATATATATATATATACACCAGAATCAAGCGGTACAATTTTAAGCCAGATTATGATTTTTATTCTTTAAATATATTTTTGAAAGATTAAGTGGATTTAACACCATGAAAAACCCCTAGGGTACTCAAATTTTATAGATTAAACAATTTAAAATATAAAATATAAAAACTCTTTATAGAATTTTGGTTAAAATTAACCAAGAAAAATACTCTAAGAAAGATCATTTTTTATATAAACTAGACTCTATATATATATATATATATATATATATATATATATAATTGTATAGATAAAATCAATCATAGTTGTTTTCTCTTTTCAATAGTTTTAAAAAACAATTTAAAATAGATATAATATCAATTTAGAAATAATGAGATTTATTGTTTTCTAAATTTAACACAAAATGTTTTAAAATTTAAATTAAAGTTTTATATTTTATAAAATTGACATTCTCACAATCCAATGTCATATTCTAACTCTATTACTTCATTATAATACTTCTATATTGATGAGTTGTGAAGGTTTGAGTTATTCGAAATTATCTTCTCTTTTTTTCCCATGAAGTTCAAGTGGAGACTCCATTATTATATTTATATCCCTATGAGTATCGTGTCTTTTTTAAGGGTGTCACCGGTCAAAGGGGGACTCTATCATTAGGTTTGTATTCCTTTAAATGCCACATCTTTTAATGGAGTGACAAGATCTTTAAGTGAATTTACAATCTTGTAGCTCCTTTTGCATTTCCCTTGTCATGGTTTACTGACCCTCACATTTATTATAACTTTAATTTATTTTTTCTCTTTGTGCTCCATTATGGAAAATACTTATTTTCCACATTTAACATTTTTAATGGGTTAAGTTCATGCAATGAAGAAGTTTTGTGAAGATTTGCAATTCATTTACATCATTATATGTTTATATTTTTAAAAGCTTAAATACGAATTATATTTTTTTTGGGGTTATGTTTTAACTGAATATTTATTTTCATAAAAAAGATAACGTCAATAAAAATAGACATTAATATTTTATAGCTGATAAAAATCGTGTTACTTTTATATTATCTATACGATATAGGTTTGAATTCTACTTGAAAATCCATTTGAAATTTTATTGTGAGTATTTAGTGAAACACCAAATGATGAAATTTGGAAGGAAAAATAAAAAAAGGCTAAACTATTATATTTTTAAAAGTCTCAATATGAGAATCCACATTCCACTCATGCTTAAAGTTCTTTTGAGTAACTTATCAGTGAGAGAGATTCCAACTCTTCTGGGAGTGCATCTGATATCCATGTAACGAATGACATAATAGGTTCCTCTAGTGAATGAAGTAGATAAATGTAATTCCATTATAAATTAACAATAAAATTATTGAAGGTTTTTCCTTGTAAGGGGACATAATTTTTTTCTAGGGAAGGAAGAATGGCAATACTACATACAAGGACAATTCTAATGAAAATGGGTTTCAAATTTTCCATTCATTGAACCAGTACCTATAACAAATGAAAATATAATTCAAGAGAAGTTTGATGCATTACATCTCGTTGGAAAATTGTCAATGCAATGAAATTGAGATATATTTAGACAAAGTAGAGAAGCATGCGAGAAATGTGTATGATAAGAAAATTGTGAATGAGAAGGATAAATATATTATTAGATGGAAATATTTTAAGGAATATCAACATGTCGAAAATGAAGTTGAATATAAGAAATGCCAAATAAAGAAGGGAAAAATGGAAAATGGAGGAACCATCACATATCTATTTCAAAATATGATGCAAAGAAATTTGTTATCCAAGATATGTAATTACACATTATATTACATATTAGATAGAGGTCGTGATGTAACAAATTATCCATATTATATGAAATATCTATATTTTTCTTTAATTCTTGAATTTTCCATCTTCTTTTTGTCTGTAACATGTTTGGGAATGGGAATTTTCATTTTCCATGGTGGTTGGGATGAAGGAATGAAATCCTTCCCACTTAGGTTGAATTCCCACAAGTGACATGATGGATATTGACAATATTGAAAGTATATATATATTCCTCATATGGAATATACAATGTTGTACTTGTGAATATATGTGTGTGTGTGTGTGTGTGTGTGTGTGTGTGTGTGTGTGTGTGTGTGTGTGTCCCAGTACTCAATAGTTATTTATTAGTCCATGAGGTCTTGGATAAATAGTGATTGGGTGCACTATTAAGGAAATCCTGGATGTTAAGTTACCATTTCAATTCCCTGCCCTATTTGGGTATTATTCGTGTACATGAACATGATGTAGCCTCACAAATTCCAAACCTACAAAAAAAACATGTTTGGGAACGGGTGAATTATCCAACTTAAGTTGAAAAGATCAATATGAAAGAGAAAATTACAAATTCTAGGCTTTCATCATTGCTCTTAGATAATAATTCTTTGACCTACATGAGCATTTATATGCTTAATGAGCATACTGTGACACCCATATATTTTCCTTTTTCAGACATGGCTATGGAAGCCAGAATTGAACTATGTTATGGTGTAATTATGTTTTATTTTATTGAATTAATATTTAATGAGTTCTTATGAAATATTTAGGAAAGAGGAATAGAGTATTAGAGACTCCTTGTGAACTTATAACAAAAACTAGTTGTTAAAGTCCACATGGTGGACCTTCCAAAAATTCTCCTAAAAAACCCTAAGAGAAAGTTGTTAAAATAATATTAGCATAATATGAGATAAACACTATGTTAATTAATTAGCTAGAAAAAATTCTAATATTGGGTGAAAATCAAAACAAAGAACAATGAGAGAGAAATATGTGCTTTATAGAAAAAGAAAATATATTTTTCTTAAATTAAAACAAAAGCTCCGGAAAACTAAGGGATGCGGACCCTTAAAGTATGACAATGCTAGGGTGAAGTATGCTAGGAAGAATCTATAAGAAAAACCACTCACGAACCCAAGAAGGTTGTTAATTCCTAAAAGGTAAGAAGGTATGAACTTGGGGGGAACTGTTCGAGACAATTCATGGTTGGGTGGAATGTGATTTGTTCCTAAATACTCCCCAATCATCTAATCATGGTTAGCCATATATTTGTTTTTATTTTATATGATGATGTTGGAATAGTTTAAGGTTATTATAGTGAGAATGCAGATATAATGTTGAATTTTGAGAATCAGTTGTATATGTTACTAAGATTGCATGCATAGGTTGATTAAATTCTAAGTGACAAATTCAATTAGATATGTGATTGTAGTGATTCTTATATTCTTAATCTCATAATAATTCTTGTCTTATGGAAATGAATAGACAAAAATATACATGAAGAGCTATATGTTTATGCAATAAGGTATAGATGCATAGATAGAGTAATTATCAAATAAAATGATTATGGTTAGACCTGCAATAGTATATTGTAAAGTAAGGTTAGATTCGAGAATGAGATAAATTGTACTTGCATAGTCAAAATATCTTCTTATAAGATTATCTCGAGCTAGTGGGTATAAGCTTTGAACTGTGCATGGGTATACTAATTTACTGAATTCCATTAGAAATATCACTCAATAAAAATTCAAGAATAGAAGTTTATGATAGATCATATAATTAGTTATACTACATAATTTTTTGAATCGAGACGAATAAGTTATATGCATATGTATTCGAGAATTTGTCTTCTCTAATTTATCATTTGGATTTATGTCTAAGGAAATAAAACTCAGTTAATTAGTTAGAATTCTCTAGTTATATATTCATGTACTCTAACAGGAGTACCTACAGAAGGGAAGTTTATTGTAGATAAAAAAAAAAAGAGTCAACTAATTCATGTAAATATGTTCTATATTGTTCCAGATCTTACATAATTCCATTGAAAATACTATGGAAGGATGTTCCGCATAAAGAAACGTTAACTATTTCTTCAGATAAGGAAACATGGAATATCTAATATATTCCTTTGAACTAATAAAGGATTCTTTTTGTTTGTGAGTCTGACATAATGGAAGGACTAGTTAGAAGAGGAAACATATACATATACTTATCATTTTAATCATGGTAACTTAGTTCTTTTACAAGACTTGTATAATGACGAAAAATACCTTTGATATTATATGAGACCAACAACTGGGTTTAATGGTTATAATATCCCAATGAAGTGCTTAGGACTATTATTATTACCTAGTAATTTTCATTAAGTATTTCAAATACAACAACAAGAAAATCATAGACATTAGGGGAATTTTGAGGTCTAAAATGGGCCTCCTAGGAAAATTATAAAATATTAGTGGAAATGATAAAATAACATTAGATTATATCATGAAATTTTAGAGGGAAAAGATAAAAACTATTTTTTCAACACATATTTTCAAATTATCTCCCTATGGGTTTCCTCAAATTTTGAGCAGAAACACTCTTTAGATGTAAAATTTGATTCCTCATCCAAGGAGTACCCATGTCACATACTTCCGATGGACCTTACTACACGAAAAATGAGAAGTACATTAAAAACGTGATTGCAATAATGTTTTTTCATGTATTTCTAATTTTCAAGTAGCAGGGTCCATCAATAGTGTGCAACATGGGTACTCCTTGGATGAGGAATTAATTTTTTTCATCCAAAGAGTACTCCCTCTCGAAATTGGAGTAAAACCTTTAAGAGATAAGTTAAAAATATGACTTGAAAAAGTAGTTTTATTATTTTATTATTTTTTAATATTTTATTTTTTTACTCCAAAAATGGTGAATCATCCCCCATGGTTGACATCATCATCTTGAACCCTGTTGGTCCTTATAAAGTTTATTTTGGTTGTACATTTTTCTTAGGAGGCCCGTTTTAGACCTCAAAATCCCCTAATGATAACTTAGGACCAAGTCTATTTTATTATACATGAATTCATAATTCAACTTTGTCAAAAACTATTGAATAATAAATGAGATACAAATATAAAAGTGTAATTCTACAGCGAAGAATAGTTACAATAAACCATGGGATATATGAATCCCATACTAAAATGGTAGCACCATTAATTAAAACCATTAATTAATATATAAATAAATATTGGGCGACAAATATAGATATGTAAAATATGTATATGAATATATGAGTAATTGGCATTCGCTATAGTAATTTTACATTCCATATCTATCACCTATGGATAGATTCTATAGCCAGATAATATAAATAAATAAAAATATATTTGTAAATATTCAAGAACAGGAAATAGCTTGGATAAAGGCAAATGTTTACAATTGTTAAGGCCAAGGATGTAACAAATATAAACATGTAAACGCCATGTATGGTTTGAATAAGGTAATAAAAGAAATGAGAAACTTGAATTGAGTTATGAATTTCATATTCAAACTATAGTTTGTGGACCACAGTGACCTCATACAAAGTGTGAATATTACAAAAACGACTGACCTATAAACCAATGAATTGGAAGTCAATGGTCGAGCTAAGGAGATAACCCTGGAACAAATCGCACAAACATCTCAACAAAAACATCATGTTCTTTTTCTCATCCCAAGATAAATACTAGTAGTTACAAAAATCCACAGAGAATTAGTATATGGAAGAACAAGGACAATACTTATAAAAACCAGAACCAAAATAAGCAATTTCACTAGAAGTTTATACCTAAGTAATAGTTCACAAAGGTTCTTCCTCGCCGAGCTAGAGATTTTAGGAGGATATGTTAGAAGCATAAAATGAAAAAAGTAATATTGAATACCTAAGTAATAGTTCACAAAGGTTCTTCCTCGCCGAGCTAGAGATTTTAGGAGGATATGTTAGAAGCATAAAATGAAAAAAGTAATATTGAATAGAGAAGTATGATAATGAAAGAACTGGAGACACACAACCCTGAAGCCTTTACCATGAGTTTCCATAACAAAAATGACACAATTTTTCCCTATTTAACTAGTAAAAAGAAAAACCCCAATACATTACAGAAAAGTTGGGTTTAGATTCCACTACTTTAAAAAGGTAATAATCTATATAGCATGGCATACCAAGCGACCATTACAGTTGAAGCATATGAGAGGAATTCTATTCCAGCTCTATTGGTGTGCCAAAAAGAAACGAGAAAGAGGTTTTATGTGCCAAGAAAAACAATAACTCTAAGATAAAAATAGTCATAATCTCTGGAAGATTGCCTCTACCTGTACAATACAAAGTTCCATTAAAGATGGGAGAAAAACAATCATTATAAATAAAAATAGTGGAAGTGAAAGGGTGGAACCATATCGATGTAGACTTATATAGTGATAGAAAATCCAACCCCTATCACCTAACTATCACTGACCCAAATAAAGACCTCGAAAAAATAAGAGAAAGATACAGAAGTTTGGGTTTTGCAATTGATGACATTGTATGACATTAGGACTAAGAATAAACCTTACAAACATTAAAAAGGTTGGGAAAATGTCAATGAGAAACTAAGTTTATGTACTATGATATTATCTGTATTCGTTCAGCAAGGGGATCAAAAACGCCATGGAGTAAAGGTACCCAACGGCAGGTGAAAATTAGAAGGATCACCTGTGAAATTAACCTCATAATCTAGCAAACAAAGTCTCAGAAATGCCACGGTGTGGAGCGACACTCTAGCTGCTACAAGTAAAGGAAGAAATGGAAACATTATCAAAATAAAAGGGTCTTACATTTCATTTGAAAACCTAAAATGGTTTATCACAGTTGGATCTAAACAATGGAATGTATATCACCAATATTGCACCAGCCAAAGGAGCCATGTCAATTCGCATGGGACATGATAGCGTGGCTAGTACAAATAATTCCTAGTGTATTGTGTGGGACTAAACAAAATCCACTATATTCATATATCCCATATGGATGAATAAAGTACACGGAGCATACATTTAAAAGACTGGTAGTTGGGACCCTTGAATATCATATAAATGGACCAAAACATGGATTGATAATGTGACTTCTTATTGTGCCTCATTAAGTAGTGTCATGATTATGCTATCAAATTATAATGAGGCTTGGTGTTTGCAATGTATAAGATTTAGATGGTTACACCTTATAGGTGTTGTATGTTGGATTAGGATTGAGTTGATTTTTTTATGAAACTTTATATATTATTTAGTTTTTTTGGTTAAGAATATTTAAAGAAAGCATCGACCAAGATGTGTAAGTGTTATTATGTCACTTATGATTTTATCAAAAAAAGAATATGTATTGTTATATTTTAAAACTCACAATATTATATTTATGATTAAAAAAATATTATTTTACTATACCAAAATAATATTCACTTCTTATACCGTGAATAAAAGAGAATTTAATAGTTTGGAAACCATTGCCATACATAAAGAACTTTGTTTCACAATTTGAGTTACGCCATTAATTTAAGAAGTGATCTATATATGTATATAAATTTTTTCTCTTAATATTATTATTTCAAAATGTTACTATTTTATACCAAATTAATTAAATTTAATATATTTAAAAATAAATCTAAATATAATAAAATTAAAATAATGAAAGAAAACTAAAGCATTGCATTGCATTTTAGTACATAATGGGAAGGCCAAATATTCTAAGCAAATGCTTAAGTTGAATCAATGAGAAAGCATGTTTTATTTACTTGGGAGGGAGTCAGTTTTCCTTCAATCGTTGTAGCAGTGACACAAAAAATGTTAGGCCCCTAAATCATCATCGCACTTGGGCGAGTCGAGCGCGCATGATGGGCACGTTTAAATGACAAGTTGAGGACGTGTCTTCGGGGCGCGTGGGTGGATGAGTCCGGCGGTTGCATAAAACCGGCGAGTTGCGAGCAGCACTCCCAATCGACGAGCCAAGTCAACCAACGAGCTGAGGGGTGCGCCCACACGAAGAGTAAAAAATTGGCTAAGTATGGGAGAGAATGTGTCGACTTGTTTATAGGGGAACAATGAGTTAAAGGGGTGCCCCCAAACTTGGGCCGATGTGCAAAATATGGCTAAGTGTCAAAGTGGTGGGTCGGCTTGGTGGTAGCACATTAACCCACACCCACGGCTGGAAAGCATATACATAGACGAGTGGTAGAGTGGAGAAGGCATCATCCAAAATTATTCACAATGAGCAAGTCCGAGTCTTTGGTGGATGAGCATGTTGGAGGGGCGGATGAGCTTGCGGTAACGGGCAACAGAAGAAATATAGCGCAGGAAGTGGAGGGGCCGAGCGACAGTCAGTCAGAACCATAGGTCAATGACATCATATCGCAGGAGGGCTGTGTGCCCGCAGGTCTGTGGGATGGGTCACATAATGGGTAGCGATGAGATGTTAGCGCGGAGGTCAAAACGATATCAGGTGTGGGCCGTGAGTTGGGCGAGCCAACATAGCTATGGCCCAGGTGACACTATATAATATTGCGGTGGGTAGTGTGACCGGTGAACGAATCAGTGGTTGCGGAAAATTTGTGGTAGCATGTTTGGGTAGTCGGGGCAAGGCTGCACGGTGCAACAGCCGAGTTAGGTGGACCAACCGAGCTGCACGTCAGTCTGGTTTTTCATGTTGTAAACTATGAACTTGGTCGAGTCATCTCCCAAGGATTGTAAAAACAAACTTTATAAATATTATTTATGATATTACATATTTATAATGTGTCTCTTGCATTAGTGAGTATTTATGTTTATTCTGCAAACTAATAATGAAAATGATGAAAGATGAATGTGTTAGGCGTAGTCCAGAAAATGACTTAGAAAATAAAATGTTTAGGCATTATTCGGTGCTGCATGTGGACTAACTCGTGAAAAAATAGTTGGGGGTGTGACAGATGGTATCATAGGTAAAAGATGCAGAGACAAGGTATGTATGTAGTCTGAACATTTAGAAAGGAAATATTGGATTCATAGTTTGGGTTTCTAGACTTGGAAGTTCATGGCAAGACTATCCAAGCGTTGGTGGACATGGGTGCCACACATAAATTCATGACTACACGTTTGGCAAGAGAAGTTGGGTTGAAGATTATTCCATCTAATGTGGAAGTCAAGGCAGTGAACTTAAAGGCTAAATTGTTAGGATTGGAAAGCAAAGTGGCAATTAAGATTGGATAATGACAGGGTCTATTGGACTTCACGGTGATGGAGATGAATGACTTTGACATGATATTGGGGTAGGATTTTCTTAAGGGAAATAAGGCAATTATTGTCCCCTTTTGCGATAAGATTATTTTGATTGGAGGATCACAATATTGGACTTTGCCTACTCATAAGAAAAGGAAGGAAGTCAAGGTGAAACATGTTTCTACACTAAGTTTCAAGAAAGCTATGCGGGAGCCAAATGTAGAGACATATGCGACAGTGATCAGGGAGGTTGATAGCGATGATGGAGTGGGGATGCCTATTCCAACAGAAATTTCTGATGTATTGGCCAAATATGTAGATTTGATGCTCGATGAGCTACCAAAGACACTTCCACCAAGGCGTGCAGTGGACCATAGCATTGAGCTAGAGCCAAGGAAGAAACCTATGGCAAAAGCTCCTTATCGGTTATTAGAATCAAAGTTAGAAGAATTGAAACAACCGTTGAAGGATTTAACTGATGCATGTTTCATAAGACCTTCAAGGTCCCTATATGGAGTTCAAGTATTGTTCCAGCAAAATAAATACATGAATGAACTACGAATTTGCTGTGATTATCGTGCTCTTAACAAGCAAACGATAAAGAACAGATATCCTTTGCCATTAGTTGCAGATTGCTTCAACAAGCTTACGAAAGTCCGAGTGTTTTCCAAGCTAGACTTGAGGCATGGGTACTATCAGGTGTGGATAACAGAAGGAGACGAGACAAAGACTGCGATTGTGACAAGGTATGGAAGTTTTGAATTCCTTGTTATGCCATTCAGGTTGTGCAATGCTCCTGCTACATTTTTCACTTTTATGAATGATGTGGTACATCCATATTTGGATTTGTTCATAGTAGTAGGCTTGGAAGATATCTTGATATACAGTGATAACATGGAGGATCATAAGAAACACTTGGATTTGGTGTTTGAGGCATTAAAGAAGAATCAGTTGTACATGAAGAAGTCAAAGTGTATGTTTTCCTGGACAGAGATTCCGTTCCTTGGGAACATTGTGGGCCAAGGGCACATACGGATGGAGCCGAGCAAAGTGAAGGTGATAGAGGATTGGGATGAACTGAAGAATGTCCATGATATGAGGGTGTTTTTGGGGATGACCAACTACCAGCGAAAGTTTGTAGAGGAGTACTCCAAAGTGACCTCGTCACTAATAGACCTTTTGAAGAAGGATAAGCGATGGAATTTGACGGAGAAATGTCATACAACATTTGAAGAATTGAAGAAGAGGATGGTTACAACATTGATTCTGAAGTTACCTAACTTTGAGAGACTGTTTGAGTAAACATAGATGCTTAAGATTTTATGATAGGAGGAGTTATTATGTAGGATGGGCATCTAGTGGCGTATGAGAGTCAAAAGTTGCAAGACATGGAACAAAGGTATATAGTTCATGAGAAGAAGATGACTGCGATCAACCATTATTTACAGGTATGGAGGCAATACTTGATTGGGAAGCCATTTGTTGTCAAGACTAACAACATTGCAGTGAGTTATTTTGCATCACAACTGAAGTTGTCAGCGAAGCAAGCTCGTTGGCAAGAATTCTTGGCAGAATTCGACATGACCATTGAGTGCAAACTAGGTAGACTCAATGCAGTTATAGATGCCCTTAGTAGGAAGGGACAGTTTACTGCACTTGAGGAGGAAGAAGACCGGGCAACACAGAGTAGGAATTGGGTACAAATGACTGATGAGATGCAGAATAAGCTTCAAGCAAGCATTGAGACTGATACTCAAGCACAAAATATTTTGAAGCATGTGAAGGAGGGGAATAAATGGAAGTTCTTTCTACGAGATGGAATCTTGTTCTTTGGGAACCGATTTTACATTCCGAAGACATCAGGGCCTAGGAGACACCTTTTGAATGAGTGTCATGATTCTCCATGGGATGGCCACCTGGGGCAGCGACGTTCTTTAGCATTTTTGGAGAGAGGATTCTTTTGGGAGAAGATGAGGGAGGATGTAGAGGAGTATGTGCATACATGCATTATTTGTCAGCAGGACAAATCAGATAACCAGAGACAGGGAGGATTTTTGCATCCTTTTCTGATTTTGGAGAGACAATGGATGAGTGTTTCGATGGACTTCATTACTAAGTTACTACGGGTGTAGGGGTATAATGAGATTATGGTCGTGCTTGATCACTTTTCCAAGTATGCGTCTTCATTCTAATGAAGATACCTTGTGGATCTGAGAAGAATATTGAGTTTTTCTTCAAGAACATTGTGAAGTATTGGGGAATGCCATTGAGTATAGTATCGGAACAAGATCCGTGATTTATGGGTAGGTTTTGGACGACTTTGTTCAAGTTGGGTGGAGAAAGTTGTTGATGAGTTCGAGTTACCATTCATAGATAGATGGGTAGACTGAGAAAATTAATGCACTGTTGGAGAACTATTTGAGACATTATGTGACGAATGATCAAAAGAATTGGCATGAACTCTTGGATGTAGCTCAGTTTAGCTACAACATGCAGAAGAGTTCTGCAATCAAGTATAATCCATTTGAGTTGGTGAATGGACAGATGCGAGTTGCTCCTCACACCGTATTATCGAGAGGTTTCTTGAGGAGTCCGCATGCGAAGAGATTTATGACAACATGGGAGGAGACCTTGGAGTTAGCACGGGTGCACTTGCATGAAGCTACAAGAAGGATGAAGAAATGGGACAATAAGGATAGACAAGATGCACACTTCAATGTGGGAGATATGGTTTTTCTCAGGATTACCGTGGATTAGTTTCAACCACTAAAAGGGACTGCAAGATATTTGACGAGGAAGCATGAGTGGTCATTCCGGGTGAAGAAGCGAGTGGCAGAAGTTGCATATGAGTTGGAGCTTCTGAACCACATGTGTTCGAAACATCATGTTTTCCATATGAGTCAGTTGAAGAAGTCTTGACTTGATGCACACCATCCAGACAAGACAGAGCCACCGAGAGGGCCAGCCATGATTGTTAACATACCGAACCTTGTTTTAGAGAAGATCATGGATCTTCACATGACAGGTCTTGGGAGTAACATGTGATAGGAATTCTTTATTAAATGGAAGGATGCACCGGAGGAGAGTAGCTGGGAGATGGAGGATTCACTATGGAGATTGAGGAAGAATATTGCGAAGTATGACGAAAATTTGAGACGAGTAGTTGGATTTCTGAGGACAACAATGACTTCTGGTGGGGGAGGATGTCAGGCCCCTGAGTCATCATCGCACTTGGGTGAGTCGGGTGCACATGATGGGTGCATTTAACTGACAAGTTGAGGACCATTTGTCAGGGCATGTGCATGGACGAGTCGAGTGGTTGCATAAAAACAACGAGTTGCAACAAGCCCGCCCAACCGACGAGCCAGGTCAACCAACAAGTTGAGGGGTGCACCCACATGAAGAGTCAAAAATTGGCTAAGTATGGGAGAGCGTGTGCCGACTTGTTTATTGGGTAGCGACTAGTTAAAGGGGCGCCCCATGTTGGGCCACTAATTTGTCATTATTATTATCACTTTTTAACGCCTATTTCATCCATTTCTACCCTTCTTTGTCACGTCATTTATCATAATTTATCATATAATTCCTTTTTATAATTATTTATGCTCTTAGGGAAAAATATTATTTCTTCTCCTTTATTTTTAATAAATTGATGATTATTATGCACGATTTTAACAATGATGGTTTATTACTGAATTTTTTTTAACATCACTCACGATTTTAGCCTCCAAGATCATTTCCAAATTGCAAATTTGATCTCTAGATCATAATTAAATATTCCAACTCAGAAATTCATTGGAATAAGAAGTGATAATTTTTCATTGGACGTTTCAGACAAATGAAAGAGAATCTAGAAAATATGAAACATGGGTTTTGTCCAAAACAAAAAGAGTTAGTTTTTTAATGAGAAGTTTTCCAAAATTCGATCTGTATTAAGAGAAACAGAAGGTTCTTCAAAGATGATTTTCTCATATTTTCTCTTGCGGCCATTTTCCAGATTCTTCCAATTGCAATACCAAATTCGACTTGTTCCTACTGAATGTTGATGGAAAGATCTTTCAGATATGACCTTGTTGATCAATTTGTTTTGTACAATCCAAATTTGTAATGGAAATCAGTTTGTAATAAAATTTGTTGTAACTTCCCTTTGCTCTCTGTGTATTTAAATGAAAACAAAGATCGAAGAGGATAATGAGGAGAATTGTGAGGATAATGGGGAGATAATGATAGATAATTAGGAGATAGGATATGGATGCTTATTAGATAGGATGTAGGAGAAGAGATAAGAGATGAGAATTGGGAGATGAACAATTATTGAATTCGAGGAAAAGCTAAGAGCTTCATTATGCTGTAATTATTTCTCTCATATAATTTGAAAAAGGAAGCTATCCAATGAGTTCTACATCTATTATTTGTAATCTGATCTTAGTTATTTCTCAAGGTAGAACTGAGTCTTGCGCAGTTGGGCCCACTACCTTGGACGTGATGTTGCCTTGAACATGTAAATTACTATAGTTATGTGCTTGTTTCTTTGAATTTCAATTGTTTTTCTTTAAAGTAAATTTCCATTTTAATCAAGTAATTTGTTAAGTTGATGCATTTTCCAGATTTGCTATTTCCTGTAATTTCTATATTTCATTTAATCTACTACTCTAGATTAGCATTTGAATTATGTTGGGTGCAATATATTAAATTTCCAATTCATCAATGTGCGGTTTAATTTAACAATGATTCAAGTTGTGTGATTAGCATAATTGTTTTTCCTATCATTTACTTTGTTCTTTTAATTTTAGTTTTATTATTCAAGTCTTACATTTTATTTCTTGTTGAATGAGTTCAATAGTATAGAACACAATCATATAGAACCAGTGTTAGTTGTTGGTATTGTTATGCATATATTTTGTCGATTGCCTTGACATAAAAAGACACTCCTCGGGTTGATAATTAATGTCTAGGTGATTAGTTGTTTTATTCATTTATTAAGAAATTAATTTTACCCAACACCCCACACTTGGGCAGACGTGCAAAATATGGCTAACTGTCAAAGTGGTGGGTGGGCTTGGTGGTAGCACAGCCCACCCCCATGGTTGGAAACCATATACATAGACGAGAGATAGATTGGAAAAAGCATCATCCACAAGTCTTCACAACGAACAAGTCCAAGTCCTCAGTGGACAAGCATGTTGGAGGGGCGGATGAGCCTGCGGTGATGGGTAGCAGCAGAAATATAACGCAGGAAGTAGAGGGGTCGAGCGAGGTGCAGTCGGAACAGCAGGCTAATGACATCGTATCATAGGAGGGCGGTGTGCTCGCGGGTATGTGGGATAGGTCACACGATGTGTAGCGACGAGCTGTCAGCATGGAGGTCGGAACGATAGCAGGTGCGGGCCGCGTGTTGGGTGAGCCAATAGGACCGCGACCTAGGAGAAATGATATAAAGTTATGGTGGGAAGTGCGACCAGTGAATGAATGGGTGGTTGTAGAAAAATTGTGGTAGTGTGTTTGGGTAGCCGGGGTAGGGCTACACAGTGCAGCAACCAAGTCAGGTGGATCGGTCGAGCTGCATGGCAGTCTAGTTTTTCATGTTGTAAACTATGAACTTGGTCGAATAATCTCTCGAGGATTGTAAAAACAGATTTTATAAGTAATATTTCTAATAATACATATTTGTAATGTGTCTCTTGCATTGGTGAAGATTAATGTTTATTCCACAAACTAATAATGAAAATGATGAAATATGAATGTGTTAGGTGTAGTGTGGAAAATGACTTAGAAAATAAAATGTTTAGGCATTTGGTCAGTGTTGCATGCGGACTAACTCGTAAAAAAAGAGTTGGGGGCGTGGGATAAACACTCTTGAGGACGATTGTTTCGACGGTGAGGCCTGATCCAAATCCAAACAAAACTCCCACATCCAATCTCTCTCCCGTTGTGCAACACCCATTCTGTAGGGACGACTTCCTTAACTTGTCCAAGATGAAGATCACGCACGCACTCGACATATTTCCGTATTCTCTTAGTACTTGCATCATTGCTCAGAGTTTCTTGGGATCCAGATTTAGCTTTGCCTCCATCTCATCCATAATCGAAGGGCCTCCTGGGTGGGCGATCCAAAATAATTGGTTCTAGTAACAGATTCCAAAGTGCTGGAAGGAATCCACCAGACTCTTTTCTATGTTGTTGGAGATAAGCCCTGAGACATATTTGAGAAGGTGGAAGGCGAGGCCCGCCTCTCTTAGGTGCCTGTTGATGGCTCCGCCGCTGACGGGAAGAATGGTCTGTGTAGTCCACAACAACTCGTAATATAGCTTCTCCAATTCTGGGATGGGATCGACTCCCACAATGAGTGTAGATGCACCATCACCAAAGAGAGTTTGGTTGACCATGCTCTTGAGGTGAGTTTCAGAGGGGCCACGGAAGGTAAAGGCCATGATTTTGCTACAGACGACCAAAACCTAAGCTCCCTAGTTGTTCTCTACTAGATCTTTAGCGACGTGGAGAACCGTGCCTCCAGTGAAGTAGCCCTCTTGGTACATCATGACATTGTTCACGCTGGAGCAAAGACCCTGAAGCTTTGTTAGTTGATAGTAGGCTCTGATAATATCGACTCCACTGGTAGTGCAGAAAATGACATGAGTGATCTTCGATTTGGGCTGACCGCATTCCTTGATGGCCTTGGCAGCCACTTCTTTTCCAAGCTTGGGAACCTCCACCACAACCATTTCCATTCATGCATCCAATGATGACGCCATGTAGTTTCATATATTGGGATTCACCTTCATAATATCCTCCGTCAAGTACATATATCTCTTCTTTATTCTCGATTTGTCGCCTGCAAAACACACACAAGCATGCACACGCGAGACTATAAACATATTTGTGATCAATGTTATCGTGAGATTATAAACATATTTATTTTTGAGCAATGTTATCGCATACGATTTACAAAAATGAAATTGAGATTGCGATTAGATGGGATTTAGTTCTTACACATTCATTGGAATTTGTGCTTGAGCTCTGTCATATGCTCGTTGTTGGTGATGCGGAAGTAGTAATCAGGATAAATTCTCTGGGAGAAGACATTGGGGGGATTGGCAGTGTCGATAGTGAGGATGGTGGCGGGGCCATTTGCCCTTTCAGCCTTCATGAATGCCTCTAAATACAAAGCCAAACTCCCAGTCCCTGGCATGCTTGATCGTTGTGCTGATGTAATAATTAAGCAACAAAGAGGCGAGCTTTATGTGAGATGCAGAAGGCACTTGCTTTGTTGAATGGATTTTGGAGTGAGCACGAAGAAGTTATTATATAGCACGAGGTCTAGCAAGCACCTGGCCCCCAACTCCCTCGCCAAATAAGGGATCATGGTCCAAGATTGGGAGCAAAGAAAGGAAGATGGAGAGAATTTATGTGTAGGTTAAGGTGAAAATGTAATGCATGTTCCAGGAGAGTTGCATGGTGAAAGATGCACGCACCTCACCGTTGCAGAGGGGGATACATCATACAAGTCAGAGAAGGCAGGCAAGGAGATTCGGACTCGGACTTAACGTCTACTATCCTCCAATGTTCTCTCGGTGTCGCTTTCGCCTCACATAAATTGATGTACGATGTTTTCGTAGTTGTTCCTGTTGTTAGAAGCCATATATTAACATCATTGAAAACTATCCAACCATATAAAACAACTCATACAACCAACATTTTGCTTTTGGTAATTTAAGACTCAAATCCATGGACATGTCTCTCCAAAAAATCTTAATAGTAAGCAATGCCATATACAAATCATTATATTTTATAAATAAGAAAATTATTATACAAATAATTCCCTTTTTGAAATCATGTACCATTTAATTCAGTTTTCCATATAATAAATGCTCCCTTACATTAATGTGTGCATTGGATTCTTCAAACAATGTGAATAATGTGGGAGGAGGGTGTTACAAAAAAACACTAGGTCACTTCTATCAATAGTATGTATTGTTCATAACATGCTAATATGTATAACTTATTTAAAATATACAACACATACTCGTGCGTATGATATATATTATGAAACTTTAGTTCTTAGTTTATATAATGGAGAAAGACAATGTGTTACTACATATGTATAACCACAGGTGTGTATATCATCTTCGCATCATATATTCTTATAATGGTAAGGATAACAATAATGACAATAGGAATGGTATCATTGAGGGACATAGTGTTTTTGTTGTCATTAGGAGTACCAATGCTTTTATTATGTTTATTTCTACTATGACCTAATACACATTTAAATGCATTGATGTGTTAGGTGATATGACTAACATAGTTGACTTCAAATGAATACAATGTAATGATATGTTTCATTGTTCATTTTTTATCTACATTGCAAGTAAACAAATGATGTTATTATTATTTTTCTAATTAATCATTAAAAATTCAACTATTTTTTATAATAATATTCTTTTTCCAATTAATCATCAGAAACTCAACTATTAATTTTTTTTTTTTTCTATATTTTTGTTATTCTACTTAAATGTAATTGCTGCATTAATGCACTGCATCATTTAAATAAATATACTAATTGATTACATTTTTGTTGTTTGTAACTAAGTAAATCATCTAAGATTTAATCAATAATCTAACATTTATGACATTATGAAATGAAATATAATAAGTAATTCATTTTATTGTATACAAACAAGGGACTATTTATTATACAAAATGAGAAAACATAAAGGTCCACAACATTAAAAATGCCAATAAATAATTGTAAAAATTATTATTAAAATAACATCATGAAATTGTAACAATATATGGTAAACCATGTTTATTTTAGGGTTTATATTATTGATGTTAGGTTTTATAATTGTTATCCCTTAGGTTTATTATACCTTGGGTTTATAATATTAGTCCCTCAAGTTTAATATTATTCCCTTAGATTCATAATCCCTTGTGGTTTTATTATTAATCCATTGGGTTTATTGTTCCTTTGGGTTTATCATATTAGTCACTTGGGTTTATATTCCCCAGTCAACCATGGTTTATTATGATGTCAACCATGGTTCAATATGGATTTGTGATAAGGATTGTCTCAATATGAAAATCAACGATGGTAAATAATGTTTATTTAAGCGTTTATAATATTTATCTTAGGGCTTATAATATTAGTCCCTTGGGTTTAATATTATTCCCTTGTGTTCATAATCCTTTGGGGTTTTGGTATTAATCCCTTCGGTTTATGATCTAGGTGGATGTTGGTGGCCACCCACCTATCCCATTTGGACCCCCACAACTGTCCCTTTCAGTTTTTCAGTTTCCTTAATTATAGTGAAGTTTACTATTTTTAGCAGTTTTTCGGGTCCTAAACTTCCAGAGCCATTTTTAGGCCCTAAACTACGTTCTTTTGGGAAATATACCGCCAGCGATTTTTTTGTCAAAAAACTGCCTTTTCCGTTGTAGTGCTCAGAGAGATCTTTCCAACAGGCTATCATGCACGTTAAACGGTGATATGACCAATTCGCGACCCCGGGAAGTTGCTATCCACCTCACCCTAATGGGGTCCACAAACTCTTGGTGTTACATCTCCTCGGGTTAGGGTTTTGGCTTTTTAGGGTTTTCTCTTATTGTTCAATAATAAAAAGGTCCCGGAGCCTCATTGTAAGACAGTTCAGAGGCATGTAGCCACCACATCTCTTCTCAGAGATAAGCTACCATCGCCCTAGCTGGTTTATTTCCATTCCTGTTTGTAAGCATATTTTAGTATTTTATAGTAATGAAATGACGTATTATTTTCACTGCATATCTATCTTTATGGTTATCTCTGTATTTTATTGCATTCCTGTTTAAATCCAGATCAGTGGTATTAGAGCGATCTGCTTTTTCTCTGTTTTTCTTTGCATGCCCCCAACGAGGTCAGGATATAAGGAGTTAGGGCTTGAACTAGTCGAACCTTTGCAAGACCAGCCTTGCAAATCTCGACGACCTCCCATGGCAGATGAGAAGAAAGACGAGGCGGTAGGAGATCCTACCAAAATCTTGCTCGAAGAAGCCCTCGAGCGGCAAAGGAACGCAATGATGGATAGCTTTGCGCAGATCCTTCAGCGGCTACCCAGAGGTGGTGCATCTGCTTCCAACAGCTACTCTGGAAATGCCACACCCTTTAAGGTACAAGTTAATTTTTAAATCCCCATCTTTGAGTGTCAAATAGACGAAGATGCCGTAGATAAATGGTTAAATCTGCTAGATGGGTATTTTCCTGTTCATGAATTTTCAAGTCGGGAAAAGATTGTTTTCGCTCTTCTCAAAGTGGCCCCCCACATCAAGGACTGGTGGGAAACCTACTCCGAGTAGAAGGATGAAAGTACAGGCTCACTGTTTTCAGCCATACCCACTTGGAATGACTTCCGGGATGCCATCAAGGAGCAGTACTACCATGTCAAAAGCTATGAGGACAAATACATCAAATGGACCACACTGCGGTAGGGACGAGACCAAGATGTGCCAGCGTTCACAAGCATTTTTCATACCCTTCGCACACAATTGGGTATCAAAGATTCTGAGCTGCATCTGGTACTCAAATACCATGGCTGCCTACACAGATACATCCATGAAGAGATGGAGTTCTTGAACATCTCCTCACTCAGCACAACATATCGATACGCTGTCAAAATCGAGCAAAAATTCAAACAGAAGAAGCGAGACTTTGGATCTGCAAATCCGAAGCCCAAAGGACAAAGCCAAGACGGGGTGACCCAAGATAACCCCTCGAAGCCGCAAGGAAAGAACACCACCATGAAGCCGAAGAAGGACACAGGAAAGTGGTGTGAGTTCCACAAGAGTCCCACTCATAACCCAAGTGAGTGTCGGACTAAGCAGTCGCTGGTAGCCAAGTTGAAGGCTTCCAAATCAGATGCATGTTCTGACCCTGAGCTAGAACCTGACAAGGGGAATGGCAAAGGGAAGCAGATCATTTATGCGGAGCCCTGCACCACTGTTGCCACTGCCAAGATCCAGAAAATTGAGCCCGAAGATCCAGAGGAGGGGGAACGTCTTTTCCACTCACAGATGTGGGTGAAGGGTTCGCCGCTGCAATTCATTGTCGACAGTGGCAGCCAAAAGAACCTCATTTCAGCAGAGGTCATGAAGCAGTTGGGCCTACCAACTACACAACACCCACAGCCGTACAGTATCGGGTGGCTTCACGAAGGACGAGATCTCAAATTTTGCCAGCAGTGCCACCTTCCCTATAGCATCAAGCCCTTCACAGACGAGGTATTGTGTGATGTTACACCTTTCGATGTTTGTGACGTATTATTAGGCCAACCATACTTGTGGAGGCGACATGTTATGTATGAGTTAAGGCCTCGTGCTGTCATTATTTCTTTGAATAATTCATTATACAGGATACCAGAGGTAGCTCCACCTATTGCCACCTCTTTGATCACTGCTAAGAAAGGCAGCAAGATCATCTCACAGACTAGGAAATTTATTTTCTGTCTGGTTCACTCCCAAAGTAAGGGAAAGATCGTTGCTACATCCATGACCCCCGCAAAGGGTTCCTCCACGTAGCAATAGCAACAGAGGGATACAATCATGACATAACATAGGAACAACTTCTCCTTACCCAGAGGGGTACCACACAAGTTTTAGGTGGGCGACAAAGTTTGGTTACATCTGTAGAGAGAGCGCCTTACCAGAACCCATCAGAAACTCAGACCACTTCGACATGGTCCTTAGACCAGTAAAAAGGCTACGGGCAACAATGCTTTGAAGCACAACATTCCTCCATTCCTTTGCTTGCACCGAGTCTTCAATGTGGACCGTCGCTGACCATGCCTCCCACCAGTTTTGGACACATCAGAGATTGCAGAATAGCTCACTAGAGACCCAGCTCAGCAGAAACTTCCTCATCTCAGGGAGGAACTCAACGCAATGGGGACCATTGCTTCTTAAGGGGGGAGGAATGATCTAGGTGGATGTTGGTGGCCACCCACCTATCCCATCTTGACCCCCACAACTGTATCCCATCTGGACCCCCACAACTGTCCCTTTCAGTTTTTCAGTTTCCTTAATTATAGCGCAGTTTACTATTTTTAGGAGTTTTTCAGGTCCTAAACTTCCAGAGCCGTTTTGAGGCCCTAAATGACGTTTTTTGGGAAATATACCGCCAATGATTTTTCTGTCAAAAAATCATCTTTTACGTCGTAGTCCTCAGAGATATCTTTCCAACGGGCTATCATGCACGTCAAACGGAGATAATATGACCAATTCGCGACCTCGAGAAGTTGTTGTCCAACTCACCCCAACGGGGCCCACAAACTCTTGGTGTTACATCTCCTCGGGTTAGGGTTTTGGTTGTTTAGTGTTTTCTCTTATTTTTCAATAATAAAAAGGTCCTGGAGCCTCATTGTAAGACAGTTCAGAGGCATGTAGCCACCACATCTCTTCTTAGAGATAAGCTACCATCGCCCTAGTTGGTTTATTTCCATTCCTGTTTGTAAGCATATTTTAGTATTTTACAGTAATGAAATGAAGTATTATTTCTGCTGCATATCTGTCTTTATGGTTATCTCTGTATTTTATTGCATTCCTATTTAAATCCAGATCAGTTTATTATTCCCTTGGGTTTAAATATCAATCCATTGGGTTTATAATATTACTCATTGTCAACCATGGTCAAACATGTATGGATATGGAAATCAAACATGGTCAACCATGGTCAACCATGGTCTAATGTTGCGTTCTAACAAAGATTGTCTCGATAAGAAAATCAGTCATGATCGACCATGGTTAACCATGGTCCAACGTTGCATTGTGACAATGATTGTCTCTATATGGAAATCAAACATGATCAACATATTTATTTCAGGGTTTCCAATATTGATGTTAGGTTTTATATACCTTGGGTTTATAATTGTTATCCCTTAGGTTTATTATTCCATTGAGTTTATAATATCAATCCCTTGGGTTTATTGACCTAAGGGTTCATATTCCTAGGGTTTAATATTGATCAACAATGATTAACCATAATTAACCATGTTCAACATGTTCAACCATGGTTGAATGTCTCATTGTGACAAGGATTACCTTAATATGAAAATCAACCATACTCAACAATGTTTATTTTAGTATTTTTAATATTTATCTTAGGGTTTTTATATCTTGGGTTTCTAGTACTAGTCCCTCAGGTTCATAATCCCTTGGGGTTTAGTATTAATCCCTTGGGTTTATTATTCCTTTTGGTTTATAATATCAATACCTTGGGTTCATTATTTCCTTAGGTGATCTGAAATGGGGACCTAAAGGCTTCTTGTCATGCTTACAAGAACCTCTCCCACTACAAAGCTTAAATAATTTCCAAGATCTAGGCTTATATTGACAATTTGTGGAATAAATAACTTGAAATAGGTGTATGCTTTTAGTTTTCCTTTGACTGCTTAATTGCCTTAATTTTATTTGCTTAAACTGATATATAAACACACATAACATTAAATGCAACAAATAAACAAACACATAAAGACAAGAAGTTTAATTAGGAGTTCACCCTAATATCTTGGGCTACGTCTCCTTGAGCTCTAATAAAATCGACTAGGCTCTTTTGGATTATGGTAATGCTTCTTTTACAAGTTCCACACTTAACTCCATTGGTTTACAACTGCACCTATGGATTTAGAATACCATCTTATCCCACTGGCTGTCCATACTCTACAGATAGATCTAGGCTTCTTTGGACTGCATTCCTTCAATGAGTGCTCCGAGCTATCTTGAGCTCTTGGCTTGCACCAACACCCTCTGAATTCTTTTACTGTCTCTAGAATTCCTTCTTCTATCTTCAGCACACATCAGACACCAGAAACAGCTTGATCATTTGATCTCTTTGCTATTTTGAACTTCATTACAGCCTCATGGCTCTTAGAAGTCTGTTTTGAGCTCTCTAGCTCTGTGGCTCTGCCTCCAACCTTTGGTGGCTCTGCCTCTATCAAGCCTCCAACTTCTGGTGGCTCTTTGTAAATCCTCGGCTCTACAGCTCTCTAGCTTTGCAACTCCGCTGCACTCAAGCTCTCTAGCTCTACAACTCTACCGCGCTCAACTCTAATCACACCTTTGCCATCGCCCCCAACCTCTGGTGGCTTCTCTGGTTTTCTCTAGAACTTCAGCTCTGCCTCTAACCTCTGGTGGCTCTGCGTCTTCTCATCCCTTTGGCTCTGAAGCTCTCAGGCTTTTTGGCTCTCGGTACTCAAGTTCTCGAGCTCTCTATCCCTTCCTCATCCTGAGGAATCATTCCTAGGTAATTTGCCCCAACCTCTGGTGGCTCTATGCCTCTAACAACTCTATGGTTATGGGATGTTACAACGTGAGCTCTCTAGAGAGAGAAATTCCCTGAAGGGAGCCTGCTATGAGCTCCTCAAAGAGAGACTCCTGAAGGGAGACCTCTTTCTTCACTTGGCTCTGTGGCCTTTGAAGAATCCTCTGACTTTGCAACTTCCATCCGCTCCTCTATCCCAAATCATGAGGAATCATTCCTTTCTAGCTCTTCAGCTCTGCGTGCTTCATAACTCATCCTTGTCATAGAAATGTGTGCTTATAGCGTGGCACAGTGTGATGGGTTTTTTCCCATGGAAATGAACAGGTGGCCTCTTTCCAGGACAAAATCCACAAAATAATGTATTCTTGGTTCCTAACAGAAATACAGAAAAACGCATGGAAATCCCGACAAAACGCTTTATGTCAGAACTCAAATTTTATGTAGCCACATCTATAAACCTGTCGGGTCTGCACATATCGGAATTCGCATTGGCATAAACCCTTTATATTGCTACGATCCCATTCGCTGATCGCTGATTGCCGATATCGGCGCTATCGCATTTCGGCATATCACATGGCATAAGGTCTTTGTTCTGATCGTCGATCGCCAACGCCGATCGCAATCGCATATTGCATTGGCATAAGGGCTTTTGTTCTGATCGCCGATCACTGACGCTGATCACCGATCGCATATCACAATTGCATGTCGCATGGCTCTTAGCACTATCTCCTCTGATTGCAATCACATATATAAATGGCCCCGAGTCTGTTCCTTGTGCAATGGAAAGTTGCGATGCAATACTTGCAATCGCATATCGCTGTGTCCTTCAGCCTGCGTATGTCCACTCCTTTGCTTTTCCTCCGATGCGATTTCCTCTAAGGAACCCTTAAGTCCCATTTATAAGAAATTGCTTCCTTTTCTAAGGACATTGAGAAAATTTCTTTTTACAATAACTTCTTCATCCGAAGTCTGTTTTAGCCCATACAAATTGCTTTAGATTCAGAATGAAGAGATCTATGCAATGAGACTATTTCCAAGAGAATCCTTTGACTTTCATTTTCCTCTATGAGGAATATTTTTAGATTTAGAAGTCTATGTTAGATCCATTTCGGATCATTAGGTTTATAATATCAATCATGGTCAACTATTGTCAACCATGGTCAATCATGGGGTTTTAATATTAATCCCTTGGGTTGATTTTTCCCTTGGGTTCATAATATCAATCCCTTGGGTTTATTATTAACTTGGGTTTATAATATAAATTATGGTCAACCATGGTCAACCATAACCAACCATGGTTGGATGTCGCACTATGACAAAAATTGTCTCCATATAAAAATCATGGACAATCATGGTCAACCATGGGCACGCATGATTAATCATGGTCAACCATGTTTTATAAAATCCAACATGGTAAACCATGGTCAATCTTGGGTTTTTATTATTAATCCAATGGCTTGTTATTCATTTGGGTTAAACATGGTTAATCATAGTCAACCATGGTCAACAATGCTCAAATGTCTCTTTGTGACAAAGATTGTTTCAATATGAAAATCGACCGTGGCCAACCATGGTCAACCATGTTCCAACATCACATTGGGACAAATAATTGATTATTATTATAAATTATTATCATTATTAGTTATTATTATTTTTATTTAATTACTTAATATTCATATTATTATTATTATTTAATAATATTTAATTAAAAAATATTATTATTGTTTAACAATAATTAACTATTTAACTATTATTTATTAATTATTTGTAGTAAATTATTATGATTAATAATAATATTTTTTTTTTTTATAACTTATAAAATAAAAATATTAATATTTTTTCTAAAAACAATATTATTATTTTTAAATAAAATAAGTATTTATTTATTTACATTTTATAAAAAAATGAATAAATTATTATTATTATTATTATTATTATCAATGGTTTGTGTCATAGAGAGAAATGAAGCCTTATGCGTATATCAACCACATTTACTAAAATAATTATTGTTATTAAGATTATTATTGTTAATTAATATTACTCATATTATTATAAATTAATATTATAGAAAAGAAAATTAAGAATAGATCGAAACCTAAAGGAGAAAAATCTAGTGCACCTGAATGAGGATGGGGTGCTAGGAAAAAAGTACGCAGAGCTAGGGTTTGCAGCAGGAGATTAGT
This sequence comes from Pinus tabuliformis, assembly GCA_031772625.1. Lineage (NCBI taxonomy): Eukaryota > Viridiplantae > Streptophyta > Pinopsida > Pinales > Pinaceae > Pinus > Pinus tabuliformis. Next base: position 852,013,078 of record CM062810.1, on the reverse strand, counting down.
GTTGGGTACAATGGAGAGGCAAGAGGGGGGGAGTTCCACTCCCTCCTATAGTCAGGCAGTCTCTAATCGATTCAAGAAACCTCTGCGGATTGAAACCGGGGTTTTACGAAGAGGGAAACAAGAAAACAGAAGCTCTGAGGAGCAAGAAGATATGTAGGAAGAAGTTATACAAGACAAGCGAATAGGAGGAGAAAATCAGATTGCTGACACCAGAAATCGAACTAGACCATGTAAGCCTAGGGCAACCATCACACCCAGACTGATATTAAGTGATCCAGTGCTACAGGTGCATAGGGAACACATGGCGACTTATGAAATTATTTGTAAATTCATAGGGTTATGGCCAACGGAGAAGGCTTTAAATGCATGTATAAAGAATCATTGGAAACCTAAGGGGGATATAGATCTATAGCCTGGATCCAAGGGTTTCTTCACTGTAGTTTTTACAAACATAGAGGATAAAGACAGGGTGTTTGAAGGAGGGCCTTACTTCTATGCTGTTGTAGGCCTCTATATGCGGCCTTGGGTGATAAATTTTGTCCTGGAGCGTGAGACATTCACTTTGGTCCCGGTTTGGGTAAGGCTCTATTTCTTACGTGTAGATTATTGGCAACCAAAATCATTAAAATCCATAGGAAATAAATTAGGGCATTTTTAAAAAATATCAGAGGCCACAATGCGAGGAAACTATACCTCCTTTGCCCATATATGCGTAGAGATGGTCCTTTTTGGAGCTCTACCGGATGAAATAATTCTAGAAGTTTTTTATGAAGAATGGGTGCAAGCAGTGGACTATGAGCATGTTCCTTTCAGATGCCGCAAATTCCATGAACACGGGCATCTATTCAGAGACTGCCCCTTAAAGAAAGAGGAAAGCAGAACTAAAGCAACCTCAGGGAAAGAAACTGAAAGCTTTAACAAAGTGGGGAGCAGAGGTAAAGGAGGGAGAAAGAACCAGAAGAAGGTCAATGAGGAAAAGCAGTTTAGTCAGAATAGGTTCAAGGTATTAGAAGAAGCAGAGGAGCATGATAAAGCGAACTAAATACTGGAGGAAAGCACTGCAGAGAAGGAAAATGAAGATAGCATGGAGGATTTACCTGAAAACAACCAAAAAATGGAGGATTTGCTGAACAATATGGAACTTGATAGGGACCAAGAAATGAACCTGAGCGAGGTGGGAATAGAGGATCATGAACTGTAGGATATACTGAATAGGGAGCATCTAGATCTAGAAAAGTTCCTGGAGCAGGGAGCTACCAAAGGAATGGATTCGCTACCTCAAGAGGAGTTTAATAGAGTGCAACATCTATTCCTATGGAAAACTCAGGCAAAAGGTATGGGGATCAAAAGAAACCATGATAGTCAGGACAACGAAGGGGTTAAAACAAAGAGGGAAACATCAGGACTACCTCCAAGGAACCCAAGCAGGAAAAGAGGTAGGAAAAAACAGAATGAGTTGCTGATAGAGTGTGGAAAACTCATGATCAATTCAAGTAAGATGAAATACCTTACTAGTTACTCATTTACAAATATTTCTTAATGAAGCTAACAACATGGAATATTAGGGGTCTAGGAAGTAAAAGGAAACAAATAAATCTTAGCAATAGAATGAAAGAAGAAAAACCGGATATGATTTTCATCCAGGAAACAAAATGTTTAGTAGACAAAATAAGAGAGATACATGGAAATTGGCTTATCAAATATGAATATCTAGAAGTTAAAGCAGATAAAGAAGCAGGAGGAATTTTCACACTTTGGAACCCTTAGAAACTGGTTATCCTAGATGTTGAAGCACCCAGGAACTATTTATCAGTGGTCATCCAACCTTTGGGGGACAAGGAAATTTATCTGCTCACAAATTTTTATGGTCCACAAAATCCGGAATATAAAATCAGACTTCTAACCTCATTGGAAGAGTTAAGAGGAATACATCTCGGTATCCCCTAGATTCTAAGAGGAGACTTCAATATGATAAGGTCTCTATGGGAAAAAAAGGGGGGACCAGATCACTAGGCAAAGATTCTACAACATTTCAAATTTCATAAACAACATGAAGCTTGTAGATACAGAGACAAGTAATGGCATATTTAGCTGGAATAATAAGAGGCGAGGAGCGTCTCAAGTGGCCTCTAAACTTAACAGATTCATTATCTCAGAGGACCTCATCCTCACAGGCCATAACTTGGTAGCAATGATACTTCCCTTTAGAGGCTCAAACCACTGGCCTGTTCAACTTGAAGCGTCCTTTATAGGAACTCCAAGAAATAGACCTTTCAGGTTTGAAAACATTTGGCTTACCCATCCTGACATCATCAACAATATTGAAAGATGGTGGACATAAGATACGCAAGTTCAGGGTACTAAAATGTTCCTTCTGCATCAGAGATTGAAACGCGTCAAACAAAGGCTTAAATATTGGAACAAGAATGAATTTGGCAATTTATTCGAAGCCAAAAATGTAGCAGAATGGAAACTACAGGAAATTAACCAAACCCTCATTTTAGAGGGCTTCATCGAGGAGAGTAAGGAACAAGCAGACTATGTTCAACAAGAATGGGAAGGCTTATGCAAGTAAGAGGAGATCTTCTGGAAACAGAAATCGAGGGTACAATGGTTAAAAGAAGGAGAAAGGAACACAAGGTTTTTTCATAAATCTACCATGGATAATAGGTTGCATAACATGATTTCAAAAATCAAAGACACTCAAGGAAAATAGTTCACTACACACCAAGAAATAGAAACTGTTCTAGTTCAGCATTTCTAAGGCATAGCCGAGGAGCCTCTCATAGACAGATCTCAATTTATCAAGGACTTCACAAATCACATTCCTAAGCTAGTGACAAGAGAAGACAATTATAATATCAACAGGCCAGTGAATGAAGAGGAAATCAACGAAGTCATCAAAGAAATGCAAAATGGAAAAGTTCGAGGTCCGGATGGTTTCAATGTTGACTTCTTCAAAGCATGCTGGGAAATAGTCAAGCTAGATATCCTCGATGTGGTGGAGGACTCAAGGAAAAACAAAATTGTTTTGAAGGTGCTCAACACCTCTTTCATAGCCCTGATTCCAAAGCAGGAGAATGCCATCACACCAGACAGATTTAGATCCCTAGCATTATGCAATGTGGTGTATAAAATTATTTCAAAAGTAATTGCGAACAGACTTAAGCCCCTGTTCCCAACTCTAGTGTCTGAGGAGTAAACTGGATCAAATTCTTAATAACATCATTCAAGCTCACGAGGTGGTTCACTCACTTAAGAGCAATAAGCAGGCAGGTATGATCATCCAGCTTGACCTAGAAAAGGCTTATGATAAGCTGAGCTAGGCTTACATTAAGGAAGTACTGATAGCATATGGCTTTGACCATAACTAGATAAGATTGGTAATGGCCCTTGTAACCACCCCAAGTTTTTCAATCCTACTAAATGGCTCACCATCCAAGACCTTTAAGCCCTCGAGAGGACTCAGACAAGGAGATCCACTCTCACCCTTCCTCTTTATTCTCATGATGGAAGGGCTAGGCAATGCGATTAAATATGCCAAAGGAGAAGGAAAAATCCAGGGTCTCAAGATCACATTAAATGGGGATGCCTTGACCCATCATCAATTTGTGGACGATACCATGCTGTAGGGTACACCTATGGTCAAGGAAGCTCAAGCCTTCAAACAAATCTTGAACGACTTTGACTTGGCTTCGGGGATAGAGGTAATCCTAAGAAAATAAAAAAATTTCTTTTTTAATACTGATATTGCTATTTAGAGAAACCTTACCAGAATTATAGGCTTCCAAAGAGATATGCTACCATCTAGGTATTTGGGAGTACCTCTCACAGAAAAACCTCTAAGCAAGGCAGTTTGGGAGCCAGTTACTAATAAACTACAGGACAAAATACAGAAATGGACTAACAGGTATTTGAATATAGCAGGACGGCTAGTGCTCACAAAAGTTATCCTGCAAACTGTCCCCATCTTCATGCTATCAGTCATTCCAACTCCTAAAAGAGTAATGGAAAACATCATAAATATCCAAAGGGATTTTCTTTAGGCGAAAGGGGAAGAAAAAAAGAAATGGGCTTTGGTAGCCTGGGATAAAATATGTAATCCAAAGATACATGGAGGCTTGGGACTTGATGACCCTGAAACCCTAAACAAAGTCTTGGGGGCAAAAATTTGGTGAAGATGGCTAAAAGAATTGGTTTCCCCTTGGGCCAAAGTATGGAAATAGAAATATGCAAGCAATTGGCAAGAAAGGGATTACATTAGGATGTCTCGGCTCATCAAAGGCTCCCACATTTGGAACAAAGCTTGGGAGAATAGAGCCATAGTTCAGAAACACAATTTCTAGGAGATCAGAGATGGAAACCTTGCTTGGTTTTGGGAGGATAATTGGCAACAGGAACCCAAACTGTTAAAAGAAGAATTTGTCAATCTCAAGAATGAAACTGACAACAAAGGGATGCTCAGAGTAAATGACTTTTGGGATCAGGAAAGAAGTGATGGAAAATGGAGAAAATGGAAGAACCTAGGTTACAGTGATGACTCCCCATTGAAATCCCAAGCAGAAGCTCTTACAGTCATCTTGGAACAGAGAAAGATTCTGAAATCAACATCTTCACACCAACTAAGATGGGGCAAAAACAATGAAAGCAACTTTAACCTCAAAGAGGCCGGGAAAATAGCCCTGGGGCTCAACTTCCCAAACCTTGATAAGGTATGGAAGGACCTATGGCAGAATCAAAACTGGATGAAAATTAAACTATTCATGTGGTTAGTGCAGCATAAAAAAATTCTGACTTGGGAAAACCTCAAGAAAAGAGGGGTAGCTGGTCCATCTAGATGCCAGCTATGTGAATCACAAGAAGAAACTATGGAACACCTTCTCAACCTGTGCCCATTCACCTCCACCTTATGGAATTGGGTGGCTTCAATATTTGGACAAATAGACAGGAACATGGGCAGCATCACTAGTACTTTGAAGAATTGGAGGAAAAATTTCTCTGCAAATGAAATAATCAACAAAGTTTGGGCTTTGGTTCTAGGCTTTATAATCTAGGATGTTTGGAAATAGCGCAACAACAGAATCTTCAAGAATAAGATTGGGTCACCCCAGAGCATCATGACTCAAATCATAAGACAACTCAAAGAGACTGTAGGAACCCTTTTAAAATGCCTACCTGATAACCAGCCTCAATATCAGGATGAGCAGATGCTTCTAAATTTGGGACTGCAAGGGATTTTACCCCAAGGCATAAACAAGAAAGTAGGTCATATAAAAGCTGAGAAGGAATTCTGGCATCCTCCACCTCAGGGTTTTATGAAATGCAATATAGATGAAGCCTCAAAAGGAAACCCTGATGTGGCTGGTTATGGAGGAGTCATAAGAGATGAAAGGGGCATCATAAAAACCATCTTTTACTGTCATTTGGAGAAGGCCACCAATAATATGGTAGAGCTCATGGCCATGGAACACTGCCTAGAAATCTTGAGGGACTCAAATTTACATAACATCATAATTGAAGCTAATTCCGAATTGGTAATTAATTCGGTCAAGAAAATTGGCAATGGGTCAGCACTAGACAAAGTGTCGAAACATTGGAGGTTGTTGCAAGTCTATCAACATATTCAATCTCACTTACAAAACATGAGAACCCTTAGTTTTATCCATGTGCATAGACAACCAACAAATTAGAAGATATTTTGGTAAACGAAGGCGTGCTCTGCTCCAAAATCAATATACGATATGACTGGATAGGGGTTCTGTTAGGTCCCTATAATACTAGTGATTACCCCATTACTATTGTATTTGTATCCCTTATTAATATTGTTGTGCCCCTATTGTCCCCATATTGTTATTACTGTGCCCCATAGAATCTCTCTATTGTTATTTTTGTGCCTTTATATTATTATTGTTAGGTCGGCTGGGTTATATTGTGACTCAGACTCCTATATATAGAAAGGAGGTTTTGTCATTTGAATCATCAAAGAATCATTAATTTGTGTAATGTAAAGGAGGTTTCCCCCTCAAAGAGGCTGAATTATAAGGCGTTGATCTATCTTTTCTATCTTTTTGTGAGCTGGTTTCATAACATTTGGTATCAGAGCTTTGGATTCTAGGGTTTTGCTACTCCGAATAGGTCATCGTGGCATTTTTGCTATAACTTGTTTTATGCGACGTTTCAAAAGAAAAAAAAACCCATTTGAGACTAAATTTCACTGAACCTCGGGTCCAAATTTTAGAGCTTTTCACGCTATATTTACGGAGATATGATCCGATGAAGTTGGTCTTTTTGCAGACTCCTGAATTAAATTCCAAACAGGTGACCTGGGGAAAATCGTCATAACTTTCTCTCTAAGCATCGGATTGAAATTTCATAAGAAGGTACAGAAAGAGGATAGACTGTAGTTTTTTGTATATATCTTTTAGAGCCAAAGGTCGAAATAGGGACATGTGGCATGTCGTACAAGTTCGCTCTACTAAACTAGTCTATAGTTAGGTCATTGTGGGAGATTTGGCATAACTCTTCCTTAGAGAATAAAATTTGGATCAGACTAGTGGAATTGGAAAGTGCACACAAAGGGCTACTGCAGGTCACAATTTTAGAACTAGATGATCTGAAATTATAGAGATACATCAGAGGCAATATCGAGCTCCTACAAAGTGAAAAAAGGTGTGTAGATTTTTTTTAAATTTTTGCTTAAGCTTGGTTTGAAAAATTATTTTGAAGGAATTCAAAGGGCATAGTAGAGCATTATTATCGGTAACTGATGCCCTGAGGAAAGAAAATGCAAACACCTAGTAAGCAACTTGAAAGCTCTAGCATGACTCATGAAGAAGAGGAAGAAATGCTACATGATATATCAAAATTACAAGACCAAGTACAACAAATGTCACTCTCACAAAAGCTAACAGAATCTAAGATAAATTGCGCGGAATCCAATTTAAAGGGTGTGGAATCTAAGATGAATGGTGTGGAAGCTAAGATGGATGATTTGAAGATAGATTTGAGGACATATTTGAAGACAGGCATGGCAGATTTGAAGACAGATTTGACAAAATTTCTACAAGAAATACTTACTAATGGTGAAAGGGTAGTAAAGAAAACTCATGATGTGAACAAAAGAAATGTTAATCATGATTTCATACACTCTAATGTTGGATCGAAGACCCACCATATTCCAAAAATCGATATGAGGAAGTTTGGTGGCAAGGATCCTACAACATGGATATACAGATGGAGCAATTTTTCGATCTCAATAATGTGCAAAACACACAAAAGGTACATATTGAAACTTTATATTTGGAACCAAATCAGTTTGTATGGTATCAATGGCTTTGGTCTCGTAAACAAATTATCACTTGGGCAATTTTTACGGAAGAATTGACAGCACATTATGAGGATACAGAAAGCAAGACATTTTTTAGCTAATTGATAAGTGTCAAACAAAAGGGTTCAATAATGGAGCACATTGAGGAGTTCCAAAAATTGAACATAAGGGTAAAAAATATTCCAGAGAAGCATAGGATTGATGTGTTCATAGGGACTTTAAAGGATAATATCCAACATGATGTTCGCCTTTGGGAACCTGATTCATTAGAGAAGGCATTCAGGTTAGCAAGAAAAATGGAAAGAAAAATTAGGGCAAGCAGGAAGCATACCACTCACAGCTATAAAGATGGAAGTGTTGTTGCCCCTAGTCTTCCACAACCTATAAGGTTGACACCAAAAAAATTGGAAGAAAAAAGAGCAAAATTGCTTTGTTACAGTTTTGATAGCAAATACACTAAAGGTCATAAGTGTGCTGAGAAGAAATTATTCTACATAGATTGTGAAGAGGAAGAAGAAAAGGAGCAAGAAAGGTCAAAAGAAGAGGATATACTCCAGGAACAAAGCCTAGATAAAGAAGAAATGAATCCAACCATATATTGTAATGCATTGGCTGGAATTACCACTCCTCAAACCATCAAGATAGAAGGACAAATCAAGAAGAAAAAGGTAACAGTGTTGATTGATTCAGGAAGCACCCACAATTTTATTCATTGTAAGGTAGCAAAATAATTGAATTGCTTCCTATATCCAGCACCAGAGTGTCAAGTGATGGTTGTAAATGGAGGAACAATAAATTGCTCTGGAAAGTGCCATAGTATCAAGCTATCCATGGGAGCATATGTATTGACTAGCCCAACGCTTTCCATTCCAATGGGAGGTGCTGATGTTGTACTAGGAGTCCAATGGCTACAATCCTTGGGTACAATAGCTTTTAATTTTCAAGAACTTTTCATGAAATTTTCTACGGAAGGAAAGGAAGTTGAATTAAGGGGTATTGTAGGGAAACCGAGAAAGATAATCATCTCTAACAGTATGACAAAGCTTCTAAAAAAGGAACAAAGAGGTGTAATTTCACAATTATGTTCGCTAGATGTTTCCACATCGAAATCATCTATTTCTCCATATCTCCAAAAAGTCTTGGACAATCATTCCAAGGTATTTGAGACTCCCAAAAGTCTCCCACCTATTCGTGATCATGATCATGCTATTCATCTGATTCCAGGAAGTGTTCCTCCAAACATCAGACTGTACAGATATCTCTATGCCCAAAAGAGTGAAATTGAACGTATGGTTGCAGAAATGCTAGAGGCTAGTATAATTCAACCTAGTCAATGTTCTTTGTCTGCTCTAGTAGTATTGGTGCACAAGAAGAATCGATCATGGCGCATGTGTCCAGATTATAGGGAGCTCAACGAGCTCGATATTAAAGATAAGTTTCCCATTCCTGTCATTGATGAATTACTAGATGAATTCCATTGATCAATTTACTTCACCAAGTTGGATCTTCGTTCAGGATAATCATCAAATCAAAATGAAGACTAAAGGCATTCCGAAAATAGCATTTAGAACTCATGAGGGTAATTATGAATTTTTGGTCATGCCTTTTGGCCTTACCAATGCACCTTCTACATTTCAAGGTTTGATGAATTCCATTTTCAAACCCTTCCTTAGAAAATTTGTGTTAGTATTTTTTGGTGATATACTAATTTATAGCAAGCCTTGGAAGGATCATGTTGAACATGTTGACAGGGTGCTACAACTATTGGAGGAGAAACAATTATATGCAAAAAGATCCAAATGTTTCTTTGGAGTACAAGAGGTGGAATATCTGGGTCATATTGTATCTCATGAAGGAGTTAAGGTAGACCCTAGCAAAATTAAAGCCATTAAGGAATGGAAAATCCGCACATCAATAAAGCATCTGCGAGGATTTCTCAGGTTGACAGGGTATTATTGAAAGTTTGTTAACAATTATGGGAGAATAACAACACCTCTAACAACATTATTGAAGAAAGATGCATTTTCACGGACTCCAGAAGCAACAAAGGCCTTCGAACATCTTAAAGAGGCAATGTGCCAAGCACCGGTCTTAGCTACACCAGACGTCACAAAAATCTTTATTGTGGAATGTGATGCTTCAGAAAATGGAATTGGTGTTGTTTTAATGCAAGATGAAATACCCATTGCTTTTGAAAGTCGTCCAATCAAGGTAAAGTTTTTAAAAAAAGATATTTATGAGAAGGAAATGTTGAAAATACTAAATGCACTTAAGAAATGGCGACCCTACCTAATGGGAAGACACTTCAAGGTAAAAACGGATCATGATAGCCATAAATACTTTTTAGAACAAAGATTATCCTCTGAAAAGCAACAAATGTGGGTCACAAAGATGTTGGGTTATGACTTTGAAATGATCTACAAAAAAGGGAAGCAAAATGTGGTGGCAGATGCACTCTCAAGAAAGGATGAGGATGTGGAAGCATTGTTGTGCGCCATTTCTATTATCCAACCAGATTGGATAAACGAAGCAAGGGAGGAATGGAAGAATGATGAAGAAGTGTGGGCACTTATTCGAAAGTTACAACAAGATTCCAAGACATCTGATACATTTAGCTGGAAAAATGATTTGTTATGGTACAAAGATCGCTTATACCTCTGTAGGAATTCCCAACTCAAACAAAATATTCTTATGGAATTTCACACTTCTCCCTTAGGAGGGCACTCAAGATTTTTAAAAACTTACCACAGGGTTAAGAAGGAATTTTTTTGGGATGGCCTTAAATTAGATATTCAAAAGTTTGTGGCGGAATGTTTGGTTTGCCAACAAAATAAAGTTGAAACAATTAAGACCCCGGGTCTATTACAACCTTTATCCATTCCAAGCCAACGTTGGGAGGAGGTTTCAATGGATTTTATCACAGGTTTACCCAAGTCTGAGGGAAAGAGTGTCATCATGGTGGTAGTTGACAGACTTGCCAAGTATGCACACTTTTGTGCATTATCACATCAATTTAAAGCCAGTACAGTTTCTATTGCATTTATGGAAACAATTCAAAAACTACATGGAAACCCAACGATTATTGTAAGTGACAGAGATCCCATTTTCATTGGAAATTTTTGGATAGAATTATTTTCTTGTCTCGGTACTCAGTTAGCTCATAGCTCATCTTATCATCCTCAATCTGATGGGAAAACTGAGATAGTAAACAAATGTTTGGAAGGATATCTTCGTTGCTTTGTATCTGATAAACAGACACAATAGGTGAAATGGTTGCCTCTGGCTGAATGGTGATATAACACTTCCTTCCATACAACAACAAAAATGACCCAATTTATGGCACTTTATGGATATCAGCCACCATCCATCACATCATATTTAAGAGAAAATTCTAAGGTTCAATTAGTGGAACATCACATCGAGCATCAACAACAAGTCCTCCAACTCTTAAAGGATAACCTCATGTTGGCACAAAATAGAATGAAACAACAGGTAGATCAACATCGCAACAAAAGAAGTTTTGATGTAGGTGATTAGGTATTCCTATGGCTACAACCATATAAACAAATGTCCCTCAAGCAAGCTAAGAAGGATAATAAATTATCACCAAAGTATTATGGTCCGTACAAGGTGTTGCAAAAGATTGGTACTATTGCATACAAATTGGAGCTTCCTCCAGCTTCTCGAGTGCACCCAGTTTTCCATGTTTCATGTTTAAATAAGGTTATAGGTGACATGCTCCCAATTCAAACAATATTGCCAGAACTTGACGAGGAAGGAAAAATTATATGGGAAACGGAAGCAGTCACAGAAACAAGAACTCGAAAACTATGAAATCGATCAATTTCAGAGTATCTCATCAAGTGAAAGAACTTATCCGCTAAAGATTCGACATGGGAGGATGATAATTTTATACAGAAGCATCCAGAACTACTCAAGCATTGAGGACAACACTTTTTTGAAGCAGAGGGGCATGTTAGGTCCCTATAATACTAGTGAATAGCCCATTACTATTGTAGTTGTATCCCTTATTAATATTGTTGTGCCCCTATTGTCCCCATATTGTTATTACTGTGCCCCATAGAATCCCTGTATTGTTAATTTTGTGCCTTTATATTATTATTGTTAGGTTGGTTGGGTTATATTGTGACTCAGACTCCTATATATAGAAAGGAGGTTTTGTCATTTGAATCATTAAAGAATCATTCATTTGTGTAATGTAAAGGAGGTTTCCCCCTTGAAGAGGCTGAATTTTAAGGCGTTGATCTATCTTTTCTATCTTTTTGTGAGCTGGCTTCATAACAGGTTCCCTAAGGACATTTGAGGGAAGAATGTTCCAGACAGGTTAATTTAGATAGAGAGCTCTATCAGAGCAAGGAAAATAAGTAGGATGAAGGCTGAGGGAGACAAAGGAATGTGGGTCCACAAGGGGATGCAGTATATGGTAAAGTGCGAGAAGGAGGTCAGGGACCCCTCCAAAGTCTGCATTTGGCCTTCAGGCAGGATTTTGCTCCTAGAACTATATAAACTAATGGTTCTCAAGTTGGAAATTATAAATATGAACTGGATTAGTTGGGCAAAGGATATATTTATGGCCCCTAATAACATTAATATTAGTATATGGACCCTAATCACATTAATCAATTGGGACAAGGATTCATATAAAAGGGCAGCAGGTCGGCCAAATCACAACAATCCCATGCATTTCGCGTGATAACTGCAAGAAAATTAACCAGAAGATTGAACCTGAAATTACTTAGGCGGAATATTAATCCTCCTTCGGGTCCAATTCAGTGGTTAAATACCATGCTAGTCATAGAGCCTCATCGAGATCTCATGAATATGGAGGATTTCGAGCAGGTAAAGTGCTCGAGGGATATCTACCCAAACAGACCCGAAATAATAGTTAATTCAGTTCATTGGGCTCATCGAGTCCGAGTTAGAAGTTATGGGGTGGGCATGTTTGCCACCTGAAATGCATTGTGACTGTTAGATATGTGGAGGTAGATTGCACGATCTATGGAGAGCTTTTGGGAATGTTTTGTGGGCCCTCGGCATTGTAATGTAACAAAGGTTATGGTTATGTGGGATCGACATTTCTGTGGGCCACACCTCCTTTGTTTTTAATGTACATTATGTATCTTTTTTAGATAAATGAAAAGAAGGAACCATTCTCGCTTATGAAAAAAAATAAATTAATATTATTATTAAATATTATAATTATATTAAATAAAATATTATAGAGTAATTTAATATTATTTGAACATATAATAATATTAATATAATAATCATAAATATAGTAGTTGTTATTATTTATATAGTTATTTATAATCATAAATAGTTGGTCTTTAAAAAAATACACATAATAATTATTAATGTGGTTGATATACACCTATCAGCGTATATCAACCACATTGGTAAATGTGCTTATGCTAGTGTATATATATATATATATATATATATATATATATATATATATATATATATATATATATATATATATATATATATATATATATATATATATATATTCCGGTTGTTAGAAGCCATATATTAACATCATTGAAAACATGCCAACCATATAAAACAATGCATACCACCAACATTGTGCTTTTGGTGATTTAAGATTCAAATCGAGGGACATGTCTCTCCAAAACATCTTAATAGTAAGCAATGCCTTATGCAAATGATTATATTTTATAAATAAGCATGTTATAAATAAGCAACTTCTTATACAAATAATTCTCGTTTTGAAATCATGTTTCATTTAATTCCATTATCCATATAATAAACGCTCCACTACATTAATGTCTGGATTGACTTCTTCAAACAATGTGAATAATAGTGTTTTCCAATGAACTCTATGTTTCACTATTTCAAGGTATCTTTCAATGATTGTGTAATTGGATTTTTTAAAACAATTTATTATCTCTATGTTTTACCATTTCAAGGTATCTTAACAAGTTTAATTCTTCATCCCAACATATTTAGGTTTTTGTCATTCACTGGTTTAGTCAAGAACATTATGACATTAGTGTTTCTGGAAACATAACTTAAACATTTATGGCCAAGGTTTGAGCGGTGGAGTTGTGGGCTAACTTTAATAGTTCTTCTTGGGATTTGAGCAGTGGAGAATTAATAGTAGGAACCTATGAAAACAATTGAATGATTTTGGCCAGTGCTATTGCAATGTTTTTGTACCATTGTTTAAGTAAGTTATGTTTAAAAATTGTGTCATGCTTTAACTTAGGGAAAACACCATTTAGTTTTTTAGAGGTTGTGTCATCCATTCTAATCTACATGATGGAAAATGATAAATTTTGACAAAGGATACTACCTTAAATCTCATAAAATTTGACAAAGTATACTGCCTTTGATTTTGAGGGTCATGTTAAGTTGTCATATCATGGTTATGATTGAAAATAAATGGTAAATCATATACTACACATGTATTGATGTTGTGAATGTTGATATAAATCAACATAATTTGAATTATCACCCCTTGGTATACAAACTAATATCTGCAAATAATAGCTAAGCTCAGTGACTTAGTAACCGATCACACACCACATCATCTGATAAGTTGATTATACGATGGATTGTGTAGATGCCTTCACTCATAATAAATTTTGACATCCTAGATGGTTTTGCGAGGTGTGACAGTGTTCTTCAGCCTTGCCTTTCCATTTCCGAATAGCCATGGTGTGATGGGTTCTCTGTTATTTGGTTAAGATGGATTATTGGATGGTTTAGAAACTGAGTGAGGTGGTCTCTCAAAGAAATAACAAAAGGCCTAGAAAACCCCCGAACCGGATTTGGATTGTGGTAAAGACAAGTTTTGTGTACATCAGTGGGCCTAGGAATCCTTGATCGATATATGGAAGGATATATGGTAAAGCCTACAGGTGTGTTCCCTCGATTAGGCCTAGTAATTCTTGACTGGTGAATGGCAGAATATAATATAAATCCTGGAGGGCGGAGTCTTGATTAGGCCTACGGATCCTCAACCGATATATGGCGAGATATACGGTAAAGGCTAGAGACTGGGAGATAGTCAAATTCCTCACGATGTAGGTGGAGAAATCAGGTGGGCATCCATGCTTTTTTAAGGTCTATTGATCCAATGGGGATTGCAATAAAGCTTGAGGAAACTTGGTTTGTTTTTTTTAGTCCCACATTCATGCTTGGAATATGACAAAGGGGTGATTGGCTAAAAGAAATATTTGGTTTAGCCAATCTATGGTTGGGTGGTTCATGGATGTCCAAAAAAAGGTTTTCTTTGGTTTCATTAATAAGAGCTCTTTGTGCTTGGTATTTCATGTGTAAATATAATAGATTATATGTGGATTATATCCTTGGTTTTTTGTTGGTTATACGTTGGTTATGAGTATGTTTATAATAGACTTGATGTATGGCTCTCATCATGCTTTGATTAGTAATTCAAAGTACCATGAATATATAAAATAATAGATGATAATGCAACTACTTTGATAAGGAAACAATGCTTCTTTATGAATCTTAGATAAGTAGGAGACCCTTATGTTGAGATATGTTATTATCACCTGTAGATTGCATATTTGTGACATGTTTGATAAGGTGCATATTATGGCTAGTGGGGGTCCAGTTAAGTCATTGGTCAAGTGTTTGCATTAGTACCTTTGTTTCAGTGTCATTTATAATTTCTAAAGGTTTCGTGAATTTCTAGGTAGTAGCTTGTGTCCTAGACCTGAGAAAGTGGCACATAATTCGAGGTCACTGGCTTAAAATTGTCTACAAAAGTCCATAGTCTCTCAAAATACCTTGTTGAGGGAGTTTCTCGAAGGCTTTGGCCACATAAAAGCCTAGTCGTGGGAGCTACCGAGGCTCTAGAACAGTGTAAAGAAAAGTTGTCTCATGCGTTAAGCACCTGGAAGAGTTGGTTAGGTCCTGAAGGGACTGTAGCTCCTAGGAATGGTTAGTTTGGTTGTGTTTACCGATTCCACTTGCTTAACTGTACTCGGGAAGTTGAATCACATCTAACAACAATATGTACCATTGACAACATGTTAATATGTGTAAATGATTCAAAATATATAACACATATTGGTGTGTATGATATATATTATGAAACATTAGTGGTTAGTTTATATTTATGCTCTGGGGCTGCGTTTCCATCTCTGCTGTAGCTGGGTTCTTTCGTCTCTGCATGAGCAAATTTGCAGCTCCAGTTTTGCTTCTATGTGGTGCTCTTGGGGTTCTTGCAGACTAAAATACTTACTGAGACTCTGCTGCTGGGTTCTAGATCTAATCTTCTGTGGCTAGATCCAGATCTAGATCTAATCTTCTGCCTTTTGCGGCTAGGTTCTAGATCTAATCTTCTGCGGCTAGATCTACATCAAATCTTCTGCCTTATTTCTCTGCGGCTAGGTCTCGGCTTTCTACGGGCAAATATGGCTCCCAACTTAATGAAAATAGCTATTGGCTTAGTTCCGTTCGTTTCTAGAGGGCAAGCTCCCGCCCATATCGTCAGTGAAGCCCCAACTCCCACTGTCCAGGTGGTCTCGGCCTCACTCGATGAGGCTTTGAAGTTTTCGGAAAGTGCCCTAATCTACCGGTTCAATGTTTTTTGGCCACAGTGGACAGCTCTCCACAATTGGATCTCGGAGGTATGGAAGCCTGTCATTTATGATGAAATTAATATCTACCCCTATGCTAGGGGTTTCTTTATAGTAGATTTTGAAAATCCTGAAAGCAGACAATGTATTCTAGATTTTGGCCCTTGGTTTTAGGAAAACTCAAGCCTATTCATGAAGCCATGGAACCCATCATTCGATCCCTCAACAACAGTCATAACCTCAGCACCAGTTTGGGTGAGATTGCCAAGCCTACCCTTGCATCTATGGAATCTCTCCTCACTAAAAGCCATTGGAAATGCAATTGGGAAATTTTACTGTAGGTGCCCAGAAACAGAGGAATATGCCAGAACCACCTATGCACACATCTGTGTGGAAATGGACTTTAGCGCCGGATTCCAAGCTGAAATAAAACTAACAAGTAAAGACTATATGTGGAACCAGAAACTCGATTATGAAAGTTTCCTCTTCAGATGTCGATCCTGCTTTGAGATGGGCCATCTAGCCAAAAATTGCCCAAAAGCCTTCCAGAAAAATTCTGCTAGAAAAAACCACCACAGATCTACATGGTGGGAAGGAGCACAAAAAGAACACTACACTATCATCAAAGAAGAATACCCTAGAGAAAACTCTGAATCACAAGAAAGAAACAACTCTCAAGACAAGCAGGGAGAAAGCCCCGCCCAACAACATAAAAGTGAACTCGACAACCCCTCAAGCATCAACAATTATGAGGATTTGAATACCACACAAAATAAATCTTCATTTAATAGCAAAGCAGATATCCTAGACTAAATTTCTTCTCTGTTTATCTTCAAGAGGTCAAACACAAAAGATGGTGAAGCTAAGACACCAATGTCCCAAGAACCAGAAGAGATGAAGAAGATGCAAGATACGGGAATTTGGAAGACCGTAGAGAAAAAAAAGAAAGCTACAACATCAATCTTGCCAAGAAAGACGAGGAGCCAGACAATTAAAAAGTAAGAAAATTATACGTCCGATAGACCAATTTGGTCTCAATGGACGTTAACCACTATCATCATCATCATCATAATGGATAAGGTCAATGTGTTACTACATATGTATAACCATAGGTGTGTATATCATCTTCCGCACCATATATTCTTATAATGATAAGGATAAAAATAATTCCAATATGAATGGTATCAATGAGGGACATAGTGTTTTTGTCGTCATTAGCAGTACCCATGCTTTTATTATATTTATTTCTACTGATGCCTAATACACATTTAAATGAATTGATGTTTTAGGTGATATAATTAACATAGTTGACTTCAAATGAATACAATGTAATAATATGTTTCAATGTTAAATTTTTTATCCACATTACAAGTACACCAATGATGTTTTTTTCATTTTTATTTGTTTCTAATATAATTTTAATTAATCATTAAAAATTCAACTAGTTTTTATAATAATTTATTTTTTTCCAATTAATCATTAGAAACTCAACTATTTAAAAATATATATATTATTTTTTTATATTCTTGTTATTCCACTTAAATATTAATGGATATATTATTTTTTTATATTCTTGTTATTCCACTTAAATATTCATTCCATTAATGTACCGCATCATTTAAATAAATATACTAATTAATTACATTTTTGTTGTTTGTAACTACATAAATCATCCAATATTTAATCAATAATCCTAAATCTATGACATTATGAAATGCAATAGAATAAGTAATTCATTTTATTATAATAAAACAATAGACACTTTTTGTTATACAAAATGGGAGAATATGAAGGTACACAACATTAAAAATACCAATAATTTTTTTCCCACGAAAACATTTTATAATATATATAATATCAATACATAAATAATGAGATTTATTATTTTCTAAATTTAACATAAAAGTTCAACCTTTACTATTATGTTTTAAAATTTAGATTATTTTTTTCCATTTTCAATAGTTTACGAAAACATTTTAAAATATATATAATATCAATATATAAATAATGAAATTTATTATTTTCTAAATTTAACATAAAAGTTCAATAGTTACTATTATGTTTTAAAATTTAGATTAAAGTTTTGTATTTTATAAATTTGAAATTCTCCCAATCCAATGTCATATTCTAACTCTATTATTTGATTATACTACTTCTACATTTATGAGTTGCGAAGGTTTGAGTTATTCGAAATTGTCTTCTCTTTTGTTTCCCATGAAGGTCAAGTGGAGACTCCATAATTATGTTTCTATCCATGTGAATATCGCCTCTTTTAAGGGTGTCACTGAGCAAAGGGGATGTTATCATCAGGGTTGTATTCCTTTAAATGCAAAATATATTTAAGGATGTGACAAGATATTTAAGTGAATGTACAATCTTGTTGTTCATTTTTATTTTTTCTTGGGATGGTTTATTGATCCTGACATTTATTATATTTTTCATTATATTTTTCTCTTTCTCCTTCATTATGGTAAATACCTAGTTTCCAAATTTAACATTTTGAATAGGTTAAGTTCATATAATAAAGAAATTTTGTGAAGATTTTCATTTCATTTACATTACATTTTATTATTCTATGTATATATTTATTAAAATAAATATTATTTTTTTGGGTATGTTTTAATTGAATATTTATTTTCTTTAAAAAGATAATGTCAGTAAAAATAGACATCAAGATCTTATCGCTGATTAAAATTGTACTATTTTTATATTATTTACGCTATATAGGTTTCACTTCTACTTTAAAATTCAGATGAAATTCTAGTGTAGAGTATTTAGTGAAATGTCAAATAATGAATGTTGGAACAAAAAAAAGGGATAAACTATCATATTTTTTAAAGTCTCAATATGAGAATCCACATTCCATTGATGCTTCAAACTTTTTTGGGTAACTTATTAGTGAGAGAGATTCTAACTCTTGTGAGAATGCATTTGATATCCATGTAACTGATGACATAATAGGTTCTTCTAGTGATTGAAGTATATAAATGCAATTATACTAGAAACTGAAAATACAATTATTGAAGTTTTTTTCTTGTAATGGGACAAAATTTTTCTAGGAAAGGAAGAAATGCCAGTACCACATAAAGAGAATTCTAACCAAAATGGGTTTCAAAATTTTCATTCATTGAACCAATACCTCCAACAAATTACAAAATTATCTAGAATGGGTTTGAGAATGGGTGAAGTATCTAGCTTAAGTAGAAAAGATCAATATGAAAGAGAAACTTACAAATTCTAGGTTTTCATCATTACCTTTGCATAATACTTCTTGGAACTACATGAGAATATATATGCTAATGATCATATTGTGACACCCCTATATTTTTCTTTTTTAGACATGACTATTTTTATAGTTTTAAATTTTTTTGAGCTTAATGGCTATGGAAGCTAGAATTGAAACAATGTGATGGTCTAATTATGTTTTATTTTGAATTAATAAATGAGTTGTTTGGAAATATCTAGGAAAGAGGACTAGAATATAAGAGACTTCTTCTGAACTTATAGAAAATTGTTAGAGGTTAAAGTCCACATGGTGGACCTTCCGAAAAAGTCTCCTAAAAATACCTAAGAGAAAGTTGTTGAAAATAATATTAGCATAATAGGAGATAAAGAATATGTTAATCACTTAGCTGGACATAAATGCTAAGAATGGGTGAAAAACAAAACAAAGCACAATAAGAGAGAAAAGATGTGCTTTATAGAAAAAGAAAAGACATTTTTCTTAAATTAAATCAAGGGTTCGGACAACTAAGGGATGTAGACCCTTAAAGTAGGAAAATGCTAGGGAGAAGTATGCTAGGAAGAATCTATAATAAAAACCACTCAAGAACCCAAGAACGTTGTTGATTCCTAAAAGGAAACAAGGTTTGAGCTAGGGGGGAACTGTTAGAGACAATTCATGGTTGGGTGGAATGTGCTATGTTCCTAAATGTTCCCTAATCATCTAATCATGGTTAGCCATATTTTTGTTTGTATTTTATATGATGATGTTGAAATAGCTAAGGTTATTATATTGAGAATGCAGATTGAATGTTGAAATTTGAGAATCAATTGTATATGTTACTAAGATTGCATGCATAGGTTGATTAAATTCTAAGTGACAAATTTAATTATATATGTGATTTTAGTGATTCTTATATTCTGAATCTCATAATAATTCTTGTCTTATGGAAATGAATAGATGAAAGTACACATAAAGAGCTACTTATCTATGCAATAAGGTATACAAGCACAGATACAGTAATTATCAAAGAAAATGATTATGGTTAGACCTACGATAGTATATTGTAAAGTAAGGTTAGATTCTAGAATGTGATAAATTATACTTGCATAGTTAAAATATCTTTCTATAACATTATCTCGAGCTAGTGGGTATAGGCTATGAACTGTGCATGGGTATACTAATTAACTGAATTCTATTAGAAATATCACTCGATAAAAATGCAAGAATAGAAGTTTATGATAGATCATATAGGTAGTTATACTATATCATTTTTGGAATCGAGACCAAAACGTTATATGCATATGTATCAGATAATTTTTCCTCTATAATTTATCATTGGGATTTATGTCTAAGGAAACAATACTCAATTAATTAGTTATAACGCTCTAGCTATATATTCTTGTACTCTTACAGGATTACCTATACATGGAAGTATGTTGTAGATAAAGCAAAATATTCAACTAGTTCATATAAACATGTTCTATATTTATCCATATCTTACATAATTCCATTGAAAATACTATGCAAGGATGTTTTGCATAACGAAACTTTAACTGTTTCTACATATAAGGATTAAAGGTAGAATAGGTTTATA
Organism: Pinus tabuliformis; assembly: GCA_031772625.1. Lineage (NCBI taxonomy): Eukaryota > Viridiplantae > Streptophyta > Pinopsida > Pinales > Pinaceae > Pinus > Pinus tabuliformis. The sequence continues at coordinate 851,992,337 of CM062810.1, read as the reverse complement.
GTAATTTCCAAGAACGAAACCATGTGTTATAGTGACATACAATAATGAACAATAGGTAAGATTGATAATTGATTCCTCACCTATTACAATATAGTTTGTGCAACATAGTTCCATCCTTAGTGTAGATTAAACTAAACATTTGAAAACCAAGTGGTAAGGTAAAAAGAAGAGGGAGACTATATGTATTACCAAAATCATTTCAAATTTTTGAGGTTCATATATCTAAGGTATTCCTTTAAACTAATAAAGGATTATTTTTGTTTGTGAGTCTGGAAAAATGGAAGGACTGGTTAGGGGAGGAGCTAAATACTTATACTTAGCATTTTAATGATGGTAACCTCCTCAGTTCTTTTACAGGAATTTTATAATGTTGAATAATACCTTTGATACTATATGAGACCAATAATTAGGTTTAATGGCTGTAATATCCTAATGAAGTTCTTAGGACTATTAGTATTACTTAGTAAATTTCATTAAGTAGTTCAAATACAACAATGAACGAATCATAAAATAACTTAGGACCAAGTCCTTTATATTATATTATGCATGAATTAATAATTTAACTTTTTCTAAAACCACTGAATAATAAATCATATACAAATATGAAAGTGTAATGAAATATCAAAGAGTATTTAGAATAAACCATGCAATATATGAATATTATACTAAAATGGCATCACCATTGATTAAAACCATTAATTAATATACAAATAAATATTGGATGACAAATATAAATATGTAAAATATTTAAATGAATATATGGGTAATTGGCATTCTCTATAATAATTTTACATTCCATATCTATCACCTAGGCATATATTCTATACTCAGATAACATAAATGAATAAAACTATATGAAAATATTCAACAACAAGAAATTAGCTTGGATAAAGAAAAACGTTTACAGTTTTTAAGGCCAAGGTTGTAACATATATAAACATGTAAAAACCATGTATGTTTTGAATAAGGTAACAAAATAAATAAGAACCCTCACTTGGTTTATGAATTTCACATTCAAACTATACACTACATGCCATAGTAGCCTCATACATAGTGTGAATATTGGAAAAAAGGCTGACCTATATACAAATGAATTTTCCGTCAAGAGTTGAGCTAAGGAGAGAACCATGGAAAAAATTCGAACACAAACATCTAAAAAAAAACAAGTTCTTTTTCTCATCGCAAGAGAAGTACTAGTAGTGACAAAAATCCATAGAGAATTAGTATATGGAATAATGATGAGAATACTTATGAAAACTAAAACAAAAATAAACAATGTCACTAGAAGTTAATACGTAAGTAATAGTGCACAAAGGTTCTTCCTCACCGACCTAGAGATTTTAGCAGGATATGTTAGAAGCATAAAATAAAAACAATAATATTGAATAGAGAAGTATGATAATGAAAGAACTAGAGACACACAACCTTGAAACCTTGACCATGAGTTTCCATAACAAAAGGAAATAAAATTTCCCTATTTAACTAAAAATAAAAACCCTAATACACTACATAAAAGTTGGGTTTAGATACTTATATAGTGGGAGAAAATCCAACACCTACCGCCTAACTATCACTGACACAAATATATACCTCAAAAAGATAAGAGAAAGATATGAAAGTCTGGATCTTGCAATTGATGACATTACATGACAATAGGACTAAGAACATTTCTAGGAAGGATCTATAAGAAAAACCACTTAGGAACCAAAGAAGGTTGTTGATTCCTAAAAGAAAACAAGGTTTGAGCTTGGGGGGAACTGTTAGAGACAATTCAAGGTTGGGTGGAGCCTGCTCTGTTCTTAAATATTCCCCAATCATATAATCATGGTCAAACATATTTTTGTTTGTATTTTATATGATGATGTTGGAATAGTTTAAGGTTATTACAGTGATAATGAAAATTGAATGTTGAAATTTGAGAATGAGTTGAATATGTTACTAATATTGCATGCATATATTGATTAAATTCTAAGCGAAAAATTCAATTAGATATGTGATTGTAGTGATTATTATATTCTGAATCTCATAATAATCCATGTCTTATGGAAACAGATAGATGAAAGTACACATAAAGAACTATATGTTTATGAAATAAGGTATACATTCGTAGATAGAGTATTATCAAAGAAATTGATTATGGTTAGACCTATGATAGTATATTTTAAAGTAAGTTTAAATTCAGGAATGAGATAAATTGTACCTGCATAGTCAAAATATATTTCTATCATATTATCTCGAGCTAGTGGGTATACGCTCTGAACTATGCGTGTGTATAATAATTAATTGAATTCCATTAGAAATATTACTCAATAATGACGAAATAATAGAATTTTATGATAGATCATATACGTAGGTATACTATATAATTTGTGTAATTGAGAGCAAAATGCTATATGCATATGTATCAAATAATTTTTCTTCTATAATTTATCATTAGGATTTATGTCTAAGGAAATAAAACTCAATTAATTAGTTATACCACTCTAGTTATATATTCTTGTACTCTTACAGGATTACCTATACATGGAAGTATATTGTAGATAAAACAAAAGATTCAACTAGTTCATGTAAACATGTTCTCTATTGTTCCATATCTTGCATGATTCCATTCAATATACTATGGAAGGATGTTCTGCATAACGAAACTTTACTATTTCTACATATAAGTATTAAAGGTAGAATAGGGTTATAGTGATTTCCAAGAATGAAACCTTGTGTTATAGTGACACATAATAATGAACCACAAGTAAGAGGGATAATTGTACCCTAACCTCTTACAATAAAGTTCATGCAACTTAGTTCCATTCTAAGTGTAGATTAAAATAGACATTTGACAACCAAGTGGTAATGTAAAAAGAAGAGGGAGACTATATGTATTACCAAAATCATTTCAAATTTTTGAGGTTCATATACATGTGGTACAATAGTTAAATGATATGCAATGAAATATATATAGCAAAGAATATTTTTTGTTTTTCAAGGAATAAGATCACAAAAGGAAACATGGAATATCTAAGGTATTCCTTTGATTTAATACAGGATTATTTCTGTTTGTGAGTCTAGCAGAATGGAAGTAATGGTTAGGGGAGGAGCTATATACTTATACTTAGCATTTTAATGGTGGTAACATCGTCGGTTCTTTTACAAGACTTTCATAATTTTAAATAAAACCTTTGATATTATATGAGACCCACAATGGGGTTTAATGGTTATAATATCCTAATGAAGTTCTTAGGACTACTAATATTACCTAGTAAATTTCATTAAGTATTTCAAATACAACAATGAACGAATCATAGAATAACTTAGGACCAAGTATTTTATATTATATTATACATGAATTAATCATTTAAATTTGTCTAAAATAAGAGAATAATAAATCATATACAAATATAAAAGTGTAATGAAATATCGAAGAGTATTTACAATAAACCATGCAATATATGAATCCTATACTAAAATGGTATCACCATTGATTAAAACCATTAATTAATATACAAATAAATAGTGACAAATATAAATATGTAAAATATTTAAATGAATATATGAGTAATTGGCATTCTCTATAGTAATTTTACATTCCATATCTATCACCTAGGGATAGATTCTATACTCAAATAACATAAATAAATAAAACTATATGCAAATATTCAAGAACAGGAAATTAGCTTGGATAAAGACACATGTTTATAGTTGTTAAGGCGAAGGTTGTAACATATATAAAGATGTAAAAACCATGTATGTTTTGAATAAGGTAATAGAAGAAATAAGAACCCTGACTTGGTTTATGAATTTCACATTCAAACTATAGACTGCATGCCACAGTAGCCTCATACATAGTGTGAATATTGTAAAAAAGGCTGACCTATAAACAAATGAATTTGTCATCAAGGGTCGAGCTAAGGAGAGAACCCTGGAAAAAATCATACAAACATATCAACGAAAAAATGTTATTTTTCTCATCGCAAGAGAAATACTAGTAGTGACAAAAATCCATAGAGAAATAGTATATGGAAGAATTATGATAATACTTATGAAAACCAAAACCAAAATAGACAGTGTCACTAGAATTTAATACCTGAGTAATAGTGCACAAAGGTTCTTCCCCACCGACCTAGAGATTTTAGGAGGATATGTTAGAAGCATAAAATGAAAACAATAATATTGAATAGAGAAGTATGATAGTGAAAGAACTAGAGACTCACAACCTTGAATCCTTGACCACGAGTTTCCATAAAAAAAAATGACACAAAATTTCCCCATTTAACTAAAGAGAAAATCCATATATCATGAATCCCAATAGATGTTTTTAAAGAAAAAGTTTCAAAAAAATCGAGAGAGCGGAAGAGCGGTGAACTAGGGTTGGGGGTTTCTGCACAGGCTTTTCTCCATGGATGGGTGCAGAGGAGGGAGGTCCACTCCCTCCTACCATGAGGCAGTGGCTAACAAGAGCAAGGCATCTCTAGTTACAGGCAGAGGTAACACGATGGAAGGGGGAAAAAGTGGGGAAAACGAAACAGAAAGCAACAAGGAGAAGGAGAAGGACGACACAAAGGATAAAGAGGAAAATGACAAAAAACAGGGAACAAAAGACAGGAAACAATAGGGCCCGTGCAAGCCCAAAGCTGAAGTCACTCCTAGAGTAATCTTAAATAACCCTGAGCTGCAGGCCCACAGGGAGCACATGCAGACTTATGTAATCATATGCAAATTCATGGGACTATGGCCCACCGAAAAGGCTTTACAAACGTGGATCAGATACCACTGGAAGCCCAAAGGAGGCATTGATCTTCATCTAGGATCCAAGGGTTTTTTTACTATGGTGTTTGCGAACATTGAGGACAAAGACAGAGTGTTTGAAGGAGGGCCCTACTTCTATGCAGCAGCAGGGCTCTACATGCGGCCATGGATGATGAACTTCGTGCCGGAGCGAGAAACCTTTACCTCAGTCCCGGTATGGGTAAGACTCTATTCGCTACCTCTGGATTATTGGCAAATAGAATCACTAACAGCCATAGGAAATAAATTAGGAAGGTATGTTAAAACTTCTGAAGCCACAAGAAGGGGAAAATATACCTCCTTTGCCAGGATTTGTGTAGAGATGGACCTATTTGGAGCACTTCCAGACGAGGTCATATTAGAGGTATGTTGGGTCCCTATAATACTAGTGATTACCCCATTACTATTGTAGTTATACCCCTTATTTATATTGTTGTGCCCCTATTACCCCCATATTGTTATTTCTGTGCCCCATAGAATCCCTCTATTGTTATTTTTGTGGCTTTATATTATTATTGTTAGGTCGGCTGGATTATATTGTGACTCCTTAGACTCCTATATATAGAAAGGAGGTTTTGTCATTTGTATCATCCAAGAATTGTTCATTTATGTAATGTAAAGGAGGTTGCCCCCTCGAAGAGGCTGAATTCTAAGGCGTTGATCTATCTTTTCTATCTTTTCTTGAGCTGGTTTCATAACATTTGGTATCAGAGCTTTGGATTCTAGGGTTTCGCTGCTCCAAACAGGTCATCGTGGAATTTTCGCTATAACTTTTTTTCTGTGACTTTTCAGAAGTCGCAAAAAAAACCCATTTGAGAAGAATTGGCGCTGAACCTTGGGTCCAAATTTCAGAGCTTTTCGCGCGATATTTTCGGAGATATGATCTGAGGAAGTTGGCCTTTTTGCAGACTCCTGAATTACATTCAAAACAGGTGACCTGGGGAAAATCGTCATAACTCTCTCTCTGAGGATCGGATTGAAATTTCGTAAAAAGGTACAGAAAGAGGACGGACTGTAGTTTCTTGTATGTGTGTTTCAGATTCAAAGGTTGAAACAGTGACTCGTGGCACGTCGTACAAGTTCGCTCTACTGAACCAGTCTAAAAGCAAGTCACTGTGGGAGATTTCACATAACTCTTCCTTGGAGAATCCAATTTGGCTCAGACTTGTGGCATTGGAAAGAGGACGCAGAAGGCTACTACAGGTAGCAATTTCAGAACTGGATGATCCGAAATTACAGAGATACATCAGATTCAATATCAGGCTTCTATAAAGTGAAAAAAGGTGTGTAGTTTTTTTTTTAATTTTTGTGTAAGCTTGGTTTAACGGAATTCAAAGGGCATAGTAAAGCATTATTATCGGTAACTGATGCCCCGAGGAAAGAAAATGCAAACACCTAGTAAGGAACCTGAAAGCTCTAGCATGACTCATGAAGAAGAGGAAGAAATGCTACATGATATATCAAAATTACAAGAACAAGTGCAACAAATGTCACGCTCACAAAAGCTAACAGAAGCTAAGATAAGTGGCGTGGAATCTAAGATAAATGGCGTGGAATCTAAGATAAAGGGCATAGAAACTAAGGTGGAGGATTCGATGGTAAATTTGAAGATAGATTTGAAGACAGACATGGAAGAATTGAAGAAGTTGCTACAAGAAAGGGTCACTAATGGTGAAAAGGTAGTAAAGGAAACTCATGATGAGAACAAAAGAAATGTTAATCATGATTCCATAGACTCTAATGTTGGATCGAAGACTCACCATGTTCCAAAAATCGATATGAGGAAGTTTGATGGCAAGGATCCCGCCACATGGATATTACAGATGGAGCAATTCTTCGATCTCAATAATGTGCAAAACACACAAAAGGTACGTATGGCAACTTTATATTTGGAACCAAATCAGTTTGTATGGTATCAATGGCTTTGTTCTCGTAAACAATTTATCACTTGGGCAATTTTTACGGAAGAATTGATAGCACATTATGAGGATACAAAAAGCAACACTTTTTTTAGCCAATTGATAAGTCTCAAACAAAAGGGTTCAATAATGGAGCACATTGAGGAGTTCCAAAAATTGAACATAAGGGTAAAAGATATTCCAGAGGAGCATAGGATTGATGTGTTCATAGGGTCTTTAAAGGATAATATCCAACATGATGTGCGCCTTTGGGAACCTGATTCATTAGAGAAGGCATTCAGGTTAGCAAGAAAAATGGAAAGCAAAATTATGGCAACTAGGAAGCATACCATTCACAACTATAAAGACGGAAGTGTTGTTGCCCATAGTCTTCCACAACCTACAAGGTTGACACCACAACAATTGGAAGAAAAAAGAGCAAAAGGGCTTTGTTACAATTGTGATAGCAAATACACAAAAGGTCATAAGTGTGCTGAGAAGAAATTATTCTACATAGATTGTGAAGAGGAAGAAGAAAAGGAGCAAGAAAGGTCAAAAGAAGAGGATATATTCCAGGAACAAAGCCTAGATGAAGAACAAATAAATCCGACCATATCTTGTAATGCATTGGCGGGAATTACCACTCCTCAAACCATCAAGATAGAAGGACAAATCAAGAAGAAAAAGGTAATAGTGTTGATTGATTCAGGAAGCACCCACAATTTTATTCATTGTAGGGTAGCAAAAGAATTGAATTGCTTCCTATATCCAGCACCAGAGTGTCAAGTGATGATTGCAAATGGAGGAACAATAAATTGCTCTGGAAAGTGCCATAATATCAAGCTATCCATGGGAGAATATGTATTGACTAGCCCAATGCTTTCCATTCCAATGGGAGGTGTGATGTTGTACTAGGAGTCCAATGGCTACAATCCTTGGGTACAATAGCTTTTAATTTTCAAGAACTTTTCATCAAATTTTCTTTGGAAGGAAAGGAAGTTGAATTAAGGGGTATTGCAGGGAAACCAGGAAAGATAATCAGCTCTAATGGTATGACAAAGCTTCTAAAAAAGGAGCAAAGAGGTGTAATTGCACAATTATGTTCGCTAGATGTTTCCACATTGGAATCATCTATTTCTCCAGATCTCCAAAAAGTCCTGGACAATCATTCCAAGGTATTTGAGACTCCCAAAGGTCTCCCACCTATGCGTGATCATGATCATGCTATTCATCTGATTCCAGGAAGTGTTCCTCCAAACATCAGGCCGTACAGATATCCCTATGTCCAAAAAAGTGAAATTGAACGTATGGTTGCAGAAATGCTAGAGGCTGGTATAATTCAACCGAGTCAAAGTTCTTTCTCAGCTCCAGTAGTATTGGTGCACAAGAAGGATGGATCATGGCGCATGTGTCCAGATTATAGGGAGCTCAACAAGCTCACTATTAAAGATAAGTTCCCCATTCCTGTTATTGATGAATTACTGGATGAATTGCATGGATCAATTTACTTCACCAAGTTGGATCTTCGTTCGGGATATCATCAAATCAGAATGAAGATTGAAGACATTCCGAAAACGGCATTTAGAACTCATGAGGGTCATTATGAATTTTTGGTCATGCCTTTTGGCCTTACCAATGCACCTTCAACATTTCAAGGTTTGATGAATTCAATTTTCAAACCATTCCTTAGAAAATTTGTGTTAGTATTTTTTGATGATATACTAATCTACAGCAAGTCTTGGAAGGATCATGTTGAACATGTTGACAGGGTGCTACAACTATTGGAGGAGAAACAATTATATGCAAAAAGATCCAAATGTTTCTTTGGAGTCCAGGAGGTGGAATATTTGGGTCATATTGTATCTCATGAAGGAGTTAAGGTAGACCCTAGCAAAATTAAAGCCATTAAGGAATGGAAAATCCCCACATCCATAAAGCATCTGCGAGGATTTCTTGGGTTGACAGGGTATTATCGCAAGTTTGTTAAGAATTATGGGAGAATAGCAGCACCTCTAACAACATTATTGAAGAAAGATTCATTTTCATGGACTCCGGAAGCAACAAAGGCCTTTGAACATCTTAAAGAGGCAATGTGCCAAGCACCGGTCTTAGCTACACCGGACTTCACAAAAACCTTTATTGTGGAATGTGATGCTTCAGGAAATGGAATTGGTGCTGTTCTAATGCAAGATGAAAGACCCATTGCTTTTGAAAGTCGTCCAATCAAGGGAAAGTTTTTAAGCAAAGCTATTTATGAGAAGGAAATGTTGGCAATACTCCATGCACTTAAGAAATGGCGACCCTACCTAATGGGAAGACACTTCAAGGTAAAAACGGATCATGATAGCCTTAAATACTTTTTAGAACAAAGATTATCCTCTGAAGAGCAACAAAAGTGGGTCACAAAGATGTTGGGTTATGACTTTGAAATCATCTACAAAAAAGGGAAGCAAAATGTGGTGGCAGATGCACTCTCAAGAAAGGATGAGGATGTGGAAGCATTGTTGTGTGCCATTTCTATTATCCAACCAGATTGGATAAACGAAGCAAGGGAGGAATGGAAGAATGACGAAGAAGTGTGGGCACTTATTCGAAAGCTACAACAAGATTCCAGTACTTCTGATACATTTAGCTGGAAAAATGATTCGTTATGGTACAAAGATCGCTTATACCTCTGTAAGAATTCCCAGCTAAAACAAAAGATTCTTATGGAATTGCACACTTCTCCCTTAGGAGGGCACTCAGGATTTTTAAAAACTTACCACAGGGTTAAGAAGGAATTTTTTTGGGATGGCCTTAAATCAGATATTCAAAAGTTTGTGGCGGAATGTTTGGTTTGCCAACAAAATAAAGTTGAAACAATTAAGACACCGGGTCTATTACAACCTTTATCCATTCCAAGCCAACGTTGGGAGGAGGTTTCAATGGATTTTATCACAGGTTTACCCAAGTCTGAGGGAAAGAGTGTCATCATGGTGGTAGTTGACAGACTTACCAAGTATGCACACTTTTGTGCATTATCACATCCATTTAAAGCCAGTACAGTTTCTACTGCATTTATGGAAACAGTTCAAAAGCTACATGGAAACCCAAAGATTATTGTAAGTGACAGAGATCCCATTTTCACTGGAAATTTTTGGACAGAATTATTTTCTTGTCTTGGTACTCAGTTAGCTCATAGCTCATCTTATCATCCTCAATCTGATGGGCAAACTGAGATAGTAAACAAATGTTTGGAAGGATATCTTCGTTGCTTTGTATCTGATAAACAGACACAATGGGTCAAATGGTTGCCTCTGGCTGAATGGTGGTATAACACTTCCTTCCATACAGCAACAAAAATGACCCCATTTATGGCACTTTATGGGTATCAACCACCATCCATCACATCATATTTAAGAGAAAATTCTAAGGTTCAGGCAGTGGAACATCACATCGAACATCAACAACAAGTCCTCCAACTCTTAAAGGATAACCTCGTGTTGGCACAAAATAGAATGAAACAACAGGCAGATCAACATCGCAGTGAAAGAAGTTTTGATGTAGGTGATTGGGTATTCCTACGGCTACAACCATATAAGCAAATGTCCCTAAAGCAAGCTAAGAAGGATAATAAATTATCACCAAAGTATTATGGTCCGTACAAGGTGTTGCAAAAGATTGGTACTATGGCATACAAATTGGAGCTTCCTGCAGCTTCTCGATTGCACCCAGTTTTCCATGTTTCATGTTTAAAGAAGGTTATAGGTGACAAGCTCCCAATTCAAACAATATTGCCAGAACTTGACGAGGAAGGAAAAATTATATTGGAACCGGAAGCAGTCACAGAAACAAGAACTCGACAGCTACGAAATCGATCAATTTCAGAGTATCTTATCAAGTGGAAGAACTTATCCGCTGAAGATTCCACATGGGAGGATGAGAATTTTATGCAGAAGTATCCAGAACTACTCAAGCGTTGAGGACAACACTTTTTTGAAGGAGAGGGGCATGTTGGGTCCCTATAATACTAGTGATTACCCCATTACTATTGTAGTTATACCCCTTATTTATATTGTTGTGCCCCTATTACCCCCACATTATTATTTCTGTGCCCCATAGAATCCCTCTATTGTTATTTTTGTGGCTTTATATTATTATTGTTAGGTCGGCTGGATTATATTGTGACTCCTTAGACTCCTATATATAGAAAGGAGGTTTTGTCATTTGTATCATCCAAGAATTGTTCATTTATGTAATGTAAAGGAGGTTGCCCCCTCGAAGAGGCTGAATTCTAAGGCGTTGATCTATCTTTTCTATCTTTTCTTGAGCTGGTTTCATAACAAGGTATATGATGAGGAATGGGTGCAAACGGTTGACTACGAGCACATTCCTTTTAGATGTCGAAAATGTCATGAACACGGGCATCTTCTTCGAGACTGTCCTATCAGTAAGGCTGAGAACAAAAGTAAACCTAACACAATGAAAGAGACAGATGGCTTTCACAAAGTAGCTCACAAGGGTAAAAACGGAAAAAAGGGGCCAAAACATCACCAAAGTGGAGACCAAAAAGGGAGGCCAAATCAGTTCCATGTTCTTGAAGAGGAGGAAGATGCAGCAGTCGAAAATCAAGTTATGAAGGATGGAGATGATAAGCAGGAAAAGGAAGAAGAACAAGATCAGGAACAGGCAAAGGAAAAACAAAAAGGGATCATGATGAGTGAATCAGAGATGGATATGGATCAGGAAATGACCCAGAGTGAGATGGAAATGGAAGACAATGAGTTACAAGAGATTCTCGATAGAGAAAACCTAGATCTAGAAGGGTTCTTGAGTAAGGGAACAACAGGTGGAGTAGAATCTCTACCACAAGAAGAATGCAATCGAATAGAGCATTTATTCTTATGGAAAACTCAGACAAAAGGCTTGGAAGAAGATAACACCATGGAAAGACAAGGTAAGCAGGGAATGAAATTGGTAAAACCAACTCCAGTATTGGCTCCAAGAATCCCGAGGAAAAAAAGGGGCAGAAAAAAGCAGAATGAGCTATTAATGGAATGTGGAAAGCTCATGATAGACTCAGGTAAGATGAAAGACCTAACCAGTTACTCCTTTTCCAATCAGTAATTATGAAGTTTACAACTTGGAACATCAGAGGTCTAGGAAGCAAAAGAAAACAGAGAATGTTGAATAATAGAATGAAACAGGTAGCTCCAGATATAATTTTTGTCCAAGAAACGAAATGCTCTGTTCAAAAGATAAGAGAAATTCATAGTAAGTGGCTCAGCAGATATGAGTTTATAGAAGTCAAAGTGGAAAATACAACAGGGGGTATCCTCATCCTTTGGAATCCCCAAAAAATAGGTATTATTGATGCGGAGGCATCTAGGAACTATTTATCAGTGGTTATACAGCCAGTAGGAGACAGGGACACCTATCTTGTAACAAATGTTTATGGCCCTCAAAGGTTAGATGAAAAAATCAAGTTTATTGAATCCTTAGTGGACCTTCGAAACAGATTTGCAGGGCTACCATGGGTTATAGGAGGAGATTTCAACATGATTAGATCTCTCTCGGAGAAAAAAGGGGGCACAAGAGCACTAAATAAAGATTCCTCAGCTTTCCAATGTTTTTCAGAAAACATGAAACTGGTATACATTGAAACAAATAATGGTCTTTGCACTTGGAACAATAAAAGAGGAGGGGATTCCTAGGTAGCTTCCAAGCTGGACAGATTCATGATCTCTGAAGAGCTCATGCTTCTCGACAAGGAAATAATAGCTGATATTCTTCCTTATGGAGGCTCAGATCACTGGCCGATTAAAATGGAGATCAAGGGCATTGGCACCCCAAGAAACAAACCATTTAGGTTTGAAAATATTTGACTTTCACACTCAGATTTCTTCAGCAACATTGGAAACTGGTGGCCTAAGAACCTGTACATTCAGGGCTCATCCATGTTCATTCTACATAAGAGACTAAAGCACATCAAGCAGAAGCTAAAGGAATGGAACCAGAAGGAATTTGGAAATATTTTCACAAGTAAAAAAATAGTGGAAAACAAAATCCTAGAGCTCAACCAAGCTCTGATCAAGAATGGCTTTGATAAAGAAAAAAATGATTAAGCAGAGAAATATCACCAAGAATGGGAAATGCTGTGTAAACAAGAAGAAATATTTTGGAAACAAAAATCTAGGGTTTAATGGCTAAAAGAAGGAGAACGAAATACTAAATTTTTCCACAGATCTACCATTGCAAATAGAGCTCACAACAGAATCTCTTCGATCAAGGACGAGAATGGTTGAACTCTTCAAACCCATGAGGAGATAGATGCAGTGTTAGTAAAGCATTTTCAGAACATTGCCAAGGAAAACTTCTCAGAAAGAGATCCATTCATTAAGAACCTAAATATTCATATTCCTAAACTGGTATCAGAGAGGATAATTGTAATCTCAATAGACCTGTGAAAGAACAGGAGATTAGTGAGGTCCTCAAGGAAATGAAAAATGGCAAGGCACCAGGTCCAGATGGATTCAATGTGGATTTCTTCAAAGCCTGCTGGAATATTGTTAAAAGGGATATCGTCGAGATTGTCGAAGACTCCAGGCGGAACAAGACCATTTTGAAAGCTCTCAATACTTCCTTTATTGCCCTCATTCCAAAACAGGATAATGCTCAAACTCCAGAGAGATACAGGCCCATCGCCTTATGCAATGTTGTCTACAAGATAATTTCCAAGGTTGTGGCTAACAGACTTAAACCCCTGTTGCCCACACTCATCTCTGGGGAACAAACAGGGTACGTAGAAGGAAGACAAATTCTGGACAACATAATTCAAGCTCACGAGGTGATTCACTCGTTAACTTGCAACAAGAGAGCGGGAATGATCATGCAACTGGACATAGCCAAAGCATATGATAAAGTAAATTGGATGTACATCAAAAAAGTGCTCACAACGTTTGGTTTCGATCATAATTGGGTCAGATGGGTCATGGCCCTTGTGACTACTTCCAGCTTTTCAATTTTAGTGAATGGCTCTCCTTCTGAACTTTTTCTCCCTTCCAGAGGTCTTAGACAGGGAGATCCGCTTTCTCCTTTTCTCTTCATCCTCATGATGGAAGGGCTGGGGCGGTCCATCAAGCATGCAAAAGAAATGGGAAAAATTCAAGGACTCCAACTTTCGGAGAATGGGCAAGTCCTGACTCATCAATAGTTTGTAGATGATACCATGTTACAGGGCATTCCCACAGTCAAGGAAGCACTTGCTTAAAAACAAATTTTGAATGACTTCGCGAAGGCCACAGGTATGGAAGTAAACCTTTCCAAATCAAAATTATTTTTCTTTAACACTCACATTGCCATCTAGAGAAATGTCTCCAGAATTTTAGGCTTTCAAAGAGAATCCCTTCCCTCTAAGTATTTGGGAGTTCCTCTTACTGCTAAACCCCGACACAAAAGTATATGGGATCCTCTAGTAACAAAAATGCAAGACAAGTTTGGAAATGGAAAAATAGATCTTTAGATTTAGCTGGCAGATTGGTGCTTACTAAAGTAGTTCTCCAAGCTATCCCAATCTTTATGCTATTAGCCCTCCCAGCTCCAATAGGAGTCTTACAACAATTCCAGAATATTCAACGAGATTTTCTTTGGGGCAAAGAGGAAACTAGGAAAAAATGGGCTTTAGTCTCATGGGAAAAGATCTGCAATCCCAAGAACCAAGGTGGCTTGGGTTTGGACAATCCTGAGATTCTCACCAAGGCTCTTGGAGCCAAGCTTTGGTGGAGGTGGGTTAAGGATCCTAAAGCTCAATGGGCAAGCATCTGGAAGGAAAAATATGCCAATGCCTGGCCGGATTCTGAAATCATACGTATGACTGGAATAGTGAAAGGCTCCCCCATATGGAACAAGGCCTGGGAGAATAGAGAAGTAGTTCAAAAATATAGTTTCTGGGAAATCAGAGAGGGCGATCTGGCACTTTTCTAGGAGGACAAATGGCAACAAGAACCTAAACTACTGAAGGAAGAATTTTTAGGCCTCAAGCATGAGACTGACAATCAAGGTTTAGTAAAGGTGAAAGACTTTTGGGAGAATCCACATAATGTTGGAAAATGGAGAATCTGGAAAAAAATAGAGGACAGAGGGGATAGGACCCTCAACAGTAAAGCAGAGTCCCTCAAGAAACTGCTGGATCAGAGAATAATTTTAGTCATGGAAGGGCAGGACCAACTGAGATGGGGTAACAACAAAGAGGGCAACTTTAATATCAAGGAAGCTAAAGGTTTTCTCCTTGATCTGGAACCCCAAGCTCCTAATAAAAATTGGCAGAAGCTTTGGAAGCACAAAGGCTGGATGAAAATCAAACTTTTTATGTGGTTAGTTCACCACAGGAAAATATTAACCTGGGACAACCTTAAAAAAAGGGGCATGTTGGGACCCTCCAGGTGTCAACTCTGTGAGACCCAAGAGGAGACTATAGAGCACCTTCTCAACAACTGTAGTTTCATCAACAGGATATGGGAATTTTTTACTAACATCTTCAAATAGTCTGATAGAGACAAAGAAAGTATTGCCAACACTCTAAACAACTGGAGAAATAATTTCTCAGATAATGAAATTCTCAACTCTGCCTGGAATCTTCTGCCCTCTTTCATCATTTGGAATGTGTGGAAGGAAAGGAACAAAAGAATATTCAAAGAGGTAAAGTCTGCCTCTCTTAGCCTGGTGGAGCTGATCGTAAAACAACTAAAGGAGACAGTGAGCACCACGGTTAGGAATCTCCCCAAAAATCCTCCCTCTGTGGCAGAGTTGAGAATCCTCCAGCTGTTAGACATGCAGGGGCTTATTCCTCAAGGTCTAGACAGGAAAGTAAGCATGAGAGAAAAGGTGGAGGATTTCTGGCATCCCCCCCTGAAGGTTTTTTAAAGTACAACATTGATGGAGCTTCCAAAGGCAACCCGAGGGATGCTGGTTTTGGAGGAGTTCTAAGGGATGACACAGGCAACATTATCTCCCTCTTCCATTGTCACTTAGGAAAAGCCACTAACAACATGGCAGAACTAATGGCTTTGGAACAGAGCTTAGAATTTTTTATACAAATTAATTGCCAAAACGTCATAATAGAAGCGGATTCTGAGTTAGTCATAAACGCTTCCAAGAGAATCAGTAATTTGACAGGGCCGGAAAAGGTCACAAAACACTGGAGGTTAACTAGAGTCCTTAAGAGAATTCAAGTGCATCTACAGGAACTCTGTACTCTCAGATTTATTCATGTGCGAAGAAAAGCCAACAAATTGGCAGACATTCTAGCCAACCAAGGTGTCAAGAGCAAGGACAATGTAATCTCAAGAAGGTGGAATACAATGGCACAGAGTAACTTGAAAAACCTCTGCCACAACCAGGCGGAGGAGGATAAAGAAGAATACAGAGGCAAAATGATTGAACTCAATCAGTAATGGTCAGCGGTCAGAGGGCTACACCAAGTGGGATTAAAAGGTGCACAATGAAAGGTAAGACAAGGCAAGAGGTAAAGTGGACCACGATAAGGACTTTTCTCAGTGCCAGGAGTCAGAGCTTCCCGAACAGAAGAAAGCAGACACAGAATTTTTTGCGTCATCTTAATTTTTCAGTGACAGAAGTCAAAACCACCTCTGGGCGGTTTCGTAGCGATCGCACCGCTTTCCTGTCAAAGGTGGTTTTTGAATTTTTGCAGCGATGCCACAGAAATCATGCCACGTGGAGGAGGGCCCGGTCCCAAATCCACTTTCCCCATGCCCTAAAGGTCGATGACCTCGGGCGTGCGATTCTCTGCTCAGCCGTCCGATGGTGCCTGGTTAATCAACGCTCAGGATCCATCGTGCTGTTTGGTGAGGCCCGTGGTTTTGGTCGGGTTGGCGGTTTTGTTTTCAATCGCACAACTTTTATGTTAAAGGTGGTTTTAGTCTTACTGGGGGCGATACCTTTAGGATTCCGACATGTGGCCAACGCGGGGAGTGGAAACCACCCTCCATTGCGAGGTAAGTTTCACACAGGTTTGGTGATGCGATACTTTGGAGCATCGTCCGATTTCGTGGGGTGATGCGAACTATCGGATCTGTTGGTTCCTTTTTAGTGGGGCCCCATGTATTGACGGACTTTTCGCTTGGGCATTGTGGTTGGTTGTTTGCCGTAGATCAGGCTTTTGGGGGGAATGGTTCTTCCTAAAGTTTGTTTTGAATGTTTTTACTGTTTGCAGCGGAATGATGCTTTTCTTTGGCATCATGCCCTTTGTTTCCCTGTCTCCTCTTGGAGTTCAGGGTTTATGTAAATTTTGTAAATTTTTCTCGATTTAATGAAATAGAAGGAACTACTCTTGCCTTAGCAAAAAAAAAAACTAAAGAGAAAATCCACAACACATTACATAAAATTTGGGTTTAGATACTTATATAATGAGAGAAAATACAACCCCTACCTCCTAATTATCACTGACACAAATAAATAACTCAAAATGATAAGAGCAAGATATGAAAGTGTGGATCTTGCAACTGATGACATTACATGACAATAGGACTAAGAACATACCTTACAAGCATAAAAGAGTTTAGAAAAATATAAATGATAAACCAATTTTATATATTATGATATTAGCTATGTTCATTGAGAAAGGGGGATAAAAAACTCTAGGGAGCAAAGGTACAAAATGCCAAGAAAAAAATTAGAAGGAGCGCCTATGAGATTAAGCTCATAAGCTAGCAAACAGTCTTAGAGTGCCACGGTGTGGAACGGAACACTAACTACTACAACCAAAGGAACAAATGAAAAAATGAGGATAAAATTCTTTTACATTTCATTCAAAACGCGAAATGATTTATCACCGTTGGATCTAAACAATGAAATCTAGATCGCCAATATTGCATCAGCCAAAGGAGCCATGTGAATTCACATGGGACATGATCGAGGGGCCATTAAAAATAATTCCAAGTGTAATGTGTTGGACTAGAAAATAACCACTATATTCATATATCCTAAATGGATGAATAAGTACACGCAACATAAATTTAAAAGGTTCGTAGTTGGGACCATTAAATATCATATAAATGGACCAAAACATGGATTGATAATGTGACTAATTATTGCACCTCATCAGGTGGCCTCACGATTATACTTTTGAATTATAGGAAGGCTTGGTCTTTGCAACCTATAATATTTTATAGGTTGTAAATAGTATAACTACAAAGAATGACCTTGAGCACACCAAACATTAGTGTAACTTAAATTATTATGATATATTAATACCAATGTTGAGAAGAAAATGAATGGGTTAATAATGAAAATTAGCTAACTCGGAATGAGTACCATGAGGGATGGTAAAATAAGTGTACATGATGAAAATGAGAGAACACATTTCAGTGGACAATGTTCTTTGGAACTAAAAATTTATGTGAAAAGGGTTTCCTAGAAAGTTTGCTTGAAAACCCTTTAATGTAAATGCTATACATTAAGAGAATGAAGTAATTATCTATGGCAGTAAATTAAAATAAAAAGGAATTAACTTATGTCGGGTACTAGTAGTAGAACAAATAGGAGGAAACCAACTTAAATTCCAAAGGGGTAGTCATTCCCTTTCATTATCAAATAGGGGTTATTGACACAATGTTGGTCATAGGAAAGTTAGCGCCCTGGCTAGCCTGGATATACCTAACTACTTGGGCACAGTGCTGACCAAACATGGTTCTAAATCTTATGGTTGAAATTATAACTTGAAACCCTTGTAAGCATTTATAATCATAAATACATTTTAATTGTAAAAGTATAACTTGAAACCCTTGTAAACATTCATAATCATAAATACAAAATACTTGTGGGAAACTATATTTGTAAATCCTTGCAAGTAATCTAACAAAAAAACAAACATCACCCTTACACATGCACAACTAACATGTCCCAGTAAAAATAGAAGGGGAACTTCCATCTCAGAGATATATCACTACATGTAAAACCCCAAAAACTTAATGGACATATAATAAATACACAGAAAGGACACTTCATGTGTTATGCCGCAGCGACCATTACCATTTAAATATAAATACATAATACAACAATTCAGGAATTATTAAACCCCAACGAGGGCACTCATAATAGTAATATTATTTCCAAAAACATTAAAAACATAAACTAGATCGAGAATATTAGGGCTATTCTCTAAAAAGAAACCCTATAAGACCTCCGGGAAAGAGGTAACGAAAACTATTAAAAGTAAAAACTCCATAATGGAGCTAGTGCTGTAGCCATTATAATTCAAAAGCAAGATCGAGATGATGATAAATGATAATTGTGCACATGAGAAATAAAAATCGAGTGTAAGCCCAATATTCAGAAATGACCCAATTTTCCATGAAATGATAAGATTTTTCAACTCATCAAGGTGTGAGTTATAGATCCTACATGCTTATAAACCTACATCTAGAAAAAAATACATCATTCCCACGCTAATGATAAACCTATAACAAAAGAAATAGGTGCATGGAAATAGATACCCTTTAGTTCTTACCAAGTGGTTCCTCGACGCTAAGCTAGAAAACTACACTCTGGAAGGGAAATTAGGAAGACCGGTTAGGAGATAACCATGTTTAACTCTAGCAAGCAATGAAAATTAAAGTGAAACTGTGAGCTGCCAGAATTTTACTTGTGAGCCAGAGTGGGAACCAAAAACCTCATGGCCTAGGATACTTCAGTTAGCGGGACCATTGTCAAACTACTGAACTTGAAACAACAAGGGACAAACTCATTTTCACTATAAAAACATAAAGAAAATTAAAGAAGTATAACTGAAAGATGTATTGGGACTCACCTGAGGACGGAGCATGGAGAAATTGTGATGTAGAGAGGGTTGTTTTCAGATTCATCTATGTGACATGCGACATGCAAATGACCCAAAGAGCAAGGGACAAAACTAGGTGGTTCCAACTTAACTATCCTAAAAGTAATGGAGTCATCGGATTGAAAACCTACTTGATCAATGGATGGATCTTCTCTTGGTGGAATATCTTTAGTGTTCGAGAGAGTTTGATCAGTTGAACAAACTCAAAATCTAGCACTCACCCCAATGACATAATTCTTGACATGACGAAATCATTAAAATAAGTTAGTGACTATCAAGTCATTTCCCCAACATAGCAAATGACAAAGGAACCTTTGTTTGGGCATAGATATAATGTTATATCTATTCACTATATAAATAAATCAAAGAAACATAGTGTAAAGGTGTATTTCCTCAGCGTAGTACTTGGGTCATGACCCATGATTAAGAAATTATATGATGATAACTTATTTAATATTGCATTGCAAAGTCTCTTTAATCAATGATGATGTAATTTGGAGAATTTTCCAAGAATCTGTTCAGTACTGTGTAAAGTAAAAACTATATTTTTTTGTTATGCTAGTGATGGATGTTACAGTGAACTTACTATATATAGAAAATTATATATGTGTGTTCTAAAACTATGATACATTATTTCAATATCTAAAAAGAATAGGTAATTGAAGAAAAAAAGACAATTACATAATAAGAATAGTATAAAAAATGTGTAATCCATTTAATTTTTAAATAGAATTAATACACAATATAATAATAATAATAATAATAATAGTAAATTCAATATGTTTTATAAATAAAGTATTTTAATATCCAAGAATGAATAATATTGATGTTTATTTTAAAAATATACGAATAACAAAAAACATTTTAATGCCACGTTGTAGTGCATAATTAGTTAAATAAAATACTTCAATGCCAATGATGTATGGAGAAGATATGGTTAAAATATTTCAATTTGTTTTACTATTTTTTATTTTGGTCAATTTTCAAGTTATATTTTTAGGTCAATTTTAGATATAATCTAGCAAAAATTTGTTGGAACTACAAGTTTAATATGTGTGTACACAATCAAAGTACACAAAAATATTTTGAAGGTTTCAAACCCATTTATTTGTTAAGAAATGCAATTTAATTAATGAAAATATATATATATCGAATCTATCAAATGTCAAGAGGGAAATCTTTCAATGTAAAAATATTTATGTTGTGAAAGAGGTTTGCACCTCAATAAATTTGTTTTCTCTCTCTAATTGATAGATTCATGGTTAAAATAGACTTTAAATTGGTTAATATTTTTTAAATACTACATATCAACTTCATATTAACCATTGAAAAATTTTTCATTGTAAAAATATTTATGTTGTGAAAGAGATTTGCACCTCAATAAATTTGTTTTCTAGATTCTTGGTTAAAATAGACTTATATTGGTTAATATTTTTTAAATACTACATATCAACTTCATATTAACAATTGAATGAGTTATGCATATTTTTTTAATAGGAAATGATTGAAATTTTAACTTTTTAATTACATATATCTAGTTGACATAAAATTGGTTTAATTAAAGTGGACATTGAATTATTTTATTTATTGAAATCATCATCATCATTAACCAAAATGATAATTTTTATATTAAATCTACATTGGGAACACAGTTGATCACCGATGCTATCTCAAAAAATATGCATTGAAATCATTATCATCATCTTGTTGATTGGGAACACAATTGATCACACATGATTTTTCGTTGTTAAATTTCATAGGAAATCCACCTAAAATTAAAATTCTTCAAAATAGATCATAACCAAGTAAATAACATATTTAACATTGGTTACTTCCCACCATAATTTAAGCATGCAATGGCATAAAAAATGAATAGGAATAAGATGGAGATAAATATACCTATTTATGTTTACCTCAATACTTTAAGATGTGAGAGTAAATGCATAACTCTGAAAACTTAGTAGTTACTTCCTAATATTATTTATGTTTACTTGAACACTTTCACATGCAGGGGTAAAAGTGTAAATGTGAAAACTTAGTAGTTGTTACTACCCACCAAAAATTTATGTAACTTTAGGCAATTAACTTTTCCACTTCACATATGAATTTTCAATTTTTCTAAGAACATAACATCCACTTACATTGTTCTTTTCCCATAAATCCTTTCCGCGATCAATATCTACTTTTCTATGTGAAATTTGATGTTTTTAAAAAATAATGTATAGACAAATTCATGTAATACCCCACAACATTAAATATATTAATCAATGCATAACAAAAGTGAATAAAAGCAGCCCAAATCTTATTATTTCTATTCCTAATTTGTAGGGATTGCAAATGGTTATCTAGGTTAGGGGGTTAGGGACAGATGGTTACATGGGTTATCTCAAATCCTTTTTTGTAGTCAAAGCTTGGAATTTTCTTGTGGTTTTAATTATGTTAGATTTATTTTATTTACTTTGTGTATGTGTTATATTATTTACGACATTAGGTGTTATATGTTGGGTTGGGATTTAGTGGTGTTTTTATTTGATTTTTAGTGTGTGGTTCATGATAATGCAATTTCGGATAATAAATTTAATTAGGATTAATGGATTAGGTTTTTAGATATTAGAGAATTTTATGTTATTGTATTATAAATAATGCAATTAACACAATGAGGATTAAAGGTACAATTTGATATATTACCTTGTGTTTTTGGTTAAGGATATTTGAGAGAAAAGTTCCACCAATATGTATAAATGTTATTGTCTTAGGCATATTTTTATCAAGAAATAATATGTATTATCATATTTTAAAAAATGTACAATTTTACATTTATAATTCAAAAATATAATTCAAAAAATGTTATTTGATTTTGAATTGCAGTGAACCAAATTTTTAAGGCGTGCTAGTGAGAGGAAAAACCTTAATAACGATGTTTGATGAAGAGATAACTCCTTGTATGTGCACACTGGTCAAAGGGAGCGTGGTATCCACTTATTGCGAGGAATGGAAATGGGGGTTTGATGGATGGGAATATGGTGGTTCTGGATGAAAACATGGGACATAGAACATGAGGGCATGGGAGGTTTGTCAACGAAAGTGACCAGTCTCCCACACTCTTGCATCAATGTAATTCAATGTATGCTACAATATTAACGAAGGATTTGTGCATACATTTATATCCCAGAAATATTGGAAAATTGTTGAAATTAATAGGAAAGCCACCTAAAATTAAAATTCTTGAAAATAGATCATAATTAATATGTTTAACATTGGATATTGCCCAACATAATTTAAGAAAATATTTGCATAAAAAATGTTTAGGAATAAGATGGAGATAACCCATTATCATTTCGTGTTCCTTCTATGTTTTTGGTTTTTATTCTTGATTAGATAATATTTATTTTTCACATACAGATGCATATTTAGGATAACAATATAGATACTGTGGATTTGGAAAAAAATTTGTTAAAAGCAATTCTCACGACATAAATCTGGACACATCTTTTGATTATTAACATTGTAAAGCATTAATAACACTGTTTCACATTATTAGACGTTCTACACTTACGTCATTCATTTATTTTTTAAATTTTATTTTTTAAGTTTTATTCCAATGATGGGAATCGATAATTAATTATCAACCCGCCACATTTTATATTTGAAAACATTACAAGGTTTATTGGTTTCAACTTTTATAATTCTCTTGCGATATTAATTACGGCAAAGTAATTTATTATGAATTCATATGTAAATGTTTAATATGTATAAAATTGTTTTCCTTAATATTATTATTTCAAAGTATTACTATATACCAAATTAATTAAATTTAATATATTTACAAATAAATCTAAATACAATAAAATTAAAATTAATTTGTTTAATTGGAAGCAAAGCAAAGCATTGCATTTCATTCCGTACATAATGGGAAGGGAAAATCTTCCAAGCAAATGCTTAAGTTCAATCAATGAGAAAGCATGATTTATTTACTTGGGAGGGAGTCAGTGTTTCTTCCATCAATGCAACAGTGGCAGGGAAACGCTCATGAGGACGACTGTTTCGACAGTGAGGCCTGAACCAAATCCAAACAAAACTTCCACATCCAATCCCTCTCTTGTTCTGGAACACCCATTCTGCACAGGCGACTTCCTTAACTCGTCCAAGATGAAGAGCATGCGCGTGCTTGACATGTTTCTGTATTCGCTCAATACTTGCCTCGTTTCTCTTAGTTTCTTGGGATGAAGATTTAGCTTTGCCTCCACATGATCTAGAATGGCAGGGCCTCCTAGGTGGGCGATCCAGAATAATTGGTTCGAGTCAAAATTTTTGAAGTGTTGGAAGGTGTCCACCAAACTCTTTTCTATGTTGTTGGAGATGAGCCCTAGAACGCCTTTGAGAAGGTGGAAGGTAAGGCCCACCTCTATCAGGTGACCGTCGATGGCTCTGCCACTGTCGGGAAGAATGGTCTGTGCAGTCCACGACAACTCGAAATAGGGCTTCTCCACTTTCGAGATGGGATCGCCTCCCACAATGAGTGCAAATGCACTGTCGCCGAAGAGATCTTGGCCGATCATGCCGTCAAGGTGTGTGTCAGAGGGGCCACGAAAGGTAACGGCCAAGAACTGTGTATGATAAGAAAATTGTAGATGACAAGGATAAATATATTATTAGATGGAAATCTTTTGAGTAATATCAATATGTCAAAAATGAAGATGAATATAATAAGTGCCAAATAAAGAAGGTAAAAACTTGAGGAAAATGGAGGAACCATCAAATCTCTATTTCAAATATGATGCAAAGAAATTTGTTATCCAAGATATGTAATTACACATTATATTACATATTATTTAGAGCCTGTGATGTAACAAATTATCCATATTATATGAAATATCTATACTTTTCTTTAATTGTTCAATTTTCCATCTTTTTTTCTGTAACATGTTTGGGAATGGGAATTTTCATTATCCCCGGTGGTTGGGACGAAGGAATGAAATCCTTCCCACCCATGTTCAATTCCTGCAAGTGACATGATGGATATTGTCAATATTGAAAGTAGACATACATTCCTCATATGGAATATACAATGTTGTACTTCTAAATATGTGTGTGTGTGTGTGTGTGTCCCAGTACCTAATAATTATTTATTAGTCCATGAGGTCTTGGATAGACAATGATTGGGTGTACTATTAAGTCTCTCCTTGATTTTAAGTTACTGGTTCAATTCCATGCCCTATTTGGGTATTATTCTTGTGCATGACCATGATGTAACCTCACCAATTCCGAATCTACAAAAAAAAAAAATATTGTTTGGGAATGGGTGAATTATCCAACTTAAGTTGAAAAGATCAATATGAAAGAGAAAATTACAAATTTTAGGTTTTCATCATTGCTTTAGAATAATACTTCTTGGACCTACATGATCATTTATATGCTTAATGAGCATACCGTCACACCCCTATATTTTTCTTTTTTCACACATGGCTATTTTTAGACTTTTAAATTATTGATTAACTTAATGGCTATGGAAGCGAGAATTGACGCTATGTTACGATGTAATTATGTTTTGTTTTATTGAATTAATATTTAATGAGTTGTTAGGAAATATTTAGGAAAGAGAACTAGAGTATTAGAGACTCCTTGTGAACTTATTAAAAAAATTAGTGGTTAAAGTCCACATGGTGGACCTTCCCAAAAAGTCTCCTAAAAATCCCTAAGAGAAAGTTGCTAAAAATAATATTATCATAATAGGACATAAACACTATGTTAGTCACTTAGCTCGAAAAAAATGCTAAGATTGGGTGAAAATCAAAACAAAGCACAATGAGAGAGAAATATGTGCTTTATAGAAAAAGAAAAGATGTTTTTCTTAAATTAAAACAAAAGGTCCGGACAACTAAGGGATGTAGACCCTTAAGGTAGGACAGTGCTAGGGAGAAGTATGATAGGAAGAATCTATAAGAAAAACCACTAAGGAACCCAATAAGGTCGTTGATTCCTAAAAGGAAAGAAGGTCTGAGCTTGAGGGGAACTGTTAGAGACAATTCATGGTTGGGTGGAATGTGCTATGTTCCTAAATATTCCCCAATCACCTAATCATGGTTAGCTATATTTTTGTTTGTATTTTATATGATGATGTTGGAATAGTTTAAGGTTATTATAGTGAGAATGCAGACTGAATGTTGAATTTTGAGAATCAATTTATATGTTTCTAAGATTGCAAGCATAGTTTGATTAAATTATAAGTGATAAATTCAATTATATATGTGATTGTAGTGATTCTTATATTATGAATCTCATAATAATTCTTGTCTTATGGAAATGAATAGATGAAAGTACACATAAAGAGCTATCTATTGATGCAAAAATATATACATGCATAGATAGAGTAATTATCAAAGCAAATGATTATTGCTAGACCTGTGATAGTATATTGTAAAGTAGGGTTAGATTCAAGAATGAGATAAATTGTACTTGAATAGTAAAAATATATTTCTATAAGATTATCTCAAGCTAGTGGGTATAAGTTCTGAACTGTGCATGGGTACATACTAATTAACATAATTCCGTTAGAAATATCACTCAATAAAAATGAAAGAATAGAAGTTTATGATAGATAATATAGGTCATATATGTAGATGCCTTCGAAAATGATAAATTTTGACAAAGGGTATTGCCTTAAATCTCATAAACTTTGATAATGTATACTTCCTTCGATTTTGAGGGTGGATTTTAAGTTGTCATATCATGGTTGTGATTGAAAATAAATGGTATATCATATACTACACACGTCTTGATGTTGTGAATGTTGATAGAAATCAACATAGTTTGAATTGTCACCCCTTGGTATACAAACTAATATCTGCAAATAATAGCTAAGCCTAGTGACTTAGTGAGCGAGCACACACCACAGGATCTGATAAGTTTATTGTATGATGGATTGTGTAGATGCCTTCACTTATGATAAATTTTGACATCCTGGATGGTTTTGCAAGGTGTGACAGTGTTCTTCAGCCTTACCTTCCCATTTCTGAATAGCCATGGTGTGATGGGTTCTCTGTTATTTGGTTAAGATGGATTATTGGATGGTTTTGAAACTGAGTGGGGTGGTCGCTCAAAGAAATAACAAAAGGTGTAGTAATCCTCACTGGGTCTAGGAATCCTCGATCAGTGAATGGAAGGATATATGGTAAAGCCTACAGGTGTGTTCCCTCGATTAGGCCTAGTAATCCTTGACCGGCGAATGGCACAATATACTATAAATCCTGGAGGTTAGAGTCTTGATTAAGCCTACGAATCATCAACTAATGTGTGGCGAGATATACGGTAAAGCCTAGATACTGGGAGATAGTCAAATTCGTCACGATGTAGGTGGAGAAATTGGATCATCATCCATGCTTGTTTAGGGTCTACTTATCCAATCATGATTGCGGTAAATCCTAAGGAAACTTGGTTTGGTTTGGTTTTGAGTCCCATATTCATGCTTGGAATATGGCACAGGGGTGATTGGCTTAAAGAAAGATTTGGTTTAGCCAATATACGGTTGGGTGGTTCATGGAAGTCCAAAACAAAGTTTTCTTTTCATTCATTAGTAAGAGCTCTTTGTCCTTGGTATTTCATGTGTAAATATAATAGATTATATGGGATTATATCCTTGTTTTTTTTGTTGGTTATATGTTTGTTATGAGTATGTTTATAATAGACTTGATGTATTGCTCTCATCATGTTTTGATTAGTTATTGAAAGTACCACGAATATATAACATAATAGATGATAATGCAACTATTGTGATAAGGCAACAATGCTTCTTTACGAATCTTAGATAAGTACGAGACCCCTATGTTGAGATATGTTGTTATCACATATAGATTGCATATTTGTGACATGTTTGATGAAATACCTATTATGACTAGTGGGGGTCTAGTCAAGTCATTGGTCAAGTGTTTTTATTAGTACCTTTGTTTCAGTGTCATTTATAATTTCTAAAGGTTTTGTGAATTTCTAGGTAGTGGCCTGAGTCCTCGCCCTGAAAAAGTGGCACATAATTCAGGGTCACTGGCTCAAAATTGTCTGGAAAATTCCATAGTCTCTGTCAATACCTTTTTGAGGGAGTTTCTGGAAGGATTTTTACGCATATAGGCCTTGTCATCGGAGCTGCTGAGGCTCTAGGACAGTGAAAATCTAAGTTGTCTCAGGTGTTAAGCTCTTGGAAGGGTTGGTTACGTCCTGAACAGACTGTAGCTCCTCGGAATGGTCAATTTGGTTGTGTTTACCGGTTCCACTTCCTTAACTATACTTGGGGAGTTGAATCACATCATAGTAGC
The DNA here is from genome assembly GCA_031772625.1 of Pinus tabuliformis. Taxonomy (NCBI): domain Eukaryota; kingdom Viridiplantae; phylum Streptophyta; class Pinopsida; order Pinales; family Pinaceae; genus Pinus; species Pinus tabuliformis. Next base: position 851,964,519 of record CM062810.1, on the reverse strand, counting down.
CTCTTGTCCCATGTTTCCCCTAGTGAACCGGTTAGCTTGGGTAAATGTGGGAGGAGGGTGTTACAAAGAACACTAGATCAGTTCTATCAATAATATGTACCATTGACAACATGCTAATATCTATAAATGATTTAAAATATATAACACTTATTGGTGTGTATGATATATACTATGAAACTTTAGTGCTTAGTTTATATAATGGAGAACGTCAATGTGTCACTACATATGTATAACCATAGGTGTGTTTATCATCTTGCACACCATATATCCTTATAATGATAAGAATAACAATAATTAAAATAGGAATGGTATCAATGAGGGACACAGTGTTTTTTTTGTCATTAGGAGTACCGATGATTTTGTTATCTTTATTTCTATTGATGCCTAATACACATTTAAATGCATTGATGTGTTAGCTGATATAGCTAAGATAGTTGACTTCAAATGAATACAATATAATGATGTGTTTCAATGTTCATTTTTTATCTACATTACAAGTACACAAATGATGGTTTTTTTTTATTTTTATTTGTATCTAATAGAATTTTAATTAATCAATAAAAGTTCAACTAGTTTTTATAATATATATATATATATATATATATATATTCCAATTAATCATTAGAAACTCAACTATTTAATATATATATATATATATATTTCTACTTAAATGTATTCATTCCATTAATGTACTACATCATTTAAATAAATATACTAATTAATTACATTTTTGTTATTTGTAACTACGTAAATCATCCAATATTTAATCAATAATCCTACATTTATGACATTATGAAATGCAATAGAATAAGTAATTCATTTTATTATATACAAACAATAGACTCTTTATTATAATAAAATGGGAGAATATAAAGGTCCACACCATTAGAAATGCGAATAATCTTTATTATAATAAAATGAGAGAATATAAAGGTCCACAACATTAGAAATGCGAATAATTTTTCCCTTTACAATAGTTTAAGAAAACATTTAAAAATATATATAATATCAATATTTCATTTAAAAATATATATAATATCAATATAGAAATAATGAAATTTATTATATTATAAATTTAACATTACTATTATGTATTAAAATTTAGATTAAAGTTTTATATTTTATAAGTTTGAAATTCTCCCAATCCAATGTCATATTCTAACTCTAATATTTCATTATACTACTACATTTATGAGTTTCGAAGGTTTGAGTTATTCGAAATTGTGTTCTCTTTGTTTCCCATGAAGTTCAAGTGGAGACTCCATAATTATGTTTCTATCGCTGTGAATATCGTGTCTCCTTTAAGGGTGTCACCGAGCAAAGGGGGACTCTACCATCAGGTTTGTATTCCTTGAAATGCCAAATCTCTTTAACGATGCGAGAAGATCTTTAAGTGAATTTACAATCTTGTTGTTCATTTTTCTTTTTTCTTGTGATGGTTTATTGATTCTCACGTTTATTATATTTTTCTCTCTCTGTTTCATTATGGTAAATACCTAGTTTCCACATTTAACGTTTTGACTGGGTTAAGTTCATGTAATAAAGAAATTTTGTGAATATTTTAATTCCTTTACATTAATTTTTATTATTCTATGTATATATTTATTATAATTTATATATTTATTAGAATTTAAATAAATATTAATTTTTTTGGGTTGGTTTTAATTGAATATTTTTTTCATTAAAAAAAATTCAATAACAATAGACATCAAGATTTTATAGCTCATAAAAATTGTATTACTTTTATCTTATTTATACCATATAGGTTTCAATTGTACTTCAAAATACACTTGAAATTTTATGGTGGAGTATTTAGTGAAACATCAAATGATGAATGTTGGAAGAAAAAATAAAAAAGGTGATAAACTATCATATTTTTAAAAGTCTCAATATGAGAATCCACATTCCATTCATGCTTGAAGCTCTTTTGAGTAACTTATTAGTGAGAGAGATTCCAACTCTTGTGAGAATGCATTTGATATCCATGTAACAAATGACATAATACGTTCTTCTAGTGAATGAAGTAGATAAATGTTATTCTATTAGAAATTGACAATAAAAGTATTAAAGGTTTTTCCTTGTAAGGGGACATAATTGTTTTCTAGGAAAGGAAGAATGTCGATAATACATATAGAGACAATTCTAACGAAAATGTGTTTAAAATTTTTCATTCATTGAACCAATACCTATAACAAATGAAAATATGCTTCAAGAGAAGTTTGATGCACCAGATGTCGTTGGAAAATTTTCAATGCAATGAAATTGAGATACATATAGGCATAGTAGAGAAGCATGCAAGAAATGTGTATGATAAGAAATTTGTAAATGACAAGGATAAATATATTATTAGATGGAAATATTTTGAGGAATATCAACTGTCAAAATGAAAATGAATATAAGAACTACATAATAAGTAAGGGAACACTTTAGGAAAATGGAGGAACCATCACATCTCTATTTCAAAATATGATGTAAAGAAATTTGTTATTGAAGATATGTAATTGCATTATAGTACATATTATTTAGAGGTCATAATGTAACAAATTATCCATGTTATATGAAATATCTATATCATTCTTTCATTGTTGAATTTTCCATCTTTTTGTCTGTAACATGTTTTGGAATGGGAATTTCCATTATCCTCGGCGGTTGGGATGGAGGATACATGGTGGTTGGGATACACAGTGATTGGGTGCGTAGTTAAGGCACTCCTAGATGTTAAGTTACTGGTTCAGTTCCCTTCCCTATTTGGGTGGTTTTCTTGGACATGACCATGATGCAAACTCAAAAATTCCAAACTTACAAAAAAGAAAAACTTGTTTGAGAATGGGCGAAGTATCTAGCTTAAGTAGAAAAGATCAATATGAAAGAGAAAATTACAAATTCTAGGTTTTTATCATTACCTTTGCATAATACTTCTTGGACCTACATGAGAATTTATATGCTTAATGAACATACCGTGACACCCCTATATTTTTCTTTTTCAGACATGACTATTTTTATACTTTTAAATTATTGTTGAACTTAATGGCTATGGAAGGTAGAATTGAAACTATGTGATGGTATAATTATGTTTTATTTTATTGAATTAATAAATGAGATTTTTGGAAATATTTAGGAAAGAGGACTAAAATATTAGAGAATTCTTTTGAACTTATATAAAATTGCTATAGGTTAAATTCCACATGGCGGACATTCCCAAAAAGTCTCCTAAAAATGCATAAGAGAAGGTTGTTAAAAATAATATTAGCATAATGGGAGATAAAGACTATGATAATCACTTAGTTGGAGAGAAATGCTAAGATTGGATGAAAATCAAAATAAAGCACAATGAGAGAGAAATATGAGTTTTATAGAAAAAGAAAAGAAATTTTTCTTAAATTAAAACAAAAGCCCTGGACAACTAAGGGATGCATACCCTTAAAGCATGACAGTAATAAGGAAAAGTTTGCTAGGAAGAAAATATAAGAAAAACCACTCAGTAACCAAAGAAGGTTGTTGATTCCTAAAAGAAAACAAGGTTTGAGCCTGGGGGGAATTGTTGGAGACAATTCATGGTTGGGTAGAATGTGCTCTATTCCTAAATATTCCCCAATCATATAATCATGGTCAAATAGTTTTTTTTTGTATTTTATATGATGGTGTTGGAATAGTTTAAGGTTATTATAGTGAGAATGAAAATTGAATGTTGAATTTTGAGAATCAGTTGTATATGTTACTAATATTGAATGGATAAATTGATTAAATTCCAAGCAACAAATTCAGTTAGATATGTGATTATAGTGATTATTATATTCCGAATCTCATAATAATTCATGTCTTACGGAAACGAATAGATGAAAGTACACATAAAGAACTATATGTTTATGCAATAAGGTATACATTTGTAGATAGTGTATTATCAAAGAAATTGATTATGGTTAGATCTATGATAGTATATTGTAAAGTAAGTTTAAATTCAAGAATGAGATAAATTGTACCTGCATAATCAAAATATCTTTCTATCAGATTATCTCAAGATAGTGGATATACACTCTGAATTATGCATGCATATAATAATTAATTGAATTCCGTTAGAAATATCACTCAATAAAAATGAAAAAATAGAATTTTATGATAGATCATATAAGTAGTTATACTATATAATTTGTGGAATCGAGACGAAAACGTTATATGGATATGGATCGGATAATTTTTCTTCTATAATTTATCCTTGGGATTTATGTCTAAGGAAATAAAACTCAATTAATTACTTATAATGCTCCAGTTATATATTCTTGTACTCTTACAGGATTACCTATACATGGAAATATATTGTAGATAAAACAAAATATTCAACTAGTTCATGTAAATATGTTCTATATTGTTCCCTATCTTGCATAATTCCATTGAAAATAATATGGAAGGATGTTATACATAACGAAACTTTAACTATTTCTACATATAAGGATTAAAGATAGAATAGGCTTATAGTAATTTGCAAGAATGAAACCTTGTGTTATAGTGACACACAAAAACGAACCACAATTAAGAGGGATAATTGTACCCTAACCTCTTACGATATAGTTCGTGCAACTTAGTTCCATTATAAGTGTAGATTAAACTAGACATTTGAAAACCAAATGGTAATGTAAAAAGAAGAGGGAGATTATATGTATTACCAAAATCATTTCAAATTTTTGAGGTTCATATACATTTGGTACAATAGTTAAATGATATGCAATGACATATATATAGAAAAGAAGATTTTTTGTTTTTCAAGGAATAAGATCACAAAAGGAAACATGGAATATCTAATGTATTCATTTGATTTAATAAAGGATTATTTATGTCTGCGAGTCTGGAAAAATGGAAGTACTGGTTAGGGGAGGAGCTATATGCTTATAATTAGCATTTTAATGATGGTAACCGCCTCAGTTCTTTTACAAGACTTTTATAATGTTGAATAAAACCTTTGATATTATATGACACCAACAATTGGGTTTAATGGTTATAATATCATAATGAAGTTCTTAAGACTATTAGTATTACCTAGTAAATTTCATTAAGTATTTGAAATACAACAACGAATGAACCATAAAATAACTTACGACCACGTCCTTTATATTACACTATACATGAATTAATCATTTAACTTTGTCTAAAACCAATGAATAATAAAATCATATACAAATATAAAAGTGTAATGAAATATTGAAGAGTATTTACAATAAACCATGCAATATATGAATCCTATACTAAAATGGTATCACCATTGATTAAAACCATTAATTAATATACAAATAACTATTGGGCGACAAATATAAATATGTAAAATATTTAAATGAATATATGGGTAATTGACATTCTCTATAATAATTTTAAATTCCATATCTATCACCTAGGGATAGATTCTATACTCAGATAACATAAATAAATAAAACTATATGCAAATATTCAAGAACAAGAAATTCGCTTGGATAAAGACAAATGTATACAGTTGTTAAGGCGAAGGTTGTAACATATATAAACATGTAAAAACCATGTATGTTTTGAATAAGGTAACATAAGAAATAAGAACACTGACTTGGTTTATGAGTTTCACATTCAAACTATAGACTGCGTGCCATAGTAGCCTCATCCGTAGTGTCAATATTGCAAAAAAGGTTTACCAATAAACAAATGGATTTGCCGTCAATGGTCGAGCTAAGGAGAGAACCCTGGAAAAATCACACAAACATATCAACAACATGTTATTTTTATCATCACAAGAGAAATACTAGCAGTGACAAAAAACCATAGAGAAATAGTATATGGAAGAATGATGAGAATACTTATGAAAACCAAAACCAAAATAAACAGTGTCACTAGAAGTGTATATATGAGTAATAGTTCACAAAGGTTCTTCCTCGCCGACCTAGAGATTTTAGGAAGATATGCTAGAAGCATAAAATGAAAACAATAATATTGAATAGGGAAGTATGATAATAAAACAACTAGAGACACACAACCCTGAAGCCTTGACCATGAGTTTCCATAACAAAAATGACAAAACATTTCCCTATTTAACTAAAAGGAAAAACCACAATACATTACATAAAGGTTGGGTTTAGATACTTATATAGTGAGAGAAAATCGAGCCCCTATTGCCTAACTATCAATGATAGAAATAAATACCTCAAAAAGATAAGAGAAATATATGAAAGTATAGATATTGCAATTGATAACATTACATGACAGTAGGACTAAGAACGTACCTTACAAGCATAAAAGAGTTTAGAAAAATATCAATCATGAACCAAGTTTATATACTATGATATTACCTATGTTCATTGTGAAAGGGGGATAAAGAGCTCTAGAGAGTAAAGGTACCCGATGCCAGGAAAAAGATTAGCTGGAGCGCCTATGAAATTAAGCTCATAATCTAGCAAACAATCTCAGAGTGCCACGATGTGGAGCGATACTCTAACTGCTACAACCAAAGGAACAAATGAAAAAATAAGGAGGATAAAAGTGTTTTACATTTCATTCGAAACCAAAAATGATTTATCACCTTTAGATCTAAACAATGAAATCTAGATAGCGAATATTGCATCAGCTAAAGGAGCCATGTGAATTCACATGGGACATGATTGAGGGGCCATTAAAAATAATTCCAAGTGTGTTGTGTTGGACTAGACAATAACCACTATATTAATCTATCTCAAATGGATGAATAAGTAGACGCAACATAAATTTAAAAGGTTGGTAGTTCAGACCCTTAAATATCATATAAATGGACCAAAACATGGATTGATAATGTGACTAATTATTGAACCTCATTAGGTGGCCTCATGATTATACTTTCGAATTATAGGAAGGCTTGGTATTTGCAATGTATAATATTTTATAAGGAATAAATATTATAACTATAAAGAATGACCTTCAGCACACCAAACATTAGTGTAACTTAAATTATTATGATATGTTAATACCAATGTTGAGAAGAAAATGAATGGGATAATAATGAAGACTAGCTAACTCGTAATGAGTACCATGGCGGATGGTAAAATAAGTGTACATGATGAAAATGAGAGAACACATTTTAGTGGACAATGTTCTTTGGAACTAAAAATATATGTGAAAAGGGTTTCCTAGAAAGTCTGCTTGAAAACCCTTTAATGTAAACGCTATACATTAAGAGAATGAAGTAATTATCTATTACAGTAAATTAAAAGAAAAAGGAATTAACTGTTGTTGGGTACTAGTAGTAGAACAAATAGGAGGAAACCAATTTAAATTCCAAACGGGTAGTTGTTCCCTTTCATTATCAGATAGGGGTTATTGACATGATGTTGGTCACAGGTAGGTCAGCACCCTAGCTAACTTGGATATACCTAACCAACTAGGCACAGTCCTGGCCGAACACGGTTCAAAATCTTATGGTGGAAATTATAACTTGAAACCCTTGTAAACATTTATAACCATAAATACATTTTAATTGTAAAATGTATAACTTGAAACCCTTGTAAACATTCATAATCATAAATACAAAATACTTGTGGGAAAAAATATTTGTAAACCCTTGCAATAATTTTAACAAAAAATAAACATCACCCTTACACATGCACAACTAACATGTCCCAGTAAAAATAGAAGGGGAACTTCCATCTCAGAGATATATCACTACAAGTAAAACCACAAAAACTTAATGGACATATAATAAGTACACAGAAAGGACACTTCATGTGTTAGGCAGAAGCGACCATTACCATTTTAATACATATACATAATACAAAAATTCAAGAATTGTTAAACCCTAGAAGGGCACCTAGAATAGTAATATTATTTGCAAAAACATAAAAAACATAAACCTGCTCGAGAATATTAGGCCTGTCCCCTAAAAAGAAATCCTATAAGACCTTCGGTACAAAGGTAACGCAAACTATTAAACGTAAAAACTCCAGAATGCAGATATTGTCATAGCCATTATAAGTCAGAAGAAAGCTCGGGATGAGGATAAATGATAATTGTGCACCTGAGAAAGAAAAACCTCGTGTAAGCCCAATATTCGGAAATGACCAAATTTTCCATGAAATGAGAAGAGTTGTCAACTCATCAAGGTGTGAGTTATAGATCCTACATGTGTACAAACCTACATCCAGAAAAAAGGACATCATACCCACGCTAATGATGAACCTATAACAAAAGGAACAGGTGCATGGAAATAGATACCCTTTAGTTCTTACCTGGTGCTTCCTCGATGCTAAGCTAGAAAACTACACTCTGGAAGGGAAATCGGGAAGACCGGTTAGGAGACAAACCTGTTTAACCCTAGCAAGCCATGAAAATTATAGTGAAACTGTGAGCTGCGAGAGTTTTACCTGTGAGCCGAAGTGGGAACCAATAACCTCATGACCTAGGATACCTCAGTTAGCGGGACCATTGTCAAACTGCTGAACTTGAAACAATAGGGGACAAACTCATTCTCACTATAAAAATGTAAAGAAAAACAAAATAAGTATATCTGGAAGATATATTGGGACTCACCTGAGGACAGAGCATGGATAAATTGTGATGCAGAGAAGGTTGGTTTCAGAAGCCTCTCTATGAAATGTGGCATGCAAATGACCCAAAGATCAAGGGACAAAATTAGGTGGTTCCAACTCATGGGGGATTCACTCAATGGACCTCTAAGATAGTGTGTGCATTTGTGGCATACTAAACAATACCCTTAGTTTGACTACATATTGGAAAATACCTTTAAAAATCACATTATTTAACCCCCTACCAATATGAACCCAATACAACTTCCCAATTTAAAAAACCCCTACTTTCACTAGATATTGTAGGTATCCATTTTTTTATTAACATTTTTTATACCCTTTATATTTTCTCATTAACTTTGAGCACCATTTTTTATATATGGCAATATAAAAACCCTTTAACCCCTATTATATTATTAATATATTATGTCATTTTTTCCTCAATATATATCCCCCAATATGAATGCACATGGTATGGTATTGCTCCCCAAGTGAAGCCCCTGCATTCCAACTTAACCGTCCTAAAGGTAATAGAGTCATCAGATTGAAAATCTAATTAATCAATGGTCGAATCTTCTCCGGGTGGAAGATCTTTAATGTTCGAGAGAGTTCGATCAGTTGAACAAACCCCAAATCTAGTGCTCACCCCAATTACATAACTCTTGACATGACAAAATCATTAAAATATGTTAATGACTATCAAGTCATTTCCCCAACGTAGCAAATGACAAAGGAACCTTTGTTTGGGCATAGATATAATGTTATATCTATTTACTATATAAATAAATCAAAGAAACATAGTGTAAGGGTGTATTTCCTCAGCGTAGTACATAGTTCATGACCCATGATTAAGAAATTATATGATGATAGCTTATTTAATATTGCATTGCAAAGTCGCTTTAATCAACGATAATGTAATTTGGATAACTTTCCATGACGTTGTTCAGTACTGTGTAAAGTAAAAACTATATTTTTTTGTTATGCTAGTGATGGATGCTACATTAAACTTACTATATATATAAAATTATGTGTGTGTTCTAAAACTATGATACATTATTTCAATATCTAAAAGGAATAAGTAATTGAAGAAAAAAATTTACTTAATAAGAATGGTATAAAAAAATGTGTAATCCATTCAATTTTAAAATAGAATTAATACACAATATTATAATAATAATAATAGTAAATTCAATATGCTTTATAAATAAAGTATTTTAATATTCAAGACTAGATAATATTAATGTTTATTTGAAAATTATACTAATAACAAAAAAAACATTTTAATGCGACATTGTAGTGCATAATCAGTTAAATAAAATATGATGTATGGATAAGATATGGTTAAAATATTTCAATTTGTTTTACTACTTTATATTTTAGTCGCGTTTTGATATGATATTGATCATAAATAAAATTGAAGTTGAGTTGAATATTTTCCAACAATGAATTGATTGTTAACTTAAGCGCTTAATGTGGAAGACTGAAGGAAAGCAGTTGATTTAAGACTTAATCGAGAACTTAAGAAGCATAATTAAACATGAATTTGTAGCAAGAACATAGATATAAGACAACAAACATTTATTACGGAGTTTGTCCCCCATGGACTACATCTCCGGGTCCGCTTTCAAGATACGCATATGTTTTATTAGGATTGATCGAAAGAGGTCTTTTACAAAGAAAAAAACCAGACTGAATGTGCACATAGGCACTTTTGGTCTTTGTTAACGAAATCTCTCTCTCCTAGCTTTCCAACGCCTATCTTGATTCCCAATTCTGCCTCTGGGTGACCAAGATACACTGAAAACAAGAACTACCTCTCTAACTCAACATCTGAATACAAGTCCCAAAATCATTATAATGCCTTTTACATGAGCATAATAATGAATTTATAATCTCCTAAGGTTCACTTGAACTCCCTCAGGCTAAGATAGGCATGAATATGCTACATTGAATGTTCATTTTCCTCGATCTTGTCACCTTGTGACACCTAATGAAGAGGTTACATGGTGGTTTTAATAAAAATACAAAAAACTCAATGAAAACCCCAAAATAAACTTTAGTTTATAATAAACCCACTAGCGGTCAGGATAACTGCACGGAAAATGGAACTAAGGCATGTGACCAGGCGATCTAACCATAAGTCGCCACCTTGCAGGTTTACTCCAACGATTCTACCAATGGTTGCAGCTTCCATCTAATGATTCCGACACAGTTAACTGAAAACTTTTTCAAATGTCCACAAACCTCCGACGGTTACAACCTCCACGTGGTCAGTTCCAATGCTACAGTTAACTGCTATCTCGGTGTTCACATGTGCACTCTAACACAATTCCACTATAGTTATCCTCGCGTGGTTAACTGTGTTGTATTTGCATTGTTTTATAACATAAGGTTCGAAAGGGTTTCACATTAGGTTTATGACATAGGTTTATGTAGCATGTTTTAACATTGAACCTTAGGACTTTAGCTTTAGTGCTTAGGTTAGGACTTTAGCATTTAGAGATTTAGCACTTAGGCTTAGGGTTAAGTTTAGGACTTTAGTCTTGAATCCATTACATACAATTTTGTCACAATGTCATGACATGCAATTTGGACCAAATTTTCACCATTAAGAACTGATGACAAACTGGCGAAGCTGATGAAGCTAAAGATGAATTGGACTTCCCTATCGACTGAACTAAACATAAGATCCTCCTAGATCAATCCTCTCCACTTGAAATCTTTTGGACCACAAAAGTTTGATTTAAGCAGAAATGGGTGAGGGTATAGTTCCCTCACTCTTCTGATCTCAAACCACCTTGCCTTGCTCGGATTCATGTCCTTGAGTCCCACTCGAAGATATTCAACATCTCCATGCCTTGAAGAATGAACCTTCGTGTCCAAGATGGTATCTTCTTGCAAGTCATTCATATATTTAGGTGCCAAATCATCAATAGTAGGAACTTTTGCATCTTCCTCGGGATCCATGATCATTGGAGGTTCATACAAATTCAAATTTTCCACATTTACAACTGAATAAATATGCATGTAAGGAGGTAAATTTAACCGGAATGCATTATTTCCAATCTTTTCCACAATATTGAAAGGGCCATACCTAATGGGTTTCAGTTTCTTACCTTCTCCTTTCAACCTGTCTTTACTAATATACAACCATACTTGATCACCGACCTGAAAATGATGATCGACTCAATGCTTGTCATGGCACATTTTGTACTTGGCCTAACTCTTCTCTAACTGATACTGCATTGCTTCATGTATCTGTTGTATCCTTTGAATGAACTTAACTTCTTTGTTTGCATCATCATGTTCACCCACTTTATCCTGTTCATCGAACATAAAATCCATCGGTGACTTTGGTAGATACCCAAAACATCTTTCAAATGGCAATCAATTAGTCGAAGAATGTAAGGCTTGATTGTAAGCATGCTACAGATAAGGTAAAGATTCATCCCACAACTTAGGATGTTTACTGCAATAACCTCGGATAATATGTATGACTGTCCTGTTCACCACTTCTGTGTTAGAAAATGATATATTACAGAACAATAGAACACATCAAATATTGCCGAAATAGAAATACAGAAAATGCACAAAACAAGAGAGACATAGATATACGTGGTTCACCCAATTTGGGCTACATCGATAGAGAAACAGCCAGTCCTTCCTTTTATATTATCCAGCAAACTGAAGAGATACAAGCTACAACAGATCTGTTGTAATTCGCTCTTCTCTCTCACTCAATCTCCTCTCTCTTCTCGCTCAGAATAGATATCTACATAGACGAAATAAAATTCCCTCATATATAGTGAGGGGTTTCCTTCTAGGGGAAAAAACACTAAATTAAACATAACTTCTACCGTCAGATCTCCACCTAATGAACGACCCAGATTGACTACGAAATTGCAACATTTTACAAGGCAACTTTACATCTATTTTACGCCCCTGCAGCGTATATTTTACGGGCGGTGTTGCTGCCACATTACGAACTCGGGTCCAATGTGGAGATACCTCTAAATAAAGAAGATAATCAAGCTCCACACCCAACAATCTCCCACTTGGATACTGATTAAAGCAACTCCACCGCTGCTTCATTTGTTGGACAATGACTCCACTTTGGACCTGGATGTTTCTCATCTTCTTCATCATACTTGAAGACCAATTGAAACTGAGAATATTCTCAGTTTCTCCCTGGTTATGACTTGTGTTAACATATTTGCAGGATTTTGGCTAGTGTGTATCTTTTCCAGCTTCAACTTTCCATCTTTCAACGCTAACCGTATGAAATGGTACTTGAGTTGTATATGTTTAGTCTTGGAATGAAATGCAGAGTTCTTTGCAAGAAGTATGGCACTCTTGATGTCACTGTATAACCTACCCAACTCCTGCTTCTTACCCAATTCATCAAGAAACCTTTGTAACCAAATCATTTCTTTACTAGCCTCTGTAGCAGCAACATACTCAGCTTCCGTTGTTGAGAGTGCAACAACACTTTTTAGTTTTGAGACCCAACTGACAGTTGTTCCACCTACAGTAAACACATACCCTATTGTGCTCCTCCTGTTATCTCTATCACCCGCCATATCTGCATCAACATATCCCTGTAGAGCAATGTTTGCACCAACAAAGAATAATGCTTGATTTGTGGTACCTCTCAAATACCTGAGAATCCACTTCACCACCATCCAATGTTCTTTTCCTGGATTGTTCATGTGCCTGCTTACAACTCCCACTGCATGTGAGATATCAGGCCTTGTGCAGACCATTGCATACATTAAGTTTCCAACTGTTGATGCATATGGAACTTTAGACATATGAGCCATTTCTTCCTGAGTCTTAGGACATTCCTCCTTACTTAATTTGAAATGGCTAGCCAAATTTATACTAACTGGTTTTGCATTCTACATATTAAACCTTTTCAACACCTTTTCTATGTACTCACTTTGAGACAATGTTAATTTGTGATTCTTCTTATCTCTTGTTATTCTCATACCAAGGATTTGTTTTGCAGCACGCAAATCCTTCATTGCAAATGAGTTCGCCAATTTTCTTTTGAGCACATTTATTTCCTGCATGTTAGAACCTGCAACAAGCATGTCATCTACATACAATAACAATATAATATAGCTACCATCATTTTTCCTTTTGAGATAAACACAATGATCAGAGTGACGTCTAGTATAACCTTGTTCAGAGATAAACCTGTCAAATTTTAGATACTAATGCCTTGGCACCTGTTTTAAGCCATACAATCTCTTCTTCAACCTGCACACTAGTTTCTCCTTCCCTTTTAGCTCATATCCTTGTAGTTGCTGCATATATATCTCTTCCCCCAAATCCCCATGGACAAAGGTTGTCTTTACATCTAACTGCTCAAGATGAAAATATTCAGCCGCTAGAAGACTTAAAATAGTTCGGATTGAAGTCATTTTAACAACAGGAGAAAATATCTCATCAAAGTCTATACCTTTTTTCTGTGCAAACACTTTCACCACAAGTCTAGCTTCATACCATTTTCAACCTCCATCTTCCTCCTTCAACTTGTAAAGCATTTATTCTGCAATGTTGGTTTACCTGCAGGCAACCTGAGTAAGTCCCAAGTCTGGTTATGTGCTAAGGAGTCCATCTCTTCTTTCATGGCTTGCTCCAACTTCTTCCTAGTTTCTACCTACATTGCTTCTTCATAACATTCTAGTTCACCAGAATCAGTCAACAATACATAATATAATGAAGGAGAGTATCGTTCAGGGGGTTTACTTATCTGGGTAGATCTTCTAACACCACTTTCAGGTGTTTGAGGTGCTTATTGTTGTTGTGGTTTTTGTTCTGGACATTGATCATTTTGATTTTCAAGCACCATCACTTTTTCTGTGATCTCATCAAGCACTGTGTATTCTCTGTTTTCTTTTTCTTGTTTCTTTTCCTGCAATTGATCCGTATACAAAACCTTTTCATTGAATATGACATCTCTCCTCCTAATGATTTTGTGTTTTTCATAGTCATAATAGCGATAACCAAAATCATTAACACCATATCCAATAGAAGTACATTTCTTTGATTTTGCCTCAAGCTTTGTTCTATTTTATTTATTAATGTGGATAAAGGCTTCACAACCAAAAGTTTTTAAAAGTGAGTAGTTTACCTTTTTACCTGTCCATGCCTCCTCTAGAATACCACCATCCAAGGAACTTGAAGGCCCTCTGTTTATTAGATAAACAACAATATCTATAGCATCTGCCTAAAATTGTAAAGGAAATCCTACATGCAATCTCATGCACCTTGCACGCTCCATGATTGTCTCGTTCATCCTTTCTGACACACCATTTTCTTTTGGTGTTCCTGGAACTGTCTTATCTCTGCGAATTCCATTCTCTGAACAATACCTATCAAACTCTTTGCTGCAATATTCACCTCCATTGTCTGATATGAGACATTTCAACCTTTTTCCTGTCTCATTTTCAACCAAAGCTTTCCATTTCTTTAAAGTATCAAATACATCAGATTTATTTCGAATACAATAAATCTAGCTTTTTCTGGTTGCATCATCAATAAAAGTAACATAATAACGAGAGCCACCGAGAGATGATATCTGAGAATGTCCCCATACATCTGTTTACACAAGCTCTAATTTTTCGCTCTTCTTTTCTTTCCCAACTTTGAGAAATCTGACTCTCTTTTGTTTTCCATAAACACAATTTTCACATAATTCCAAATCAACATGCTTCAAACCTGCTACAAATTTCTTGAGTGAAGGATCTGCATCCCCTTCTCACTCATGTACCCAAGCCTATGATGCCATAATGAAATATCTGCTCCTGTAGAGGTTAAAGCATTAACAAAATTAGAAATACCATTGCATAAATACAATGTACCAACATTTTCTCCTTTTTCTATTACCAGGGCTCCTTTTGTGACCTTCCAAGTTTTATCTGTGAAAGTAGTTACGCAACCTTCACCTCCCAACTGCCCTGTTGAAATCATATTTTTCTTCATATCTGGAACATGCCTTACCTCCTTCAATAGCCATTGATTTCCATTCTATTGTTTTTATGAAAATTCTACCCATTCCAGTGATTTTATAGGGTTTATCATCACCCAATCAAACCTGTCCAAAATATCCTTGAACATAATCATGAAAATGTTTCCTGTTAGGTGTGGCATGGAATGAGGCCCCTGAATCTACCACCCAGGCATCAATAATATTTTCTAATGAAAGAATCAAAGCATCTTGCAACACATCACCTGTTACATTCACTTCATGATTATTTTCTTGCTGCGCGTCTCCTTCTTTTCCCTTCTGAGACTTGCAGTATTTCTTCAGGTGTCCTTTCTTCCCACATTTCCAGCACACTATCCCCGATCTGGACTTGGATAGGCCTTTCCTTGACTTATTGCGATATCCTGGGCTCTTTACTCTTTGCATTTTTCTTCCCCTAGTCTTTGCAGTCAAAGCATTACCTGATGTCTCACCGAAGTTTTTTCGTCACATTTTCTCACTAAGGATTGCATCGACAACATCATCAAACTTTAAAGTACTAGATCCAAAGACAAAGTTACTAATGGCCATAACTAAACCATTCCAACTTTCTGGCAATAAGCACAGAAATAACAGAGCCCTAACTTCATCATCAAAATTTACCCCTACAGAACTTAACTAACTGGTAACTGTATTAAATTCATTTAAATGATTAGCAACAGATCCACCTTCTGACATTTTCATATTAAATAAATGCTTCATAAGAAATACCTTATTTGAGGCTGAGGGTTTTTCATATAGTTTGGCCAATGTCGACATTAAACCCTCTGTTGTCGTTTCCTTTGAAATATTAAAGGCTACCGACGCTGCTAGGCATAGCCGTATTGTTCCAAGTGCCTTTCTATCAATAATGTCCCATTCTATATCTTTCATACTCGTCGACTTCTTTGCCTTTCCGCTCAATGGTTGGTACAGATCTCTCTGGTACAAATAATCTTCCATCTGCATCTTCCACAGCTGGTAGTTTTGGCCATTAAATTTTTCGACCCTAGACCTACCTTCTTCCAACGTTTCTCCCAATCGAACCAGGAACTCTTTTCTCCTGTGAGTTTGTCAGCCAAATAGACCTTCAGCTCTAATACTAGTTGTTAGAAAATTATATATTACAGAGTAATGGAACACATAAAATATTGCAGAAATATAAACATGGAAAATGCATAAAACAAGAGAGACATAGACATGCGTGGTTCACCCAATTTGGGCTACATCCACGGAGAAACGGCCAGTCCTTCCTTTTATATTATCCAGCAAACTAAAGAGATACAACCTACAGTAGATCCATTGTAATTCCCTCTTCTCTCTCTCTCAATCTCCTCTCTCTTCTCGCTCAGAATATAGATCTACATAGACGCAATACAATTCCCTCATATATAGCGAGGGGTTGTCTTCTAGGGCAAGAAACGCTAAATTAAACATAACTTCTACTGTCATATCTTCGCCTAATGAACGCCCCAGATTGACTACGAAATTACAACATTTTGCAAGGCAATTTTATATCTATTTTTAGCTTTACGAGCGCTACCCCTGATCCCCCTTCCAGGGGGGGCTCCCAAAGGTCGTAGCTGCCCTCCCTGAACCCCCCCTCTCTAGTCAATTTAGTGTCCTAAATTTCTCTACATAAATTATCAATCCGGGTATCATAAACTGATGAAGTGTGGTGCACTATATGTGCTTAGTTAACCTTTCTCTTACTTCGTTGTTTTATAGTTTATGTTGTTTTTGGGGGTTTTGTTTCTCATGCTTAAGGAAATTAATCTAAGAAAGAAAAGTTATGCTTCTAAATGAAATCTCTAAATGTTAATGGACAACTAAATCTAATGACTTTTAATGTTAGAATATAATTTCTAAAGAAGGGAGAAAAGGAAATGAACATTAGATAAAAACAAATCAAAACTTTGAACAGTTAGATTAATCTAAGCCGGCAAAATGTCTATGAAATGAAAGCAAAAATGATAATGCTATTTGAAATGGAAAGCAAATACAAAGCATGTAACTAAATGAAGTGTTTTGTCACTCCACTATACAATTTTGGGAGAACTACCTCCTTGTGATAGCATTTGGATGGATCCAATACTTCATTGTTCTAAAACTGAAAATCAAATTGCAACAAACTTAAATGAAAGACTAAAACTGAAAGTGAAATTGCAACTAATCTACTATAACAGCTAAATGAAGTGTTTTATCACTCTTCTATACAATTTTGAGAGAACTACCTCCTTGATAGCATTTTAAGGGACTCCATAATTCATTGTTCTAAAACTGAAAATGAAATTTAAATGAAAGGCTAAGACTAAAAGTGAAATTGCAACTAATCTACTATAATAGCTAAATGAAGTGTTTTATCACTCCACTATACAGTTTTGGGAGAACTACCTCCTTGTGATAGCATTTGGAGGGATTCAATACTTCGTTGTTCTAAAACTGAAAATGAAATTGCAACAAAAATTGAATACAAAACACGTAAAGGAAAACTAATCTACTGTGTTCTCTAATGCTCCAAGCACCAATACTTTCTTGGACTATTTTGTTAAGCATAGATTACACAGTTAGATAGATCTACAATCAACCGGTTGAACACACTTGCATGAATGGAAAATCTAAACTATTAAACTTGAAAACAATAAGATGACATACTTGAATGAAATCAAAGCAAAACTACAAAATAAAATCTACTCTACCTTACATTCTAATATGCTCCATGACATCTACTTCACATCTCCTTCCATGTTGGGAACATCAAAGCTTTATTCAAATTCTTCAAAATGACAAAGTACAACAAGTTGAGCTAACAAAAGTTTACAAAAGCTTTCCAAAGCTACCAAAGCTACCAAATGAAGGAGAGAGATCTCCTATTTATACAAAAATATGAGAAGTCATCTCATTAATGAGAGTCCATGAATCTCTCCCTATACCTCTAGAGTTCTAATCAAAATAGGAAATGATAAGACACATGTCTTCTTAGAGTTTCAATACAAATAGGAAATGTGACACATATCCTCATGATCCCATGATCCTCTCCACTCAAATTCGAATTTGGCCTTAGGATGCCACATAAAGGTCTTCTAGAAGCTTCCTTTTGACCTACACATGTCAACAATCTCATCACACTTGATAGGTATAAGCATATGCACATTATTTCTTAATTTTTAACCACAAATTCACTTAAAAATGTTAAGAATTAATAAAGTTTGGAAAAACATAAATGTGACCATATAGTGATGAAAGTGAGATGAATGTAGTGACATCGTAGTGAAATAAAGGTGAAATGGAGGTGAAATAATGGACATGATAGTGAAAGTGTAAGGGAAGTGAATGACAATTTCAAGACCCAACACCCCTTGTAGCGTATATTTTACGGGCGGCGTTGCCTCCACATTACAAATTAGGGTCAAATGTGGTGATACCTTTAAATAAAGAAGATAATTAGGCTCGACACCCAACATTTTGTTTGTCCGTCAGTCTGTAGATGAAAATTTGGGCTCTTCTTCAGCTTTGTGTCCATGAGTCCCCACAAAGTGGACCAAAACTCTCCTACAAAACGAGTGTCTCAATCAGAAATAATGGAAGTAGGTAACCCAAAATGAACCCATACCTGTTCGAAGAACATCTTTGCAGTTTGTTCAGCAGTCGCTTGCTTTTTTCATGGAATAAGAATGCACATCTTACTGAATCTATCAACCACAACATACATGTAATCATGCCCTCTCCTGGACATAGGATGTCCTCCAAAAAAATACATGGAAATGTTGTCCCATGGTCACAAAGGAACTACAAGTGGCATGTACAAACCAATCTTTCGATTTCTTGGCTTGCTGGTCGCACACATCACACATCCTTGAATGTAATTAATAATGGTTTCATACATACGGGGCCAGTAACAATACCTCTGAATTTGTGCCATTGTCTTGCTTACTCCAAAATGTCCTGAAATGTGAGAAGAATGTGCTTCCCAAATCACATGCGCTCTTTCTATCTGTGGTATGCACAATTTACCCAGATGATATAAAAACCTGTCATGAATATGATAATTGACTTCTTTCACCTGAGCACCATGAGTTAGTGATTCATAAATATCTTTGAAATCAGCATCGGTACTGTATTGTTCTATATAACTTTCATTTTTTAAAGAACTATTCTACAACGCTACTAAACCATTCAAATTTGGTCTAGAAAACATATCAAATTCTTTGATTGTACACCTTTCCTGTACATAATTTCTAAGTGAAATTGCTGAAGAAATCCCATCCATCTGTAATGACGAGATTGTTGCAACTTAGTTTGAGACTGAAGGTACTGAAGTGGCTGATGATCTATGTGAATCACTGTTTCCTTACCCATTAAATAATGTTTCCATTTCTTAACACTTTCAACTAAAGAAAATAGTTTTTTATCATATGTCAGATAATTCATTACTTCCTTAGAAAAAGTTTCAGAATGAAAAAAAATAGGTTTCCCTTTTTGAAGTAAGACTGCACCCATTACATAACCACTAACATCTATTTCAATTTCGAATGGCTGTTGAATATTTGGTAAAGCTAAGATTCGTGTTGTGACATTTTTCAGCTTAAGTGTATCAAAAGCTTTTTGTTTTTTTCCTCCCCACTGAAAGGGAACTTTAGAACCTGTTAAAGCATGTAATGGTGATGCAATCAAAGAAAACTGAGCAATAAATTTCCTCCAATACTGAATTTCACCTATAAAACTTCTAACTTCAGTCACATTTTGTGGTCTTGGCCACTTAACAATCACATCGATTTTAGCTAGATCTATTTTCAAACTTCCACCTCCAACTATGTAACCAAGATAATTTAGTGAAGTTTTCCCAAACTCACATTTGGAAAGTTTAAGGTACAATTTTTCCCTGTGCAACACTTCAAAAACTTGTTTAACATGCCTAACATGCTCTTCCATACTTGAACTGAAAATCAGAATATCATCTAAGTAGATTATGACAAATTTATCAATGTATGGGTGAAATACATCATTCATAAGCCACATGAAAGTTGGCGCATTACACAAACCAAAAGGCATTACTAACCATTCAAATAGTCCTTGCCTAGTTTTGAATGTAGTTTTCCAGATGTCATTTTCTGCAATGCGAATTTGATGATACCCACTTCGCAAATCTAACTTAGTGAAATAAACAACATTTTTCAGTTGATCAAGTAAATCATCTATCCTGGGAAGAGGACACCTATTTTTGATGGTGATTTTGTTTAAGGCCCTAAATTCGACACACATTCTCCATGTCCTGTCTTTCTTAGGAACCAAAATTATAGGTGAGCCACATGGAGATGAACTGGGTTGAACGAAACCTTTTTCAATCAACTCTTGGATTTGTTTCTTTATTTCTTCGTTATCTATCACTAACATTTGATACTTTACAACATTAGGAACATGGGCATCAGACATCAATTGTATCTCATGTTGGATTTCCCATTTAGGAGGAAGATGTTTTGGTTCTTTAAATCAAATTTGAAAATAATATACCACTTTATCCAATCTATCTTTAAACTCAAATTCATAACCTGAAAAAAGCATGTTGATCCTTATGTTGTTCTTTCACAACCATGAGTACATATATCTTACTTGAACTTATTAATCGCTTCATTTGATTAACTGAAACTAAATCCAAGTGTGATTTGAGTTTATATGCCCTGAAAATATATTCAATCCCATCTTTCTTAAGGTGGTATTTATGCTCTTTCCTATGAAACACTGCATCGAAATCATAGAGATAAGAACTCCCTAGCACTACTACACATATGTCTGCTAAAATCACATCTAAATCTACTTCATAAGTGTAATTAGCTGTGAAGGAAAATTTTAAACAACACTGCTTTGTGATATTAATCTGAGTCTCTTTATTTAGACAACCTAATGGATATGGTCTTGGATGATTTTGTGTCTCCAAATCGAATTTCTTAACTAAATCTCCATATATTAAATTTTCTTGTGATCCACTGTCAAGCAATGTATCTATTTTCTTGTGCTTAGAAGTTATCCTTATATTAAATAAGTCAACCCTTTTATCCTCATTCAAATGATTTATGTTTGAAGAAGATGCAGAAGTACTAGAACTTGAACTAGTGTCAGAAGTTTTACCTCTCGAAACCATTGCGGTTATTTTCCTTTCATCACTTGAGCCAGAGCCCAAATCTCATTGGATTGCTACATTAGCCTTCTTTTTAGCTTTCTTCTTCTGGAACATCTTTGGTCTGAGTTCTAGGTGAAGTTTCCAACATCTGGATTCATCATGTTTGACCCTCTAACAATGAGTACAAGTAGGTCTTTCACTTTCCTTCTGAGTTATCGTTATTTTCTTTCCCTTAGAATTGCTCTTCCTCTTGCTATCTCTGGAATCCTTGATTTCCAACTGTTTGGATGCTTTAGGTGAAAACTTGAATATTCTGCCACCTGATTCAATATCTATGGCTTGAAAAAACACTTCATCAAAGTTGTTAGGATTAAACATTAATAATGTACACTGTAAATATGAACGTAAACTACCAATGTACTTGAATAAAGTTTCGCGTGTATCCAATGCAATACCAAGTGCCAAATCTTTCTTCCTGAACTCTTGAGTAAAATCCTGAACATTCTACCCTTTACCTTGCCTCAAATGCTGCCAATCAATAAAATCTTGTTTCATGTGTCCCAAAGGATAGAATTGTTTTTTCAGAGCTCTTAAAAACTTAGACCATGAAGAGATGACTTTACCTTTTCGCTTTACATCTATTTGAGCTTTCTTTCCAACCAGAAAAAAGATGTTCCCCCCATTCTAAGTGTAGCTAACTGAATTTTTGTTTTTTCATCAGAAATGTTCTAATACACTTCTAATTGCTTAATTCAATTATCTAGCTTTCCAGGATTCATTTTGCCATCATAAATAGGTAGTTCAAATTTAACATCAAGTTTCAAAAGAGATGATTTCTTAGGTTTATTTTCTGTTTCAAAATTTGAACTTGAAGAAGAATAATAAGAAGAAGATGATGATGGAGATGATGGAGGAGAAGGAGGTTTAACAACCTTGCTTTCTCCCTTGTCCTTCTTCGATGTCTTTGAAGAAGAAGCTGCATCTCTCGCCTTCTTATCTTCGTAGAGTTCTCCCAACATCTGCTGCATCCTCAAAAACATTTTCTGAAACCGTTCCTGATCCATGACCTTCCCTTTAGTAGTTTCCCCTACATCGGATCCTGCCATTGTCGATTGATGAGTGACTTTTCACTTTCCACCTTCCTCGATTGATCTATTAAAGCGCTCCTTCTCCACATCGCGACCTTGACCTGGTTAACATTCACTGGCAAAAATTCTACTAACGCAACCTATGTTGATACCAGATTATATGATGTCATATTGATCATAAATAAAACTGAAGTAGAATTGAATATTTTCCAGCAGTGAACTGATTGTTAACTTAAGCCTTAATGTGGAAGACGGAAGGAAAGCAGTTGATTTAAAACTTAATCGAGAACTTAAGAAGCATAATTAAACATGAATTTGTATCAAGAACAGAGATAGAAGATATCAAACATTGATTACGGAGTTCATCCTTGATGGACTACATCTACATGTCCACTTTCAAGATGGGTGTCTGCTTTATTAGGATTGATTGAAAGAGACCTTTTACCCATAAAAGAAACTAGAGTGAATTTTCACGTAGGAACTTCTGGTCTCTATCAACAAAATCTCTCTCTCCTAGCTTTCCAACACCTGTCTTGGTTCCCAATTCAGCCTCTGGGTGGTCAAGATACACTAAAAACAAGAACTACCTCTCTAGCTCAGCATTTGAATACAAGTCTCAAAATCACTCTATTGCCTTTTACATGAGCATAAGGATGAATTTATAATCTCCTAAGGTTCACTCGAACTCCCTCAGGCTAAGATAGGCATGAATGTGTTGCATTGAATGTTCATTTGCCTCGTTCTTGTCACCTTGTGACACCTAATGAAGAGGATACATGGTGGTTTTAATAAAAATACACAAAACTCAATGAAAAACCCAAAATACACTTTAGGTTATAATAAAACTGATGGCGGTTAGGCTAACTGCACAGAAAATAGAACTGAGGCATGTAATTGGGTGATTTAACCATAAGTCTCCACCTTGCAGGTTTACTTCGGTGGTTCTGCCAACGGTTGCGGCTTCCATCTGACGATTTCGACGCAGTTAACTGCAAACCTGTTCACATGTTCAAAAACCTCTGACAGTTACAACCTCCATGCGGTCAGTTCTGATGCTACGGTTAACTGCTATCTCGGCATTCACATGTGCACTTTGACATGGTTCCGATGTAGTTATCCCCATGCGATTAAATGTGTTGTATTTGCATTGTTTTATAACATAAGGTCTGAAAGGGTTTTGCATTAGGTTTATGACATAGGTTTATGTAGCATGTTTTAACATTGAGCCTTAGGACTTTAGCTTTAGTGCTTATGTTAGGACGTTAGCATTTAGAGCTTTAGCACTTATGCTCAGGGTTAAGTTC
Source organism: Pinus tabuliformis (assembly GCA_031772625.1). Lineage (NCBI taxonomy): Eukaryota > Viridiplantae > Streptophyta > Pinopsida > Pinales > Pinaceae > Pinus > Pinus tabuliformis. The sequence continues at coordinate 851,940,493 of CM062810.1, read as the reverse complement.
AGGACTTTAGTATTGCACCCATTACATACAATTTTGTCACAATGTCATGACATGCAATTTGGACCACATTTCCACCATGAATAACTGATGACAAACTATCAAAGTTAACGAAGCTAAAGATGAATTGGACTTCCCTATCGATTAGACTGAACATAAGATCCTCTTTGATCAATTTTCAAGTTATGCTTTTAGGTCAATTTTATATATAACCTAACAAAAATTTGTTGGAACTACAAGTTTAATATGTGTGTACACAATCAAAGTACACAAAAGTATTGTGAAGGTTTCGAATCCATTTATTTGTTAAGAAATTATGCAATTTAAATAATGAAAATATATATATCGAATCTATCAAATGTCAAGAGGGAAATGTTTCAATGTAAAATTATTTATGTTGTGAAAGAGATTTGCACCTCAATAAATTTGTTTTCTCTCTGTAATTGATAGATTCATGGTTAAAATAGATTTATATTGGTTAATATTTTTTAACTACTAGATATCAACTTCATATTAACCATTGAAAAAATTTTCAATGTAAAAATATTTATGTTGTGAAAGAGATTTGCACCTCAATAAAATTGTTTTCTCTCTGTAATTGATAGATTCATGGTTAAAATATATTTATATTGGTTAATATTTTTAAAATACTACATATCAAATTCATATTAACCATTGAAAAATGTCTCAATGTAAAAATATTTATGTTGTGAAAGAGATTTGCACCTCAATAAATTTGTTTTCTCTATGTCATGGTTAAAATAGATTTATATTGGTTAATATTTTTTAAATACTACATATCAACTTCATATTAACAATTGAATGAGTTATACATATTTTTTATTAGGAAATGATTGAAAATTTTAACTTTTTAATTACCTATATCTAGTTGACATAAAATTAGTTTATTTAAAGTTGACATTGAATTATTTTATTTATGGTAATCATCTTCATCATTAATCAAAATGATATTTTTTATATTAAATCTACATTGGGAACACAGATATGCATTGAAATCATCATCATCATCATCTTGTTGATTGGGAACACAATTGATGAAACTAATGATTTTTCATTGTTATATTTCATAGGAAAGCCGCCTAAAATTAAAATTCTTCAAAATAGATCATAATCAAGTAAATAACTTGTTTAACATTAGTTACTGCCCACCATAATTTAAGCAAATATTGGCATTAAAAATGAATAGGAATAAGATGGAGATAAATATACCTATTTATGCTTACCTCACTACTTTAACATGTGAGAGTAAAAGTGTAACTGTGCACACTTAGTAGTTACTTCCTAATATTATTTATATTTACTTGAACACTTTAACATGCAGGAGTAAAAGTGTAAATGCCCAAACTTAGTAGTTGTTACTACCCACCAAAAATTTATATAAATCCTTATCCTTAGTCAATTAACTTTTCCACTTCACATATGAATTTTCAAATTTTCTAAAAACATAGCATCCACTTACATCGTTTTTTCCCATAAATCCTTACGCAATCCATATAAAGCGGCCCAAATATTGTTGTTTCTATTCCTAATTTGTAGGGATTGCAAATGGTTATGTGGGTTAGGGACAGATGGGTTATCTCAAATCCTTTTTTATATTCAAAGCTTGGAATTTTCGTGTGGTTTTAATTATGTTAGATTTATTTTATTTACTTTGTGAATGTGTTGTATTCTTTACCACATTAGGTGTTATATTGGGTTGGGATTCAGTGAAGTTTTTATTTTTATTTTTAGTGTGTGTTTCATTATAATGCAATTTTGGATAATAAATTTAATTAGGATTAATGGATTAGGTTTTTAGATATTAGAGAATTTTATATTATTGTATTATAAATAATGCAATTAACACAATGAAGATTAAAGGTACAATTTGATATATTACTTTATGTTTTAGGTTAAGGATATTTGTGAGAAATATTTCACCAATATGTATAAATGTTATTATCTTAGGTATATTTTTATCAAGAAATAATATGTATTATCATATTTTAAAAAATGTGCAATTTTACATTTATAATTCACAAAACATTATTTGATTTTGAATTGCAGTCAACCAAATTTTTTAAGGTATGTTAATGAGAGGAAAAACCTTAATAAGGAGAGTTTGATGAAGACTTGATAACTCCTTGAATGTGCATATTGGTCAAAGGGAGTGTGGTATCCACTTATTGCGACGAATGGAAATGGGGGTTTGATGGATGGCAATATGGTGGTTTTGGATGAAAACATGGGACATGGAAATGAGGGCATATGAGGTTTGGCAACAAAAGTGACCCATATCTCATACTTTTGCATCAATGTAATTCAATATATGCTCCAATATTAATGAAGGATTTGTGCAGACATTTCTATCCCAAAAATATTGGAATATTGTTAAGATTCATAAGAAAACCACTTAAAATTAAAATTCTTGAAAATAAATCATAATTAACATATTTAACATCGGTTATTGTCCAACCTATATTTGTATAAAAAATGATTAAGAATAAAATAGAGATAACCCATTATCATTTTGTATTCCTTCTATCTTTTTGGTTTTTATTCTTGATTTTAGATAATAATTGTTTTTCACCTCCAGATGCATATTTAGGATAACAATATAGAACTTATTATATATTGATAGAGGCATTGATGTACCACGTTTTCAATTCCATTTCTGTGGAAAGAATCGTCCAATGCTAAAAGTGCGCTTCTCTTAGTAAACTTTTTCGGCTCTGACCCGTATTTTCTTCTTCTGTTTATGCCTGAAGCCTTCACGCAGATATCCGAAATGCAATCATTCCGTAAATATTGAATTTCAGTGAATTAAATCAATCACGGTGTAAATTATATATATATATATATATATATATATATATATATATATATATATCAACCTACACTACTACTTATATAAATATAAAATCAATAATAATTGTTTTCTCTAGTTTTAAAAATAATTTAAAGTAGATATAATATCAATATAGAAATAATGATATTTATTGTTTTCTAAATTTAACATAAAATGTTTTAAAATTTAAATTGAAGTTTTATATTTTATAAAGTTGAAATTCTCGCAATGCAATCCAATCCAATCCAATCCAATGTCATATTCTAACTCTATTACTTCATTATAATACTTCTATATTTATGAGTTATGAAGGTTTGAGTTATTCGAAATTATCTTCTCTTTGTTTCCCATGAAGTTCAAGTGGAGGCTCCATCATTATGTTTATATCCATGTGAGTATAGTGTCTTTTTTAAGGGTGTCACCGGTCAAAGGGGGACTCTATCACCAAGTTTGCATTCCTTTGAATGCCACAACTTTTAATGGCGTGACAAGATGTTTAAGTGAATTTACAATCTTGTAGGTTCGTTTTCATTTTCCTTGTGATGGTTTACTGACCCTCACATTTATTATATTTTTCATTTTATTTTTCTCTTTGTGCTCCATTATGGCAAATACCTATTTTCCACATTTAACATTTTGAATGGCTTAAGTTCATGCAATGAAGAAGTTTTGTGAAGATTTTCAATTCATTTACTTTATTATATGTTTATATTATTTTGTGAAGATTTTAAATTCATTTATATTATTATATGTTTATATTTTTAAGAACTTAAATAAGCATTATATTATTATTATTATTTTTTGGCATATTTTAATTGAATATTTGTTTTCATTAAAAAGATAATGTCAATAAAAGTAGACATTAAGATTTTATAACTAATAAAAATTATCTTACTTTTATATTATTTATACCATATAGGTTTCAATTTTACTTAAAATACAGTTGAAATTTTATTGTGGAGTATTTAGTGAAACATCAAATGATGAATGTTGGAAGAAAAAATAAAAAAATGGATACACTATCATATTTCTAAAAGTCTCGATATGAGAATCCACATTTCATTCATGCTTCAAGTTCTTTTCAGTAACTTATTAGTGAGAGAGATTCCAACTCTTGCGAGAATGCATCTGATATCCATGTAACGAATGACATAATAGGTTCCACTAGTGAATGAAGTAGATAAATGTAATTCTATTAGAAATTTACAATAAAAGTATTGAAGGTTTTTCCTTGTAAGGGGACACAATATTTTTCTAGGAAAGGAAGAATGCCGATACTACATACAGAGACAATTCAAGAGAAGTTCGATGCATTACATGTCGTTGGAAAATTGTCAATGCAATGAAATTGAGATATATTTAGACATAGTAGAGAAGCATGCAAGAAATGTGTATGATAAGAAAATTGTAAATTACAAGGATAAAAATATTATTAGATGGAAATATTTTGAGGAATATCAACATGTCAAAAATGAAGATGAATATAAGAAATGCCAAATAAGGAAGGGAAAAGCATGAGGAAAATGGAGGAACCATCACATCTCTATTTCAAAATATGATGCAAAGAAATTTGTTATCCAAGATATGTAATTACACATTATATTACATATTATTTAGAGGCCGTGATGTAACCAATTATCCATATTATATGAAATATCGATATTTTTCTTTAATTGATGAATTTTTCATCTTCTTTTTGTCTCAATAATGTTTGGGGATGGGAATTTTCATTATCCTTGGCCGTTGGTTGGAAGGAATGAAATCCTTCCCACCTAGGTTCAATTCCTGCAAGTGACATGATGGATATTGACAATACATAAAGTATACAAATATTCCTTATATGGAATATACAATGTTGTACTTGTGAATATATGTGTGTGTGTGTCTCCTAGTACTTAATAATTATTTATTATTCCATGAGGTCTTCGATAGACAGTGATTAGGTGCACTATAACGACACTCCTACATGTTAAGTTACCGGTTCAAATCCCTTCCCTATTTCGGTGATGTTCTCGGACATGACCATGATGTAACCTCACAAATACCGAACCTAAAAAAAAAAAACATGTTTGGGAATCGTTGAATTATCCAACTTAAGTTGAAAAGATAAATATGAAAGAGAAAATTACAAATTCTAGGTTTTCATCATTGCTTTAGGATAATAATTCTTGGACCTACATGATCATTTATATGTTTAATGAGCATATTGTGACACCCCTATATTTTCCTTTTTTAGGCATGGCTATTTTTATACTTTTAAATTATTGGTTAACTTAACGGCTATGGAAGCCATAATAGAAACTTTGTTATGATGTAATTATGTTTTATTTTATTGAATTAATATTTAGTGAGTTGTTAGGAAATATTTAGGAAAGAGAACTAGAGTATTAGAGACTCCTTGTGAACTTATAAAAGAAAATATTGGTTAAAGTCCACATGGTGGACTTTCCAAAAAGTCTCCTAAAAATCCCTAAGAGAAAGTTGTTAAAAATAATATAAGCATAATAGGGAATAAACACTATGTCAATCACTTAACTGGAAAAAAATTCTAAGATTTGGTGAAAATCAAAACAAAGCACAATGAGAGAGAAAGATGTGATTTATAGAAAAAGAAAAGATATTTTTCTTAAATTAAAACAAAAGGTTTGGACAACTAAGGGATGCAGACCCTGAGAGTAGGAAAATTCTAGGGAGAAGTATTCTAGGAAGAATATATAAGAAAACCCACTCAAGAACTGAACAAGGTTTTTGATTCCTAAAAGGCAGGAAGGTCTGAGCTTCGGGGGAATTGTTAGAGACAATTCATCGTTGGGTGGAATGTGCTCTATTCCCAAATAATACCCAATCATCTAATCATGGTTAGCTATATTTTTGTTTGTATTTTATATGATGATGTTGGAATAGTTTAAGGTTATTATAGTGATAATGCAGATTGAATGTTGAATTTTGATAATAAATTGTATATGTTACTAAGATTGCATGCATAGCTTGATTAAATTCTAAGTGACAAATTCAATTATGTATGTGATTGTAGTGATTCTTATATTTTGAATCTCATAATAATTTTTGTCTTATGGAAATGGATAGATGAAAGTACACATAAAGAGTTATCTATTTATGCAATAAGGTATACATGCATAGATAGAGTGATTACCAAAGCAAATGATTATGGTTAGACCTGCGATATTGTATTGTAAAGTAAGGTTAGATTCGAGAATGAGATAAATTGTACTTGCATAGTCAAAATATATTTCTATAAGACTATCTCGAGCTAGTGGGTATAAGCTCTGAATTGTGCATGGGTATACTAATTAACTAAATTCTGTTAGAAATATCACTCAATAAGAATGCAAGAATAGAAGTTTATGATAGATCATATAGGTCATATATGTAGATGCCTTCGAAAATGATAAATTTTGACAAAGGATACTACCTTAAATCTCATAAACTTTGACAAAGTATATTGCCTCCGATTTTGAGGGTCGATGTTAAGTTGTCATATCATCGTTGTGTTGTGATTGAAAATAAATGGTAAGTCATATACTACACATGTCTTGATGTTGTGAATGTTGATAGAAATTAACATAGTTTGAATTGTCACCCCTTGGTATACAAACTAATATATGCAAATAATAGCTAAGCCCAGTGACTTAGTGATTGATCACACACCACATGATCTAATAAGTTGATTGTATGATGGATTGCATAGATTCCTTCACTTATGATAAATTTTGACTTCCTGGATGGTTTTGTGAGGTGTGATAGTGTTCTTCAGCCCTGCCTTGCTATTTCCGAATAGTAATGGTGTGATGGGTTCTCCGTTATTTGGTTAAGTTGGATTATTGGATGGTTTTGAAATTGAGTGAGGTGGTCTCTCAAATAAATAACAAAATTCCTAGAAATTCCCCAACCGGTCTGGGATTGTGTTAAAGACAAATTTTGTGTGCCTCGGTGGGCCTAGGAATCCTCAATCGGTGAATGGAAGGATATATGGTAAATCCTACAGGTGTGTTCCCTCAATCAGTCCTAGTAATCCTTGACTGGTGAATTGAAGAATATACTATAAATCTTGGAGGTTGGAGTCTTTATTAGGCCAACGAATCCTCAATCGATGTATGGCGGGATATACAGTAAAGCCTACAGACTAAGGGATAGTAAAATTCCTCACGATGTAGGTAGAGAAATCGGGTGGGCATCCATGCTTGCTTAGGGTCTACTGATCCAATGGGGATTGTGGTAAAGCCTGAGGAAACTTGGTTTGCTTTGCTTTTGAGTCCCACATTCATGCTTGCAATATGGCACATGGGTGATTGGCTGAAAGAAATATTTGGTTTAGCCAATCTATGGTCGAGTGGTTCATGGAAGTCCAAAACAAGGTTTAATTTTGCATTCATTAATAAGATATCTTTGTCCTTGGTATATCATGTGTAAATCTAATGGATTATATCCTTTTTTTTTGTTGGTTATATGTTTGTTATGAGTATGTTTATAATAGGCTTGATGTATGGCTCTCATCATGTTTTGATTAGTAATTGAAAGTACCATGAATATATAACATAATAGACAATAATGCAACTACTGTGATAATACAACAGTGCTTCTTTATGAATCTAAGATAAGTACGAGACCCCTATGTTGATATGTTGTTATCACCTGTAGATTGCATATTTGTGACATGTTTGACGAAATGCCTATTATAGCTAGTGGGGGTTCATTCAAGTCATTGGTCTAATGTTTGCTTTAGTACCTTTGTTTCAGTGTCATTTATAATTCCTGAAGTTTTCGTGAATTTCTTGGCAGTGGCCTAAGTCCTGACCCTGAAGAAATGGCACATAATTCAAGGTCACTAGCTCAAAAATGTCTAGAAAAGTCCATATTCTCTTGCAATACCTTGTTGAGGAAGAGTCTAGAAAGCTTTGACCACATACAAGCCTTGTCATGGAAGCTACTGAGGCTCTAGGACAACGAAAAGCTAAGTTGTCTCATGAGTTAAGCACCTGGAAGGGTTGGTTACGTCCTTAAGGGACTGTAGCTCCTGGGAATGGTCAGTTTGGTTGTGTGTACTGGTTCCACTTCCTTAACTGTACTTGGGGAGTTGAATCACATCATAGTAGCCTCTTGTCCCATGTTAAACCTAGTGGACCGATTAGCTTGGGTAAATGTGGGAGTAGGGTGTTACAGAAAACACTAGATCACTTCTATCAATAATGTGCACCATTGACAACATGCTAATATGTATAAATGATTTAAAATATATAACATATATTGGTGTGTATGATATATATTATGAAACTTTAGTGCTTAGTTTATATAATGGAGAAAGTCAATGTGTCACTACATATGTATAACCATAGGTGTGTATATCATCTTGCACACCATATATTCTTATAATGTTAAGGATAACAATAATGACAATAGGAATGGTATTAATGAGGGACATAGTGATTTTGTTGTGATTAGCAATACCCATGCTTTTACTATGTTTATTTCTACTGATGCCTAATACACATTCAAATGAATTGATGTTTTAGGTGATATAACTAACATAGTTGACTTCAAATGAATACAATGTAATGATATGTTTCAATGTTCATTTTTTATCTACATTACAAGTACACAAATGATGTTTTTTTCATTTTTATTTGTTTCGAATAGAATTTGAATTAATTATAAAAAATTCAACTAATTTTTATAATCAAATGTTTTCTTGCAATTAGTCATTAGAAACTCAACTATTTAAAAAATATATATTAATTTTTTATATTTTTGTTATTCTACTTAAATGTATTCATTCCATTAATGTACTGCATAATTTAAAAAAATATACTAATTAATTAATTTTTGTTGTTTGTAACTACGTAATTCATCCAATATTTAATCAGTAATCCCACATTTATGACATTATGAAATGCAATAAAATAGGTAATTATTTTATTATATACAAACAATTGACTCTTTATTATACAAAATGGGAAAATATAAAAGTCCACAACATTAAAAATGCCAACATTTTTTTTCCAAAAAATTAAAATATATATAATATGAATATAGAAATAATGAGATTATTTATTTTCTAAATTTAACATAAAAATTCAAAATTTACTGTTATGTTTTAAAATTTAGATTAAAGTTATATATTTTATAAATTTGAAATTCTCCCAGTCCACTGTCATACTCTAACTCATTATTTCATTATACAACTACATTTATGAGTTGCGAAGGTTTGAGTTATTCGAAATTGTGTTCTGTTTGTTTCCCATGAAGGTCAAGTGGAGACTCCATAATTATGTTTCTTTCCATGTAAATATCGTGTCTGTTTTAAGGGTGTCACCGAGCAAAGGAGGACTCTATCATCAGGTTTGTATTCCTTTAAATGCCGAATCTCTTTAACGATGTGACAATATATTTAAGTAAATTTACAATTTTGTTGCTCATTTTTGTTTTTCTTGCGATGGTTTATTGATTCTGACATTTATTATATTTTTCATTATATATTTCTCTTTCTGCTTCATTATTGTAAATACCCACTTTCCACATTTAACATTTTGAATGGGTTAAGTTCATGTAAAAAAGAAATTTTGTGAAGATTTTCAATTCATTTACATTACATTTTATTATTCTATGTATATATTTATTAGAATTTATATATTTACTAGAATTTAAATAAGTATTAGGTTTTTTTGGTATGTTTTTTGGGTTTCAAAATTTCCATTCATTGAACCAATACCTCCAACAAATTAAAAGATACTTGAAGGGAAGTTAGATTCATTACATGTAGTTGGAAACTTGTCAATGCAATGAAATTGAGATATATTAAGATATAATAGAGAAGCATGCAGGAAATGTGTGTGATAAGAAAATTGTAAATGACAAGTATAAATATATTATTAGATGGAAATGTTATGAGGAATATCAACTCTCAAAAATGAAAATGAATATAAGAACTTTGTAATAAGTAAGGGAACACTTTACAAAAATGGACGAACCATCACATCTCTATTTCAAAATATGATGTAAAGAAATTTTTTATTGAAGAAATTTAATTACACATTATATTACATATTATTTAGAGGTCGTCATGTAACAAATTATCCATGTTATATGAAATATCTATATCTTTCTTTCATTTTTTAATTTTCCATGTTTTTGTATGTAACATGTTTGGGAATGGGAATTTCTATTATCCTTGGTGGTTGGGATGAAGGAATGAAATATTGTCCACCCAGGTTCAATTCTCACAAGTGACATGATGTATATTGACAATATACATATATTCCTGATATGGAATATACAATGTTGTATATATGTATATATATGTGTGTGTGTGTGTGTGTGTGTCCCATTACTTAACAATTATTTACTAGTCCATGAGGTCTTGGATACACTGTGATTGGGTCCGTTGTTAAGGCACTACCGGATGTTAAGTTACTGGTTCAATTCCCTTCCCTATATGGCTGGTATTCTTGGACATGACCATGATGCAAGATCACTAATTCCAAACTTACAAAAAAAAACTTGTTTGAGAATGGGTGAATTATATAGCTTAAGTAGAAAAGATCAATATGAAAGAGAAAATTGCAAATTCTAAATTTCATCATTACTTTTGGATAATACTTGTTGAACCTACATGAGAATTTATATGCTTAATGAGCATACTCTAAGACCTTTATATTTTTGTTTTTCATACATGACTATTTTTATTCTTTTAAATTATTGTTGAACTTAATGGTTATGGAAGATAGAATTGAAACTATGTGATGGTGAGTTGTTTGGAAATATTTAGGAAAGAGGACTAGAACATCAGAGACTTCTTCTGAACTTATAAAACATTGTTAGAGGTTAAGGTCCTCATGGTGAACCTTCCCAAAAGTCTCCTAAAAATACCTAAGAGAAAGTTGTTAAAAATAATATTAGCATAACGGGAGATGAAGACTATGTTAATCACTTAGCTCGAGATAAATGCTAAGATTGGGTGAAAATCAAAACAAAGCACAATGAGAGAGAAAGATGTGCTTTATAGAAAAAAGAAAAGATATTTTTCTTAAATTAAAACAAAAGGTTTGAACAACAATCAGATGCAGACCCTTAAAGTAGGATAGTGTTAGGAAGAAGTATGCTAGGAAGAATCTATAAGAAAAATGACTGAGGAACCCAAGAAGGTTGTTGATTCCTAAGAGGAAAGAAGGTCTGATCTTGGGGGAAATTGTTAGAGACAATTCATGGTTGGGTGGAATGTCCTTTGTTCCTAAATATTCCCCAATCATCCAATGATGGTTAGCCATATTTTTGTTCATATTTTATATGATGATGTTGGAATAGTTTAAGGTTATTATAGTGAGAATTAAGATTGAATGTTGAATTTTGAGAATAAATTGTATATGTTACTATGATTTCATGCATAGGGTTATTAAATTCTAAGTGACAAGTTCAATTATATATGTTATTGTAGTGATTCTTATATTTTGAATCTCATAATAATTCTTTTGTTATGGAAATGAATAGATGAAAGTACACATAAAGATCTATCTATTTATGCAATAAGGTATACATGCATAGATAGAGTAATTATCAAAGAAAATGATTATGGTTAGACCTGCAATCGTATATTGTAAAGTAAGGTTAGATTCGAGAATGAGATAAATTGTACTTGCATAGTCAAAATATCTTTCTATAAGTTATCTCGAGCTAGTGGGTATAAGCTCTGAATTTTGCATGGGTATACTAATTAATTGAATTCTGTTAGAAATATCACTCAATAAAAATGCAAGAATAGAAGTTTATGATAGATCATATTGGTAGTTATACTATATAATTTGTGGAATCGAGACCAAAACATTATATTCATATGTATCAGATAATTTTTCTTTTATAATATATCATTGGGATTTATGTCTAACGAAATAAAACTCAGTTAATTAGTTATAACTCTCTAGCTATATATTCTTTTACTCTTATAGGACTACCTATACATGGAAGTATATTGCAGATAAAACAAAAGATTCAACTAGTTCATGTAAACATCTTTATATTGTTCCATATCTTACATAATTCCATTGAAAATACTATGGAAGGATGTTCTCCATAACGAAACTTTAACTATTTCTACATATAAGGATTAAAGGTAGAATATGGTTATAGTAATTTCCAAGAACGAAACCATGTGTTATAGTGAAATACAATAACGAACCACAGGTAAGAGTGATAATTGCACGCTAACCTCTTACAATATAATTCGTACAACTTAGTTCCATTCTAAGTGTAGATTAAACTAGGCATTTGACAACCAAGTGGTAATGTAATAAGAAGAGGGAGACTATATGTATTACAAAAATCATTTCAAAATTTTGAGGTTCATATACATGTGGTACAATAGTTAAATGATATGCGATTTCATAGACTATATATATATATAACAAAGAATATTTTTTGTTTTTCAAGGAATGAGATCATGAAAGGAAACATGGAAGATCTAATGTATTCCTTTGAACTAATTTAAAGGATTATTTCTATTTGTGAGTCTGGCATAATGGAAGGACTAGTTAGGGGAGGAGCTATATACTTATACTTACTTTTATGATGTTGAATAATGCATTTGATATTATATGAGACCAACAATTGGGTTTAATGGTTATACTATCCTAATGAAGTTCTTAGGACTATTAGTATTACCTAGTAAATTTCATTAGGTATTTGAAATACAATAATGAACGAATCATAGAATAACTTAGGACCAAGTAATTTATATTATATTATACATGAATTAATAATTTAGCTTTGTCTAAAACCATTGAATAATAAATCATATACAAATATAAAAGTGTAATCAAATATCGAAGATTATTTACAATAAACCATGCAATATATGAATCCTATACTAAAATGGTATCACCATTGATTAAAACCATTAATTAATATACAAATAAATATTGGGCGAAAAATATAAATATGTAAAATATTTAAATGAATATATGAGTAATTTGCATTGTTTATAGTAATTTTTCATTCCATATCTATCACCTATGGATAGATTCTATACTCAGATAACATAAATAAATAGAGCTAAATGCAAATATCAAAGAACAGGAAATTAGCTTGGATAAAGACAAATGTTTACAATTGTTAAGGCCAAGGTTGTAACATATATAAACTTTTAAAAATCATGTATGTTTTGAATAAGGTAACAAAAGAAATAAGAATCCTAACTTGGTTTATGAATTTCACATTCAAACTATAGACTACATGCCATAATAACCTCATACATAGTGTGAGTAATGTAAAAAAGGCTGACCTATAAACAAATGAATTTGTCGTCAAGGGTCGAGCTAAGGAGAGAGCACTGGAAACAATCACACAAACATATCAATGGAAACATGTTCTTTTTCTCATCGCAAGAGAAATACTAGTAATGACAAAAATCCATAGAGAATTAGTATATGGAAGAATGATGAGAATACTTATGAAAACCAAAACCAAAATAAACAATTTCACTATAAGTTTATACCTGAGTAATAGTGCACAAAGGCTCTTCCTCGCCAACCTATAGATTTTAGGAGGATATGTTAGAAGAATAAAATGAAAACAGTAATATTTAATAGAGAAGTATGATAATGAAAGAATTGGAGACACACAACCCTGAAGCATTGACCATGAGTTTCCATAGCAAAAATGACACAATATTTCCCTATTTAACAAAATATATAAACCCCAATAAATTACAGAAAATTTGGGTTTAGATACATATATAGTGATAGAAAATACAACCCCTACTACCTAAATATCATTAACACAAATAAATACCTCAAAAAGATAAGAGAAAGATATGAAAGTCTGGATCTTGCAATTGATGCCATTACATGACAGTAGGACTAAGAACATACCTTACAAGGATAAAAGAGTTTAGAAAAATATCAATGATAAACCAAGTTTATATACTATGAGATTACCTGTTTTCATTGAGAAATGGGGATAAAAATCTCTATGGAGTAAAGGTACCCAATGGCAAGAAAAAAAAATAGAAGGAGAACCTATGAAATTAAGCTCATAATCTAGCAAACAGTCTCGAAGTGCAACGGTGTGGAATGGTACTCTAGCTGCTACAACCAAAGGAACAAATGAAAAAATAAGGAGGGTATAAGGGTTTTACATTTCATTTACACCCAAATGATTTATCACAGCTGCATCTAAAAAATGAAATCTAAATCACCAATATTGCATTAGCCAAAGGAGCCATGTGAATTCACATGGGACATGATCGAGGGGAAATTAAAAAAAATTCCAAGTGTATTGTATGGGACTAAACAATAACCACTATATTCATATATCCCAAACGAATGAATAAGTACACGCAACACAAGTTTAAAAGGTTGATAGTTGGGACCCTTAAATTAATATATAAATGGATCAAAACATGGATTGATAATGTGACTAATTATTGTGCCTCATTAGGTAGCCTCATGATTATACTATCGGATTATAGGAATGCTTCATCTTTGCAACGTATAATATTTTATAAGGAGTAAATATTATAACTATAAAGAATGACCTTGAGCACACCAAACATTAGTGTAACTTAAATTATTATGATATGTTAATACCAATGTTGAGAAGAAAATGAATGGGTTAATAATGAACATTAGCTAACTCAGAATGAGTACCATGAGGGATGGTAAAATAAGTGTACATGATGAAAATGAGAAAACACATTTCAGTGGACAATATTCTTTGGAACTAAATTTTTTTGTGAAAAGGGTTTCCTAGAAAGTCTTCTTGAAAGCCCTTTGAAGAAAATGCTATAGAGTAAGAGAATGAAGTAAGTATTTGTTATAGTAAATTAAAAGAAAAAGCAATTAATTGTCATTGGGTACTAGTAGTAGAACAAATAGGAGGAAACTAACTTAAATTCCAAAGGAGTAGTCATGGCCTTTCATTGTCATATAGGGGTTATTGGAACGATGTTGGTCACAGGCAGGTTACCACCCTGGCTAACCTAGATATACGTAACCACCTGGGCATAGTCCTGACCGAACATGATTCTAAATCTTATGGTAGAAATTATAACTTGAAATCCTTATAAACATTTATAATCATAAATACAGTTTAATTGTAAAAAGTATATCTTGAAACACTTGTAAACATTCATAATCATAAATACAAAATAATTGTGGGAAACTATATTTGTAAACCCTTGCAAGAAATTTAACAAAAACAAACATCACCCTTACACATGCACAACTAACATGTCCCAGTAAAAATAGAAGGGGAACTTTCATCTTAGAGATATATCACTACAAGTAAAACCCCAAAAACTTAATGGACATATAATAAATACTCAGAAAGGACACCTCATGTGTTAGGCTGAAGTGACTATTACCATTTAAATACATATACATAATACAATAATTCAGGAATTGTTAAACCCTAACAAAGGCACCCAAAAATTAAAATAGTAATATTATTTTCAAAACATTAACAACCTAAAATAACTCAAGAATATTAGGGCTATGCCCTAAAAAGAAACCGTATAAGACCTCCGGGACATAGGTAATGAAAAATATTAAACGTATAACTCCAGAAAGGAGCTTGTGTCGTAGCCATTATAAGTCAGAAGCGAGCTTAGGATGAGGATAAAATATAATTGTGCACCTGAGAAAGAAAAACCACGTGTAAGCCTAATATTTAGAAATTACCAAATTTTCCATGAAATGAGGAGAGTCGTCAACTCATCAAGGTGTGAGTTATAGATGCTACATGTGTATAAACCTACATATAGACAAAAATACATCATGCCACACTAATGATGAATCTATAACAAAATAAAAAGGTGCATGGAAATAGATACCCTTTAGTTCTTACCTGGTTCGGTGGTTCCACGATGCTAAGATAGAAAACTGCACTATGGAAGGGAAATCGGGAAGGCCAGTTAGGAAACAAACTTATTTAACCCTAGAAAGCTATGAAAATTATAGTGAAATTGTGAGTTGTGAGAGTTTTAACTATGATCCAAAGTGGGAACCAATAACCTCATGACCTAGGATACCTCATTTAGCAGGACCATTGTCGAACTGCTAAACTTGAAACAACAGGGGCAAACTCATTCTCACTATAAAAACGTAAAGAAAAACAAAAGAAGTATAACTTAAAGATGTATTGGGACTCACCTGAGGATGGAGCATGGAGAAATTGTGATGCAGATAGGGTTTGTTAAGTTTAGGTATGTTCTATGCTTAGAGAAATTTAATTCAATTCTCACAGTTAGGTCAATATCTTTTCCAGATTAGAAATCACATCAACATTTTTTTTTTCTCGGTAAATCTACGCTGTTCTATTATATTATGTACAAGAAAACATTACATTCAAAGAGTCAGGTTGCCCAAGGCCGACTGTGGCTCTTTGGGTTAGCAGCATGCAACTCAGAATTAGCCCTCGCATGGGAAACATTTCCATACAGAACCTCTTCCACCTCGCGCCATAACAAAACATTGATTTCAGACCATTCAGAAACATCCTGCGCAGGGGCTTCAGCACAAAAATTCTTCCCTCGCAGGGGAGACAGAAGACCTATGACAGCTTCCCTACTAGTCCTACTAGCAGAACCATAGCAAACATAGACATATATATGAACTGTAAAGACACAGACAGAGACAAAAATCCTATACCAGACGCAGACAGAGACGTATGACTTATACCCGACCTGAACAAAAGTGGAGGACGACGGAGTGTGCCGCTAGAGCCTATTCCTCTGGCTTCTCCTCGATAATTCCACACCACCCATGATGTTCTGGGAGGCCTTCCCACTCGTCCATGGCGTCCTCCTTGGAGGTCGACGCCTCCTGCTCTTGAGGTCAGATGGGAGTCCGCTCAGGTACCCCCGCTGGCTTCCTCGACAATTTCCGGTTGTTCATCTGGGAGTGCTCCCTTGCTACCTGAGCCGCCTTCATCCTCCGGGGAGTCCTCAATGAATAGGACTGATATGTGTGCATTGATGCGAGAATTGTCCCTTGAGCTGCCGAGGGTGAAGATGGCAGAGCCAAACACCAGAAGAGGGTGCGGTCCAGCATTGGGATTGCCCGTGTCCATGAATTGACTGGCCTGGATGGGAGTAGCCCCTGCCCTTCTATAGCAGTAGCAACAATAGCAGTGGTGGTGGGATTCCGCAGCGGGAAGGCGCGAGGAACCTCCTCGAGTGGAGCCCCGTCGACTGAGTAGCCTTTTCCTAGGTCTAACCATCGTTGCAGTGATGTCGGTGGCGTGAAGCAGAGCGGCAATTGAAAGCTTTCCTGTCTTGAGTCACCTTCCCACAGAATTAAGTCCTCTCCCCACAGATCTGGGACGAAGCTCAGTATCACTGAAGCAGCAACCAACAGAGTATTCGAGCTCGGGACTTCCCTTAGCTTCTTGATTGCTGGCTTTAACAAGAGATTGCCACCAAAAAACCTGAACTGCGAGACCTTCACTCTGAGCATAGACCTGCAACATTCCTCTACCCCTCTTAATCCTCTCAACATTCTCTCGAGATCCGTCCTCCATAACTGCGCTCTGCAACCTCCCAACTTCACCTTATGCTGCATTGAATGTCCTGTGCTTGCGTCTCAGCTCTTAATTCCTCGACGGCGCTGGGCATTGAATTTCTCGGCTGATCTCGAGGCGGCCCATGTTTGGCATGTGGCACCTCACTGCCAGACGTACTACCACCCGCATTCGGGAAAACTGCATCTTTTTGGATGAGGCTTTCGCATTCGTGGACCTGGAGATTGTTTGGAATAATGTCTGTGTTTCCTGATAGGAGGGTCTGTTCATTTTCTACCCCAATGTTGGCCAAGAGGTCAGCTATCTTGTTGCCCTCTCTTTTTATGTGATTGAAGGAGATGGCTCTATTATTGTGCAGATTTTGTGCAATAGCATTTAGCCCCGCTTCAAGCCTCCAACTGGATGTAACTTTTCTGGCTTGAGAGCCGTTCTGTATGCGTGTAGCCATGTTTATGAGGATCTGGGAGTCGCCTTCTACAATCAAGGGTTGGAGGTTGAGGTTCCAGGCTAGCAGGAGACCTTGCCAGAGTCCCTCTAGCTCTGCGGAGTTGTTGGTATCCCACCCGATATTTCCAAAGTAGATCTTCAGAGTGGTGCCTTCATGATTCCTCAATATTCCTCCAAATCCTGCTTCTCCAGGATTGCCTTTGGACGCCCCATCAAAGTTGAGTTTGTATGAGTATTTAGGGGGGGCGTTCCAGCGACTGTTGTTCTTGATGCTGTCGTTGGAAGGGCCATTCTTGTGAACTTCTTGAGGCAGATGCAATTGCCAGTTGTCAAGAATGTTTTTATCATTATTTGTAGTGGGGAAGTCCTCCTTTGTCCAATATCGAAGCACCATCGTTTCTTTGAGATTCCCCTGTAGCCTGTTCCAAACTTCTTCAATAGGAGAGCTATTGTTTTTGAATATACGTTTGTTTCTTTCTTTCCACACTATCCATAGGACAGTTCCCGGAATGATGTTCCATAGATAGTTGAGGATCTCGCTTTTATAGGGGTTCTTTGGCCATTGTCTTATGGAATTGATGATGTCGTTTTCCCCTCTACATCTTTTTTGGCATCTGAAGCTAACCTTTTCCCACAGCTGATTGGCTAGAGGGCAAGTATCCAAGAGGTGTTGAAGAGTTTCTTCGCTTTGACAACAGTTGTGACAGATAGAGGGACCATGAAAGTTTCTTCTTCTTAGTTTATCCCATGTAAGTATTCTTTTATGTCCTACCAGCCAGAGAAAGTAGGAGATTTTGGGCCAAGATCCGAGGCCCCATATTTTGCTCCATAATGGGTCGGGAGGAGTGGGGAAGTTGCCTACCAACTTGTAAGCTTCGGAGGTGGTGTAGGTCCCTTTGGGTTGGTATCCCCATTTGAGGATGTCATTGCCTTCATCATGCCTTATGCTTCTTTTCCTTAACTCTTTCTCCAACTCTTCTGCCTTCCGTATATCTGTATTGTTGAGTATTTGGTTACTCAGTTTCCATTTTCTGAATCCATGCTCTATCTCCTGCGTCCAAAATTTTTGGACTTTTTCCTGTTGCTGCTCCTGCCTGTCTGGAATCAGATATGGATGAAGAACACTAGTGAGCTTGGGCATCTGTCCAAAATCTTGCTGTGCAACCATTCCTGATTTCCCAGAAGCTATGTTGTTGAATCAACTGATAGTGCTGTTTGGCCGCGTTCCAGATTAGTGACCCCTTTTCGGTGGGAATAAATCTGATGAGTTCTTCTTGAGGTCTGTTGTTGGCATATTTGGCCGTCCAGATTTTTACCCAAGGCTTCTCTGGATTAGTGATCCATTGCCACCAGATCTTGGCATTCATAATGGAATTGTTGTACTCTGGGTCCCTCAGCCCAATGCCACCCTTGTCTTTGGGCATGCAAACAGTAGTCCATTTAACCAGTGCCCACTTGCGATTTGTTGCTGAGCTGCCCCATAGAAAGTCACGCTGTAGGTTCCTTATTCTTTTTAGGACCCATTTAGGCATTGCAAGGATAGAGAAAAGATAAAGAGGCATGGCCTGAAGGACAAACTTTATGAGCACCACCCGACTGGCTAAGTTTAGAGACCTGTATGTCCAGAGGTTGAGGCGGTAATCAAACTTCTCTAGGAGAGAGCGCCATGTGGGATGCTTTATGGCTGAGGCAGTGAGGGGAGCTCCGAGATATTTAGAGGGGAGGGTTGCAGAAGGGAAGCCCAGAATGCGGGTGACAGCAGCTTTGACAGAAGGAGGTGTGTGAAAGAAGAAAATCTGCGATTTGGAGCAGTTGACATGGGTGCCAGAGGCTTCAGAGAAATCATTGAGAAGGGTTTTTAAGCGAGAGGCCTCCTCGACAGAGGGATAGCCAAATAGCATGGTGTCATCAACGAACTGCTGACGAGAGGTAGCAGGGGTGTTGTGAACAGAGATGCCTTTGAGCTGTTGGGAATGGAGGGCGTGTTTGATGTGACGACCAAGATCCTCAGCCATTAGAACAAAGAGGAAGGGGGATAGGGGATCCCCTTGTCTGATACCTCGAGAGGGTTTGAAGGGGCGGGAGGGGATACCGTTCACAATGATGGAGAAGTGAGTGGATGAGATTAGGCTCATGATCCATCAGATCCACATGGGGCAGAATTCAAAAGCTTTTAACATTTGTTGTATATAAGTCTAGCTGAGTTTATCGAAAGCTTTAGAGAGATCCAGTTTGAGTATCATACCTGCTTGCTTTGAGTGCTTGAGGGAGTGTATTATCTCGTGCGTGAGGAGAATGCCATCCATTATCTGTCGTCCTTCCACGTACCCCGCCTGTTCCGGTGATATAAGCAGAGGTAAGAGGGGTTTTAGCCTGTTTGCAATAACTTTAGATATGACTTTGTAAATGACGTTGCATAATGCTATAGGCCTGAATTTATCAGGTGTGATAGAATCCTCCTCTTTGGGGATGAGAGTGATGAAGGTGGAGTTGAGGGAGGGAAGACGCCAGCGCATGGCCCTTGATTCTTCTAGAATTTGCCAGACCTCCAACTTAATCATATCCCAAAAAGCGTGAAAGAACGTGGTAGTGAATCCATCTGGGCCTGGGGCCTTTCCTTCTTTAAGCTGGGACATTGCCTCATCCACTTCCTAGGGGAGAATAAGGTGCATAAGAAGCTCATTGTGTTCCTTCGTGATGAGCTTTGGCACGTTGCTGATAATTTTCCCAATAGCCTGAAGCCGATCTTCTATTTGTTCCTGGTGGACATGTTGGAAGTGATTGAGGAGTACCTCTTCGATTTCCTCATGCTTCTCTACTTTTGCCCCTTCTTGATTCTGGATGAAGGGTATATTATTGTGCATCCTTCTCTGCACCGTGGTTCTATGGAAGAATTTGGTGTTGCGCTCCCCCTCCTTCAGCCATCTGACCCTTGACTTTTGCCTCCAATATATTTCCTCTTGCTTTCTCCTTTCCTCGAGCTGGCTGTGGATGAGCCGTTCCTGTTCCAGGGTAGCCTCCGAATGCCCCTCCGTGATTATCTTTTGATGGAGATCCATCAGTTCCTGATTTAACTCTTGTTGCGCCTTAAAAATGTTTCCAAAGGTCTCCCTTTTCCATCTTTTTAGTTGATTTTTTAGAAATCTTAGCTTCTGTTGGAACTGATACATTTTTTCCCCCTCTGGAGGGACGTACGATTCCTAGGTGGTCTTGATGAAATCCTTGAATGCAGGGTGCGAGAGCCAAAACCCCTCAAAGCGGAAGGGTCTTTTTGTCAAGTCACCTGGTCTTTGCCATTGCAGAGCTATCGGCCAGTGATCCGACCCTGTGTGTGTGAGTATTGCAGCTGAGATGTCTCCTCCTAAATGAACCGCATTGTCTGAGATGAGGAAGCGATCCAATTTGGAGGCAATTTGATGTTTTCCAGCTCTGCGATTGCTCCAAGTGAAGGTACCATTACAGAACGACATATCTATGAGAGACGCAGTTTGGATGAAGTCCTTGAAGCGAGCAACTTCTGGTTCCATTCTGATTCTCCCTCCTATCTTCTCCTCGATTTTAGTGATCATGTTGAAGTCTCCTGCAACAATCCATAGTGGATGCCTTCTGTTATTGCTGAGAGCTTCTATAGTGTCTAGGAGCGCAATTTTGTTTCCTGTGTCTTGCGGGAAATATACATTTGATAAGTTGCCATGAATGTTGGTGCCCAGTATGTGAAAGGTCGCCTGTATGAGATAATGAGAGGCATGAAAATTTGTGAAGGTTACCGCTTGGGTATTCCAAACTATGGCAATCCCTCCCGAGGCTCCCGAGGCATCGACTACGACCGAGCGACATCCTGGCCATGCTTTTGAGAGTATGCTGCCTAGTGTAGAACTATTACACTTGGTTTCCTGGAGAAAGCACATCTGCGGCTTTTCCATTTTAATCATGTTTTTTAACATTCTGAGTTTTCCAGGGCTGTTAAGCCCCCTTAAGTTCCATGATACTAGCTTCATGAGTCAACTATTGATGGAGGGTTTGTAGTACTTCATCAACTTAGCATACCTGCCTGAATCTACCAGGATTTTCCCAATCTCGATCGTCCACTGGAGATCTAATTTTTTTCCTCTTTTTTTAGAGTCCTTTGGGCGTAAGCTGCCATCCCAATGACTTCCTGTTTGTATACCTATTTTGTGCTGATGATAGGCTCTTGAGATGACCACTTCGAGCTTATTGAGTTGATATTCTGAGATTGTTTCGTATACCTTCTTTTTGCAAGCTAGTTCCAGTTCCAGAATATCTAGGCCATTTAGATCTATGCTTTCTGGCTCTTCTTCCATTTGTTGCACTTGACTGATTTCTTCTATATTGATCTCTGATTCCTGGGGGATGTCTTCTTTTCCGTCGACTTCCATTTCCTTGAGAATCTCTGCTGATTCTTTCTGGCTTCTGCTGAGGATAGTTGGGATGGTGATGGGGGGAGGAGATTTGGGAGGGGGATTTGAGGGAGGGGGATGGGATGAGGAAGAAGGGTGGGCATGGTTAGTCTCAGAGCTTAAGGGAAGCTCATCGGAGGTTTGAGCAAGAATATCGAAGCTGTTCTTAGTAACGGGGCCTTGGGCTTTATTAGGCTGGGGTTTGTTCCCATTCTGGGGCTTTTTATGCGAGCGTTTCCGGCTTGGCACTTTGGTGAAGCCTTCCTGGGTTAGGGTTTCAGAAGGGTCTGGGGTATTGGCTTTGGCATTTTGAGGGCAATCCCTGAAAAGATGCCCCAGAGCATGGCACTTTCTGCAACGAAAGGGTACATGTTCATAGTCGAGAGGCTGGATCCATTCTTCATCTCGATGGGTGAGGGTTACCGACTCTGGTAAAGCTTCATTCAGGCGTACGAAGACACATATTCGTGCGTAGGAGGTGTACCTACGTGATTTGGTTTCTTCTGCCGCTCTGATGTACTCTCCTACTCCATTTCCTATACCCTTGAGAATGTCCTCGTCCCAATATTTATCTGGAAGAGAGTACATTCTGATCCAAACCGGCGCCCATGTGAGATCTTCTTTATCTGGGTTAAATCTTGGAATCCATTCCCTCAGATACAGTCCTGCTGAGTTGAAAAAGTAAGGCCCTGCTCCCAGGATTCTGTATTTGTCCTCTAAACAGAAAAATATTGCAGTGAAGAATCCTTTCGGCCCTAGCTGCAAAGTTACATCTCCTTTGGGCTTCCATTTCGCCGCAATCCAGCCATATAAGGCTTTCTCAGTCGGCCAAAACCCTATAAACTTCCCAATGAGGGCATGATCCCTCATGTACTCTATTCTTCTGTCAATCTTGTCTCCCGGCAGCTCTATTCGCGGCCGTTCTTTGGCCACTGGTCGGCATGTTGCTGAGGATATCTTCGGTCCCTCTTCTGGAGTTTCTTTTCCTTCTTGAGTATTGCTGTCTTTGTCCTTCCGATTTCCGGTCTCCTTGTTATCGTCTTGATGCTTTTTTCCCTTGTTTAAGATTTCCTTATCAACAGATCCAAAGATAACTGTTTGCTCAGGATAGTGTTGCGAAGGGGAGGGCTCTGACGCCCTCCCCTGAGGCTGTTCCATTGCGCTGCGCTAATGCCCTGCAGCTCTGTCACACTGCAGAGATTTCCTTTTAGTCCGTGAACGTATTCCTTGCTGTGCCGTCGGCGCCGTAGAAAAATTCCTCAGAACCCTAGTCGAAATCACATCAGCATTAAAGTAAACTGCAGATAGAAATTAAACATAAATCGCAGAAGACAGGTAGAGAGGAAGAGACCCAAGTGAGTGTGTAGAAATGACTTTCAAGGCACCTCTATTTATACTAAAACGTTGAGCACATATGGGTTTTATTTGGTTGTTGGCCAACCTCGAAGAATTATCCCATAACACAAATAAATTCATATCTCCATGTATACTTATCAGAATCGGATGATCTTTAGATCAATCCTACACCTCTCGATGAGAGGGATCCAAGAAAAATATCAGCTACCATTAATAAGATGACCCACATGGACTTTGGCCCTAGTTGCCAATTTTAACATTCCCTCTCAACTAGGGAGAACTCCATCCGTTGATCCATATGTCTGACTATACTATCTCTGCCATCAGTGCCCTGCAATTCTCTACTTTGCTCTGCTCTGCTCTACTCTGCTCTGCTTTGCTTTGCTCTGCTAAGATCTGCTGAACCATGAAGGAGAAGAATTGATCAAGAATGTCTCATACCATTCTCTACTGATCTGAAGTTAGTTTTATTGATCCAGATCAATATCACAAGAGAGTGTCTCAAACCACTCATACTGATCCCAGATCAATGGAGGTCATCCTAGCATAGGGAGTGTGGTAGATACAACGATACGTCCATCGATAGTACTACTATGGTCCCCCCATTTACCTACTCATTGATCATATGAGAGGTACTTCCCATGAGTCCTAAACTGCATGGGTAGGATTCCTTGACAGGAGAACTAATAATCACGTCCCAAAGTCGCCTCGGGGTATCACAAGGGAAGGTTGATCCGTTCACCCTGTACATAGCACACCATTAGTGGAGGGTGAGTTGCCCTATGGTCATGTGTTGCTCTAGTAAGTACCCCAAGCCCCCAAAGCTCCCAAAACTCAATGCATGCAACATGCAGGACCCTTATAAGAATGTCTCTCAATGACTCCAAGTCGTTTGGGAAAGTCACATATTTGACCTTTCCCTGGGGCTTTGACAAAATGTCTGTGACCTGTACATCAGTCTCAATTTGATGGAACCTCCTTGCTCATCGACATACCATATCCTAGATAAGTTAGTATTTGATGTCTATCTACTGGAGCAATCATCAAATATAGGATTTCTCAACAATCGAATCCCACTATGGTTGTCACAAAGGATCACAGTGGTATTCATCATGTGTACAAATATCTCACTGAAGAGCTTCCACAACCAGGGAGCTTCATACGAAATCATACTCATAGCTATGTATTTGTTCTCGATGGTGCTTATAGCAATTGAATTCTGCTTCCTGCTCATCCATGATTTCAAAGAAGAACCCAAAGAGAACGAGCAATGTGAAGTACTCTAATGATCCTCCACATTTCCTGCCCAGTTAGCATTCAAGTAATCATGTAGCTTCATATTTTTGACAATGTATTTCAATCCATGAGAGATTGTACCCAGAAGATATCTCAGAAGATTCTTGGCACCAATATAGTGAGGATCAACCATATATGAGCTCATCATGCTAACTGCAAAATATATGTCCGGACGGAAGTTCACCAAGAACATCAATGCGAATGAGTTTATGAAACTCAGAGGTGTTTCCAAAATCAGGTCTGACATCACTACTATATAACTTCTGAAAGTTAAGATCCTTGAGGTAGTCATGGGCTTGTAGTTTATCATTCCACATTCAAAATCCAACTCCCACTTACTTCCATAAATGAGAGGGTCTGCACCTTTTAGAAATAGTTCGTCCTCAGAAGATGTTCGTATGAGAGTTCTACAATCCACAACCTTCAAACAAAGGTTTGGATTGGCTTCACTCTTAGTGAATCTCAGCTTCATATGACATCTATCCTCTCATATCAAACTCGGGGTGTTTTTCTTCAAGCCATAGAAGGCTTTGTTCCACTTGCACATAAGAGATTCCCGATCAGGAATCTCAAACCCCTTAGGTTGTTCCAAACCTGTGGACCTACCACATGAGGGGAAGGGTCCCCTTGTAAGATTTTCCTTAGGTACATCTTAGACATGTACCTTCATGCTTTTCTTTAATTCAGGAATCCAATTCACCATCTGACTCACATCGGGTATTGCCCCATAAGTAGACCTCCAGTGCTATAGATGAGATCTGTCAACTGACATGGTCCCTAATGAACCATCTTACAACTTGATACAAATTTCCAACCCTGAACTTGAAGATAAAATCATCTTTAAAAATTCTATTTCCAAACACGTACCTTTCCATCAATGAATGCCACCCTAGGACCTTTGGCTTTCAATGCCGAAGTGGACACCGGGTTCTTCTTGTGATCAGGTACATAAAAGATATTTTGTAAATGAATCGAGTTACCCTCATCAATTGAGGGGTAACATTCCCCACACCCTTTTTAGGATAGGTGGCATCAGCTCCAAGTATAATCCCATGATTGTTTCCATCTCTACCAAATTAGAGAGAGCACCCTTCTGTCTGATGCAGTGCATTGAAGCACTACAATCAATAAGCGAGTTTCCAAAAGAATCTGAAGGAGAGGACCAATACAAGATAACGCTTCTTTATCTGATCAAAAACAACATTTGATTCTTCATACCTAGGGTTCCTTGCTTTCTCCGAAGAGTCAGTTGTTACCTTTCATTCCTATGATGATTGAATATGTCCCTAGAATGATTGTTATCATCATCAAGTGATGTGTCCCTGCCATTCGGACACTCCTTCGCATGATGGCCGAACAAGTCATCTGCCTTTCCTTCCACCCTTAGATTCAAACTTCCCAATGAAGTGATCTTTAAGTAGGCCATCATAAGCTTCCGATGCACCATTGTGATAATGTTCTCTTCTTCGATTTCACCCTTGGTGAATTTGAATAGGGATGAGGAATCCATTCACCCTTTTGTCCTTTCCCAACCGTCTTTGGTGATTTTTCTTTCACTCTTTGTTGGGAATTGTCTTCACCTCAGCTCTGATATGATGTTAATTTTAGGTATGTTCTATGCTTAGAGCAATTTAATTCAATTTTCACAGTTATCTCAATATCTTTTCTAGATTAGTAATCACAACAACATTAAAGTAAACTGCAGCTAGAACATAAACATAAATTGAAGAAGATAAGTAGAGAGGAAGATATAAAAGTGAGTGTGTCCAAATGACTTTCAAGGTACCTCTATTTATACTAAACAGTTGAGCACATGTGGGGTTTATTTGGTTACTAGCCCACCTTGAAAAATTGTCCCATAACACAAATAAATTCATATCTCCATGAATACTTATCAGAATCAGATGATCATTAGACCAATCCTACACCTCTCGATCAAATGGATCCAAGAAAAATATCAGCTGCCATTAACAAGATGACCCACATGGAGTTTGGCCCTAGTTACCAATTTTAACACTGTTGGTTTCAGAAGCCTCTCTGTGACATGTAGCATGCAAATCACACAAAGAGCTAGTGACAAAACTAGGAGGTTCCAACTTAACCGTCCTAAAAGTAATAGAGTCATTGGATTAAAAATATACTTGATCAATAGTCAGATCTTCTCCAAGTGGAAGATCTTTAGTGTTCAAGAGAGTTCGATCAGTTGAACAAACCCCAAATCTAGCGATCGCCCCAATGACATAACCCTTGACATGATGAAATCATTAAAATAAGTTAATGACTTGTTGTATTAGCTACAACACCCTCCAAAATTTTTCCTTAGCCTGTTTTGGAGCCTCCCATACCAACCTTACACAACACTTTGTCTTGCTTCATTAAGTACTCAAGCTTTAGTGCTTTCCTCACACAAAGGCAACCTCTCAATCACAGTTGATCCATTTCCCTCATAGGTTTCTCATACGGACTTTGTCTAGTTGCAGGTTGAGCAACTTCGCCTTGAAAAATGCACATTCCTGGAGGGAAACTAGCCTTCCCTATAGGAATTGTGCAATCCTCTCTGACAGCCTGCTGGTCTTCAGGATTGCGCAATCCTTCCAGCAAACCTTCCCAGCAGGGTTTGTGCAATTTTTTCCAGTAGTAAGCTGTTCAGCCTAGGATTTGCGTAAATCTAGGCAGTACTCAGCTACTAGGCCCAGAAATTGTGCAAACCACTTGGGCATCCAGCCTAGATTATAGTCAGGAATGCGCATTTTTCCCGAGCAGTTGAGAACTGACATGCATGGAAAATCCGTTTGACTAGTTCCACCCGGGAATGAAGAAACTTGACTTACATGCATGAATTACTTGATCTTCTTGGAATAGTAAGAGACAACATGCAAAAGGAATCCCATGATTCAGGGAGCTATTTTAGTAGCTGGGGGTTACATGCAAAGTTGTTTTAGAAGTTTCCCTCCAAGTGTAGCTTTTTCCTAGATTTGTGGCATGTGCGTCATAAGACCAAACTTATTTGTTCGACGTATCAGAGCTCATTCATTCACATCGATCTTAGAGCGCTGACATCCCACATCACATCCATGACTCTTCGACACATTCGACTCAGCTATTCATGGGTAAGTTTCTTGAACTTGTCTTTTTCAACATTTCTATCGCTTTTTGTGTATTTTCTTGTGTGGGTGTTGTTTTCTTGATTTATTTGAATTCATGTTGTCGTATACATATATTCTAGCTTTTCCTACCTCTGTTTCAATTTTAATTGGAATCTCACTGTTGTCGCATGCATGAAACTGTTTTACATGGATGTTCGCCCAACCGGCGAACGACCTCACCCACATGCATGTTTGCTCAATATTCCATTCATGTTTTTCATGCATTGTTTATCACTTATGCTATCACTTAGTGTCGCCATGCATTTCATCGAATTACTTTCTTTCAGTTTCCCATCGGCGAGTCGGGCCAATCTTGGCCCAGTCTCTACCTTCACCAAGGCTACATTGCACAATATGGAGAAGGAAGGCTCACCTTCCTCTCTAGATTTGTGTATTTTGGCCCAACATTGGCCTCCTATACTAAATTTCACATTTCCATACGTCAGTGCCTTCTTGGCCCACAAATTTTCACAAATCTATCCCTGGGCCAACAGTCTTTCCCAGCTGGAATCGCGCATTGCACAATCCCAGCAACCAACTACCCAACTAGATTACACATTTTGCAGATCTAGTGGCCAGTCCAGACTGCCTTTTTTGTAGTTGTGGCAGCCAGTCACTAAGCCTCCCAGTGAAATTTGCGCAATCTTTCTCATCAGTTCCCCAGGTATGTGTTGTGTCCTTCCCCGGATTAGCTTTGTTTTCACTGACATATTTCTTGCCATGCATGTTGCTTGTTTCTAGATATTTTAGGTTTTTTTCTGTCTCAATGGCTTCCAAGAGTATAGGATCGCAAGACACTGATGGTGTTGTGGTTGGAACATCAGTTGCATAGGTGTCCTCTAGCATGCCGATCTACGAAGATACGAAGTTGTATCTAGACAAGGAAATCAAACTAAAGTGGCAAGAGGTGAATGAAATATTTGTAGGTACTTTTGGGGAAGACCTTGAAGACGTCATGTGTACATGAAAATTCATATGTGTGTCCTGTATCGGACTACATGAAGATAACCCGTGTTCCCATGTGCGGATATGATTCACTGGATTGTCTCCAATACTGACCCCAAGACGATGACCTTGAGTAGTGTCAATGGGACGAAGCTTGCAACCTTATGGCCATGAGACTATGATTAGATGTATCATATGGAAGAACCCATGACTTTCACGACCCCTTCCGTTCAGCTTTCCCAACAGCAGAGGCCACTCTAGAGATATTCTTAAGGATTAGGTAGAGCTAGCTCGTTTCAAGATGACCCCTAATCAGTTCTATAAGACAACGATATTGAGGAAGGAATACCAATACTTGGTCATATTCGCATGTTGACTGAGTGGCCAAGAAAACACTGAGACCTTCCCTCAGAGTTGGGTGGTCGCACTCGACCAACTAGCTATAGAAGGAAGATCGTGCAACTCGTTTGACATACTGGCTCATCAGCTGAAGGAGAAAGTCACGAAGGCTCAAGAGTCACCAGAAAGCATGCATGCAGAGATTTACATGTCCGCCAACATTCTAGATGTAGTCTGTGCTCGACATGAGTTCCTGGTCTTAGAGTGGGCATGGTCACCCGTGGAGACTGTTGTGAGCACATATTTCAAGCTATTCTCCGAGTGAAGCTTCAGAGGAGTGATCAAATGACTGTTTGACATTTGTCACCCTAGTGTACAGGTTGATATTCGAATAGGATCCACCCTACATGTGAGAAAAAGTGATGAAGCCATTGTTAGACATTGGAGATTGGGGTGCCTCACCAAATGGCATGTTCATCCGAGTGTTCAGTGCGGAGAAGCCTCCGCATGTTCTGCCAAAGTTTGCTTTGGACATGCTTGTCATGCAAGAAGTAGCGTATCATATCTCAACACGATTAACAACTAGGTTGCAGCGGAAGAAGAAGGAACCTTGGCCCACTCTTCCATTGTGAATTGGGTTATACGAGATACAAAGTGCCAAGCAAGTGGATGTTGAAGCTAAAAAAATGAGGAAGTACTCGTTCGACCTCAGAAGCTTCAACCCGTATGACTCACATTGCATTGTGAAGGATCACTACATGAGAGTTTAGTTCAATTGGATCCATGGGGAATTTCATTAGGCTGAGGAAGACTCATGGAGGTATTGTTACCATTACTCCAGACCCAATGAACAGGTCGGTTTCACCATAGAATGGTTAGCATGACAACATGGAGCAGCACCATGGAGAACACCAGTAGTAGCAGCAATAGTAGAGGCAGCAGAGCCAAGCATACATGTGCGCAAAAAAGGGAAGAGAAATATTGTTGACTACATGGAGGAGGAACAAACATGCAAGTTTCGAGAATATCCACTTGTAGAACCAGCAGCTATGGCTATTCAACATAAGAGGCAACAGTGAAACAAGCGAATCGTGCGAAGGCAAAGGGATAAGAAGAGAATGGAAGAAGCAGAGAAGGAGTTGCATGAGTTGAGGGAGCAACTTTGGAAAGAACAAGAGATGCACCAACATGAGAAGGAAGCACATCAGTAGCATATTCAACAGGGGGTGCATCACGTGCAGACAAACAAAGCAGCAC
Organism: Pinus tabuliformis; assembly: GCA_031772625.1. Classification (NCBI taxonomy): domain Eukaryota; kingdom Viridiplantae; phylum Streptophyta; class Pinopsida; order Pinales; family Pinaceae; genus Pinus; species Pinus tabuliformis. The sequence continues at coordinate 851,909,918 of CM062810.1, read as the reverse complement.
TCGTACAAGTAGTTGATTCTTCTGAACAACTGGCATCAGGTGAAAAGGGTGAGCCCTCATAGGGGAGAGACTTTTCTCATGAGATAGAACATGTTGTTGAACAGTTGGATGCAGAGATGGAGTGGTAGGAGTTGGAACAGGATACCGAACTCATGCCTCACCATATAGAGGTCGAATCACCTGTTGGTGCACTAATATGTCTTTTTTACAGGCAATCTTCATTCCTACATTAATTGTCAACCCAAGGAAAGTCTTTTTATTTCAAGAGTGTCTACACTATATATGCAGTGAATTTAGAGGTTAACTAATAACAAATCATTGTAATTTCTAATGACTATCTTTTCAAGCTCAATCCAAACAATTCTGAAAGAAGTAACTCTTGAAAGAAATTCAAAACATACTTTGCAATTCTACTTAACTTATCATGAAAGAAAATGAACCTGAATACAACTATAAAGAACCACTCTTGGCAGCCTTAAATGGAATTGAAACTCACTTGCTCAATTATTACAGAGACTACGGCAATTGAACAACAAATGATAATTCAACAACAAATTCCAATTGAATAACAACTGATAATTGAATAACAAATGATAATAGTACAACAAATGATATCTAAACAACAAATAACTATATTGCGGAAAGCATTTAATTCTATCTCTGAAATCTATGATAACATTAATTGGAATGAATCAACGATCTAATGCTGGAACTTATATAACCAATCCAACCAAAAGCATTTCTCATATATTACACACGGCTAAATCTGAATCTTGAATGAACAACAAAATCAAATCGAAACGACAATCCTGACGATATTCAAAATGATATTAACTTAACATTAACAAACAATAAAGAATAAAATAGAAAAAATTATAGTGCAGGTGAAGCAGTAGATCTTCTCTTGACTGGGCCCAGAGTCGCCAGAAGTCTCTGCTATGAGATACTAAGAATATAATTATGATTTAAATTCATTCTTCTTCATTAATACGAATAACAGAGTTACAACATCACCAAAGTAATAGTATTATATGTCCAAAAGAATAATTATGAACTGTGAATTTCTGAACTGGTCGTGCATTTTGCCTTTTGACATTATATATAACAATTAGAAAAGTAAATAGATAAAATTGAATCCTCAGGATCAGGGGATCCTGAGGATTTCACAATACTTGGTCTGATTCTATCATAAAATAGCATTGGTCTGCTCGGTCTTCCATTTCCCTGCCTTGCCTCTGACATTGTCTTTTCCCTTTATGAGATGTTGTTGTTCTATCAATTGAACAACTATTGTCCAATTCAAATATTTTGCACATAAATATACTATAAATCGGGTTTTCCTGCATAGGTTTGTCTAAATTGTTAAATGATTAATTTTACCCAAATTTAACTATTACTTCCTCTATTTTTATCCATAAAAAAAAGATAATCATGTGAGGATGTGTTCTAAATAAAGCTATTACCAAGGAGAAAACATACATTTTTCTTGACCCAACATACTCCCCAGCTTACCTTGTTGCATGTCCTCATGTAATTAAATGGTTTAGGTGCAGCTGGGTTAGGGAATAGGCAGGGTATACCTCCTCCTTATAAACTCTAAAGCCATTTTTCTTCTTAAGTACAACGAAAGCCTGGTTTACTTCTTGATCCTTCAAGTTGTAGTCACTACGATACTTATCTGGAGGATACCATATGATTGGGGTTCTATACCGACATCCTATCCATTCAGGTCCCATGGTTAAGACCATGTTACTGTATTTATGGAAACGAGAGGAGGCAGCTTTAAAGTTCCGGTATCCAAATGGTTCTCGGTTTCTAACAGTATTGCTGGAGACTTCCCACCTTTGTCTCACTCCAGACAAGCCTTCATCCTTGATCTCTTGGAAGTACTCCTTTCCAACTTGTATAATATATGTGTGGAATGGCCCTAATTGGCCCACAACTCTAGCTCACCTCATAAATTGATTGTGCCTGATAGAGATATGTAGGGGTTTTGTAGGTTCCCCCCTAACCCATAGGTAAATTCCATACTCATGATTTCTAAAAGTAATGTGAGCCTTGGCCCACTTGATTTGGTTAGTAGCAAAAAAAAGAAATGTCTGGAATTGGACATCCCTTATAAAGGGGCTAGGGTTGTTGTCTCGGTCATCTTCCAAAAAGAAATTGTGCATGTAAAGTTCATAGAGGAGGCGATGTACCTATTCGTTCTGCTCTCTGAAGCACTTGACAAAGTCCGGGGTAGTTTTGATTTCCACAATCTTTCCATCCTTAACAGCTTTGATTTTCAGCAGGAGGTACCTTTCCAAGAGGAATAATCCATAGTTTGTAGCAGGAGCTCTACATGACAGGGTTTCTGAATAAAGAGAGAAAACAATCTCCAACTACTCTTTACCCTTTTTAAAATTGTCCTATGCTTTCTCAACCCTTTTATGTTCAACCTTTTACTGAGCGAAGGTCTCATACTCAATAGTTGTAAGTGCCTCAAACTTTTTCCTTAATTCTTGATGTATAAGTAGGGGCGCTACTTCCTCTTTATGCTGAGTTAATTCTTGTTGAACCTTTAGTAGTTCATTATGTAGTCTCCTAATAAATGACTCCCTTACTAAGGGAATGTAAGTAGGTGTCTCCTCTGTTTGGGCTTCATAATCTTGTGTCACCATAGGCTCAGTTTGGACAGTATGCAAAAATCAATTGGGATGTTTTCTTCAGCATCAGTCTAAACGACAACATTCATAGTAGGGTAGTTTGTTTGGGTCTCCTACGAGCAAACACAGGGGTCTTCAGTGTACATTTCAGTGTCCTCTACAAGACATGGCTTTGTCTTATTTTCCCTTGAAAAAACCAAAAGAATCTAAATTTGGGTTTCAACATCTTTTCCATAATAATGTTATGTTTGTGTTCGTGTGGTCTCCATTTCCACTTTCAATTTTCTATCTCTGATTGCTTGTTTTAACCACTATCTAAGCTGCCCAATTATTCTCTTCTATTTCTGGACTTTTTACACATTTTTCTGACCCTGTCCTTGCATTATTTCTTTATTATGGGACTTCCAACCAGTGGTGGTGCAACTACATTTTCCTCAAGTTCATGCTTAGGTGGTATTGTGTCAGCATCAAGGAGGTTTTCAATTGGAACTGTATCTCCCGATGGAGCTTCACCTTCTAGATCTTCTTTGTCATTATTTTTCTCTCAGGAGACCCCAATAAAATGGCATCTCCTGAACAGTTATCATTCTCGGGGTTTTCTTTTAGGTAGGCCTCATCCTCAAGGGACTTAAAAAATATAGTATTGCATGGTTGATTTTCATCTCCCAAGGTTTCATCTGTAGGATTTTCTTCACGTAAGGCATCCATTGGACCGGTATCTATTGTCTGATTTTCTTCTCTAATGGCTTCCTCTTCATGCACCTCGGCTTTAAGGGGTTTTTCCATAAAAGGGACTGGTTCCCTTTGTTCTTCCATGATATCAGTAAATGGCAGGGTTTGATCATAACTAGGGTTGTCAACAGAGGCAGACTGGTTGGGGGTACATGTCTGTCCTTCAACATTCTCAGATCATTCTCTTCCCTCATCAAATATCCCCATGTTTTCCAATACCCTAGCCGCCTCTTCCTCATAGTCTTGCAAAGGGGCATTTTGCAGACTTGGAGGTGGTGTGTGAGATGGCCCAACCCCATTTGATTGAATTGGGGTATGGCGCTGGACCTCACCCGCACAAAGCACCTATGCTTGGCTAGGTTCAAGGGCACAAAGGAATTCTTTCGTTTCAGTGTCCTTCTCAGACATGGAGTTCTTGGCCCTTGTTGTTTTGTTGCTGGGTTTTCTGGAGGTGGGGCTAGAGTAGGATTTACAATATTGTCCCAGGTTAGCTGCTGCTAGGCCAGTCCATGCATGATAATCAATTTGATCAGTCCATGATGACTGATGACTGTTTGTGGGTCCTTAGCTTTCCTAACTCGACAAGCGACATCATGCAATAGGGAATTCAAATAAAACAACAAATTAACTAAAATTTTCTGTTTTAGGATGGCTAACAATTTGAGCTGGCGAGGCTTTACCACATCCTGAAAACTATCACATGTGATGTACCATTGCACAATTACTGCCAATTCCTACCATGGTTGTCTTAATGCTAAAGGGTGAATTCCTTTCCCTATTCGCACCAATTGCTCTCCTGGGTCCTGGAACATTGCGACCGCATTGTGCAGAAAGACGTTCTTGTCTGTCCACTTTTCTCCCTCAGCCAAAATTCCAGTGACTTCAACTATGACTTCTTGAGAGACCATTATATCCCTCCCTCTTACTGTGGTACTGCCATTCTGCAAATTCTACAATAATTCGAGTGTCATTTCTTCGTGAAATCCCTGGAATTTATTCAGATATTGGAGCTAGCTGGCGTGGTCAAGAATTTCATGAGCCTAGTTTGATACCATGAGCACTATGGTTTCATTTCAGATATCTCTACCTCCCATGGCTGCTATTTTCGTGTGACTGGTTCACTCGCATGGACTTCTCTTTCACTTTCGCAGTTCAGAACAACCGTAAATAACATTAAAGCACTTAACAATAAAATGACGTTGTTTTGGGAATTAACAACATATACAGTCACGTCATTTGTCTCGTCAGAAATATTTGATGCAGGCTCGTAATCAATCTGCATGCCATCCATAATGGTCGTCGTCTTTTCTCCAATAAGAAATACATTGATAATTATTACGCATACACAATCATCATGCAGTCCTTTACCTGGAAATTAATTTAGTAATTATCGCTCAATCATCCATAATTGTCACACATGTTGTTCACATGCAGACCATCCCCCCTCCAATGAGAATAGGGCATCCACGTCCGCCAAGCATGTGAAACGAAAGAGAACGAATTGGTAATTCATAAATGCACACAACCAATCCATAAAATCAATGCGATTTATGACAAAACAATTAAAACAATACACATATTAGAGGTAAAATGGCCAAAAAATAAAAAAACAGATATTTAAATTATTATGTCAAAGATTTTCACCTTAAGTGGTATTAGTAACAAACACATAATTGGTGGTAAGTATTAATGACTGTCATAAAGTGATTGGACAAATATAATATAATGAATATATAACATAAGTTACCATGCATGTTGGCTTGTAAGAGTGTTGTTCAAATGGGAAATTTCCTTAGAAATGAATCCATAGGTGGTAATAGAATAGAGAGCATTTGGCAATGTAAGATAATACTCTGATACCACAAGTAGAGCCACTGCTGCCAGCAGGCATTCATAGCCTCGACAGGGTTGCTTTTTGACCCCACAAATGAGTCAGTCCTCCTTTTAGCATGTAAATGATTCTTTCTTTTCTTGTCATAAAGAGACCACTATGCCGGCATGGTGATCAAATAATCATAGTGCCATGCACCAGGATAGATCAAAGTGATCAGGATGGCTCGTGACGAGACCCCCTATCCTTCTTACAGTTTTAATTATCAAGAAGGTCATTATCTTGGTTTGGTGGCCAACATGGAATGTCACCTATTACATCCTTATGATCATGGTAGATTGGCTCATGATGAGACCCCCTATCCTCTCTTTTTCGTATTTTCATATTTTGATGATTTTATTGTAAAAAGAGGGAGGCTCATTTACTCCTTAAGAGTCAGGGATGGTGTAAGAAGTAAGAAAAATGCCAATGAAAGTTTGTACTTTTACCCCCATCTCATCATATCAAAGGGATTTATCCATTTGAATGTGTGAAAAATAAGCCAACATTGTTTTAAAATAATGAATCATTTTATGATGTGTCCAAAGAAAATATGTTCAGCCAGTGATTATAGAGATATGCCATATCATCTTTTGAATAAATATAACCAGCAAAATGCTTCATAGGTCATAATGGTATTGACATTAATGTTTTTTCTTTATGTTAGGCACAAATCCACTAAGATGGTGTTTATTCAAAACATAAAAGAAAAATAAAGATGGCACAATGATCGGCAATGAAACAATAAAAAAATCACAGTTCTTCCTATAAAAAGAAAAAAAAGTGTTGTTCAATTGATTGAACAAAAATCGTTCAATCGATTGAACAACACAATCGAAAACAAAACAAAACTATTGTTCAATTAATTGAACAACAAAATTGAAAACAAAACAAAACTATTGTTCAATTGATTGAACAACAATCGTTCAATTGATTGAATAGAAAAATCGAAAAGAAAACAAAACCGTTGTTCAATTGATTGAACAATAATCATTTAATCGATTGAACAGCAAAATCGAAAAAATGCAAAAGCATTGTTCAATCAATTGAACAACAATCATTCAATCATTTGAACAACAAAAATAGAAAAGAAAATAACGCGAAAGTGTTGTTCAATCGATTCAACAACAATCGTTCAATCGTTTGAACAACATATATTGAAAAGAAGAAAAAACGCAAATGTGTTGTTCAATCGATTGAACAACAATCATTCAATCGGTTGAACAACAAATCAAAAACTCAAAAGTGTTGTTCAATCGATTGAACAACAATCGTTCAATTGTTTGAATAGAAAATAAAAAAATGCAAAAGTGTTGTTCAATCAATTGAACAAAAAATAAAAAATGCAAAAGTTATGTTCAATTGATTGAACAACAATCGTTCAATCGTTTGAACAACAAAATTAAAATAAAATAAAAAACATGCAAAAGTTTTGTTCAATCGATTGAACAAAAATCGTTCAATCATTTGAACAACATATATCGAAAAGAAGAAAAAAACGCAAGCGTGATGTTCAATCAATTGAAAAACAATCGCTCAATCATTTGAACAACAAATCAAAAACACAAAAGTGTTGTTCAATCAATTGAACAACAATCGTTCAATCATTTGAACATCAAAATCAAAACCGCAAAAGTGTTTTTGAGTCGATTGAACAACAACCGTTCAATCGTCCAAACAACAACCGTTCAATCATTTGAACAGCAAAATAAAAAAAAGAAACACGCAAAAGTGTTGTTCAATCGATTGAACAACAATCATTCAACTGTTTGAACAACAAAATCGAAAAAGAAAGAAACACACAAAAGTGTTGTTCAATTGATTGAACAACAATGTTCAATTGTTTGAACAACAAAAATGCAAAATGCAAAATTGTTGTTCAATCAATTGAGCAACAATCTTTCAATTGTTTTAACAAAAAATATCGAAAAAAATACGCCAAAGTGTTGTTCAATCGATTGAACGACAATCATTCAATCGTTTGAATAGCAAAATCTAAACATAGAAGTGTCGTTCAATCTATTGAACATCAATCGTTCAATCTTCTGAACAAAGAAAAAAATACAAAAAGTTGTTATTCATTTGATTGAATGGTAATCTTTAAAACGATTGAATAACACTTACAAAAAACAAAACAAGAAATCTCATTTTTACATGGCGATGCCTATTGAATTGCAATCAATCAAAAGAACATATACATTATTTACAATTTAAGGAAAATCACAATTTTACGAAAGAAACATTGTCAGGTCATCACTCCCTGTAGCTAAGATTTTCATGGAGGGGTCCTCACATACCTGCTGGCAGAAAGACTCCTTGGTGAGTGGTTTGTGGTAGAGACGCACCTGATGTCCATTCACCTCGAAAGAATGGCCAGCCCCCTCAATGGTAGTCAAAGTGAGAGTACCATTGTTATGTAATTCTTGAATTTCATAAGGGCCGAGCCATATTGTTTGCAACTTTCTCGGAAGATCCTGGAATCTGGAGTCATAGAGGAGTTCCTAATCCCCTTTTTGAAATGTCTTCTTTTTTATAAGGTTTTTGTGCCATTTTTCCCTTTGCTACTAGATAATTACAGTTCATTGCAGAGCAAGTAGTGGAGCCTTGTCTAGTTCATTGATTTGTTGAAGATGCTTGGTTTGGGCTTTTAGTAAATACAGTCCCACTTCCTAAGCCATTCTTAGAGTCTTTATTTCGAATTCAATCAGAAAATAGGTTCTTCTCCGAAGACGAGTTGGTACAAAGAGTATCCAGTAGTATTCCTCCAAGTCATGTGATAGGCCCACAAGGCCTCTGGCAGTCTATCAGCCCAGTCTCGCTGATGTGTTGAGACTATCTTGGTCAAAATTTCTTCAATGACCTTATTGGTGCTTTTGACCTGCCCGTTTGCCTGCGGGTGATACGGGGAAGTGATCTTGTGTGTAATGTGATGATTTCTGAGAGTGGTTGTAATCTTGTGTCCTACAAATTTCCCTTCCCCATCTGTTATCACTTCCAGCAGTAAACCATAATGCACGAATAACCCAAAGAGGAAGTTAATCACAGCTTTCTCTGTAGCTCTTGGCAGATCTATTGTTTCCACCCATTTCGTCACATAATCTATGATAACCAGTATGTAGGATTTTTTATTCGATGGCAGATGGAATGTGCCAGCAAAGTCCAACGCCTATCATTCGAAGGGTTCTATGACTAGTTGCGGTTGCAGCAGAATTTCATCAGATTGGCCTGGCCGACCCATCCTTTGGCAGTTATCACATGCCTGGGCATATTTCTTAGCATCTTTAAAAATAGTGGGCCAATAATAGCCCATCCATAGTACCTTATTACCTGTCCTTCGATCTGCGAAGTGTCCCCCACAGGGCTCATCATGCAAAGCCTTCAGGACGTCATAAATCTCATCCTCGCAAATGCATCTGCATATACACATATCAAACCCTGTGTAAAAATGATATCCACCAATCCAAGAGAATCGAGCGATGCGCTGAACGATCTGTTTCCTTTCCCTTGTTATCAAATGCCTGGGAAGCTTCCCCACTACCATATAATTTGCTATATCGGCATACCATGGCATCTTGACTGCCACGACAAACAAATGCTCATCTAGAAATTTTTCGTCCACTTCTAGTGGATCATTTATCTTCAGAACTCGAAACATAAAATCAGCAACTGGGTTTTCCTTCCCCAGACGATCTTTGATAATGATGTTAAACTTCTGCAAGAGCAATAGCCAATGAGTCACTCGACCATTTGTGATAGGTTTGTTATCTAAATACTGAATGGCAGAGTGATCAATATACATAAAAACTTAGTAGCCAGTTATATAATGTCTAAATTTGTTTATGGCATAAATGAAAATTAAGAATTCTTTTTTTGTTACTCTATAATTGAGCTCTGCAACAGTAAGTTCTTTGCTAATATAAAATATAGCATATGGTTTTATGTCCTCCATTTGGCCGAGGACAACGCCTATCACTGCATCTGATGTGTTTGTGGATATGTGAAAAGGTAGCTCCCAGTTTGGTCCTCGTAATACTGATGTCATTGAGACTAGTTTCTTTAAACCTGTAAAAGTTGTGTCAAATTTGTCAGACCACTTGAAATCAACATTTCCAGTTAAATCATATAAAGGTGAAGCAATTTGTGAAAAGTTTTTAATAAACCTGTGATAATAGCCTGCATATCCAAGGAAGCTACATACCTTCGTTTGAGTACAGGGTGTAAGTAGTAAAAGAAGTACCTGTATTTTTTCTGGATCTACCTGTATCCCGGCTATAGAAATATAATGTCCCAAGATTACGCCTTCGGTCATCATCATGTGACACTTGAAATTGCTTAAACATAACATGGTAGAAATGCATCGTTCTAAAACTTTTTCTAATGTTTGCAGTGCTTGATCGAAGTCATCCCCGTATGGACTAAAGTCATCCATATATACCTCAAGTCCTTCATTTATCAGGTCGGCAAAAATGTTGAGTATAGCTCTTTGGAATGTGGCTGGGACATTGTATAAGCTGAATGGTAACACTCTGTAAGCGAATGTACCCCAGGGATAGGTGAAGGTTGTTTTGTCTTGATCTTCAAGGGTGATTTGAATCTAGTTGTAGCCAATGAAGCCATCTAGAAAGGAAAAGAACTAATTCCATGCCAAAGTATCAAGGACCTGATCAATGAAGGGAAGAGGGAAGTGATCTTTCTGTGCTTCCTTATTCAATTCCTGGTAATCCACACAGATACGCCACTTCCCATTTTTCTTGGGTACGACCTCCAATGGAGAAACCCATTCGTTATCCGAAATAGGATAATTGAAATTCACATCCAGCAGCTTCTATAACTCTTCTTTCACAATTTCTTTGAGATTCGGATTCAATCTCTACTAAGGTTGCCCGATAGGAAGATCATCCTTTTTGGTATAGATGTGATGTGTACACAATTGTGGGTCTATACCCTTCGTGTCAGGATAATCTCAGGAAAAAGCCCCTTTATATTTTTGCAGGACCTGAATGAGCTTTTGCTCCTGATCACTGTCCAGGCTATCAATAATATTTAGAACTTTTCCTGGTTAAATTTCCAAAGGCTTGTTGTTATGAAAAACAGTCATCTCGATGTGCTGATCATAGATATCCTTCAAGGGATCTTCCAAAGCTTCATTATCCCTAATTTCTTTTAGCATTTGACACTTTACATTTCTCACATTAGCTGGTTGATTGATAAAGTTGTTGATAATGTCATCTTCAGTCTGATCTTTGAATTCAAGTGCCTCTACTACTGTGAGTGGTGAATGGATGCTTTCTTCCAGGTATGCTGGTGGTTGTTTACATATTTTTACAATGGGCAGACTTGGTTTAGCAGGGGTATATAAAACAAGATTTTTTAGGGCATCCCCCTTTGCAATAGTCATGTTGCCCTCAAGGAAGCCTATTTATGCATCAGTTTTCACCAGCCAAGGTCGTCCCAATATCATAGGATGCCCATCCAATCAAATATTCAGGTTTATAACAAGAAAATCTACTCGATATTCCCATGAATCAAAAGAAACCGTAATACTTGTAAAGTTCCTTTGGCCTTAGCACCGAATGCTCAAAAGGTTCTAGTAAGGTGGTGGTTGGTTCCAAGGCTATAATACCAAGTGCTTGACAAGTTTCTGTTGTTAAAATATTAATGGTTACACCTAGATCAACTAGCGTATTGGCAAAAAGCGGCCATATATTTGAACTATCACTATGGGATTCCCAGGATCTTCATACATTATCGGAGTTTCCCCTCCCAAGAGTAAATCAGATAAGGTTCGTACAACATGAATGGTGGGTGAAGTTTTTTCTTTCCTCGTAGGCTTCTTTACACATAGCTGTTTAATTGTTTTAGCATAGATGAGAATTTCCAGGATGGCCTGAAGGAGTGGAATTTTTATACAAAGTTTTTTTAGTTCCCCTACAAGACCAAAATCTGGATAAACAATCGGCTTACGTATCGTTAACCATTCAGGGAATGAGGGAGAAGTGACTATGAGTTTCTCAGGATCTTTATGTTGATTTGTATCTTCTTCTTATTTTATTTCAGTATCAATTACACGTGGTGGTATATGTACAGGTGGTGTTTCTATCTCAATTGATAGTTGATCCCTGTTTTCCTCAGGGGTGATGATACCTCCTGACCTTAATCTTAGTTCATTACATTCTTTTTGTTCAATCTCATAGTCTCATCTTTTGACAATCTGCACCAGTTGAACCGGTCTATTATTTGGATTTGAATTCGGTTGGGCTGGCAGTTGAGGGTACAGAAGAGGTTGAGGATTTCACTGTAATGGATAAGGAGATGACAGTGCAGGTTGAGGTTGAGGAGATGTCCCCATAGGAGTGTTGGATATTTCCAAAGGTTGCTACCAATTTCTAGACTAGTTCAAATTTTGCGAAGTGGAGGCAAGCCACTTGGATTGATAGGGATTATCTTGCCAAACATGATTAAAAGGAGAATTTGGCCAGCCATTACCCAGAAAGGATTGATTTGACCACAGTGTCATAGGGAATGGCTGAGGTTGCCAATTTGATAAGGTGATTGGCCTTTTAATGCTGCCCCAGGGTTCTGTTGCTGACTAAACTGTGAATAAGGAAAGAACTAGGATGCATCTTGTGACATACCTGTAGGTTTTTCCTACCACTATCGATGCTGGTTCATAAGATACATTGGCTTTGTCTCTTCTGCTGCTTCCTTGAACACTACTTTTAGCCCTGGGAGTGATGGGCATTATTATGTGGCGTGATCCTTGGTACAGATGGTGCATGTTTGAACCATGTCTAATGGACACTCCCATTCGTTGTGCTTCTTTCGACGGCGTGGGAAAAAAATGGCCAAGTTTTGTTCTACTAAGGCGTGTCTCTATTTAGCTTGTAAGACGTCCAGCTACATCGTGAGGGTGCCTAGGATGTCTATCTCGAAATCTTCCAGGAGATTACCAATTTCCATTCATGTTACGCCTTAACCGTGGGGTTTGCTTCCCCTTCTCATGGGAGCTTGACCTCCTGCTCTTGTGCGTGTTCTTCCTTGTGAACACCTGATACACAAGCAAACGATTTCATCATAATCTTCTTGAGAAATATCTCCTTTCACCATTAAGTTTATATTTTCTATCCACTCTTCTTTTATTCCTTTAATTAAGATAGCTCTTAGGACTTCTTTTGGTAAGGTGGTGTGTGGAGATTACTGCAAGTTATAATGAAACCTTTCAACATATTCTTCTAAAGTTTCATTATCCTTTGCAACCATCTTAAATATTTCATCTTTTAGCTCCTTGGTCTTGCAAAAGTCCTGGTATCTTGTGAGTAAGGAAGTCCTCATATCATCCCAAGAATTAATAGTACGTCCACCCATACCCATGAACCATCTTAAAGCTGCTCCTTTCAGAGTAGAAGGGAACAATTTTAGCTTTTGAGGGTCAGTGGTGTAGTCATACCCTCTGCAGAGGACATCAAATTCAAACAAGAAGGCATTAGGATCCTCTGTGATCATCCCATGAAAAGTTGGGATGCTCTGCAGAGGAATAGCCTTCATGGGGTCATTAGCTACTTGGTCGACTATGGGGTATTCCAATGTCAAGGTTTGACCTTGAGGTGGTTGATTTGCCATTTGGTCAAAGATGTTCCAATATCCTTCAGGGATTTTAGGGGGTGCTTTTTAAGTAAGCAGAGGATTGGCAATTCGGGTTGGCTTTACAACACTGCCTAGATCTAGGATCATAGGAGACCCTTGTTCTGACAGCTGAGGTCCTGCCTTAGCAGTTCCACTAGTTTCTTGCTCTCCTTATCTTAAGTTACATGACTTTCCCTCTTGTAGAGAATCAGAATGTAAATTTGTTGTAACCTGAAGACTCTACTTAGATCCTCCAATTTTCTTTGAATCTCAACGTAAGTTGCAGATGGTGAGCCTGCTACCTGAGGGATTATAGTAGGATTTTTTCCATATATAGACCGGAATCCTACTAATGCTTGAGACTTTGGTTTTCTTACAATTTCGTCTAAAAAGGTCATTCTCCAAAGGTTCACAGATCCCTTGGGTTTTGTGGATTTAGGTGGGGTGCTCTTCTCTTTTTCTATCTTTCTATTACTTGTCATTCATAAAAAACCTATTCCTATTTAACCTATAAGATTTTGCTAAAAAGCAGGCTGGTAAGCAAGCACTTTACTTGCTAGGTACACAAGTTCTTACCTCCCATTTTTAAAACCCAATTCTTTTGTAGCAAGATAAAAAGGAAATCACTTTGAAACACTCTCCCCGACAACGATGCCAAAATGTTGGTGCACTAAGTTGTCTTTTTTATAGGCAATCTTAATTCCTACATTAATTGTCAACCCAAGGCAAGTATTTTTATTTCAAGTGTGTCAAAACTATATATGCAGTGAATTCAGAGGTTAATTTGTTGGAAATAATATTGAGAGGGGGGGGGGGGGGGGGGGGGGTGGGTGGGGCGGTGAATCAGTATTACCAAATCAATATAACCTTTTCATTTCCATTTTAAGATTCATATACGCTACTTCAGTTAAGGAAAACCACATGTATACGCAACTATGTGTAATGCAACAAGCGTATATCCAGTAGACTTATGATTCAATTAGTTGATCCTTAATGAGTGCATGAGAACATTATTAACCATATGAAAAGTTAACAGGAGCAGTAAAATAGAACAGATCATCACACACAAGAAGCACACATGAACACCATGATGTAAGGTGGAAACCCAATGTGGGTGAAAACCACCTGTTGCAAGTCGTCTCAATCTTCTTTATAATAAGAAACTTCTTTTTACAATGATTTTGTATAGGTGTAGTCTTATACCAGTTCACAGGCTTGTACCTACAGAAGGCTACAACCTTCTCTCATTCTCTAGCTTCTCCTGGAAGGGAGCTACCTCCCCCTTAGCTCTTTTACTAGTTGATCCTTTTACTAGTACGTAGGTGCCGGCCTACTGAATGCTCCAACCTTCACTCATTTTCCAGTTGCTACTGGAAGGGAGCTACCAACCCCTTTAGCTCTTGTACTAGCTGATGTACTAGTACGTAGGCACCGACCTACAGATGGCTACAACCTTCACTTTCTTCCTCCAGGTACCACGTTTCATAAATTTTCAGACTGGATACTTTTGAAGCACAACACCATAATCTGAAGGCCATGTTTCATCTAATTTTCATACTGGACCCATCAATATCATTGAAGCACACAATCAATCAACACTAGCATCATCAATCTCTGAATCACCCAATACTGAATCACTAAAACCTTGTCAACAAAATGCAGTCACCAAAACACAGAGTAGAACACAGAACTCTACAACAATGATTAGAACCAAATGTATCATCAAAAATCATGCATCAGAGTGCATACACTACTTGGAAGTGTTGAACCAGCGTGTATACGCAACTTCACCAAGGCTAACCAATGTATATGTCATTAATTACTTACTTATAACTTCGCTCCACTTCCTGACTTTAGACATACCCAGATCATTACATATACAAAAATAATATGTATGTTAGCAACCAGATCTAGTTCATCAGATCACATAAAGATAACTCATTCTGATCCTAATCCATTCATCCATCAATACTGAAGCTAAACATAATCAACCAATCTGAATATGCAGAATACTGACACCAGTAAATAGTCATCAGAACTCATCAATAACCAGAAACACTTGTAACTTCAAACATCATATCTCATATGGTATACTCTACTTAGATGTATCTAACCTGCGTATGTACGTGCTTTTATCATATTCAACTAGCGTATATATCTGTAAATATTCATGCGGCTATTCCAAACTTGAGTCATACCCAGATCATAACATTTACAGAACAGTACATGCGTCAGTATATAGATCTAGACTAAACAAGATCAAACCCCATATAGATGATTCATTCCAAGCCATTAGATCACGATCTATCCTTAGATCTTGTTCTCCATCAACCGTTGAGATTCCTCCTTACCTTAGATCAAGCAATGCATCACGAACCCATAACCTGCATACTGGATCTCGCCCTTCATTAGATATTCAAGACTTTCTCAATGCCTTTGCCTAATGATCTTCTTCTCCTTTTATAGTCTTAGGCCTTACTCAATACTATGGTCCAAAACCATTGAGAACCAATGATAGGGACCCAATACCTGGGTTCAACATCACGAACGCAATACCAAGGACCAAAATCATAGGTCTAAATACCATGGACCTAAAAATAAGCTTTCCCACATGCACGCACTTTTCCGTGCATGAAAGTGAGTGCATACGCATACGCGACCTTTGATAAGCAATCCCACGTGTATACGCACCTTTGTATATAGTGAACCTATGCCATCTTGTTTACTGTCAGATTTGATCATACATATATCAGCAAGAAGTATCAAGGCATCATCAACCATAAGTTAAGATCAAAACATTTCTAAACATCTTACAAGTATCAAGACATTTCCACACATCATCAGTAGATTATAACCATTATCAAACAGAGCAAATAATGCACTAAATCATATTAGACCCTTTTCCTGAGTTTGTCCCACGTCTTTTCCTCAAACTAACATATATGCGACTGTGAAGTGTCTAACTCGCGTATATACGCAACTTTTCTTCATGAAACTTGCGTATGCGATTTAGAACACTGAAGTTTCACACTTTCAGTTCCCTCTAAGTCTGTTATGTCTGTACATTGTGTTGTGCCACATTTTCCTAACTGTACTTCCTTCTTCTTCAATATCTTCAAGTGTGATTATGTTTTCTGCTTTCGGTATGGTGCCCGTACTTTGTTCCTACATTCCTTAGCTATATGTCCAAGCTTGTTACATGCATAACATCTCATATATTTCATATTCCTTCTGTAGCAATCAACAGCTTTGTGACCAAACATATTGCAAGAAAAACAATATCCCTTAAAGTACCTGGAACGTGATGAGCTTTCTGTGTGATGGTCTTGAACCATTCTACTTCTACATCTGGCTGCAACATGTCCAAAATTATGACATACATAACATTCAACATTATTCTTTTGAGGAATTGACCGATTATCACTTCCATAGTTAGGAACAAAAGATTTTCTTTGAAGAATTTCTTTCCTTGGTTGTTGATGGAATTGACCTCTCATCTCCTTGTTGAGCATTTCAGATTTTGCATTAGAGTCCCTTGTCTTACTTTGTGAACTAGATTCTCCTTCAACAGATTCATGAAAACCAAGACCAGTTTTGATAGCAGGAGACCTTTGACTACTAAGAATATCATCCAAGATCTTAGTACTATCTTGAAATCATAAGAGCTTATCCTTTTCTTCTAATTTATCTTTTAGAATATTTACCTCAACCTGATGTTGCTCTTCCTTTTCAAGATACTGCTTCTTCATGTTTTCTTCAGCTTTTCTTCCTTCTTCCAACTGATTTCTTAGTTCAAGAACTTCGTTTTCTTGTTTTTCAAGAGCTTAGAGTAGTTATTTATTCTGCTTATTTGATTCTTCAAGATCTTCTTTTAGCGAGAGGATCATAGCTTCAAGACTTTCATAGTAACTAGATCTATCTCTGAGTTTCTTGATTGTTGTGCTCCTTTCATTGACCTCATTTCTTAATGATGTCACTTCATCCTGCAACCTTTGACATTGATCTTCCTTGTCCTTGAATAACTTCCTTACTTTGTTTCCTTCCTCTAATTGAGCTTTTAGTTTGGTAGCTTCTTCTTTGAAGGCACATTCCCTTTTGTTCAATAGATCTTGTTGATCTCTAATTTTGTCTGTAAGCCTTTTAAATTCTGCCTCTATTTGATATCTTTCTTGCTCACCCATAAGAGAAAATTCAGTTGTTTCGCTATCACTTTCATCATCTTCAAATGGATGGATAAATGTATCACCAGAGGATAAAAAATTCATACCTGATAGTTCTTTTGCTTGTTCATCTTCATTCTAAAGTGATTCTGAATCTGAAGTGCTTCTTCCACATATTCCCCAATCGATTCTCCCACTGTCATAGCTCTTCTGAGATGTCTTCTTCTTCTTAGGTGCTTTCTTCTTAAGCTTCTTTCCCATTGATCTACGGATCTCCTTCAAGCGATCAAGCTTCTAACAAAGGACCTGCTCTGATACCAATTGTTGGAAATAATACTGAGGGGGGGGGGGGGGTGAATCAGTATTATCAAATCAATATAAATTTTTCATTTCCATATTAAGATTCATATACGTTACTTCAGTTAAGGCAAACCGCATATATACGCAACTATGTGTAATGCAACAAGTGTATATCCAGTAGACTTATGATTCAGTTAGTTGATCCTTAATGAGTGCATCAGAACATTATTAACCATATGAACAGTTAACAGGAGTAGTAAAATAGAACAGATCATCACACACATGAACACCATGATGTAAGGTGGAAACCCAATGTGGGTGAAAACCACTTGCTACAAGTCATCTCAATCTTCTTTTTGATAAGAAACTTCTTTTTACAATGATTCTGTACTGGTGCAGCCTTATACCAGTACACATGCTTGTACCTGCAGAAGGCTACAACCTTCTCTCATTCTCCAGCTTCTCCTGGAAGGGAGCTACCACCCCCTTAGCTCTTGTACTAGTTGATCCTTTTACTAGTACGTAGGTGCCGGCCTACTGAATGCTCCAACCTTCACTCATTTTCCAACTGCTACTAGAAGGGAGCTACCACCCCCTTTAGCTCTTGTACAAGTTGATGTACTAGTACGTAGGTGCCGACCTACAGAAGACTACAACCTTCTCTTTCTTCCTCTAGGTACCACGTTTCATAAATTTTCAGATTGGATACTTCTGAAGCACAACACTGTAATCTGAAGGCCACGTTTCATCTAATTTTCATACTGGACCCATCAATATCATTGAAGCACACAGTCAATCAACACTAGCATCATCAATATCTGAATCACCCAATACTGAATCACTAAAACCCTGTCCACAAAATGCAGTCACCAGAACACAGAGCAGAACACAAAACTCTACAACAATGTTTAGAACCAATTGTATCATCAAAAATCATGCATCAAAGTGCATATGCTACTTGGAAGTGCCAAACCAGCATGTATACGCAACTTCACCAAGGCTAACCAGCGTATATGTCATTAATTACTTACTTATAACTTCGCTCCACTTCCTGACTTTAGACATACCCAGATCATTACATATACAAAAATAATATGTATGTTATCAACCAAATCTAGTTCATCAGATCACATAAAGATAAGTCATTCTAATCCTGATCCATTCATCCATCAATACTGAAGCTAAACATAATCAACCAATCTGAATATGCAGAATACTGACACCAGTAAACAGTCATCATAACTCATCAACAACCAGAAACACCTGTAACTTCAAACATCATAGCTCATATGGTATACAGTACTTAGATGTATCTAACCTGCGTATGAACACATTTTTATCATAGTCAACCAGCGTATATATCTGTAAATATTCATGCGGCTATTCCAAACTTGAGTCATAGCTAGATCATAACATTTATAGAACATTACATGCGTTAGTATACAGATCTAGACTAAACAAGATCAAACCACATAGAGATGATTCATTCCAACCCATAATAGCTCGATCTATCCTTAGATCTTGTTCTCCATCAATCGTTGAGATTCCTCCTTAGCTTAGATCAAGCAATGCATCATGAACCCATAACCTACATATTGGATCTCATCCATCATTAGATATTCAAGACTTTCTCAATGCCTTTGCCTAATGATCTTCTTCTCCCTTTATAGTCTTAGGCCTTACTCAATAATATGGTCCAAAACCATTGAGAACCAATACTAGGGACCCCATACCTGGGTTCAACATCACGGATGCAATACCAAGGACCAAAACCATAGGTCTAAATACCACGGACCTAAAAATAAGCTTCCCACATGTACCCAGTTTTATGTGCATGAAAGTGCGTGCATATGCATACGCGACCTTTGATCAACAATCCCATGTGTATACGTGCCTTTGTATATAGTGACCCTGCGTGTATACCCTACTTGGTATATAGCAAACTTGCATATATACGCGACTTGGTACATAGTGAACCTGCATATAACCTGCATATGTACGCAACTTGGTATATAGTGAACCTGCATATATACTCTTCTTTCTTCATTCTTTGTAGTCTGATCATCAACTCTTTGCTACTGACCTGTTGCACTATGATCTGTCATTTGTGTGAGTTTGCATAAAGGACAACACTTGTATCATAATGTCAACAATCTCCCCCTTTGGACTTGATGGCAAAGCTAACTTTTCGTACTGAGAACTGTCATCTGATTCCTTTGAGCTGTCTTGCATCCCATGTGTATTCTGTCACATCTGATATCTCTTCTATAGATTCATCTAGTTATATATAAGTGATTTGTTCTTCTATGAGTGGGTTTCCATCAAGTACAACACATGCATCATAATGCCAACATAATTAATAACAAAATCTCTTTAGTTGCTAATAACTATATTTTCAAGCTCAATCCAAACAATTATGAAATAGGTAACTCTCGAAATAAATTCATAACATACTTTGTGATTCTACTTAACCTATCATGAAAGCAAATGAATCTAAATACAACTATAAAGAATCACACTTGGTAGCCTTAAATGGAATTGAAACTAACTCACTCAATTATTACAAAGACTATGGCAATTGAAGAGAAAATGATAATTGAACAACAAATTCTGATTGAATAGCAACTAATAATTGAACAACAACTGATAATTGAACAGCAAATGATAATAGAACAACAAATGATATCTGAACAACAAATAACTATATTACGGAAAGCAAAAAATTCTATCTCTGATATCTATGATAACATTAATTGGAATGAATCAAAAACCTAATGTTGGAACTAACATAACCAATCCAACCAAAAGCATTTCTCATAGATAACATACGCTAAATCCGAATCTCGAATGAACAGCAAAAGAAAATCGAATCAACAATCCTCACGATATTAAAAATGATATTAACTTAAATTAACAAACAATAAAGAATAAAATAGAAAAGATTATAGCACAGGCGAAGCAGTAGATCTTCTCTTGACTAGGCCCAAAGTCGCGAGAAGTCTCCGCTATGAGATACTCATAATATAATTATGATTTAAATGTAGTATTCTTCATTAATACGGATAACGGAGTTACAACATCACCAAAGTAACAATATTATATGTCCAAAAGAATAATTATGAATTGTGGATTTTTGAACTAGTCGTGCATTTTTCCTTTTGGCGTTATATATAACAATTATAAAAGTAAATAGATAAAAGCAAATCCTCAAGATCAGGGGATCCTGAGGATTTCGCAATACTTAGTTTCATTCTGTCATAAAATGGCATTGGTCTGCCCAGTATTCCGTTTCTCTACCTTGCCTCTGATGCTATCTTTTTCCTTTATGAGATGTTTCTATTCTGTCGAGTGAACAACTATCATCATATCGCATCTTCTGCACATAAAGATACTAAAAATCAGTTTTTCCTGCTTAGATTCGTCTAATTTTTTATTGGTTAATTTTACCCAACTTTAACTATTATTTCCTCTACTTTTATCCATAAACAAAGATAATCATGTGAGGATGAGTGCTAAATAAATTTATTACCAAGGAGAAAACATACCATTTTCTTGACCCAACATCGCCTGCTTCAATACATCCAGATGATGAGAAAGTCTCGAATGAACAAGGAGGCACTGAGATCCTTGGTGGTCAGCCAGAGGTAGGGATGTGCAAAAGATCTTTTGATGAATCTCAACATAGAGTTGTGCAGCCTGACAGAGTACCAAATCCGGAGGAACGAACATCCCCTGTGCAAGTTGAAGAATAAGTGATCATGACCGATGTGCACAAGGACCCAACTGCTTTGGCTGATGCAACTAGAGTGTTTTCCAAAGCTACAAGCCCCATTGTTCGCTTCCTCATATATGAGAATCAGCGAATGGAAAAGGAACTACAGGTGGCCAATCAGGGAGGAGACTTGGTGACAATGTCTGCCCGAGATGAATTGAAGAAGGCAATACTAGATGAAGTATTGTCCTTGGACATAGTCATGCGAGCATTGTACTCAAGTTCGGTACCATGCATCAATAAGTCATTCATCCTCACGGATGGAAGCATCGATGTGTGAGAAGAGCCCGCATCTTGAAGAACATACATGCTGTCATTGACAACATATAGGCATGGACGATGAAGTACAAGGGAGCCCCGCTTCATTTTCCCAAGATGATGAGGGCCAATGCGTTTGAGCTGAAAGCACGTATCTAGAATTAAATCCGGAACTATGAGGACCTACTGCAACTCATGACGGGCATACAGGCTTCCCATGCACAATTATTCAAGAGGATGGAGGTTGTGGTGCACACACATGCAATTCCATGACTTGGGACTCTCACCCAAGGGAAGACCAAGAAGAAGGTCCAACAGGAGCTTGAATCATACTTCGATGACTTGATGCATGTTGCCACCAGTCTAGACTTTCCTATCAATGCATACATCATGCACAAGTATGTTCCTAGTGCGGCCACATTAAGGATAATGATGCGCATACTTTCAGATGAGTTGGAAAAAGGAGCCCAAGCAATGTACCCAGATGCCATGGCGGCAAGGTTCAGGTTCCAGATAGATTTCACATTAGAACACACGGACACTATCAGACTACCAATCTTAGCACCAATATGTTACTGTTGATCAGCATGAGGATGTCAAGTAGTTGGACTTCTATAGTTGTCTAAGTCATAGTAGTGTACAGTTTGGCTTGTTCAAGCCATTGTTCACATGGGTACATTTGCATTGTAATATTGAGTCATGTCAAGTGCAAGTCAAGTGTCAAGAGTGAATGTAACAGTCATAGAGTAGGTGAAGAGTCATGAGGGTATTTGAACGGTCACAAAGGGGAATGTCAAGGGTCACACCACCCTTTGTTATAAATAGTCCCTCATAACTCATTGTAAAGGCTTTTGGTTAGCCAGGCTTCTACTAAGACTATCTTGAAGAAGACTTGGACAGTATTGTAACACGCTTTGGATTCTCCACTGCACGAAGCTAGTACATCTGTTTGGAGGAGCAGGAAGATGTGGTTGTAACATTCCATTGTTGGGGCTAGCAGGTTTACATGGTATATTGTATGATTGTGACTTAAACTTCTTTAATAATAAAAGCCAACACATTTTCATGCATACATTGTTATTGTTGTTGGACTATTCTGGTTGCCTTGATGATATATGTCGTTTAACTTACATACTTGTATATGAACTCATTTGTATGCAATTATATGAATTTTTTTTGTTAATGTGTTGCATATGTTGTTAATTTTGTCACCATCGATGTCGACTTCTTTGCCAGACATGAGACAGACATTTCTCATGAACCTTGCTATATCAACTGTCACGCTCGTCTTGGACTGATCCTTGAGTGTTGTTCATGTTATCTTACCTTGTTGTTGTGATTGCCGCATCCAAGTGGACTGCTCCACCAAAATTTGTGCATGTCCTTTGTGTGATATGTTCCTAGCTAAGTTGGGACTGATCCCTTTCAACCTGGAACTCAAATTCACCTTCCTCTCCCTTCAAAGTGTTGGAACCTCTTGTACACATTCCTTGACTCTTTGGATCAGTCACACCCTTTCTACTGATAGAGTTATCTTACGTGCCTATGTGCGACATCGTGTTCAAGGCATTTCTTTACGACCCACTGCTAGGACTCCTGCACCAAATGGTCTGAGGTCTAATTGGGTCTTTTTACCAGGGAGATCCCCTTGACATGCTGGCGGGTCCAGCACTGTCATAATTTATGGCGCTAGAAGGAGGGCTTGATGACAAGCAGTGTCTTGTCATCCAATTTTGAACCTTTGCATATCTTTCATGGAGTCTTGTATTCTTCATCCCCCGAGGTGTTTTTCGAATCGTGAAGAGGTCTCCATCTCAGGGAAGATTTTCAATCTCTTTTCCATTCACACATATGATGGTGAAGGGGAATTGGCCTGGCTTGAGCACTTGCATAACTTTGTTTCCATGATTTATGAGGAAGATGAGTTTACTGACGAACAGGCTAGGTTTCTACTCGCATACACACTTTGCGAATCACCATTTTGTTGGGTGCTCAGCCTACCGGCTAACACCGTGCACTCATGTGAGCACTTATGTGATCTTATTGAAGACACGTTCTATCATTTTGATCCAGACCATCTTGACCAGAAACTGTTACAGCAATGGAGGGCTCCGCATGAATCCGTTATTGATTTTTGGCAGCGCTTCCATGACTTGCAATTTCAAGCTCTAAGGAGCCAGATGAAGTTTTCTTATCTCTGGGACCAGTTCGAGTACTGTCTTAAGAAATCTTCCCGTCCCAAGAGGAAGCTTGATGTCAAGCCTCGCTCAACCTTCTTTGTTGATGGAACTACGCAATCCCATGTGGGAGTAGGAACTGTCCCAACAGACTATCCACCTCCCTTTCCTTCAAGAGTTTCACTATCGCCCAATGATGTTGAGGATCATGTTCACACATCTGTTCATTCTTCACACCCTCCCAACATCACTCCACTCAATTTTCACACAGATTTGGTTGTGATTCATTCAAGTTCCCATATGCATTCCTTTTTTTGACCTCCGTCTTCGCACTCAGGTGTTCCTCCAGATGATGCTGTCTTGTGTTCATCCATTTCAGACTCTTCACTTGTTGTGAATGAGGAACAACCCACTGATGGAGTTGGTATTGCACAACCAACATGCGTTATCATTCATGAAGAGTATGAGTGGGAGATTGAACATCAACACTCGGTGAAGGATGACTCCCTTCCATCCGAGCCCCCTCCGTTCTTTCCTAACTTCTTTGGTGAACCAGCCATCCATGATTTTGCATGTGTGTCTTCATCCATGGATGCACCCATTGTTGATCACTCACAGGACTCACCAGATGCTAGTCCATCATTCGAAAACGGAGAGGATAAGTTATTAATTGAAGGTCCACTTGATCGTTCATCCGTCTTTTCCAGAAATACGGAGGATGAGTTTGTTCACTTTTCATCTACCCTTCTATTTGATTCATCTGATCATGAGGATGCCAAAGAATTCATTGATTTTTCTGATCGTGGCAATCATGATTCATTTGCTTCCATTTTTTATCACGATCATGAATCATCGCAGTTTAACTTTTGAAGCCACTGGTTTATGATGATCTACCTGATGATGAAGTTGAGATACTCAAGACAATTGAGGCACTTCAGCCGGAGCTGATGATTATGTCAGGCCCTCACTCTCTTGGGGTTAGTCTCACTTCCGATCATGAAACTGTTCAATTACCCAAGGCTCCTCATCACTTGTTTGTATGCATTGAAGATCAACCTCACACACAGATCACACTTCCTCCACTCGAACTGCACAATCCCATTTATCATGCATTGGAGGGGTCTTACATTAGAAGCAATTGTTTGCGATGCAGGTTGTCTTTGTTTCTTTAGTTTGATTACATGTCTCAGTCAAGAGTGTTCTTTTGCTTCAAATTTGCACTTAGTGTCACACAACACCATGATAATTCCACAGACTGTTCTTCATGCACATGCACTCACTTATGTCCCGTGGGCACTTTGAAACACGAAGTGTGCTGTCTTCATTGTTATATCTTTCTTGTATGTTGGTCCGCACAACTGGGTTACTTGTGGACTAATCCTTCACCCACATGGGTTTACTAATGCACCGGTGGTTGCATTGGAAGTATCACTTCACGTGATTAGGCGCATGCACCATTAGTATAGGAGTAGGAGTAGTAAATTCTTTCAGTTGTTTGCTTGCATGTTTATTTTCTTTCATGTTTTGATTGCTTGTTTGTCTGCTTGCTTGTTTGTTTACATTCTTCACTTTCATTTTTTCTTATGCTCTTGCTTTTCTTTGTTGATTGTTAGTTCGTTTGTTTCTTTTGTTCATAGGTTAGTTTTGCATGAAACCATGCGTGACTCATGAAACGAGCTGAGTAAAGTACAAGAGGGCTTGTACAAATATCGCTACTTGGTTATCTGTCATCCTGCCTCTATATGATGAACTTGTTACTCTTAGTCCATGATACATCGAAGGAAAATAAGTACTCTTCGAAGTGAACCTTGGTGTAAGCACAACACTTGTGTGCTAACTAGTGTCACCTTCTCTAGTCTATTATTTTTGGGTTAACCCTTGTCAGCTCAGTCAAGTTAGAGTTAGGTGAGGGGGAAAAACTTAACAGGCATGTCAGAGATATAATATACTAATTCTCTACTGGAAAAACCTCCTCTGCTTTCAATAAGTTGAGATCCCTCTTCCGCCTCTGAAATGAATAAGTGTTATGCATAGTGAAAATGAAAAATGAAAAAAAAAGAAAAGTTAAAAGATTCAAAATGAAAAATGAATAAGGCGAAAGAAGTGAAAGGCTTCTTACGCAAGGAGGTGATCCAAGTAACTATGTTGGGGTACTGACCAGGCTTTGTGGTAGTGAAGCCATGCTTGTGTTCCTATGTGACTCCACTGGGGTACTATCCAGGCCTGCTGGCAGTGGAGCAACACCAATGATGAGACTAAGACTATGATAGCTATGCTACTTATGCACCTATATACCCCTCAAACCCAATCAAAACAACTGTGTTGCCTTGGCTTGGAATGTGTGTCAATTGACCAAGAGTCTAGTAGATGATACATCTTACATCAAGCTAGTTTGAAGCCAAGATGGGCTAAGAATTGAACAATACTTTTAGAGGTGTTAGACTCATTTTCACAAACAATGTCCGTTCAGAGAGCTGGAGTTCTACCAGTGTGTCGCCAAGTCTTGTAGTGGCTGCAACACCCTCCAAATTTTTTCCTTAGCCTATTTTGGAGCCTCCCCTACCAACCTTACACAACACTTTCTCTTGCTTTGTCAAGTACTCAAGATTCAATGCTTCCCTTGCATAAAGGCAGCCTGTCGATCACAATTGATCCATTTCCATCACAGGCTACTCATCCAGACTTGGTCCAGCTGTAGGCTAAGCAACTTCCCCTTGAAAACTATGCATTCCTAGAGGGCAACCAACCTTCCCTCCAGGAATTGCACAATATTCTCTGATAGCTTGCTGGTCTTCAGGATTGTGCAATCCTGCTAGTCAACCTTCCCAGCAGGGTTTGCGCAAATTTTCCCAACAGCAAGCTATTCAACCCAGGATTTCCGCAAATATGGGAAGCAATTAGCTTATGGGCCCAGAAATTGTGCAATCCACTTGGGTAGCCAGGCCAGCTTATAGTCAGGAATGCACATTTTTCCCAAGCATTTGAGCACTGGCATGCATGGACAGTCCAGTTGACTAGTTTCACCAAGGACCGAGGAAACTTGACTTGCATGCATGCATGACTTGATCTTCCCGGAATAACAAGAGACAACATGAAAAATGCATCCCATGATTGAGGGAGCTATTTTTAGCTGCTGGGGGTTACATGAAAATATTTTTTAGAAGTTTCCCTCCAAGTGTCGCTTTTTCCTAGATTTGTGGCATGTGCATCATAAGACCAAATTATATATTCAATGCGTCAGAGCTCATTCATTCACATCGATCTTGGAGCTCTGTCATCCCACAACACATCCAGGACTCTTCGGCACATCCGACTCAGCTATTAACGAGTAAGTGGCCTCAACTTATCTTTTTCAGTATTTCTGTCGCTTTTAGTATATTCCCTTGTGTGAGTGTTGTTTGCTTGATTTATTTGAACGCCTGTTGTCGTTTACATATATTCTGGCTTGTCCTGGCACTGTTTCAATTTTCCTTGCTATCTCATTACTGTCGCATGCATGAAACTGTTTTGTACGGACGTTCGCCTAACAAGGGAATGGCCCCACCCACATGCATGTTGATTTGTTTCCTCTGTCTTCCATTCATGTTTTGCATGAACTATTTATCACTTCTACTATCACTTAGTTTTGCAATGCATTTCATCGACTTACTTGCTTTCATTTTCCCGTCGGCGAGTCAGGCCAACCTTAGCTTGGTCTCTGCCTTCACCAAGGCTGCATTACACAATCTGGAGAAGGAAGGCTCACCTTCCTCTCTAGATTTGCACATTTTGGCCCAGCGGTGGCCTCCTGGACTAAATTGCACATTTCTTGAGGTCAGTGGCTACTTGGCCCAAAATTTGCGTAAATTCATCCTTGGGCCAGCAGTCTTTCCCAGCTGGAATCACGCATTGCGCAATCCCAACAACTAACTGCCCAACTAGATTGCACATTTGACAAATCCAGTAGCTAGTTAATCAGCCTCCTAGTGAAATTTGCGCAATCTTTCTCATCAGTTCCCTAGGTATGTGTTGTGTCCTTCCCTGAATTTTCTTTGTTTTCACTGACATATTTCTTACCATGCATGCTACTTGTTTCCATATCTTTCGGGTTTTCATTTGTCTCAATCACTTCCAAGAGAGTAGGATCCTAGGACACTGATGGTGTTGCAGTTGGAACAGCAGTTGAACAGGTGTCCTCTAGCATGCCGATCTACAAAGATACGAAGTTGTATCTAGACAAGGATAGCAAACTAAAGTGGCAAAAGGTGAATGAAACATTCACACGTACTTTTTGGGAAGACCTTGAAGACCATAACATGTACATGAACATTCATAAGTCCGGCCTGTACCAAATTCCATGTAGATACCCCACGTTCCCATGTGTAGATATGATTCACTAGATCACCTGTCACACTGACCCCGAGACAATGACCTTCAGCAGTGTCAATGAGACGAAGCTTGAAACCTTCTAGGCACAATACTACGATGAGATGTATTAGATGGACGATCCCATTACTGTCATGACCCATCCATTCAGCTTGCCCAATGGCAGAGGCTACTCCAGAGATATTCTGTAGAATTAGGTAAAGGAGCCAGCTCGTTTCAATATGACCCCTAATCGGATTTATAAGGTGAAGATATTGGGGAAGGGATACCAATACTTGGTCATATTCCCATGTCGACTGAGTGGACAAGCAAGCACTGAGACCTTCCGTCAGAGTTGGGTGGTCATGCTGGACCAACTCGCTAGAGAAGGAAGATCATGAAACTGGTCCGGTATACTGGCTCATTAACTGAAGGAGAAATTCACAAAGGCTCGACACTCACCCGAAGGCATTCATGCAAATATTTACATGTCCGCCTACATTCTAGATGTAGTATGTGCCTGACATGAGTTCTCAAGCTTAGAATGTGCATGGTCACCTGCGGAGGCTGTTGTGAGCACATATTTCAAGATATTATTCGAGTGCATCTTCAGAGGAGCGATCAAACGGCTGTCTAACCATCTTGTCACTCCAGTGTATAGGTTAATATTTGAACATGATCCAC
Organism: Pinus tabuliformis; assembly: GCA_031772625.1. Classification (NCBI taxonomy): domain Eukaryota; kingdom Viridiplantae; phylum Streptophyta; class Pinopsida; order Pinales; family Pinaceae; genus Pinus; species Pinus tabuliformis. Next base: position 851,881,353 of record CM062810.1, on the reverse strand, counting down.
CTTGCATGTCAGAATAAGTGATGAAGGCATTGTTAGGCATTACAGATTGGTATGCCTCATTAGATGGCACATTCATCCAAGTGTTCAGTACGAAGAAGCCTCCACATGTTCTACCAAAGTTTACTTTGGACGTGCTTGTCATGACAGAAGTAGCGTATCATATCTCAGCAGGATTAATAGCTAGGCTGCAGCGGAAGAAGAAGGCACCTTGGCCCACTCTTCCGTTATGGATTTGGTTATACGAGATCCGTAGCATCAAGAAAATGGATGTCAAAGCTGAACAAATGAGGAAGTACCTGTTCAACCTCTTTAGCTTCAACCTGTATGACTCACATTGCATTGTGAAGGATCACTGCATGAGAGTTTTGTTCAATATGATCCATGGGGCATTTTATTGGGCCGAGGAAGACTCATGGAGGTATTCTTACCATTTCTCCATACCCAATGAACAGGTCGTTGTTGCCATAGAATGGTTAGCATGACAGCATGAAGCAACACCATGGAGAACACCAATAGTAGCAGCAACAACAGAGGCAGCAGAGCCAAGCATACCTGCGCATGGCAAAGGGAAGAGATAGATTGTAGATCGCATGGAGGATGAACAAAGCTACAAGTTTTGAGTAGATCCACTTGTAGAACAAGTAGCTATGGCTATTCAACATAAGAGGCAGCAACACGACAAGTGAATTGCATGAAGGTAGAGGCATAAGAAGAGAATGGAAGAAGTAGAGAAGGAGTTGCATGAGCTGATGGAGCAACTCCGGAAAGAACAAGAGCTATGCTAACATGAGAAGAAAGCGTTGCAGCAGCAGATTCAGTAGGGGGCACATCACGTGCAGACAGAAGAAGTAGTGCCCTTAAAAGTAGTTGATTCATCTAAACATCTGGAATCAGGCGAATATGGTGAGCCCTCACACGAGAAAGACTTTTCTCATGAGATAGAATAGGCTCTTGAACAATTGGATGCAAACATGGAGTAGCAGGAGTAGGAATAGGATGCCGACCTCATGCCTCACCACAGAGAGGTCGACTTGCCTGCTTCAATGCATCTAGATGATGAACAAGTCTCGAATGACCAAGGACGCAATGAGATCCTTGGTGGTCAGTCGGAAGTAGGGATGTGCAACAACGCTTTTGATTAATCCCAACATAGAGTTGTGCATCCTGACAGAGTACCAAGTCCGAAGGACTGAACATCCCCTGGGTAAGTTGAAGAACAAGTGATCATGAACAATGTGCACAAGGACCCAGCTACTTTGGCCGATGCAACTAGAGTGTATGTTGAAGCCACTAGCTCCATTGTTCATTTCCTCATAGTTGAGAATGAGCAAATGGCGAAGGAAATATAGCTGGCCAAGCAGGGAGGAGACTTGGTGACAATGTCCGCCCAAGCTGAACTGAAGAAGGCAATACTAGATGAAGTATTGTCCTTGGACATAGTCATGCGAGCATTGTACTCCAAGTTCGGTACCGTGCATCAAGCAGTCGTTCATCTTCACGGATGGCAGCATCGATGTGTGAGAAGAGCTCGCATCTTGAAGAACATACATGCTGTCATTGACAACATGCAGGGATGGACAATGAAGTACAAGGGAGCCCCACTTCATTTTCCCGAGATGATGAGGGTCAATGCGGTTGAGTTGCAAGCATGTATTCAGAATCAGATCCGAAACTATGAGGACCTGCCACAACTCATCAGTGGCATACATGCTTCCCATGCATGAGTATTCAAGAGCATGGAGGTTGTGGTGCACACACATGCGATTCCATCCCTTGGGACTCTCATCCAAGTGAAGACCAAGAAGCAGGTCCAATAGGAGCCTGACTCATACTTTGACGAGTTGATGTGCATCACCACCAGTCCAGACTTGCCTATCAGTGCAGAGACCATGCACAAGGATGTTGCTGGTCTGGACACGGGAGCCCAAGTAGTGTAACTGGATGCCATGGAGGCAAGGTTCAGGTTCCATACGGATGTCATAGTGGAACACACAACCACTATCAGAGACTACCAATATTGGCACCAATATGTTACTATCGATCAACATGAGGATGTTGAGCAGTTGGATTTCTATAGTTGTCTAAGTATGAGTGGTGTCTAGTTTTGGTTGTTCAAGCCATTGTTCACATGGGTACATGTGCATTGTAATTTTGAGTCATGTCAAGTGTAAGTCAAGTGTCAAGAGTGAATGTAACATTCATAAAGTAGGTGAAGAGTCATGAGGGTAGTTGAATGGTCATAAAGGGGAATGTCAAGGGTCACCCCACCCTTTGCTATAAATAGTCCCTCATAACTCATTCTAAAGGCTTTTGGTCAACCAATCTTCTACTAAGACTATCTTGAAAAAGGCTTGGACAGTATTGTAATGCACCTTGGCTTCTCCACTGCACGGAGCTAGTACATCTCTTTGGAGGAGCAGGTGGATGTGGCGACAACATTCGACTGTTGGGGCTAGCAGGTTTACATCGTGTATTGTATGATTGTGACTTACACTTCTATAATAATAAGAGCCAAGACATTTTCATGCATATGTTGTTATTATAATTGGACTGTTCTGGTTTCCTTAATGATATATGTTGTTTAACTTATGTACTTGTATATGAACTGATTTGTATGCAATTATATGAATATTGTTGTTAATGTGTTGCATATGTTGTTAATGTTGTCATCATCCGTGTCGACTGTTCTACCAGACATCAAACAGAACTTTCTCGTGAACCTTGCTATACCAACCATCACACTCGTATCAGACAGATCCGTGAGTGTTGTTCGTGTTATCTTACCTTGTTGTTGTGACTGCCGCATTCGAGTGGATTACTTCGCCAGAGGCTGTGCATGACCTCTGTGTGGTGTGTTCCTAGCCGAGTTGGGATTGATCCATTTCAAGATGGAACTCACCTTCACTTTCCTCTCCCTTCAGAGTGTTGGAACCTCTCGTACACATTCCTTGACTCTTTGCATCAATCACACCCTTGCTACTGACAGAGTAATCTTACATGCCTCTGTGTGACATCGCGGTCAAGGCATTACCTTATGACCCAATACTGGGACTCCAACACCAAATGGTCTGAGGTCTAATTGGGACTTCTTACCGGGAAGATCCCCTTGACATGTTGGCAAGTCCAACATCGTCAACATGACTATCAAGTCATTTCGCCAATGTAGCAAATGACAAATGAACCTTTGTTTGGGCATAGATATAATGTTATATCTATTCACTATATAAATAAATCAAAGAAATATAGTGTAAGGGTGTATTTCCTTAGCGTAGTACATGGGTCATGACCCATGATTAAGAAATTATATGATGATAACTTATTTAATATTGCATTGCAAAGTCTCTTTAATCAATAATAACGCGATTTGGAGAATTTGCCACGATGGTGTTTAATACTGTGTAAAGTAAAAACTATATTTTTTTGTTATGCTAGTGATGGATGTTACAGTCAACGTACTATGTGTGTGTTCTAAAACTATGCTACATTATTTCAATATCTAAAAACAATAATTAATTGAAGAAGAAAAAAATAATTAATTAATAAGAATAGTATAAAAAAAATGTGTAATCCATTCAATTATTAAATAAAATTAATACGCAATATTATAATAATAATAATAAATTCACTATGTTTTATAAATAATGTATTTTAATATGAAAGACTAATAACAAAAAAACATTTTAATGGGACGTTGTAGTGCATAATTAGTTAAATAAAATACTACAATGTGAGTGATGTATGGAGAAAATATGGTTAAAATATTTAAATTTGTTTTACTATTTTATATTTTGGTCAATTCCCAAGTTATATGTTTAGGTAAATTTGATATATAATCTAACCCGAGCTCCCCGGTTGTTCTCTGCCAGATCTTTAGGAACGCCGAGAACTGTGCCTCCAGCGAAGCATCCCTGTTGGTACATCATCACTCTCTTCACGCTGGAGCGGAGACCCAGAATCTTTGTTAGCTGATAGTCAGCTCCGGGCATATCGACTCCACTGGTAGTGCAGAAAATGACATGAGCGATCTTGGTTGGGCTGACCCCATTCCTTGATGGCCTTGGCAGCCACTTTTTTCCAAGCTTAGGCACCTCCACCACAACCATGTCCTGCCGTGCGTCCAACGTCGGCGCCATGTAGTCACATAGATTGGGATTCGCCTTCAGAATCTCCTCCATCAAGTACATATATCTCTTCTTTATTCCCGATTTGTTGCCTGCAAAACGCACACAAGCGATTATAAACATATTTGTTTCTGACCAATGCTATCGCATACGATTTACAAAATAGAAATTGAGATTGCGATTAGATGGGATTTAGTTCTTACACATTCGCTGGAATTTGTGCTTGAGCTCTGTCATATGCTCGCTGTTGGTGATGCGGAAGTAGTAATCGGGGTAACTGCTCTGGGCGACGGCATTGGGGGGATTGGCAGTGCCGATAGCGAGGATGGTGGCGGGGCCATCTGCCCTCTGAGCCTTCCTGAATGCCTCTAAATCCAGATCCAAACTCCCAGTCCCTGGCATGGTTGCTCGCTGTGCTTTATGTGTAATAATTAAGCAACAAAGAGGCGAGCTTTATGTGAGATGCAGCAGGCGCTTGCTTCCTTGAATGGATTTTGGAGTGAGTATGAAGAAGTTATTATATAGCGCGAGGTCCAGGAAGCACGTGGCTCACAACTCCCTTGCCAAATAAGGGATCGTGGTCCAAGATTGGGAGCAAAGAAAGGAAGATGGAGAGAATTCATGTGGGAATGTAATGCACGTGAGAGGAGAGGAGAGTTGAGTTGCATGGAGAAAGATGCACGCGCCGCTACGGGTCAGAATTGTTTAAATAAGGCAAGCAAGTCATGGAGAGAGACGGCGGACTGGGACTCGATGTGCATTCTCCTCCAACGATCTCTTGCTGTTGTTGCGATAGAGACATTGATGTACCACGTTTTCAATTCCATTTCCGTGGAAAGAGTCGTCCGGTCCTAAAAGTGCGCTTCCCTTAGTAAGCTGTGACGTGTATTTTCTTCCTTTTATATATATATATTCAATTATAATGCATACCATCAATATTGTGTTTTTGCCGATTAAATTATAAAATTTAACAATATATAAGAAGAAAAGTATTATACATGGTAGAAAAATCTAAGATAATTTAGTTTTCAAATCAAGAATGAAGAAAACTATCACTGATTGTTATTGGTGGATGGATTGTTATTCAAGTAAGACTAGGTTTATTTAGCTTATCTCTATGTGAAAAAATCCAAAGTGTAGGATACTATATTGCATATTGGGAAATTTAAACCTCTAGTCCTAAGTTATTCTTGTAAGAAAGATCCACTCCCTTTTGGTCAAACCCATGGGATTTTCAAATTTAGGCCCTCTTTTGCTATGATTGTTTTCTGTCTTTTGAGGATAGGTAATATAATTGATGCCACTCTTATGGATTTCACTTCCTTCACCATTCAACTATGAATTGATTGTTAGTCACTGATGCATGAAAACTACTTCTTTTATTACTATTTCAAACATGGTCTTGACTCATATTCATGAGAGGAAACACCCTATAATGTCATGGAATTTCACACATATCTATGTTACTACATTAGAAATAAGATATTGATGTGGTATGTAAAGGATTAAAAAAATAATATAAAGATGATCCAAAAGGATAATTCACCTTAGAAATGCAGTTATTGTGATGGGAGATCAAGTTGCTCCATTTTGAAACATTAGGGGAATTTTGATACTTAAAATGGTCTTCCTAAAGAAAACAACAACATAATAACTAAAATAATATAATAATAATTCTTATGTTATTGTACTCTTTCTAATAATATTTACAAACTAGCATTTTGGGTCTCACCAATATGCCAATTATTACTATCTTTATTTCCTTTATGGGGTAGCTTGAATACCAAACTCTGTTATTGGACCATAACTATAGGTATAACTCATTAGCACATTCATCATTGGAAAAATCATAAGGATAAAATTCCAACCTTACTTCATAAGCACCCTTATCTAGATAGGAAAGCCTTTATTCAAAACCATGCTCACATTCAATCTCTAAAAGTCCTCTAAATTTATAAGCATTTGTGAATCATTTGTTGGAAAATACAAAAGTAATATGGTAATGACAATAAATACTAACCAAACCAAGAAAATAATAAGTATCCTTATTCTTCTTCCCATCAAATACTTAAAACTCCTCCGCCCCAAATTTAAATCAAACTCTTCTTAGTTTTATAGGTGTCCCCTTATAGTTTTATCCAACAAGAAAGTGTTGCCCTGGATGCATACTACAGTGCCACTAGAGGGTGATTTGCATCGTTAGTGTGAAAAGAAGGCCTACGCTAAAGATACAACCACAAGCATAATATAAACACCAATAATATATTCCCTTATTTTTCCATGTGCCAATATTTTCAATATATAAATACATATACCACATGAATCAAACGTGATGCCACAAGGTTTATAACCTAAAAAAACAAGTGCAAAATAAATTGAAAACAAATTAGGGAGCATACTTCTCATAACATTCTAAATATCCATAAATGACTAAAATTTTGTTAGAAAATCTAGACCATGACATAAAAACTACCATCTCACTATGACTGGTCTTATGGATTGCTCTTACAAAAGAATATATAGCATAATTTGTTGAGATAATGTTATGCTAAACTCACAAAATATTCACAAGCACATGTACCATCAGATTAAGGAAGATCCCTATCTGTAATCTTATCAGGCGCCATGAATGACCTATGATAGGCATGCAAGTGTATCCCTTCCAATGGTATTCAAAATAACTTCCAAATTTTGCTTTTCCTGGATGCATCAAATACATCTAGGTACCAATATCTTGATGCATTGGTCATTAAATTAAGGACTTGATGCTAGCAAAATCCAAATTCAAGTGAAATCTTAGAAGTCCCAATAATGTGCCTATGACACGGATGTTTATAGTAACAAATTATGTCCAGTTCATTAAATTCACAAGTGGCACTTCCAAAAGTTGCACAACTGTAGTTGGCCCCTTGACCCTTATCTTCTTTATTTTAGGATGAAAACAAATGAGATCAGCCAAAATTATTATAAAACAAAACAAGAATATTTATCCTTTTGAATATTTCAACAAGTATGTATGACCGTAAAGTATAACTTCTTCAATATCATGGAATATAAGTTTATTATTCCTTTCATGTGATAAAGATAATGTTTTTATATCAACACACCAAGCTAAAATAGTATGCCAACTTCCGTGGAACATATTTTGAACATTTAACTGATGTAGTTCATGGATATTAGCCTTTAACAATGTAGAATGTGGAGTTGTGCTAGAAAAAACACATTGATGTAGAGAATTGGAGGGATGTGAAGATGCTAAAGAATAAGGAAACAAAGCATCATATGAGTCTAAACCTGAAGGATCTAATGCATACTGTATATTTGTTAGATGCCTCTAAATCTCATCCTCCTATATTTTATATATCATATTCATTATTGCTAGAATCAAGAGTTTCATTAAACTTTGATGATTTAATAAATAAGAGTTGAATTTGTCTAGGAAACATAAGATATTTCCAAACTCCCGTGAGCCTATGGCATCCCTATATATCAAATAGTTTGATGATCATTTTCGAATACATGAATCTATACAGATACTTTTTTGAATTTTTTACATAGCCATCAAGCCTTAGATTTTGAATATTTTTTCATTTATGACTCATGACACCAACAATACCATCACTAAGCGATAGAATTTCTTAGTGAAATTGGTCGTCAACATGAAAATATAGATTGACAAGATGACCGAATCTTTATTTTACTTGAATTGACTCAACAATGTGACCATTTATTACATTGTTCATCAAACCCTCAATTATCAAATTTTTTTGTATAATAAACCTAACAATTCATTGGAATCCTCTTCTAAAACTTGAATTTGAGGAAATGACAATGATGGACATCTCTTCAGGCCCAATCAAAGCATATATTAGTAATCCTTTGACATGTCCAAAATAAGAGAACAAATATACTTAACCGTACTTCAAAAAATCAGTTACACCAATAGCATAATTCCATATAGTTCATTTCATATGAAATAATTTGACTAATAAAAGAAACCCAACCATTTATTTTTGTTACGTTAACTACATTTGTCCCATACACTATTACTCTTTCCAAATAAGCTCCTAAAAGCAAAAATTCCTTGGGGAATTCTAGGTGATTATCCTTTGTAGATAGTATACGTGTAGTTTCATGGTGATTATACTACCATGTGTATGAGGTGGAATTTTACATCTATTCTTCATTCTGGTAGAAAAATTAGCCTTAGCTCTAATATCCAAAAATATCTTACATGTCTACTTATTGTGACACTAGAATACATGATAATTTGATGTTTTTCTCCCATTCTCAACCTGATAAGTGCTCCCAAAAAAGTTTGAAAATAGTTCCATTCGCTTGATGTACAATATTCTTTTATTGTATGATTCAATTAAATCTACACAAGAATGTCAATATTCAACTAAATTTTCATTCCATAATAATAATAATAATAGATATTTAATCTCATTTTAAGGCCATATGTTAAATACGTGTATGAAATCCTCCTTTTTTTTTCAAGAAAATGGACCCTTCTCCATGTAAAGACTTTTCTACTAAAGTTTATAGAAGCGTACATACTCTACCACTTTTTGGATTTGAACCTAATACCTCTTATGGGAAAATATATGTTCATAAACATTAATATTTCCTTAATAATCCTTTTAACAACATTGAATATGAATGGAAATTACTAGCTCACCATCATCCACATATCCATATCCAAAATCCATTGATTATAAAATAATTGCATAGTATAAAGTAGTAGAAATTTAAAAATGGAAAGAGTCTATAATTTGAAAAAACATAGTGAGGAAAATCCTTGGATTGTAGAGCGCAAAAAACAATTTGAAAGCCATGTCTAAGTCCTTCACAAAGGCCAATGTCTATGTGAATGGTTTTAAGATATGACAATTTTTTATGGCCATGTCTCTATACAAGTTATATGCAACTAGTATCTAAAGTTTAAATAGAGGTGGGGAGATATTGCCTTAGGATAATGTGGATGGGTTTCATTAAGGTATAACTTTGGATTTGGGCGTACATTAATCAAGTAAATTTTTCATTCATTTTTTGTATTTATTTTTATATACATCATAAATATGTGTTTATTTATAAAGGGTAATAGATTCAAATTTAAAGAGGAATTTCCAAACATTTTAATAGGCAAATTGCTACTTGTAGGGGGTCTCTTGTCCCATAAACGAAGGGATCTCATACACCAATTTGGTATATGGCTTGAATTTGACCTTAAAATTAAACTACTAATTTTATTATTATTATTATTATTATTATGATTATGCAAACTTGAGTGGACCTATTGATTAAGAACATGTGTTTTATCCATGGAAGTAACAGGTTCAAAACTAGATAGGGGTAGTATTGTAGATTATGGTTGATTAAGATTTGTTCATTGTAACGAGGTTTGAGGGGTAGGTGTCCCCGTGGTATGTGACACACAAATAATCAATGGTATGAATGCCTATGGATGTTTTGACCCTTATCAAGTCACATGTTATGTTATTATTGGTTTGTGGGTTGTTGATCTTAACTTTGCCCACTTGTATATATATATATATATATATATATATATGGGAAAAATATCCTTTTACACCATAATCAAGTGATACAATTTCAAGCTAGATTATGATTTTTGTTTTTTAAATACATTTTTTAAAGAATAAATGGATTCAACACCATGAAAAACCCCTAGAGCACACAAATTTTATAGATTAAACAATTTAAAATAAAATTTATAAGAAACTTTACAAGATTTTGATTAAAATTAACTAGAAAAAATACTCTAAGAAAGATAATTTTCTTATATAAACTAGATTATATATATACATATATAAATATAAATCAATCATAATTGTTTTCTCTTTTCAATAGTTTTAAAAAGCAATTTAAATAGATATAATATCAATTTAGAAATAATGAGATTTATTGTTTTCTAAATTTAACATAAAATGTTTCAAAATTTAAATTTAAATTTTATATTTTATAAAATTGAAATTCTCGCAATCCAATGCCATATTCTAACTCTATTACTTCATTATAATACTTCTATATTTATCAGTTATGAAGGTTTGAGTTATTCGAAATTATCTTCTCGTTGTTTACCATGAAGTTCAAGTGGAGGCTCCATCATTATGTTTATATCCATGTGAGTATACTGTCTTTTTTAAGGGTGTCACCGGTCAAAGGGGGACTCTATCATCAGGTTTGTATTCCATTGAATGCCACAAATTTTAATGGCGTGACAAGATCTTTAAGTGAATTTACAATCTTATAGCTCCGTTTTCATTTTCCTTGTGATGGTTCATTGACCCTCACGTTTATTGTATTTTTCTCTTTGTGATCCATTATGGCAAATACCTATTTTCCACATTTAACATTTTGAATGCGTTAAGTTCATGCAATGGAGAAGTTTTGTGAAGATTTTCCATTCATTTATTTTATTATATGTTTATATTTTTAGGAACTTAAATAAGAAATATATTATTTTTTGGTTCCTTTTAATTGAATATTTATTTTTATTAAAAAGATAATATCAATAAAAATAGTTATTAAGATTTTATAACTGATGAAAATCGTCTTGTTTTTATATTAGTTATACTATATAGGTTTCAATTCTATTTCAAAATCTAGGTGAAATTTTATCGTGGAGTATTTAGTGAAACACCAAATGATGAATGTTGAAAGAAAAAAAAAAGAAAAAAGGATAAACTATCATATTTTGAAAAGTCTCAAAATGAGAATCGACATTCCATTCATGCTTCAAGCTCTTTTGAGTAACTTATTAGTGAGGGAGATTCCAACTCTTGTGAGAATGCATCTTATATCCATGTAAAGAATGACATAATAGGTTCTTCTAGTGAATGAAGTAGATAAATGTAATTCTATTGTAAATTGACAATAAAAGTAATCCGAAACGGATGGGTGAACTGGACAGTCATCTAGAAGATGAACTGATCCGTTTTTACTTTTGTATATAAACATGAGTTACCTAATGAATAATATCAATCAGTTCTTTTCTCCCGCTCATCCTGGAGTTACCCTGGCCTGACATGGTATGAGAGCACAGGGCCCAAAATAGTGTAACTCCTGCTGAGAGCTGCTCATACCTGAGCGCTGCCTCTGTCATGCGTTTCATTCTCTGCCCTGACACTGCGCCCTATGCCCTGCTGAATGTGCAATACACCTGAGCGTTGATGCGTTTTTTACCTGAGCGTTGATGAATGCATAGAAGCGTTGTTATATTTTTTTTGCTTTGCTACGCATGAATACTGGTGCCTGACAGTGAATGTGTTGAAAAATTTGCCAGCACTATTTCAAAAAAAAAGTTAGAGATAATGCCGCTGTGATGGAGGAACGGGGCACTAAAAGGAAATGCGTTGTTGCCCACTGTGGTTCTAAAGTCGTTTAAAATTTAACAATCCGCTCATGGTATGCGCTCATTCTTTGTCCAACTCATTGTGATGTTTTTGACTGCTTAAAAGTTTGAAGTTGTCTCTAAAAGGCATATGCCATAGCCGCTTTTCTTCTCCCAAAGCCCGACAGAACTGCATATCAATCGTTGGCTACCTGCTATCTGGAAAGCGTAGTTTGGGTTGAACTCTGAAGTAATGGACTGTCGACGCTGACAAATTTTTTCAGATCTAGCAAAGTTCTATTCAATAGTCTCTGGTTTGTTTATTGTCAAACTCAGCAAATTGGTATCAAGATGAACTTTTAAGAGCAAGGTGCTGACAAAGTTATATTGATATAATCTTTGTTTTGCTTATTCTCAAACCTGGCCTGACAATTCTGTTGAATATTTTACAACATAAATTCAGAGAGCTCAACTCTAAAGCAGCTTCTATTTCAACGGAGGCACCGAAGCTTTCTATAGGCTCTTACGAGATTACTTAATGGAGACGGCCATAAATATATAGATTTTCGATTGTGAACACTAGTCTACTTTTTGGTTTCTCCATCGAAAATTCTGTATGGGTTGTAATATAGTTAACAGAAAATGTTACGGATGAAGCTTCCAAGATAACCAGTGACTGTGAAACTGATCGTCTTATTAAGATACTCCACGATTATTTTTATATTTTTGTATGACATGGTACGAGATGTTAAACCTGGCACGAGATGTTAAACCTCCGTATGCAGTTTATATGATTACGCAGTTTATGTGATGATATGATAGCAGTTTTGGTATAGTGTTGAGATCGAATAATGTTGTGCTTTCAATACATATTTATGATGGCAATTTTGAGTATTGTATTGTAAGCAGTTTTCAAAAGGGTGTATTTATCATTCTGAATATTGTGTTGTTCTTCAAATAATTTATATATATCAATCAAAGTGTTTGATATTACGCAATTTATTACACAGTTTTCTTTTTTTGAATGATAATGCTGCATTGAAAAGTTATCATTTCAATGCTGATGCTTCTAGCAAACATTAGAGGGATTTGAAGGCTGTAACGTAAGGAAAGTTTTTTATCAGCAGAGATATTTTGTTACAGTATGCATTCAAGAGAAAGAAGAAGATATTTCAGAGGCAGGGGGGGCAGACACCCTCAAGAAGAAAAGGCAGACTTACATTGCATTCGCTGCAAACAAAATGGATCTCATGATGCTTCTACATGCAAGCTACCATGGGAAAAGATTGAGCAGAGAAGAAATCAGCAGAAAGGTAAAACTGATGACACAGACAAAGGTAAAGCACCTGAATCCGCTCACTATATTGAGGCAGAATGTAACATTGGAGTAAATGAAGATCTGTTTAATGCTTCACTTACTTCTTCGAAAAATGACTGGTTGCTTGATTTAGGAGCAACCTGTGATAAGACTCATAGGAAAGATTTTTTTGAAGATTTCACTGATAATGTTGATGGAGCAGTATACTTTGCAGATCAGTCAAAAATCAAGCCATCAGGGCTTGGCACAGTCAGGCTTAAACTGCCTGGTCTTCCAGACTTTCTTCTGGATCATGTTCTATATCTCCCACAGCTCAAGAGAAACTTGTTGTCCCTGGTCCACATCCGCCAGCAAGGTCACTCCATTCATATGTTTGATGGAAAGCTTGAGGTAAGAAAGGCATCTGACCATTCACTTGTCATGAGGGGTATAGAAGAAGAAAGACTTCTTAAACTGCAAGGAACCTCTGCTCATGCACAACATTTTTCATATATTTCTCATCATGATGAAGGTACACTTCCATCAAGTTTATTATGGCATGCTAGATTTGGACATTTAAACTATGATAGTCTCTACTTGTTGAAGAAAAATGGTGTTGCTGGTTTGCCTACAATTCCTAGAAAACATAAACAATGTGATGCTTGCATTCTAGGAAAGCATAGCAAACAGTCTTTTCATGATTCACATTCAAGAGCACATACGAAGCTTGAACTTATTCATTCAGATTTATGTGGTCCAATGCCTGTCTCTTCTGCAAATGGAAATAAGTATATCATGACATTTATTGATGATTACACCAGAATGTGTTGGGTTTATTTATTGAAGAACAAATTTGATGCTTTTCAAACATTCAAGAATTTTCATAAGTGGATTGAAAATGATGCACAATCTCATATTGGGTCTATTCGCACTGATAATGGAAAAGAATATACATCAAATGAATTTGAACACTATCTTCGCCAACATGGGATTAAACATCAAACAACTGTGCCTTATAATCCTCAACAGAATGGTGTAGCTGAAAGAATGAACAGAACAATTTTGAATATGGTACGATCCATGCTTTTCTTCAAAAATGTAAAGACAATGTTTTGGGTTGATGCTGTTCTATGTGCTGCATATATAAAGAATAGATGTCCATCTAGTGCTATAAGAAACAAGACTCCTTATGAATTGTGGTATGGACATGTTCCTTCGGTAAAACATCTCAGGATATTTGGTTCCACCTGTTATGCTTTAATACCAAAGGTACATAGAAACAAACTTGGTGCTAGAAGTCGTAAGTGTATCTTCCTGGGGTATTCAAACACATCTAAAGCATACCGCCTCTATGATGAAGTAAATAAAAAGTTTGTTTTATCTAGAGATGTCATTTTTCTTGAATCATCCAAATCTGACAGTGTTGTTGAGCGGCAACTTGATCGCTTGGATAGATTCACAAAACCGAAATCATTCCAAGAGTTTGATAATCAGATTCCACATCTTGAAGGGGGGATTCCTATACTAGATCAACATGTGGAATCTTCTTCTGAAGAACAATCTCCCCTGCATGACACTCCAACAATGGATGATGCTTTAAGTGATGTAATTGATAGAATTGGGAGACTCAATCTTGATTCAGACCCAACTCAATCAACAGAGCAGCCTGGACCATCTCAGAAAGGTCCCCCAAAGTGGCTGACAAAGACACTTGAAAGTGTTCATCCTGATGAAATTGGAAAAACAGGAACCAGAAATACAAACCGACAAGATGGAGGTGATGTAGATAACTCTAATTCACCTGTTGATATGGATGTTACTTATGATTGTGAATTGAATTTGTCTACAGATTTTGAACCAACTTCCTTCAAAGAAGCTGCTTCTCATGATGAATGGAAAGAAGCGATGCAGAAGGAGTATGATGCCCTCATAAAGAATGGCACTTGGAAGCTGGTTGATCCTCCATTTGGAACCAAACCAATTGGCTGCAAGTGGGTCTACAAGAACAAGTACAAAGCTGATGGCTCACTTGACAAGCACAAAGCTAGGCTTGTGGCAAAAAGTTTTGCACAGAAGGAAGGGGTCGATTATGAGGAAACTTTTGCTCCCACAGCAAAATGGGCCACCATCTGGACACTCTTTGCACTAGCTGCTCAAAACGGTTGGAAAGTCCATCAAATGGATGTAAAAACTGCATTCTTGAATGGAGATCTAAAAGAGAATGTTTTTATGTCCCAGCCTGAAGGATTTGCTGTGAAAGGACATGAACACAAAGTATGCAAACTTGTGAAGTCCTTGTATGGCCTCAAACAAGCACCACGAGCCTGGTATGAAAAACTAACTGAGCATCTTCTGAAACTCAACTTCAAACATTTTGATCTTGATGATGCAACTTTATTTGTCAAGAAAGTTGGCAAAACAGTTGTATATCTTGTGGTATATGTAGATGATCTTTTAATGACAGGGAACAATGAAAGCTATATTGCATCCATAAAGAAAGAATTAGGAATTTTTTTTGAAATGACTGATTTGGGCTATGTTCATTACTATCTTGGCATTGAAGTAACCCAACATCCAAAGTCCATATTTCTTTCTCAAAAGAAATACATTGGAGATTTGTTAAACAGATTTGGCATGACAGAGTGCAATCCCCTTTCTACTCCAATGGAACAAAACTTGAAGCTCACATCTATTGAAGGAAAGGAGTTTAAGGATGCAACAAAGTATAGACAGCTTGTAGGAAGTCTCATCTACCTCACTACTACCAGACCAGACATTTCATTTGCTGTTGGAATCCTCTCCAGGTTTATGCAAAAGCCTTGTGAGGGACATTGGTCTGCTGCAAAAAGAGTTCTAAGGTACTTGAAGGGAACTCAAGACCTTGGAATCAAGTATACACAGGTGGACGACTTCAACTTGATTGGATACTCTGATTCAGACTTCGATGGAGACAAAGAAACTGGGGTATCTACTTCAGGATATGTTATGAGTCTTAGATCAGGAGCTGTCTCCTGGAGATCACGCAAACAATCAGTACCAGCAGATTCCACAACAGAAGCAGAATACGTGGCAGCAGCTGAAGCAACGAAAGAAATTGTGTGGCTCAGGAAAATTCTTGAAGATTTGCAAGTAAAACAAATACAATCAACTCCACTCATGATTGATAACACATCTGCAATAAAGTTGGCCAAGAATCCAAAGTTCCATGATCGTACTAAGCACATCAATACTAAATATCATCTGATCCGACATCATGTTGAGGCCAAAACAATCCATCTCCGTCATTGTTCCACAAACGAGCAAATTGCAGACATCTTCACCAAAGCGCTTGGAAGAGAAAAGCTTGAAAGATTCAGAACGATGCTTGGACTCACCAACATCCCTTCAGATTAAGGGGGGGAATGTTGACACCTAATCCGAAACGGATGGGTGAACTGGACAGTCATCTAGAAGATGAACTGATCCGTTTTTACTTTTGTATATAAACATGAGTTACCTAATGAATAATATCAATCAGTTCTTTTCTCCCGCTCATCCTGGAGTTACCCTGGCCTGACAGTTTTTCCTTGTAAGGGGACAATTTTTTTCTAGGAAAGGAAGAATGTCAATACTACATACAGAGATAATTCTAACGAAAATGGGTTTCAAATTTTCCATTCGTTGAACCAATACCTATAAAAAATGAAAATATATTTCAAGGGAAGTTCAATGCATTACATGTTGTTAAAAAATTGTTAATGCAATCGAAGTTAGATATATTTAGATATAGTAGAGAACAATGCATGAAATGTGTGATAAGAAAATTGTAAATGACAAGGATAAATATAATTATTAGATGGAAATCTTTTGAGGAATATCAACATGTCAAAAATAAAGATGAATATAAGAAATGCCAAATAAGGAATGGAAAAACTTGAGGAAAATGGAGGAACCGTCTGATCTTAAATTCAAAATATGATTCAAAGAAATTTGTTATCCAAGATATGTAAGTACACATTATATTAAATATTATTTAGAGCTTGTGATGTAACAAATTATCCATATTATATGAAATATCTATATTTTTCTTTAAGTGTTGAATTTTCCATCTTCTTTTTGTCTGTAATATGTTTGGGAATGGGAATTTTCATTATCCCTGGTGGTCGGGACGAAGGAATGAAATCCTTCTGACCCAGGTTCAATTCCTACAAGTGACATGATGGATATTGACAATATTGAAAGTACACATATATTCCTCATATGTAATATACGATGTTGTAATTGTGAAAATATATATATATATGTCTCTCAGTGTGTGTGTCCTAGTACTTAATAATTATTTATTAGTCCATGAGGTCTTGGATAGACAGTGATTGGGTGCACTATTAAGGCACTCCTAGATGTTAAGTTACTAGTTCAATTCCCTGCCCTATTTGTGTATTATTCTTGGACATGACCATGATGTAGCCTCACCACTTCCGAACCTACAAAAAAAGACATGTTTGGGAATGGGTAAATTATCCAACTTAAGTTGAAAAGATCAATATGAAAGAGAAAATTACAAATTCTAGGTTTTCATCATTGCTTTTGGATAATACTTCTTAGACCTATATGGGCATTTATATGCTTAATGAGCATACTGTGACAACACTATATTTTCCTTTTTCAGACATGGCTATTTCTATACTTTTAAATTATTGGTTGACTTAATGGTTATGGACGCCAAAATTGAAACTATGTTATGATGTAATTATGTTTTATTTTATTGAATTAATATTTAATGAGTTGTTAGGAAATATTTAGGAAAGAGAACTAGAGTATTAGAGACTCCTTGTGAACTTATAATAAAAAATTTAGTTGTTAAAGTCCACATGGGGGACCTTCCCAAAATGTCTCCTAAAAATCCCTAAGAGAAAGTTGTTAAAAATAATATTAGCATAATAGGAGATAAACACTGTGTTAATCACTTAGCTAGGAAAAAATGGTAAGATTGGGTGGAAATCAAAACAAAGCACAATGAGAGAGAAATATGTGCTTTATAGAAAAAGAAAAGATATTTTTCTTAGATTAGAACAAAAGGTCGAGACAACTAAGGGATGTAGGCCCTTAAAGTAGGACAGTGCTAGGGAGAAGTATGCTAGGAAGAATCTATAAGAAAAACTACTTAGGAACCCAAGAAGGTTGTTGATTCCTAAAATGCAAGAAGGTCTGAGCTTGGGGGGAACTGTTAGAGACAATTCATGGTTGGGTGGAATGTGCTCTGTTCATGAAGATTCCCCAATCATCTAATCATGGTTAGCCATATTTTTGTTTGTAATTTATATGATGATGATGGAATAGTTTAAGGTTGTTATAGTGAGAATGCAAATTGAATGTTAAATTTTGAGAATAAATTGTAAATGTTAATAAGATTGCATGCATAGGTTGATTAAATTCTAAGTGACAAATTCAATTATATATGTGATTGTAGTGATTCTTGTATTCTGAATCTCATAATAATTCTTGTCTTATGGAAATGAATAGATGAAAGTACACATAAAGAGCTATCAACTTACACAATAAGGTATACATGCATAGATAGAGTAATTATCAAAGCAAATTATTATGGTTAGACTTGCGATAATAGATTGTAAAGTAAGGTTAGATTTGAGAATGAGATAAATTGTACTTGCATAGTGAAAATATCTTTCTATAAGATTACCTCAAGCTAGTGGGTATAATCTCTGAACTGTGCATGGGTATACTAATTAACTGAATTCTGTAAGAAATATCACTCAATAAAAATGAAAGAATAGAAGTTTATGATAGATCATATAGTTAGTTATACTATATAATTTGTGGAATTGAGACGAAAAATTTATATGCATATATATTCGAGAATTTGTCTTCTCTAATTTATCATTGGGATTTATGTCTAAGTAAATAAAACTTGATTAATTAGTCAGAACGCTCTATATATATATATATATATATTCGTGTACTCTTACAGTAGTACCCACACAAGGGAACTTTATTGTAGATTAAAAAAAAGAGTCAACTAATTCATGTAAATCTGTTCTATATTGTTCCAGATCTTACATAATTCCATTGAAAATACTATGGAAGGGTGTTTTGCATAAAGAAACTTTAACTATTTCTTCAGATAAGGAAACATGGAAAATCTAATATATTCCTTCAAACTAATAAAGGATTCTTTTTGTTTGTGAGTCTCACAGACTGGAAGGACTAGTCAGAAGAGGAAACCCATACTTATACTTAGCATTTTAATGATGGTAAATTCCTCACTTCTTTTACAAGACTTGTATAATGATGAACAATACCTTTGATATTATATGAGACCAACAACTGGGTTTAATGGTTATGATATCCTAATGAAGTGCCTAGGACTATTAGAATTACCTAGTATTTTTCATTAATTATTTCAAATACAACAACAAGAAAATCATAGACATTAAGAGAATTTTGAGTTCTAAAATGGGCCTCTTAATGAAATTATAAAATAATAGTGGAAATGATAAAATAAGATAACATTACATCATCAAATTTTAGAGGGAAAAAAGAAAAAACTAATTTTTCAACTCGTATTTTCAACTTGTCGTCCTATGGGTTTACTCAAATTTCAAGCAGAAACACTTGTTGGATGCAAAATTTGATTCCTCATCCAACAAGTACCCATGTCGCATACTATCGATGGACCTTACTACACGAAAACTGAGAAATACATGAAAAATGTGATTGCAATCATGTTTTTTTTATGTAGCAGGGTCCATCAAAAGTATGCAACATGGGTACTCCTTGCATGAGGAATTAAATTTTTCATCCAAAAAGTACTCCCACTTGAAATTTGAGTAAAACTTAGGGAGATAAGTTAAAAATACAAGTTGAAAAAGTAGTTTTATTATTTTATTATTTTTTAATATTTTTACCTTTTTACTACAAAAATGGTGAATCATTCTCGATGGTTTATATCATCATCTTGAATCCTATTGGTTCTTATAAAGTTTACTTGGTTGTACATTTTTCTTAGGAGGCCCAATTTAGACCTCAAAATCCCCTAATGGTAACTTACGACCAAGTCCTTTATATTATATTATACATGAATTTATAATTCAAATTTGTCAAAAACTATTGAATAATAAACGAGATACAAATATAAAAGAATAATGCAATAGTGAAGAATAGTTACAATTAACCATGTAATATATGAATCCTATACTAAAATGGTGTCACCATTAATTAATATATAAATAAATATTGGGCGACAAATATAAATATGTAAAATATGTATATGAATATATGGGTAATTGACATTCGCTATAGTAATTTTACATTCCTTATCTATGATAGATTCTATAGTCAGATAATATAAATAAATAAAAATATATGCAAATATTCGACAACAGGAAAATAACTTGGATAAAGACAAATGTTTACAATTTTTAAGGCCAAGGATGTAACGTATATAAACATGTAAAAACCATGTATTGTTTGAATAAGGTAACGAAAGAAATAATTGGTTCTAGTTGGAGATTCTGAAGTGCTGGAAGGCGTCCACCAGAATCTTTTCTATGTTGTTGGAGATGAGCCCGGGAACGTCTTTGAGAAGGTGTAAGAATTGTCTGTGCAGTCCACAGCAGCTCGAAACAAGGCTTCTCGACTTCCAGATGGGATCGGCTCCCATAATGAGTGCAGATGCACCGTTGCCGAAGAGAGCTTGGCTCCCACAATGAAATTGGGATTGCTAGTAGATGGGATTTAGTTCTTACACAGTCACTGAAATTTGTGCTTGAGCTCTGTCATATGCTCGTTGTTGGTGATGCGGAAGTAGTAATCGGGGTAACTGCTCCGAGCGACGGCATTGGGGGGATTGGCAGTGCCGATAGTGAGGATGGTGGTGGGGCCATCTGTCCTCTGAGCCTTCCTGAATGCCTATAAATCCAAACGGAAACTCCCAGTCCTTGGCATGCTTGCTCACTGTGCTTTATGTGTAATAATTAAGCAACAAAGAGGCGAGCTTTATGTGAGATGCAACAGGCGCTTGCTTCCTTGAATGGATTTTGGAGTGAGTATGAAGAAGTTATTATATAGCACGAGGTCCAGGAAGCATGTGGCCCCCAATTCCCTTGCCAAATAAGCAATCGTGGTCCAAAATTGGGAGCAAAGAAAGGAAGATGGAGAGAATTTATGGGTAGGTTAAGGTGCGAATGTAATGCACGTGCAAGGAGAGTTACATGGTGAAAGATGGGCAAGTGCTATTTCCACCTCTATAGCAATAAAAATGCTATGTCCTTACGGTGTCCTTACAACCCCCCTGATGTCATCACCCGTTACATCTCCGACCTGACCATGGATGCATGCATGTTACATGTTACAGCGGGTGACCCAACCATTCATCCATCTCCAACCTCTGGCGATTACGGGTAACCAAGCTCCGGTGACTCTACCATCTGTCGTGTTCCTGCTCGCCAAGCTGCCCGCCTCCACTTAGGTGTATTAATCACATTTACCAACTCAGCATGGAGGCTCATAAACGTGTTACCAACCACCCTCAATACATTATCTGCTCAAATCCAAAATCCCGGCAATTCAACCATTGAACAAATTCACTATGGAGCTCCGGCGAACAGAAGCAATTCAACCATTGAACAAATTCACTGTGGAGCTCCGGCAAACAGAGGTTATAGAAGGTGATCCCCGTAGTGCATGTAGCGCTTCAAAACAGGTATTTCAAATGCTCTGAGCACTTCAAATTCCTTTGCCTCAAAATTCTCATATTTGTCAAGAACTGTGAAGTTTCCATAGCTGCCTTCTTTAAACCCCCAACACGAAACCCCCTGCTAAAACCCAAACCAGCCGGATGGTGCAACAGAGGTTCTTTCGACCTCTGTCTTGCGCAACAAAATACAGTTTTTGAACAAATTCCCTTATGGTAGTGCCCAAAGTGATGAAATCATGGTTGAACATCATTCGATGTCAAATATACTTGCTCCTTGCAAATATATGAATATGGAGGTTCTTACCAGCATATTGATGGCATCGACCCCTTTCTTGTCAAGGATGACTCCTGATTGGGATGGCATAAGCTGTTTCTGGTCCATTTTCTTCATCTTATGGTTAGATGGAAAATGCCTTCTCGTCTTCTGGTAAGTCCACTTGAGGAAAAAAAACTAAAATTTGACGTAGCACAGGGGAAGAACGTTAAACCATTTGTCAACGAAATGTCAGAGCAATTTGGTATTGTAACTGATCCTGCCGTAAAGTGTTAGTTGACTCAATGTTTGCTGCTCGAGTGTCACATTCTTTACATAACAAATGCCCATGCTTTCACCTTGAGTCTAAATACATACATATTTTCACATTGGAGCTTCACCCAGAGAATCCTGGGGACATTGAGACAGTATCAAAGAAGACAGTATGAGAATAGAGGAGGAGAATGATATCTTTTACATTAATGGCCATTTATTTGGCAATCAACGCAATACAAAACAATGAGAAGTGCACAAGATAGAATGACCATGATACCAAAAACAAAGAAGAGAACAATGAGCTAATTGATAATCGTTATTTTCGACTATTCATATAGTGAACGTGCAAATGTAGCATAGATTTATTTTCGATTATTCATATAGTGAATGTGCAAATGTAGCCTAGGTTTACAAAAAAGTGATTCCATATAAAAGTCTATTCCTAGGTTGCATTTTTATACTTCAACCCTAGTTTTATTACACGTGAGTAAATAATAACAGGGGAGCTTCTCTGTTTTAACATTATTACCGATCTATTAGCTAGTATTTAGGAAAGATTAAACTGGACAAAGGTTCAAAATAAAGTCAACAACGAATATAATGCAAAACATTGACTAACAATTCTAAAATTCGATAGCATATTTACATGACATTGAGATTAATATTGACACAGTTGTATGAGATAATTGGGTCAATATAGATCTCTGCTTGGAGTAAATCTTTGAAGTATCACCATCATTTTCTTTATAAGAATATTTATTGAGCAAATATGTGAATTGTATTACATGATTACAAGCTTCCAAGCATTAGTGAATTTGACAGTTATAGTACAAGCTTACAAGTCTTTGTAAGGGACAGGTTAGCAGAGAAAATGATTCTGTCCTTGTTTGATAAAATGTGAAGAGAGAGAGCTTGTATATTTAAATACAATTTTTTTTTTAAATAATTTGAATATAGTTTTCGTCTAGTCCCCATCTGTCTAGTAGAAGAGCGTAACACCATTATCAGTGAAGCAAATGTCTGCCAATTTTGATATTTAAAATAGCTTTATCAAAAAGAAAGGCTATATAATTTTACAATATCTCCTCACTATTGTAAGATTTCTGCTATGTCCTGACTTCAAATCATACTGATCGTAGAATTTCTGGTAATTTCAATACTTCAAATTCAAAATTATAAAATTACATTGAAGACCATGAGATTTATATCATAATCCTGTGAACCATAAAAGTAAGTACACTGAAGGCCTTGAGATTTAAATCAGTTTGTAGAATCACTTTGTAGTGTGGTATTATTGAACCAAGTTTGTTTCCATCTCATGAGCTTATGTCTACTGTATATTAAGGTACCAACAGGTATATTGGATGCGGGGAATTCCATTTAACACAAGGATAGTATTCAATTAGAGAGGGCAACATTTTCTTCTAAAACATATTTATTGGACTATAAAGAAGGTTTATTAATGAGGGGATGGCTTTGTTGGGAACCATGTAGTCCCAATCAGTCCACTTATCCCAACCTGTGTTCACTTAAGACTGTCAGATTTACGAAGCATGTAAATTGATCTAACAAGAACTTAAAACTGTAACATTTATAAATCATGCAAATTGATATAACAAGAATCTTGAAGAGTTGTTTTAAATATTTTGGCCTATATTTTATCAAAGTTGATAGTTATGGTAACCACAAAAAAATAGATATGAATATTGATTTTTACTTTAAAGTGTTTTTATGATGTTTTTAACAACACTATTGTTTACATATTCATTTATAACGAAGTAAGAAAATGGAGGAAAATAGACATGAATGGGAGGTAACTATCAAAGGCACCAAGCAAGTGTTCACTTGTCTTGTTGGTGGCTATGCGGTGAACTTGAGTCGATCTAAGCTATCTGGCCTTAATCATCATCGGGCTATCACGCACAATCTCCCACCAATTCCTCCACGTCAAAGAGGTCGAGTAAGAGATGCAAATGCTACATGGGCGGTCAAATCAAAAGCTGCAGTTAAAAGGCAAAATGCCTAAATACAATATGATTTAGATGCAAGGCTATGTCGTGCATGACAACAAGCATATAAAAGATTTGTCAATGAAGAAATTCTTTCAGCTGTAAGTATTTATTAGTATTTATTTGTATATGATTTTTAATTAATATTGTCAATGAAGAAATTCTTTCAACTGTAAGTATTTATTAGTATTTATCTGTATATGTTTTTTATTAATATTAATTTATTGTTGTGGACTAAATTCATTGAGACTTGTTTTCACAGTCAGTTGTTACATTTGATCAGCTTAATGATACTTCAAAGCAAAGAATTTGTGAAAAAATTCAACGTTGGGGTCAGAGTCTACCTCGTAGACATATGGAGACAATGAAGCGCATAGATATTGCTTTAAAAGAAAAAGCAAGGACTAAGGTTCCTGATGATGTGGGGGAAGAAGGATTAGATGGGCAAAACCATATATTAAACTTTGATGAAACTAATCAGGACAATGACAACATAGTTGAGTCCATTTTTTTTTGCATATATTAATTTTTTAGACATTTTAACATTAAATAATATTTATATTTATTATAATTGTATACTAATTTCTCATTGTTATTGATATGCATAGCCTAATCAACAAAATTCCACAAATTCAAGCCACCAACTATTACGACGCTCACCTAGATTTCAAGGTTTTCAAGGGGTTATTGGGCCAGTAAGTTTTTAATCCATATAACCTATTCCACTAAAAACATTAATATATAAATTGTTATGCTTTACCATAATGATGGGATGAGAAATGGATGTTCCATATTCTATATCGTTATCCTTGATTTGTTTTGATTATATGTGTGTGTGTGTGTTATTTCTTATTTATGGTGCATGTGTTCCCTTTGGAACCATCACAATCAATGAAAACCCCTTGTCAAAGCCTTAAGAAGAATGGAAATGAAATGGTTCAAATGCTACAACCATCTTCACGTCCAATGTCACAATGCAAGGTAAGATTATATTTATTTATACTCTTATAATTTTATCATATTTTTACATTTAATTTATTTGAGTCACATACTTATATCTATGTATAATCTAATGTTCAGAGTAATGAATATACATCTCCTAAAACACCTTTGCACATGTATGATGGTGGACATGATACTTAACAAAAATCACATTCTCCTCAACCATTGCGACATTCACCTAGACTTCAAGATACATTAAGAGAGGTAAGTTATATACTACATATCTTAGCTCATAATAACATTGACATATTTTCTTATGACTAGTTAATGCATTTTATTTTCATATTCGTTACATGTTCCCCATATTTTCATTATATCTATATAGATTTTGATATTTATTGATAGCTAGTCAATGCATTGCCTTTCATATTCGTTACATGGTCCGCATATTTTCATTATATCTATGTGGATTTTGATATTTATTGATAATGTTTTAATTTCCATAGAAAACAAAAAAGATAAATGTTGGTGCTATGGTTAAAAGGACCAAAATCAGGCTAAAGGACTTGAAAGCATGTGGGTTCAAGTCATGCAAACAATACATAGAGCATATATGCTCAACTAGCATTGCTCTCACTAAACCCACTAGGTTTGCTACTTTGAAGGCTAAACATTCCAACAAGTTTAAATGACTTAGGCTACAATAATATAACTTTAGCCATTGTTTTGTCTATAAAGGGGCTACAAGGACATTTTCAATATATTAACTTCTTTTATTAGATTGCTGATCACAGTTTTACTTCACAATAAGGTACAACAATACACAGAAAGCTTTTATCCGTTGTACATAAGTATTTTAAGATATTATGATTTTGTCTAGTTGAAGGCATATGTTATGTTGAGTCATACCACAATATCAAAACCCCCTTGGGTGATGAAAACATTGTTTGAATAGAAAATGTTGAAGGAGCTAGACAAGTAGAACACACTAGGCATAGAACAGTGCTTCACAATATAAGTTATATCATCTTATGTATTCATAGGTGCCAATATGTGGCATCAATTCCCTGTTTTATAAATAAGAAATTTATCTTATTCTCTTGAATAAATGTTTAATAAAATAATAAAGAATTACTGGAATGAGGAATCCCTGCTTTACGGATCATTATGTTTGTGATTCTTTCTGTGTGTTGAAAGGCTGGATTTATGATTTTTAATGCGACATGAATTTTTATTAGTCATATTGTATTTACCGAAATGGCGATTTTGTTGAAAGTGCTTGTATGATTTTGGTAGTAAGGTCTTTCCTGTGATCTGTTTTGGTCTACCCTAGTGGCAACTTCCAAATGGCTTTTTTAATTTTTGATGTAAAATGCCCATAATTTACTGTTTATATATATAGTCAAAGGAAGCATTCTATTGAAAAAAAGATAGGAATTAAAAGATATGTGGAAGTGAATCTTTCCTATCATACTATTTTAGTTATCTGTATTATATGATATATGTAAGTTTAATAAATTGTAACTAGTCCGCATGAAGAAGATGGCTTTGGGCCTGTACAGAACTCACATATCAATATTGAATCACATACAACATAGCCTATCTTGTATCAAAGGTAAGTTAGGGAAAGGGAACTAAATGATAAATAAAGAAACATACATGTGGTGTATTGAAAGTTCTGTTATTTTTTCAAATGAATTATCCCATTTAAAATTATTTTCTTACAGTATTGTTATTATTGGGATTTTTAAATTTTTGATTTTTAAAGTGCCCAATCCCTATCCTCAAGAATGGGATACCATGAACGAAGATATGTACAAATTCCATATAAAGAAATTTCACATATATGTACATATACGGAAGATATGCGCATATAGGGAAATTGCGCATATTGGGAAATTGCACATATACGGAAGATATGCGCATATTTTCTGGATATCCCTGACTTTCCTGTATGTGCATATCTTCCATATATGCACGTCGTTTATGTATGTGCATCGTATACACACAAATTCCATATACAGGAATTGCGCATATCTTCCATATATGCCCAATTTCCGTATATGCGCAATTTCTGTATATGGAATTTGCACGTATATGATGCAGATACATAAACGACGTGCATATATAGAAGATATGCACATACAAGAAAGTCAGGGATATCCGGAAGATATGTGCATATCTTCCGTATATGCGCAATTTCTGTATATTCGCATATCTTCTGTATATGCACAATTTCTGTATCTGGATTTTGCGCATATACGATGCAGCTACATGAACGAAGATATGTATAAATTCCATATAAAAAAATTGTGCATATACAAAAATTGTGCATATACGGAAGATATGCGCATATACGGAAGTTGCGCATATCTTCTGGATATGCGCATATCTTCTGGATATCCCTAAATTTCCTGTATGTGCATATCTTTTGTATATGCACGTCGTTTATGTATCTGCATCGTATATACGCAAATTCCATATACAGGAATTGCGCATATACGGAAATTGTGCATATACAGAAGATATGCGCATATCTTCCGTATATGCACAATTTCCATATATGCGCAATTTCTGCATATAGAATTTGCGCGTATATGATGCAGATACATAAACGACGTGCATATACAGAAGATATGCACATACAGGAAAGTTAGGGATATCCGGAAGATATGTGCATATCTTCCATATATGCGCAATTTTCGTATATACGAAATTTCTGTATATGGAATTTGTACATATCTTCGTTCATGTATCTACATCGTATATGCGCAAATTCCATATACAAAAATTGCGCATATACGAAAATTAGGGATATACTAAAGATATGCGCATATACGGAAATTACGCATATACGGAAGATATGCGCATATCTTCCGTATATCCCTAACTTTCTTATATGTGCATATCTTCCACATATGCGCGTCGTTTATGTATCTGCATCGTATATGCGCAAATTCCATATACAGAATATGGAATTTGCGCATATACGGAAATTGTGCATATACGAAAGATATGCGCATATCTTCCGTATATTCACAATTTCCGTATATGAGCATATCTTCTGTATATGCACAATTTCCATATATGCGCAATTCTTTTATATGGAATTTGCGCATATACGATGCACATACATAAACAACATGCATATATAGAAGATATGCACATACAAGAAAGTTAGGTATATCCGGAAGATATACGCATATCTTTCGTATATGCACATATGTTCTTTATATACACAATTTCCGTATATGCGCAATTTCTGTATATGAATTTGCACATATACGATGGAGATACATAAACGATGTGCATATACGGAAGATATGCACATACAGGAAAGTTAGGGATATATAGAAGATATGCGCATATCTTCCGTATATGCACAATTTCTGTATATGCACATATCTTCCGTATATGCACAATTTCTGTATATGCACAATTTTTATGCATGAAATTTGCGCATATATGATGCAGATAGATGAATGAAGATATGCAAAAATTCCATATACAGAAATTGCGCATATACGGAAACTGTGCATATACGGAAGATGTGCGTATATACGAAAATTGGGCATATACGGAAGATATGGGCATATCTTCCGTGTATCCCTAACTTTCCTGTATGTCCATATCGTTCGTATATATACGTCGGTTATGTATCTACATTGTAGATACGCAAATTCCATATACAAAAGTTGCGCATATACGGAAACTATCCATATACGGAAGATATGCGCACATCTTCTGTATATGCACAATTTCTGTATATGCGCAATTTTTGTATATGGAATTTGCGCATCTACGATGCAAATGCATAAACGACGTGCATATACAGAAGATATGCACATACAAGAAAGTTAGGGATATATGCACATATCTTCCGTAAATGCACAATTTTCGTATATACACAATTTCTATAAATGGAATTTGTGCATATACGATGCAGATACATAAACGAAGATATGTATAAATTCCATATATAGAAATTGGGCATATAAGGAAACTGTGCATATACAGAAGATGTGCGGATATGCGGAAATTGGGCATATACGGAAGATATCTTCTGTATATCGCTAACTTTCCTGTATATGCATATCTTCCGTATATGCATGTTTTTTATGTATCTGCGTCGTAGATGCGCATATTCCATATACAGAAATTGCGCATATAGAGAAACTGTGCATATACAGAAGATATGCGCATATCTTCCGTATATGCGTAATTTTTGTATATGGAATTTGCGCATCTATGACGCAGATACATAAACGACATGCATATACAGAAGATATGCATATACAGGAAAGTTAGGGATATCCGGAAGATATGCTCATATCTTCTGTATATGCGAAATTTCCGTATATTCGCATATCTTCCGTATATGCACAATTTCCGTATATGCGCAATTTCTGTATATGGAATTTGCGCATATACGATGCTTATACATAAACGACGTGCATATACGGAAGATATGCACATACAAGAAAGTTAGGGAATGTGCGTAATTTTCGTATATATGCATATCTTCCATATATCCACAATTTCCGTATATGTGAAATTTCTATATATGGAATTTGCGTATATACGATGCAGATATATGAACGAAGATATGTACAAATTCCATATACATAAATTGCACATATACAGAAACTGCGCATATACGGAAGATGTGTGCATATACGGAAATTAGGCATATATGGAAGATATGTGCATATCTTCTATATATCCCTAACTTTCCTGTATATGCATATCTTCCGTATATGCACGTCGTTTATGTATCTGCGTCATAGATGCGCAGATTCCATATACAGAAATTGCACATATATGGAAACTGTGCATATACGGAAGATATGTGCATATCTTCCGTATATGCACAATTTCCGTACAAGCACTATTTCTGCATATGGAATCTGTGCATCTACGACACATATACATAAACGACGTGCACATACGAAAGATATGCACATACAGAAAAGTTAGGGATATACGGAAGATATGTGCATATCTTCTGTATATGCACAATTTCTATATATGGAATTTGCGTATATACGATGCAGATACATGAACAAAGATATGTATAAATTCCATGTACAGAAATTGCGCATATACGGAAACTGTGCATATACGGAAGATGTGCGCATATATGGAATTTGGGCATATACGGAAGATATGCGCATGTCTTCCGTATATCTCTAACTTTCCTGTATGTGCATGTCTTCCGTATATGCACGTCGTTCATGCATATGCGTCGTATATGCGCAAATTCAATATACAGAAATTGCGCATATACGGAAACTGTGCATATACGGAAGATATGCTCATATCTTCCGTATATGCACAGTTTCCGTATATGCGCAATTTATTTATATGGAATTTGCGCATATGCGATGTAGATACATGAACGACGTGCATATACGGAAGACATGCACATACAAGAAAGTTAGGGATATACGGAAGACATGAGCATATCTTCCGTCTATGCACAATTTCCATATATGCGCAATTTCTTGTATATTGAATTTGCACATATACGATGTAGATATATAAACGACATTCATATACGGAAGATATGGACATACAGGAAAGCTAGGGATATACAGAAGATATGCGCATATCTTTCGTATATGTCAAATTTCCGTATATGTGCATATCTTCCGTATATGCACAATTTCCATATATGCACAATTTCTATATATGGAATTTGCGCATATACGATGCAGATAAATAAATGACGTGCATATACGGAAGATATGCACATACAGGAAAGTTAGAGATATATGGAAGATATGCGCATATCTTCCGTATGTGCGCATATATGCGCAATTTCCCCATATGCGCATATCTTTCGTATATGCCCAATATCTGTATATACGCAATTTCTGTATATCGAATTTACGCATCTACAATGCAGATACATAAATGACGTGCATATACGGAAGATAGCCACATACAAGAAATTTAGGGATATACGGAAGATATGCGTATATCTCCGTATATGTGCAATTTCTGTATATGCGTATATCTTCCGTATATGCACAATTTCTGTATATGCACAATTTCTGTATATGGAATTTGCGCATATACGATTTAGATACATGAACGAAGATATGTACAAATTCCATATACAGAAATTGCGCATATACGGAAATTGTGCATATATGGAAGATATGCGCATATCTTGAATATATGCACAATTTCCGTATATGCACAATTTCTGTATATGGAATTTGCGCATATATGATGTATATACATAAACTACGTTCATGTACGGAAGATATGCACATACACGAAGGTTAGGGATATACGGAGGATATGCGCATATCTTCTATATATGCACAATTTCCGTATATGCGTAATTTCTGTATATGGAATTTGCGCATCTACGATGCACATACATAAACGACGAGCATATACGGAAGATATGTACATACAGGAAAGCTAGGGATATACGAAAGATATGTGCATATCTTTCATATATGCGCAATTTCTGTATATGCGCATATCTTGCTTATATGCACAATTTCCGTATATGCGCCATTTCTGTATATAGAATTTGCGCATATACGATGTAGATACATGAACAAAGATATAAGGAAATTGCCCATATACGGAAGATATGCGCATATTTTCCGTATATCCCTAACTTTTTTGTATGTTTATATCTTTCGTATATGCACGTCATTTATGTATCTGCATCGTAGATGAGAAAATTTGGTATACATAAATTGCGTATATACAGAAATATGCGCATATACGAAAGATCCGTATATGCGCATATTTCGGTATATGCGCATATACGGATATTGCGGAAGATCCGTATATGCACATATTTCCTTATATGCGCAATTTTTATATATGGAATTTGTGCATCTACGATGCATATACACAAACAACGTGTATATATGGAAGACATACATATACAGGGAAGTTAGGGATATACGAAAGATATGCGCATATCTTCCGTATATGCGCAATTTCTGTATATGGAATTTGCCCATATACGATATAGATACATGAACAAAGATATACGCAAATTCCATATACAGAAATTGCGCATATACGGAAATTGTGCATATACGGAAGATATGCGCATATCTTCCATATATGCACAATTTCTATATATGCGCAATTTCTGTATATGGAATTTGCGCATCTACGATGCAGATACATAAACGATGTGCATATACGGAAGATATGCACATGCAGGAAAGTTAGGGATATGCGGAAGATATGCACATATCTTCCGTATATGCGCAATTTCCGTAAATGTGCATATCTTCCGTATATGCACAATTTCCTTATATGCACAATTTTTGTATATGGAATTTGTGCATATGCGATGTAGATACATGAACGAAGATATATACAAATTTCATATACGGAAGATATGCGCATATCTTCCGTATATCTCTAACTTTCCTGTATGTGCACGTCGTTTATGTATCTGCATCGTAGATGCGCAAATTCTATATACAGAAATTGTGCATATAAGGAAATTGTGCATATATGGAAGATATGCACATATCTTCCGTATATGCACAATTTGCCTATATGTGCAATTCTGTATATGGAATTTACGCATATCTTCTTTCATGTATTTACATCGTATATGTGCAAATTCCATATACAGAAATTGTGCATATACGGAAGATATACGCATATACGGAAATCACACATATATGGAAGATATGCGCATATCTTCCATATATCCCTAACTTTCCTGTATGTGCATATCTTCCGTATATACACGTCGTTTATGTGCATATCTTCTGTATATGCACATCGTTTTTGTAATTTTCAATTATTTTAAAAATTGGCATTTTGAAAACCAATATCACTACTTTGAAAATCCAAATTTACACTTCAAAACAGCTAATATTAACATTTAAAATAAAAACTCATAATGTTTTAGTTGAGATTTTACTTATTATTTCAAATTTAATAAAATTAAAGTTTTAAAATTAATAAATATTTTTGAAATCAAAATTCACAATTTCATAATTAAATTTTTGAAATTAATAAATATTTTTAAATCAAAATTCACAACTTCATAATTACCATGGACACTTTTGGAGTTGAAAAACTTATTTTTGAATATGAAATTCACTATGTTTTAATTTAAATTAACAACTTTGAAATCAAACTTTATATTTTTGAAACAAAACATGAGACTTAACGCTTTAGAAATCAAAATTCACAGTTTGGAGGTTTGAAATTAATGGAATTCACATTTTTGGATTCCAAATACATACTTCTATCCATCGATATTTCCACTCTTAAAAATCAAAATTTCACTTTAGAATATTAACCATTTCAAAATTTAAATTTACAACCTTTAACTTTATACTTCCTTACTATTTCAATTGTAATTTTATTTTGGTAATCTTAATATTCCCTCTTCTCCAATCACAGCATTAACCCCATAAAACAAAAAAAAATCAATAAATGTTAAAGAGGTTAAATAACAAGTACATGTTTATTAAATGGGTTGATTCTCACATGCAAAATCTATGGAATATGAACATAAACTATAAACTATAATTCATATGTAAAGAAATAAATGAATATTCTAGGGTTGAGGATGTGAAAATATATTCAAGATTTCATATTTTTTTGATATATGTTTTGTTTATACTTAAGAGTCGTTATTGTATGGTAGCTTATGATAAAAATATCTACGATTACATATTTGTTAAGAGACTTGGTAAGAATATTTTTAAAGTGATATTGGATTGTAATGTGTGGTTATTGTTTTTTTATCTAGTATCAAGTTTGAAAGGCATATGTATTTTTAGACAGATTAATCTTGAGGTGTGAGGTATAAGTCTTAAGATTACATTTTAAACATCAAATAAGATATAAATATAAAAGTAACTTAACTTATAAACTTGATAATTTGTAAATAATAAAAGCAAAATCCGTTACAACTATTCATCAAAAGTAATGTAACATTGATAGAATATAACATCGCATCCAGATAAGGATTTAAAATTCAATGAAGATGTTGTCATAAACACAAGTATAAATTTATGTATTTTTATTCAAAATAGGTCAAACTATACATTAAATGACATAATGGAAAAACAACATCATGATCGATCTAAAGTATGGGTCTATAAGTCACCCTCATCCCTCTTGGCACTCCCAGGTGGATTTCCAAATTGATATCTCTGCAAAAAATTACAATAATCAATTAGTTGTAAAAATTGAAAGGCATATAATCAATTTCATTAATTCATGATGATATTTTGATCAAATACTCATTCTCACTGTGAGGATTTGAGGCAATGGAGAAGACAACCCTTCCTGGGTAGATGGCGAAGCACTTGGTGATATATATAGGCATGGTTCAGGGGTGCTGGGTAAAGGCATGGTGGATGTGAAATAGGGAAAAGGTAGTGGGTGTGGGCGACGATACACCTCCACCAGTTGTACGATAGTGGGAATCACTGTAGGCCGGGGGATTAACCTAGGGGGGAAATTGGAATGTTAAGGGTGGACGATTGAAAAAATGAGAATGGTGGATGACTGAAGGGTAGGGGTGAGCATTGGGAAGGTATTACAGAGGTGGTTATAGGCATGGAAGAATTTATGGAGGAAAAAGGTGGTGGGTGTGGGCAATGATACATCTTAATTCGTTCAACAATAGGGGGGAGCACCCTTGGGGAGGATATTGGGATGTTAATGGCTGAAGCAGTGTTCCCAATGCTAGATCTTTTTTCAATAGCATGTTCATCAAATAAACGAATTCGACAATTTGGAATGTTGTGAGATGTGGGTCCCTCAGCTGTAACAATAAAAATAGTTCATATAGTCATGCAAATGTGTTGAACATGATAATATATCGCATTTAACATAAAACAATGCATAGCATGAAATTTCTATACCAATATTGGGTATAATAGAATCTTGCATTATCTCAGGCGTGTGGTCCACATTTCTTTGTTTTTGAGAATATGACTCCAATTGTTCATCCATTCTTTTCTTCCTTGCATGAACTCGTCCAACCCTTTCAAATTGTAGTTTATCTATCCCTGATTTTGACTTGCGACCACATCGCCTCTTTTTATTTATTGGACTCAAGAAACTATGTTTTCTCTTGGTAGTGATCTTAGATGGAGTTATAGTATTGAAATTTTTTTTGTTGTATTCTTGACATGCTTTGTCTACCAAGTTGTTCAATGCATATCCCTGTTCCAAATTTGTAGGTATTATGGATCTCAATTTCTCAAGAGTTGATGAGTTAACACGTTTCATCTCATCATGTTCAGAGAATGCACTATCTTGTCGTACATTGGTCGATTCAACATTGTATGAGAAATTCTCTAAATTATCAATGCTTGTTTCATTATGATAATTCAGATTGGGAGGAGAATGAAAGAATGGTGAAAGCTCTGTTTGGATTTCTGGGCCCAATATAGGTGTTTCATTCAAATCAAATAAAATTCTAGGCCTTTTTGTCCTGGGACCAGTGACACTAGGTGCTACATTTTCACCCAAAACAATGTTACTAAAATCTCAACTTTCAATACATGTTTACAGATATTTCCATTCAGGGCCCAATTGCAATTGCAGAAGTGTAGATTAGAACCCTTATATATGACATTGTACCAAATGTCACGAGTATCCTTATTTTGGCTACGAACCCAATAGTCATTACTCTTTTCATCAGGCACACAATCTTCATTTGGGATTTTCTTAGCTCTACACTTGGATGAATTCAATTGTTCATGTATTTTTCTGGGTCGTACAAAACCAGCTCCTTTTAAACGGTGCATATGATTGTAATATAATACAACCCTTGTCAACAAAACATAGATTAACCAATCAACCCTTCTATGGCATGCATTGTTCTTCTCACATAGGTACCTTTCCTTGATATACCGATGGTAAGATTCAATGGCATTGTTCATATCTTGATTTGAATGTGGAAAATTTCTGTATGCTTTTGCCCACATATCTGTAGAAAGAAATTTATTAGTTATATATTAATAAGTATACATATGACATGAAAAATAGAGTCATTAAAACCACCAATAAGAAGCTTACATATTTTGTTGTTGGCTAACCAATTATTTCTAAAATATTCCAAAAAGCTTTTTTGTTCACTGAATTCTTCAAATAAGCTTTCAACTTTCTTTCTCACAGATTCATCATCTTTACACGTGTGCATGATTTCTCCTAAACCACGAAAAATGGGTATTTGATTTTCCCTTCCTTGGACCTTGTTTCCAACATTTTTCAACCATGCATGACGAATATGCCACACACATAATAATACTTTTCACTTGATTGAAGACCTACAATAACATAGTTTTTAGAGAGATTATACATTAACAATATTTTTTATGCCTCTTATAAAAATAATAAACACATCACCTCAATGCTTCAATTTCAGCAGTAGCATCATCTGTGATGAAGGCAAGAACATGCAGATCTGGTCACTCTTTGTTTCCAATTGCAAATAAGGCCAACATCCATTTAGAAAGTATCAGCTATAGTATTGCATGATGGTATCACCCAAGCTATTGGAACCCCATTGTGATGTTTGTCGAAAACCATTAAGGTGTAAAGTTGATACTGCATTACAAAAAATGTGCATAATTATATTTATATAAGATACATGCATTAATATGAGGTTAAATAAATGAATCGGATTTAGGATAAATATGTACTCACCCCGTACTTATTTGTACTAAAGGTTGAATCCATTGAGATAATATTATTGTGAGAGTATTTCAGCATCATTGAACACATCCACTTTGTTTGTATGCCTATGATAAAAGGGATATTTTTAACAAGATCTTGTTTTTGGTAGAAGAAAAAACTCTCTGGGTGTTCCTTATACCAGCACTCTACACTCTTTGGATCACTTTGATCTTTAACATACTCTAGCCTTATAATATCATTGTAAATGTTACTTATATATTTTCTTGTCATGCATGTATCTCGAGGTATCCTTGTGTATAACTCACCAGATCCATCCTTCACATCAGAGATGAACTTGTCCCATATCATTGTAACATTAAAACCTCTTTTAACGAAATGTTGGACACTAGATCGCACATCCCACTTAAATGTGGTGCATAATTGAATCTCATGGACCTATCGGTTGCATCTGTCCCATGACAAATAACATTGGATTTATCAATATGTCTACATGCAGTATATATTATTACAGCATCATCTGGTCTCATTTGAAGTCGTCGCACAAAGAAGTGACATTGGCAACCAACTTTAATACATTCATGTCGATTGCGGTTTGTCTTTGGATCTGATGATGCACTCCTAATTCTTCTTGTTGACTGTGGACCATATGAACACCAATAATTGTACGTAAAAAATTTACTACAAATTAGATATAATATTTATGCATATTGAAAAAATTATACGTATCTTGAAAAAGAATATAGAGACTCACACACTGTACTCCAGGAATGTTGAGTAATTGGTGTGTTTGATATCCTCTATTTTGTTACTTCGATGATTCTTAAGAAGAAATTGAGTGGGTGCAATTTCATTTGATTCCTCTCCACTTATGAAATCATCAAGTCGACAATATGGAATAACTGCAACTTGGTCCCCCTCAATCTCTGTCCATGTTAAGTCTTCTGCTGAAAATTATATCATATCTTCCGGGTCTTCAACTTCCAACTAGTTAATCCTCTCCCACTTAGTCATTCTTAAAATACCTGTACAAATTGCATTGAAATAATTTAGTTTGAGTAAATATTATGGTCTTGATCAATACATATCGTACTAAGCATGGAAGTCTCATTTTTTAGTAAATATTTTATACTTTTCACGTAAACCACTTTGGGATTAAGTAATATTCAGAGGATCTTAGATGACATTGTACGATAACTAAGATCATAAGAAATTGAGTCATTAATAAGCTTAAATATCTCTGACAAATATAGACTAACCCATGTATGACATATAAATTCTTTCTGGAGGTGGGGCCACCATGTTATTGTCGAGGGGCGACTTGTGATGAGTCGCTGAGCTGGAATGGGTCAAAGGGAACTGCCTAACCCTGACACATAAGATGGTGCGCTAATGGGTCCCTTCAAATAGGGATGAAAGGGAGAGACATAAAAACTGTCCCCAACAACCCCCCCAATATAAAGAGTAAAACCACTGAAAAATTTTGTGAATTAAGACAAGAGGAAATCCCCTCTATTAAATCTTCTTTGAGAAAAAAATACGTGGTGGTGGTGACTTAGTAATGTTATAGAATAGGATCAACTAGCTCAAAAAGACAAGACTCACCAAACTACACCTCATTTTGCAATCTAGTTCCTCTAGCTAAAAAGCCAAAGCCTATAACCATCATCCTTGAAGAATAAAGGGTGGAATTGATTTGCATATATATTGATCAAAGAGTTTTTGAAGGAGGACCTTACTTCTATGCAATAGCTAGACTCTACATCTGGCCATGGATGATGAATTTTGTTCCAGAACGTGAAACTTTTACTTCAGTACTGGTCTGGGTAAGACTCTATTCTCTATCTCTTGATTACTGGCAAAATGAATCGTTAGCCCCTATCGACAATAAATTAGGTTGTTTTGTTAAAGCTTATGAAGCCACAAGAAAAGGAAAATATACTTCCTTTGCCAAAATATGTGTGGAAATGGATTTATCGGGAGCTCTACCGGATGAGGTGATCTTGGAAGTTTTTGATGAAGAATGGGTGCAAATAGTAGATTATGAGCACATTTCGTTCAGATGTCGCAGATGTCATGAACATGGACACCTTTTTAGAGATTGTCCACTCAATAAAGTAGTAAGCAAGTGCAAAAATAACACAATGAAGGAAACATATAGCTTTCAGAAAGTGGTGAATCGTGGAAAGGGCGGAAAAAGAGGACCAAAACAACATCAATATGAAGGTCAACAAATCAGTCAGAACAAATTCCAAGTGCTTGAGGAAGATGAAGAGATCTCAAAAGAAGATCAAGCAATGGAAGGAAGTCCCGCGGACAAGGAATCTGAAGAAAACCGGGAAAACACACAGGACATCGATTATCAGAAGGAAGCCATAATGAGTGATGCAGAACTAGAGATGGATCAGGAAATGACCTAAAATGAGATGGACTTGGAGGATCATGAACTACAAGAAATTCTTGATAAAGAAAACCTAGATCTGGAAGGGTTTTTGATATAGGGAACCACGGGAGGAGTAGATTCGTTACCACAAGAAGAACTTAATAAAATACAACAGTTGTTTCTATGGAAATCACAGGTTGGCCGCTAAAATACCTAGAGTCAGTCAGATAAACATCAGTGTTCATTGGCGTGAGCATAGCGGATACCATAGTTCCTTAATTAATTGAGAACCTCTCTTCTTTTCTGGGATCCAGGTTCAGGCAAGAAAGTTGAGCAGGCATGGAAGGAATCCTTGTTTTACCAGCAATTGGAATCTTTACATTGTTGGGCCTCGTAGAGTAAAACCACTTCCTTGGCAGTTTTTGGATGTTCGCATTGCTCTTAAGTGGGAAACGGTTTTAGCAATTTTGCAGCGATCCCATCCAACATCCTACACGTGGCAGAGAGAGGGTTTGGAAAACCACCCTCCATCGCACACTAACGTCTGGTCCGCTTGTTTGGTGTGATATTTTGCTCTTCCATTGGATTTCTCTATGTGGATCAATGGTCAAGATTGTTCGTATGAAAGGGACTCTACTGGGGACTGAATTGCGGGAGATCTCGGGGGCTACCGGGGGCGGGTGGCAATTTTGGGTTATTTTTAATTCGTGTCTGGATTCACTGTTATTTTCTGTGCATGTTGAGCCCTGAGGTTGGAATTGGTGGATTTCGGGAGATTCACATGTGTGAAGTTTATTCCACCATTCCAACTCGAAATCCGTTTAGTATGGTTAGATTATTTCATCGGGTCCGTTTTTGGAATCTAAGAATATGCCTTTTTTGGCTCCGATTTGCGTCTCATCCGTTAGATCTTTGCAAACGGATTGGCCAGTTTAGGCTTTTGTTTGTACTTTGAAGGTCTCACAGTTAAATTTGTGGGCCCGTGGCCTGGATGTTAAGCTTTTGGCTTGGTACCCAAGCCCTGAGTGGATAGGTGACTCTATGTCCCTCAGGGCTCTTTGGGTAGTTGTATTATATGTAATTTGTTTCTTTGTTTCTAATGAATAGAATATACGAATCTTTCTTCAGCAAAAAAAAGAATTTAAGTTAGTCGTCCCCATAATATCATTGCTCACCCAAGCTTACATACTTAATATTAAACAATGAACCAACTTAACATAAGCTGATGCACCCCACATCTTTGCTTTATTAGAAGCATAAGTTAGAGGCTTATTTAGCCTAATAACACCCCTCTTTTTTAATTAAGTAGATTATGGAGAGTCCTTTACCAGATCACAAGGTATGTGGTTATATATGATAATGAGTCATTGAGAAAGGTAACTTTTAAGTGTAAAAGCATAGGTTGAGGCTTCTCGAGTCTAATAATACCCCTCATTTTTTCATTTTTTACATAAGTAGATTGGAGAGGTCTTCACCATGAGATGTCATGGTATTGAAAGTTGAGAATGAATTTTTCAAAAAGTAATATTAAGTTTAAGTTATTATGAAACAATATATAAATTATTGTAGATATTCACCCAAAGAAATTTATTATAGCCTACATTGTCATTTTTGAATTTTTATTATTTAATTTATTTTTTGAATTTTAATTTTGTTTATTATTTTATTATTCAAATATTTGAAAATAATTTTAAAAAATAATAATTAAATGGAAATATTAGTTATATGATTTAATAAAAGATGTAATTTAGAAAATATGATATCAGAGAAATCTAATTAAAAAGCAGACTTATATTCTATTATCTTTTATTTAATTATGAAACTTTACACACAAAATAATGAGTATTTATTACATAGTTTTTTTTGAAATTGTATTCTAAATGGTTCTTATGTTATGCTCTTAAATCTAACTCTTAAATGCTCTACTCTAACACGAGACAATACAATGCTAGAAAGATGGAACCCCCTCTTTCTAGTGACCTGGTGTTTAACATAGCTTGATAATGATTTCAGATTAGGGTTTTCACATCTCTCAACACTTCGTTAGTGTTAAATACATATAAATATTGAAACCCATAAAAGAAAAAAATGTAAATGAATATAAAAATCATATAATTTAATACAAGATATAACTCAGGGGATATCATATAAAAGAAAACCTAATTAGAAGGTGAGGCTTATACTCTACTCTTTTTTATTTAATTATGAAAATACAAATACAAAGAAAGGGGTATTGACTATCGACTTGCCTATGACATTGTTGTCTATATGGTTGTTGCAAATTATCTTTCTCCTTTGTTTTGATCTCAAATCCCACTCCTAGATGTTGTGCTCAACTATTCTTTAATACAATCCTAAAAAGATGGAACCCCTTCTCTTCCTAGTGATGTAGTATTTAACATAGCTTGGAAACTATTTAAGGTTTAGGGTTTTCACATTTTTCAAGCCACTATTAGTGTTAAGGTTTTGGACCTTTTAGGATCATCTTGAATGTCCACACGTGACTAACTCCACATATCTAAGTAATGGTGTTGATGTAGCGTCCACTTGGTACCACCATGTGAACAAGTTAGTTGAACTTGTGGGAGGCATAGCTTCTGCATATGAAATTTGATTAAGGTGATTTTCACATTGTTTGAAAGCTAGAATTGGTGTGTAAAATGACATCAAGAGGCAGAGAGCTATGCTCACAAAGCTTTCACTCATTTCATATCCCAAAATAACTTTAGAGGGCTTTAAATTCTAAATCTCAAAATTAAGACATATCATAAAATATGTCACAAAAGATAATTCCTCTAATTTTTCTACCCAAAAAATATCAAAATAAATAACAAATTATCCAATAATTCATTTTAAACCAGTTAGAAAAATGTTTCATTTCAATTTTTATCTGTAGAATTTATTTTAATGTATATTCATGTGAAACAAGAATTGGAATGTTTTGTGTAGCATTGTCTTGTTATTCTTAATATGAAAAAGTAAAGTATTTATGTATTCTTAAAATGGAATGTGTGTCACTTTTGTGGTGAGGAGAGGAATGTGTATAAAAAGAAATTACATACATAAAGCAAAATGAAAAATAAAGTGTTACTTTCCCTTTAAGTTAAGCTATGTGATCAATCAAACAAGGAAAATATTTTAGTTTGTTTTGGATATGATAAAAGGTCTTATGAAGACCTATTCGTCCTTTCCACTCTATAAGTAACTGGTCCTTGCGGAGATATCTTTTGTGACGGGTACTAGGGCTACATCCCGAAAGAACTGGTGACGCTTCCAGCAGCCAAAAAATGATGGGTACTGGGTCTACGTCCCGAAAGAACTAGTGATGCTTCCAGCAGCCAAAAAATGACGAGTACTGGGGCTATGTCCCGAAAGAACTGGTGACGCTTCCAGCAACGAAAAGAATCAACCAAGGTATTGAATGAGGCTTTAGTGCTTCCCACACCTCCACCTATAGGGAAATATGCCCTAAAATTTGGCCAATAGGATATCTTCGTCTCACGGAGGCAGTCGAGTCTTTAGCTTCTTGGTAATCGGTTATCAGTACCAAGCACTATACAGGTTGGGTAGCCCCATATAGGACCGCATGCACTGAGCCTAAGCTGAACCCCCTCTGAATCAGGTCTCTGTGCTGCCTGGGTTGTCTTTTCCGTGGACTGATTGAAGGATTTGAAGCACCCTAAAAGACAACTTCTATGTTTCAAAATGTAACATGACCATGGCGGCTTATTGGATGCCTACCCCCAACAGTCCTAACCTAAACTATAAATTATTTTGTGGCCCATGTGGGGAAATTTAGTTTTTTCAAGTTATGGTTGCTTTTATGTGTCTTCCTTCACTTATGGTGTGAAAAATTAAGAATAAATAAACTAACTACAAAAGGTTTTTACACTTGATTCCCTTTGTTCAAAGTTTAGAGTAGCTTAGTGTGTGTAAGTGACAGAGTGAACATAAAAAGCTTGTAGTCATGTGGATATACGATGATCCTTTTCAAATTCGTCTACTTACACTAAATTATGTTTGTTCCTTACCTGCAAATAAAATAATGTGTGGTTGATGGGCCACTTACTTCCTTCCTATTACACTATGTGAGCCTAGAAAGGGAGATGAAAAACTGAGTGCTTTGAGAAAGATTTCAGATGCAAGCCCAAGATCGTCTAAAAGACGCAAGGGAAGCAGGGGCTACTCCCTTTATTTAATAACACCAGTTCCTAGTCCCAATGCTAATGAAGTAAAAATGCTTTTGTTAATAAAAAATATGAGTGAATTATGGGCCACTTACTCCTTTGCTAATTAAGCTATGCGACTTGGGTAAAATAGCAAAACAAATTGAAAAAATGTGTGGATTATGGCCACTTACTTTTCCCCTTAATTAAGCTATGTGTGAAATGTAAAAATTTTAAAGTAAAGGATAAGTAATTTCCCTACTAATACTGATTATTAAAACAATCTGAACTATATGGAAAAAAATTGCAGAGGTGAAGGCAATTCACTAAAGGTTGCCAGTCACCCACGAAAGAAAAATTACAATGATTGTTTTTGTTCTCTGTAAACCTTGGGGTTAGGCTCTTCACAAGCAAGCGAACCGTGTGTCAATCTGCAAGAAAATGATAAGTGTTAAGCCAAATTATAGATATTAAGAGTGAGAATGATTATAAGCAATATGCATTATCAATGTTCTAAATTTAAACTTATATGATTAAAGAACAACGTATTTTATAAATGATACTATACTATAAATAATTTGACTAAAATTTACAATCTCACTAAAACAAATTAGTATTGAAGAACTAAAGG
This sequence comes from Pinus tabuliformis, assembly GCA_031772625.1. Lineage (NCBI taxonomy): Eukaryota > Viridiplantae > Streptophyta > Pinopsida > Pinales > Pinaceae > Pinus > Pinus tabuliformis. Next base: position 851,837,562 of record CM062810.1, on the reverse strand, counting down.
AAAAATTTATACCTTTACCATAAATTCAGTTAAATTAAATGGCATCCTAAGCAATAACACAAGGCCATGTGCAAGAAAATTAAAGTAGAGTATAAAGAAGTATCAGAGTACTTTGTAAAATAAATGTAGAGATAAAAAATTATACTAATTATATGTTATTAGTCAATCCAAAATGCATTATGTAATATTTTTTCTCAAAACTTTGGAAATGAGTGGATATTTATGGTAGGAATGTAAAGCAATATGCATTATCAATGTTCTAAATTTAAACTTATATTATTAAAGAACGAAGTATTTTATAAATGATATTATACTATAAATAATTTGACTAAAATTTACAATCTCACTAAAACAAATTAGTATTGAAGAACTAAAGGAAAAATTTATACCTTTACCATAAATTCAGTTAAATTAAATGACATCCTAAGCAATAACACAAGGCCATGTGCAAGAAAATTAAGGTAGAGTATAAAGAAGTATCAAAGTACTTTGTAAAATAAATGTAGAGATAAAAAATTATACCAATTATATGTTATTAGTCAATCCAAAATGCATTATGTAATATTTTTTCTCAAAACTTTGGAAATGAGTGGATATTTATGGTAAGAATGTAGCTTGAATACAAAAGAGGAATAATCAAGAGACCAAGTCTACTACAACCATTGTCCATACCAAGTGAGTGTTGGGAAGAGGCCATAATGGATTTTATTACAATTATACCAAAGTATAAAGGAACAAATTTCATTATGGTTTTGGTGTTTTGACTTACAAAGTATGTCCACTTTTATAGAAAAGAAGCATCAAAATGGTTTCTGAAGAACAATCTGCAAAGGAAGAAAATCACTGTCAAAGTAGAAACCCACCATGAAAAGCGCTGCAGACATGATGACCAAGAGACAACCTATAGAATAGTCTCATTCACACCTTAGTACTCACTCAAATTTGTTATGACACAAACACGTAACACATAAATGTCAAATGTAGGGCAAAAAGGAAAAAAATGTAACGGTATGATGTCAATATATCCAAAAAACTGATATATACATTATATATATATATATATATATATATATATATATATATATATATATATATATATATATATATATATATATATATATATATATATATATATATATATATATATATATATATATATATATATATATGTAGGGCAAAAAGGAAAAAAATGTAACGGTATGATGTCAATATATCCAAAAAACTGATATATACATTATATATCTATATATATATATATATATATATATATATATATATATATATATATATATATATAAGATAACTATCTTCGTCAATAAGATAAAATTGGATAAGGCCACCATATAAGATGACTATAAATAGTATAATGATATATCTTATATATCGTTAAATCAATAAATCAGAACAAGATCCAGTAAGACCCTTGGATAGTTGGTTCACTCATATTAATTTTGAAGCAGAAAATATTCAAATAAAAGAATTATATTTTTTGAGGCCTAGTTTAAAGAGATAATTATTTAGTATGACCCGTAATGAAATTGTAATGTTCCATCATTTAAATTATATATTTAAATATGATATAGATTTAATACATTAAATTTTTTATGATATATTCCATTAAATAAATTCAATAATTTAAAATTATAATTATCTCAATTTCACATGCTGAATTAAAAAATCTTAAAAAACAAAAAATCTGATTAAATATAAAAAAAAAATTAATGCATCAAAAAAAATTATGATGCATTCCATTAAATAAACTTAACAATTTAAAATTATAATTATCTCAGTTTCACACATTGAATTAAAAAATCTTTAAAAAAATAAATAAAAAAATAATAGCATTAAACTACATTTCATGTTAAAATTTATAATGAATTATATAAATATCATTAAACTCATCGTAGAATTTAGTTAAAGAATTAAAAAATTAAAAAAGGAAACAACTCATAAAATTTAATAATTTTAATAATTACCTTTTTAATTTTGGACAATCTTTTACAGTATTTAACAAAGGAGGAATTGCACACTATGAATCCTTAGTATCCTATCCATGTTGGAGAGGGAAAAAAAAAAATTGTTCAAATTTCTAGCACTGTTCTATTGATTGCTCCCACTGATAGGGATGAACAAAAATGAGTCTAATCCTATATCCAATATAATTCTATGTATAGTATTCAATACTGTCAATGTAAGAAATGTATGTATGTATTTGGGGTAATACTTTGAAAAACTAAAGGCATTGTTCTTTGTCTTGTAAACTTCACTTGATTTGTCTGTAGATCTTCCAGTGTACCATCCACCATAGTTGTAGACTTTTAGTGCCAATAGTAACCCAAAAATGTCTTTGCACCATCCACACTAGGGAAATAAGGTGGTTCAAAATATATCTAACGCAGGGCATCACAAGCACCTAGATATGATGGACCCTTCATTTCAATGCTACCCATGGCTGTTACAACCAGCTACTGATATGAGAAGAAAAACCTTTTCACCCGGCTTCTATTGCCTGGAAGGCCAACAGAACATATATTGTTGCAACATGATAAGCACCTGAAGTGTTATGTGAGCGAAGTCCATGTGAATGAAACAAATGCATAAGGGCCTCCTGGAGCCTTGGTCCACCCTTTGGATCAGCCTCAACACCCATGACTTTGGGCACCAGATGCCTTAGTTCCTTGCATGCATTTGTAAGGTCTCTAAGGGGGGCAAACCGAAGGCAATATGCGCCTGCAAGCGTACTAGTGCTGCTAATTGCCAACTGGTGTTTAAGGCAAAGGAAATCATCTGGGTCCATCACTAGAAGCAAATTCACAATTTCTGTGAGCATGTTCCACATCCTTTCAACCATCCAACAGTCTGTGGATGCTCCTACCAAATCCCCAGAGTCTATTCTTTGATATACTCTGTGCAACAATTCTTGGCCTGATTATGGAACTGTTTATGTTGTTTTAAAGAGTGCAAATATCTTGGCTTGCAGATTCTATCATATTCAAGAAGAGGCTTACCTGACATATTTGGTTCCCCCAGACCTAAAGTGAAGGGAGTCCTCTGCGTATGGCCTTCAATGGCAAGCCATATTCTAGAAACCATAGCTTCATCGCTTTTCCATGTACCCAAACGAGGAAGTAAGCTCTCTTCACTTGTTTTGCTAACCAAAGGTAAAGCACGAGGTCTCTGCCATACCTCATGGAAAACTTTCCTGGCAAGAACACCACTACTTACTGACAACTGAAGAGTGGGAACCTGCTTGTCATTTTCACAAATCATTGAAATCAACTCAATCTAGGAACTAATTAAGGATTCAAGCCTTCTCTTCCATTCCTCTTTGTCAATGTAAGTCCTTCTGTCACAGAGGACAGACGAAACAAATCGAAAAGTAATCTCCAATGACTGTAAGTCATACTTTACCAAACCCTCTCTAGACCAACCAGGCCATCCCTTGAATTTCCACATGGCACTGATCTCGGGGAGATGCACATACTACTCGTAACCCGCACACTCCATGGGGGAGGGCTCTATGGACTCTTCAACAAAGGCAAAATAGGATGCCATTTATCTACAGGACATATTTTTTCCCTGCAAACATAACCAGGAGAGTAAAGACACTAATGCTCTCCATATACCATAATCTAAAAAGAACAACATAATAATAGAATAAACACTAAAATCCATTTTAAACACTAAAATTTTGAAAATTGGAATAGAATAAAATGTCTTATATCCTTGATATATTTAAAAATTTATATATAATATGTTACTGGACAAAAAACATATCTATTTGTTGCAACTCAACTTTTTCTATAGATGATAAAAACTCAACACATAAATAATGACAAGAGTTAAATAATGTCAACACATAAATATATATTTTTTCTATTAACAAAGTGAACAGATATAAGCTAAATATACGGTGGTTGGTGCACACATAAATACATCTTAGTGAAATAGAATATACAACTTTTATTTTTGCTCCCCTTGCCCTGTAGCATGTATGGGACAAAAATTTTCGGTGAGGAAACTTTAATTTTCGTCTTCCTAACCTTGTAAGATGTATGTGGCAAAAGTTACAAGAAGACTCGTACAAGCAATTTAATGGATATTTGGTGTTTCCTCAGTTATGCTGTTATGCTAGATGAAAGGCTCAGTTGGAAAATTGATTGGGGTGAATTGAAGCAAAGAGGAGTTGATTGCAGCCTTTTTAGACCTGGTTATGAAAATTGCCTAATTGGGTTACCTTGCCATGGAAAGAATCTCATCCGGCTTATCCCTATATATGCTATCAGGTTTTGGTATGACTACATGGTTCCCAACAAATCCAACCCCTCATTAATAAACCTTCTTTACAGTCCAATAAATATTTTTTAGAAGAAAATGTTGCCCTCTCTAATTGACTGCTATCCTTGTGTTAAATGGAATTCCCCGCATCCAATATACCTGCTGGATACCTTAATATACAGTAGACATAAGCTCATGATATGGAAACAAGCTTGGTTCAATAATACCACACTACAAAGTGATTCTACAAACTAATTTAAATCTCAAGGCCTTCAGTGTACTTACTTTTATGATTTACAGGATTATGATATAAATCTCATGGTCTTCAATGTAATTTTATAATTTTGAATTTGAAGTATTGAAATTACCGGAAATTCTACGATCAGTAAGATTTGAAGTCAGGACATAGCAGAAATCTTACAATAGTGAGGAGATATGGTAAAATTATATAGCCTTTCCTTTTGATAAAGCTATTTTAAATATCGAAATTGGCAGACATTTTCTTCACTGATAATGGTGTTATGCTCTTCTACTAGATGGACGGGGACTAGACGACAACTATATTTGAATTATTTAAAAAAAAATTGTATTTAAATATACAAGCTCTCTCTCTTCACATTTTATCAAACAAGGACAGAATCATTTTCTCTGCTAACCTATCCCTTACAAAGACTTGTAAGCTTGTACTGTAACTGTCAAATTCACTAATGCTTGGAAGCTCGTAATCATGTAATACAATTCACATATTTTCTCAATAAATATTCTTATAAAGAAAATGATGGTGATACTTCAGAGACTTACTCCAAGCAGAGATCTATCTTGACCTGATTATCTCATACCACTGTGTCAATATTAATCTCAATGTCATGTAAATATGTTATCGAATTTCAGAATTGTTACTCAATGTTTTGTGTTATATTCGTTGTTGACTTTATTTTGAACCTTTGTCCAGTTTAATCTATCCTAAATACTAGCTAATAGATCGGTAATAATGTTAAAGCAGAGAAGCTCTCCTGTTATTGTTTACTCATGTGTAATAAAACTAGGGTTGAAGTATAAACTGCAACCTAGGAATAAACTTTTATATGGAATCACTTTGTTGTAAACCTAGGCTACATTTGCACATTCACTATATGAATAATCAAAAATAAATCTACGCTAAATTTGCACGTTCACTATATGAATAGTCAAAAATAACGATTATCAATTAGCTCAATTAGCTCATTGTTCTCTTCTTCATTTTTGGTATCATGGTCATTCTATCTTGTGCACTTCTCATTGTTTTGTATTGCGTTGATTGCCAAATAAATGGCCATTAATGTAAAAGATATCATTCTTCTCCTCTATTCTCATACTGTCTTCTTTGATACTGTCTCAATGTCTCCTGGATTCTCTGGGTGAAGCTCCAATGTGAAAATATGTATGTATTCAGACTCAAGGTGAAAGCATGGCCATTTGTTATGTAAAGAATGTGACACTCGAGCAGCAAACATTAAGTCAACTAACACTTTATGGCAGGATGAGTTACAATACCAAATTGCTCTGACATTTCGTTTACAAATGGTTTAACGTTCTTCCCCCGTGCTACGTCAAATTTTAGTTTTTTTTCCTCGAGTGGACTTACCAGAAGACGAGAAGGCATTTTCCATCTAACCATAAGATGAAGAAAATGGACCAAAAACAGCTTATGCTATCCCAAGCAGGAGTCATCCTTGACAAGCAAGGGTTCGATGCCATCAATATGCTGGTAAGAACCTCCATATTCATATATTTGGAAGGAATAGGTGTATTTGACATTGAATGATGTTCAACCATGATTTCATCACTTTGGGCACTACCATAAGGGAATTTGCTCAAAAACTGTATTTTGTTGCGCAAGGTAGAGGTCAAAAGAACCTTTGTTGCACCATGTGGCTGGTTTGGGTTTTAGCGGGGGGTTTCGTGTTGGGGGTTTAAAGAAGGCAGCTATGGAAAATTCACAGTTCTTGACAACTATGAGAATTCTGAGGTAGAGGAATTTGAAGTGCTCAGAGCGTTTGAAATACCTATTTCGAAGCGCTGCATGCACTGCGGGGATCACCTTTTGTAACCTCTATTCGCCAGAGCTCCACAATGAATTTGTTCAATGGTTGAATTACCTCTGCTCGCCGGAGCTCCACAGTGAATTTGTTCAATGGTTGAATTGCCAGGATTTTTAATTGCCAGGATTTTGGATTTGAGCAGATAATGTATCGAGGGTGGTTGGTAACGCGTTTATGAGCCTCCATGCTGAGTTGGTAAATGTGATTAATACACCTAAGTGGAGGCGGGCAACTTGGCGGACAGTCGCCGGAGCTTGGTGACTCGTAATCGCCGGAGGTTGGAGATGGATGCATGGTCGGGTCGCCCGCTATAACATGTAACGTGCATGCATCCATGGTCGGGCCGGAGATGTAATGGGCGATGACGTCAAGGGGGTTGTAAGGACACCGTAAGGACATATCATTTATATTGCTATAGAGGTGGAAATAGCACTTGCCGATGAGCCTCGCCATTGCAGAGGGGGATACATCATACGGGTCAAAGAAGGCAAGGAGACTCAGACTCGTACTCGATGTCCATTCTACTCCAACATTCTCTGGGTGTCGATATCGCCAGACATACATTGATGTACGACATTTTTGTAGTTGTCCCTGTTGTTATTAACATCATTGAAAACTGGCCAACAATAAAAAACAATGCATACAACCAACATTGTGCTGTGCTTTTGGTAATTTAAGATTCAAATCCAGAACATGTCTCTCCAAAAAATCTTAATACTAAGCAGTGTTGTATGCAAATCAATATATTTTATAAATAAGAAATTTCTTATACAAATAATTCTTTTTTTCAAATCATGTATCATTTAATTCAATTTTCCATACAATAAATGCTTCCCTACATTAATGTGTGGATTGAATTCTTGAAAAAATGTGAATAATAATGTGGATGTGTGGATTGACTTCTTCAAACAATGTGAATAGTGTGGGAGAGGGTGTTACAAAAAAATACTAGATCATTTCTATTAATAGTATGTATTGTTCACAATATGCTAATATGTATAAATAATTTAAAATATATAACACATACTCGTGTGTATGATATATATTATGAAACTTTGGTTCTTAGTTTATATAATGGAGAAATGTGTCATTACATATGTATAACCATAGGTGTGTATATCATCTTCACACCATATATTCTTATAATGATAAGGATAGCAATAATGACAATAGGAATGGTATCATTGAGGGACATAGTGTTTTTTTTGTCATTAGAAGTACCAATGTTTTTGTTATGTTTATTTCTACTCTTGCCTAATACACATTTAAATGAATTTATGTGTTAGGTGATATGACTAATGTAGTTGACTTAAAATGATTACAATGTAATGATATGTTTCAATGTTCATTCCTTATCTACATTGCAAGTACGCAAATGATGTTTTTTTTTCTTCTACTAGAATTTTAATTAATCATTAAAAATTCAACTATTTTTTAAAATAATATTCTTTTTCTGGTTAGTCATTAGAAACTCATCTATTTAAAAAAAACTATTGTTTTTTTGTATTTTTGTTATTCTACTTAAATGTAATCACATTTAAATAAATATACTAATTGATTACAATTTTGTTGTTTGTAACTAGGTAAATCATCCAATACTTAATCAATAATCTAACATTTATGACATTATGAAATGAAATAGAATAAGTAGTTCATTTTATTTTATATAAACAAGAGACTCTTTATTATACAAAATGAAAGAACATAAAGGTCCACAACATTAGAAATGCTAATAAATAATTGTAAAAAGTTATTAATAAAATACTATCATGCAATTGTAACAATATATCCACATTGAAAAAATTGTTTTGTTTCAAATACAATCACTTGAACGAAATATAAAACTTTTAACATATATTTTTAATGCTTATCATTCATCACTCAAAATACTATCATTGCTTAAGCTAGTTGAATGACTAATTTTTGCATCACATTTATGGGATATTTTACTCAAGTTATTCATAATGTGTTTGTTGATTGACTTGAATTTGACATTATACTTTTTCATATTCTATGTACAAACATAAAAATATTAAAGCATAAAAAGTATATCTACATTTATAGCATAATATACATGATTGTGAAAATTAAGGGATGTGTCATACGAGCTAATGCTTCAAAGAAAATACACAATCTTTTGAAACCATATTCTTGATTCTGAATTTTGTTGTTAGATTTATACCTTGGGTTTATAATATTAGTCCCTTGGGTTTAATATTATTCCCTTTGGTTCATAATCCCTTGGGGTTTTAGTATTAATCCCTTGGGTTTATTATTCCCTTGGGTTTATAATATTAATCATTGTCAACCATGGTCAATTATAACCAACCATGTTCAACCATTGTCAAACAAGGTTGGATGTGGAAATCAACCATGGTCAACATGTTTATTTTAGGGTTTATAATATTGATGTTAGGGTTTATAATTGTTATCCCTTAGGTTTATTATACCTTGGGTTTATAAAATTAGTCCCTCAGGTTTAATATTATTCCCTTAGGTTCATAATCCCTTGGGGTTTTATTATTAATTCCTTGGGCTTATTATTCCTTTGGGTTTATCTTATCAATTGCTTGGGTTTAATATTCCCCAGTCAACCATGGTCCAACATGGAATTGTGATAGGGATTGTCTCAATATGAAAATCAACGATGGTCAATCATGTTTATTTGAGTGTTTATATTATTTATATTAGGGTTTATATACGTTGAGTTTATAATATTAGTCCCTTGGGTTTAATATTATTCCATTGGGTTCATAATCCTCTCGGGTTTTGGTAATAATCCCTTGGGTTTATAATATCAATCCATTGAGTTTATAATGTTATCCATTGTCAACCATGGTGGATCATAACCAACCACGTTCAACCATGGTCAAACAGTATTGGATATGGAAACCAACCATGGTCAACCATGGTCTAACGTTGGGTTCTAACAAAGATTGTCTCGATATGAAAATCTATCATGATCAACCATGGTTAACCATGGTCCAACATTGCATTGTGACAAGGATTGTCTCTAGATGGAAATCAAACATGGTCAACCATATTTATTTTAGGGTTTATAATATTGATGTTATGGTTTATATACCTTGGGTTTATAATTGTTATCACCTAGGTTTATTATTCCATTGAGTTTATAATATGAATCCCTTGGGTTTATTGATATAAGGGTTCATATTCCTAGGGTTTAATATTATTCAATAATGGTTAACCATAATCAACCCTATTCAACCATGGTCCAATGTGGCGTTGTGACAAGAATTGCCTAATACTAAAATCAACCGTACTTGACCATGTTTATTTTAGTATTTTTAATATTTATCTTAGGTTTTTTTATACTTTGGGTTTTTAGTACTAGTCCCTTGGGTTTAATATTATTCCCTTGGGTTCATAATCCCTTGGGGTTTAGTATTAATCCCTTGGGTTTATTATTCCTTGGTTTTATAATATCAATACATTGGGTTTATTATTCCCTTAGGTTTATAATATCAATCATGGTCAACTATTGTCAACTATGGTCAATCACGGGGTTTTAAAATTAATCCCTTGGTTTTATTTTTCCCTTGGGTTCATAATATCAATCCCTTGGGTTTATTATTAACTTGGGTTTATAATATCAATTATGGTCAACTATGGTCAACTATGGTCAGCTATGGTCAACCATAATCAACCATAGTGGGATGTCGCACTGTGACAAAAATTGTCTCCATATAAAAATCATGGACAATCATGGTCAACCATGGGCACCCATGGTTGATCATGGTTAACCATGGTCAATCTTGGGTTTTTATTATTAATCTCAATGGTTTGTTGTTCCTTTTGATTAAACATGGTCAATCATAGTCAAATATGGTCAACCATGCTGAAATGTCACTTTGTGAAAAAGATAGTTTCATGAAAATCAACCATGTCCAACCACGATCAACCATGGTCCAACGTCACATTGTGACAAAGTATTAATTATTATTATTAATTATTATCATTATTAGTTATTATTATTTAAAAATGAATTAATTAATATTCATATTATTATTATTTAATAATATTTAATTAAAAATATTATTATTGTTTAACAATAATTAACTATTTAACTATTACTTGTTAAATTATTATTAGTAAATTATTAATTTTTTTATAACTTATAAAATAAAAATATTAATATTGTTTCTACAAACAATATTAATTTTTTTAAATAAAATAAGTAATTATTTATTTACATTTTATAGAAAATGAATAATAAATTATTATTATTATTATTATTATTATTATTATATATTTATCAATAGTTTGTGTCATAGATAGAAATGAAGCCTTATGTGTATATCGACCACATTTACTAAAACAATTATTGTTATATTTAAATAATTATTGTTATTAAGATTATTATTGTTAATTAATATTGTTGATATTATTATTAGTTAATATTATAATTAAATATTTAAATTATATTAAATAAAATATTATAGAGTAATTTAATATTATTTTAACATATAATATAATAATCATAAATATATAAATATATAATAATATAGTTGTTATTATTTATATAGTTATTAATAATCATAAATAGTTGGTCTTTAAAAATATGCACATAATAATTATTAATGTGGTTGATATACGCCTATCGTCATATATAAACCACATTGGTAAATGTGCTTATGCTTATATATATATATATATATAAACTTACAGTACTATATATGTATATATATTATTTCCGGTTGTTAAAAGCCATATATTAACATCATGGAAAACATGCCAACCATATAAAACAATGCATACTACCAACATTGTGCTTTTCATAATTTAAGATTCAAATCCAAGGACATGTCTCCCCAAAATATCTTAATAGTAAGAAATGCCATATGCAAATCATTATATTTTATAAATAAGCATGTTATAAATAAGAAACTTCGTATACAAATAATTCTCTTTTTGAAATCATGTTTAATTTAATTCCATTTTCCATATAATAAATGTTCCACTACATTAATGTGTGGATTGACTTCTTCAAACAATGTGAATAATAGTGTTTTCCAATGAACTCTATGTTTACTATTTCAAGGTATATTTCAAGGATTGTGTAATTGGATTTTTTTAAAATAATTTATTATCTCTATGTTTTACCATTTCAAGGTACCTTAACATGTTTAATTCTTCACTCCAACATATTTAGGTTTTTGGCGTTCACTAGTTTAGTCGAGAACATCATGACATGAGGGTTTCTGGCAAGGTAACTTAAACATTTATGGCCAAGGTTTGAGCGGTGGAGTTGTGGGGTAACTTTAATAGTTCTTCTTGGGATTTGAGTAGTAGAGAATTAGTAGTAGGAACCTGTGAAAACAATTGAATGATTTTGGCCAGTGCTATTGCTATGTTTTTGTACCATTGCTTAAGTACGTTATGTTTAACAATTGTTTTATGAATCTCAGGTATGTACGAGACCCCTACATTGAGATATGTTTTTATCACTTGTAGATTGCATATTTGTGACATGTTTGATGAAATGCCTATTATGACTAGTGGGGGTCTAGTCAAGCCCTTGGTCAAGTGTTTGCATTGTAGAAATTCTGACTGTAGATTAACTTGATAATGAAATATAACTAAAGCAAAATACTTTAATCTACTTCTACAATCAAACTTGCGGAAGCTTAATAGATTTGAGCAAGATCAAGCGGAACACATATAACCAGAAGAAGAATCAATGCACATGAAACACATAAGAATACTCAGGGGAAAGCCTCAGCTAAAAACCCCACTATCTGTATTATCATACAAGTTGGAAATATCTCAGAATTACACAAAGCTTTAGCTCTCACAGCTAGCCAGCTCTCAGTACAATCCTCACAGATGCTCACAGGGAAAATAGACTTCTCATAAGTCCTCCACACTGCCGTCCAAGCTCTTATTTCCTAGCGCAGTTTTTCCTGGGTGATCCTTCTATTACCATGTGTAACATTGATCACTCACACTATCTCACACCCTGTAAAACCATGCAATCCTCAAGGAATGAATTCCTTCTACATGCATGATTTTTCCTTATAGGAAAATTTATGCAATTGATAGTACAATGTCCCTGTCTTTAATCTCAACTCGGTCTTTCTCAGAATAGACATGCATGAGATAATGATGAGAGAATCTTCCGTTATCTGGAGTACAATAGTTTGATGCATGCATGTATTAATTGATTGAACTCACAATTAGTTCCTCAAATAGTTTGGAACTAATCTAACTGATATTAACTCAGTAAACTGAGCTAACTAATTACAACTCAAATACAACTCAAGCTTATCTCCTTAATTAAGGGGTAACTATTGCATGACTTCAGAAAGACTTCTAACTTAAATTTCTCCAACTAATTAACTCAAGATGAATTAATTAATTATTTTTCAAGCAGTGCGTGAGACTAAATTTGAATTTTAATTCTCAATTTTGATTCAAGGACAAATTAAAATTGGAATATTATTTTTGCCACATTTCAACACTCCCTCTCAACAAGAAATGGATTATCTACCACCCTGATCCTGTCTCTATGGAACTCAAATTTACACTTTGACAATGCCCTTGTCAAAATGTCTGCATCTTGATCCTCTGTCGAAATATATTGCAACAACATGGTCCTCCTCGCTGCACAGTCTCTGAGATTATGATACCAGATATCAATGTGCTTGGACCTATCATGAAATACTGATTCTCAGAGAGTTTGATACGACTCTGATCAAACAAACCAACTAGAATTTTCCTCAGCCAGATGGCCTCACATGCTGCCTGACTTGCAACCATGTATTCAGCCGCTGCCGAGCTGAGTGCAACCGACCTCTATTTCCTGCTGTACCAAGAAACCGCAGCTGACCCAAGGTTGAAAATCCCTCCTGATGTGATCTTCCATCTGATGGACTCCCTGCCCGATCTGCATCAGTGAAGCCCTGTAGCTTCACTCCCTCTTTCTATCTATACCAGAATCCATATTGAGATGTGCCTCTGAGGTATCTCATTACATGCTTTGCCTCCTTCCAAAATAGCTTGGTAGGCTGAACCATTGCTTGACTCAGCTCGTTCACCACATAGCACAAATCTGGTCGTGTGTTCAATAACTACATCAGTGAACCCACAAGCTACCTGTACATAGTAGCCTCTATTACTTCTCATGAAGTAGAATTCTCCTTCCTCTAGATGCCTGCTAGAGGAGTCTGCATGGGCTTTCACTTCTCAATGTGGAATCCCTTAAGTATCTCATTGGCATACTTGCCCTGAGACATAAACAACTACCCATCCTTCTGCCATACTTCCATGCCAAGGAAGTAATGCATGAGACCCATGTCTTTCATCTCAAATTCTCTTGCAAGGTCCTCCTTGCGAGACATGATCAACTGATCATCACCTGTCAATATGAGATCATCAACGTAAAGTACAATGATCAACTACTTACCTTTCACCATGATGTGGTACAGGTTCGCATCCGCTTCACTCTTTGTGAAGCCCAACCCGGTGAAGTAGTTGTTGATCCCGGTGTACCAAGCACGAGGTGCTTGCTTCAACCCGTAAAAAGCTCTCTTGAGTCGGCAGACATGTGACTCACGATTGAAGGTCTCAAAACCTTTCGGCTGCTATATGTACACCTCTTCCTCAATCTTGCCATTGAGGAATCATAATCAATCCCCTCAACCTGTGACAAACCATGGGTAACAAATCTTGCCTTACGTTTCTCCAAACTACCATTAGCAGCTTGCTTTACCTTGTAAAGCCAACGGGAACTCACAACTGACTTGTTCTCCAGTCTCAAAACCACGTACCAAACAATGTTACGAACTATGGAGTCATACTTCTCCACCATAACATCAACCCAAATCGGTTGTTGTACTGCTTCCTCAAAGGAAGATGGCTCGATCTCAACACTTTCCCCAACAAGGTACATGTATCCAATGTACCTCTCAGGTGACCTCCTCTATCTGTGCTGAGAAGATGGTTCTCCCACATTCTCTCTTACATCCGACAACAATCTGTCAGCTTCTCTTGTACGCTTCTGTCCATCTCTGGGAGACTCTGCTTGATTGGATGTCTCCACTCTTGGATCCTCTGCATGCGGCTGCTCTGCATCAGTCTGAGGTTCCTCCTCCTTAGGAAGCAATAGTTCCCCGATAGCCTGTAGTTGGAGCTCCCTCTCAAGGGAAACTCGCATGATGATCCAAAGATCTTGAAGTGACCCACATCTGGTCTCTTACCGGAGAAAGCTTCCTCTAGTGTCTTCATCCCAAGTATGCGATGCGGGCTTCTATTCTGTAAATAGACCGTTGTGTTTCATGCCTCAGCCCACAACTGAAGTGGTAAGCCTTGGTCATGCAGCATTGCCCGTGCTGCCCCTACAATCATTTTGTTCTTCCTCTCAGCCACCCCATTCTGTTGTGGGTTATGAGGTGCCGTCAGCTCTCGTATAATTCCTTCTGCCGCACAAAAGTCCTTAAACTCTTAAGAGACATACTCTCCACCGTTTTCACTTCTCAAGGCCTTGGTCTTATTCCATGACTCTTTCTCGACCAAAGCTTTGAACTCACAAAACTTTGAGAAGGTTTGGTCCTTCTTCTGCATGAAATAAATCCAACATTTATGAGAAAAATCATTAATGAAAATCACATAATACCTTTTCTTTGTTGTGGATGTCGTCGCGAATGGTCCACACAAATCAATGAACTCGCTCTAAGATCACTTATGCTCGACTGTCTCGATCATGAGAGGAATACTTGGCGTACTTTCCCAAGGTACAACCTTTGCATGTGTCAAATTGCTCAAGTTTACCTTTGGGAAGTCCAGTAGAGATCTTCTACATTATCATCAAGGCCCCATGATGCAAATGGCCCAACTGCCTATGCCACAACTTGCCAATGTCTTGTCTTTGCACCAATTCTACTTTCGAACCCAATGCTGCACAATCATCTACTTCTAGTTTATAGAGATTCTTCACTCGAATCCCAATCCTCTTGTTTTGACCCGTGGCTATGTGTCTTAGGAACACCTTTCCTTTACTGAAGACAACATTGTAGCCTTTGTACTCCAATATCGCAATTGATACCAAGCTCTTCTTCAGTCCAGGCAGATACTTCACATCTGTTAAGGTGAGAGGAGCTCCGTGTTGCCTCTGAAAAGCAACCATGCCTTCTCCTGAAACACAGTACTTCTCGTTGTCACCCATCTCTATGTGCATCTTGAGGTCTTTCTCCTCCAAGGTACTGAATAAACTTTTATCGTCAGTCATTCAGAATGAGGCTCCACTATCAAGATACCAAACACAACTCGTCATCGATGACACCATGCATGCGATGAGGGTAAAGTCCATTTCAACCTAAGAGGCTAATGCCTCACCTTCTGATCCTTACGAGGATCCCTTCTTGGACTTCCTCGATGGGAAATTAGTTTCATAATGTCCCATCTCATGAAAATTAAAGAATCTCACTTTAGAATTGTAAATATTCTTCCCTCTAAGAGAAGAATTCGATTTGGAATGGGAAGCCTTCCCCTTCCCTTTCCTTGCCTTACATTTCGACGGTTTCTCCCTCCCATTCACAGAGTCCTGGTAGATATTCCAGCTCTTTGGAAGGGTGATAAGAGCGAGGCTCACCATATCATCATCGGCAGTAGTTATTCCCACACTACCAAGCTCATGTCTGCAGGTGGTGAGCTTGTTTAGATATGTGGAAATAGTATTGCCCTTCTCCATCTTGATTTTCCGAAGCTTATCCTTGAGTGCCAATTTCGTCTGGTCGCTATTGTTCTAATAGAGGTCCTTCAATTCCTTCCACATTGAAAATGGAGTATCCTTCCCATGGAGACTCGAGACAATATCGTCTCAAACTCCCTCCAGGATGATTCGTCTCGCCTTCGCTACACACTTCTTTCACTCAGCCAACTCTTGTGCATTAGTTGCAGCTAGCTTTGGGATTTCTTCATCAATGAAATCCTTCAAGCCATTGTATTCTAATACAGCTTCCATTCTATTGTTCCATGCTATGTAATTCGAGATTCCTCCCAAGGCATACTTGAGATTCAAGCCATAGAACGCCATTAACCAACCTGAAGTATGAGATGAATTCAATTTCTACCTGCAACCGTGAACTTCAAACTTTGAATTCTCTTCTCAGTATACTGTTCACAGCTTTGATAACCTTTGCTCTAGTACCATGTAGAAATTCTGACTATAGATTAACCTAATAATGCAATATAACTAAAGCAAAATACTTTAATCTACTTCTACAATCAAACTTGTGGAAGCTTAATAGATTTGAGCAAGATCAAGCAGAACACATATAACCAAAAGAAGAATCAATGCACATGAAACACAAATACTCAGGGGAAAGCCTCAACTAAAAACCCCACTATCTGTATTATCATACAAGTTGGAAATATCTCAAAATTACACAAAGCTTTAGCTCTCACAGCTTTCCAGCTCTCAATACAATCCTCACAGATGCTCACAGGCAAAATAGACTTCTCATAAGTCCTCCACACTACCCTCCAAGATCCTATTTCCTAGCGCAGTTTTTCTTGGGTAATCCTACTATTACGATGTGTAACACTGATCACTCACACTAATCTCACACCCTATAAAACTGCGCAATCCTCAAGGAATGAATTCCTTCTGCATTCATGCGTTTTCCTTATAGGAAAATTTATGCAATTGATAGTGCAATGTCCTTGTATTTAATCTCAACTGGGTCTTTCTCAGAAAAGACATGCATGAGTTAATGATGAGAGAATATTTAGTTATCTGGAGTA
This sequence comes from Pinus tabuliformis, assembly GCA_031772625.1. Lineage (NCBI taxonomy): Eukaryota > Viridiplantae > Streptophyta > Pinopsida > Pinales > Pinaceae > Pinus > Pinus tabuliformis. The sequence goes on along the minus strand of CM062810.1, from coordinate 851,820,439 downwards.
CACTAGTTTGATGCATGCATGCATTAACTGACTGAACTCACAATTAATTCCTCAAACAGTTTGGAACTAATCTAACTGGACAAAACTCAGTCAACTGAGCTAATTAATTACAACTCAAATACAACTCAACCTTATCTCCTTAATTAAGGGATAATCTCCTTAATTTAAGGGTTAACTATTGCATGACTTCAGAAAGACTTCTAGCTTGAATTTCTCTAACTAATTATCTCAAGATGAATTAGTTAATTAGTTTTCAAGCAGCTGGTGAGACTAAATTTGAATTTTAATTCTCAATTTTAATTCAAGGACAATTTGAAATTGAAATATTCTTGTTGCCACATTTCAACATGCATTAGTACCTTTTTTTTTCAATGTCATTTAAATTTTTTGAAGGTTTCATGAATTTCTAGGAAGTGGCCTGAGTCCTGGCCCTGAAAAAGTGACACATAATTCGGGGTCACTAGCATAAAATTGTCTAGGAAAGTCCATAGTCCCTGGGAATAACTTGTTGAGGGAGTGTCTCGATGACTTTGGTTGTATACAGGGCTTTTCATGGGAGCTACTGAGGCTCTAGGACAGTGAAAATCTAAGTTGTCTTTGGCGTTAAACACCTCAAAGGGTTGGTTACGTCCTGAAGGGACTGTAGCTCGTGGGAATGGTCAGTTTGGTTGTGTTTACCGGTTCCACTTCCTTAAATGTACTTGGGGAGTTGAATTGCATCATAGTAGCCTCTTGTCCCATGTTTCCCCTAGTGGAGCGGTTAGCTTGGGTAAATGTGGGACGAAGGTGTTGCATAAGACACTAGATCACTTCTCTCTCTCTCTATTGCATGACTTCAGAAAGACTTCTAACTTGAATTTCTCTAACTAATTATCTCAAGATGAATTAGTTAATTAGTTTTCAAGCAGCTGGTGAGACTAAATTTGAATTTTAATTCTCAATTTTAATTCAAGGACAAATTAAAATTTAAATATTCTTGTTGCCACATTTCAACATGCATTAGTACCTTTTTTTTCAATGTCATTTAAAATTTTTGAAGGTTTCATGAATTTCTAGGAAGTGGCCTGAGTCCTGGCCCTGAAAAAGTGACACATAATTCGGGGTCACTAGCATAAAATTGTCTAGGAAAGTCCGTAGTCCCTGGGAATAACTTGTTGAGGGAGTGTCTTGATGACTTTGGTTGTATACAGGGCTTTTCATGGGAGCTACTGAGGCTCTAGGACAGTGAAAATCTAAGTTGTCTTTGGCGCTAAACACCTCGAAGGGTTGGTTACGTCCTGAAGGGACTGTAGCTCGTGGGAATGGTCAGTTTGGTTGTGTTTACTGGTTCCACTTCCTTAAATGTACTTGGGGAGTTGAATTGCATCATAGTAGCCTCTTGTCCCATGTTTCCCCTAGTGGAGCGGTTAGCTTGGGTAAATGTGGGACGAAGGTGTTGCAGAAGACACTAGATCACTTCTCTCTCTCTCTCTCTCTCTCTCTCTCTCTCTCTCTCTCTCTCTCTCTCTCTCTCTCTCTCTCTCTCTCTCTCTCTCTATCTATCTATCTATATCAGTTCAATTCCTTTCCCTATATGGGTGGTATCCTTGGACATGACCATGATTCAAGCTCACTAATTCCAAACTTACAAAAAAAAGCTTGTTTGAGAATCGGTGAAGTATCTAAAGCTTAAGTAGGAAAGATGAATATGAAAGAGAAAATTGCAAATTCTAGGTTTTCATCACTACCTTTGGATAATACTTCTTGGACGTACATGAGAATTTATATGCTTAATGAACATATTGTGACACCCCTATATTTTTATTTTTTCAGACATGACTAATTTTATACTTTTAAATTATTGTTGAACTTAATGGCTATGGAAGCTAGAATTGAAACTATGTGATGGTCTACTTATGTTTTATTTTATTGAATTAGTAAACGAGTTGTTTGGAAATATTTAGGAAAGAGGACTAAAATATTAGAGACTTCTTCTGAACTTGTAATAAATTGTTAGAGCTTAAATTCCACATGGTGGACATTCCAAAAAAGTATCCTAAAAATACCTAAGAGAAAGTTGTTAAAAATAATATAAGCATAATGGGAGATAAAGACTATGTTAATCACTTAGCTGGAGAGAAATGCTAAAATTGGGTGAAAATAAAAATAAAGCACAATGAGAGAGAAATATGCACTTTATAAAGACGAGCGAAAAACTGAGCGGGAAGAGCGAAGCGTGGAGACTCCAGGTGAAGAGATTCATGGCATCAGACCCGGTCTCCGAAGGTCCAAGGCCTGATGGCCCCCTCCCCCGCCCTCGAAGTTCTGCTGACGACTCGAACGGCCTTCGATGCGTTTTCAATGGAGTCACAAGATGGATACCGCATGGTTCTTCACTGTCCGCCAACCCTTTTGGCCTGCAGGCTCACGCAGGCTCGAAGGGGCTTTGGAAGAAAGCCATTGCGGATCACAACAGAAAACCTGTGATGGTCTCTGCCTCGTGGAGGTTGAAGAAAGGAGCGGCAGGTGATTCACTGGGAAGAGCCATCCCGTGCATAAGGGCAGATCTGCTCATTCGAAGCTGCTCAGATCCGACTATTAGTATTGATGCCTAATACACATTTAAATGCATTGATGTGTTAGCTGATATAGCTAAGATAGTTGACTTCAAATGAATACAATATAATGATGTGTTTCAATGTTCATTTTTTATCTACATTACAAGTACACAAATGATGGTTTTTTTTTTATTTTTATTTGTATCTAATAGAATTTTAATTAATCAATAAAATTTCAACTAGTTTTTATAATATATATATATATATATATATATTCCAATTAATCATTAGAAACTCAACTATTTAATATATATATATATATATATATATATATATATATATATATATATATAGATATATATATATATATATAGATATATATATATATATGATTCTACTTAAATGTATTCATTCCATTAATGTACTACATCATTTAAATAAATATACTAATTAATTACATTTTTATTGTTTGTAACTACGTAAATCATCCAATATTTAATCAATAATCCTACATTTATGACATTATGAAATGCAATAGAATAAGTAATTCATTTTATTATATACAAACAATAAACTCTTTATTATAATAAAATGGGAGAATATAAAGGTCCACAACATTAGAAATGCGAATAATCTTTATTATAATAAAATGGGAGAATATAAAGGTCCACAACATTAGAAATGCGAATAATTTTTCCCTTTACAATAGTTTAAGAAAACATTTAAAAATATATATAATATCAATATAGAAATGATGAAATTTATTATATTATAAATTTAACATTACTATTATGTATTAAAATTTAGATTAAAGTTTTATATTTTATAAGTTTGAAATTCTCCCAATGCAATGTCATATTCTAACTCTAATATTTCATTATACTACTTCTACATTTATGAGTTTCGAAGGTTTGAGTTATTCAAAATTGTGTTCTCTTTGTTTCCCATGAAGTTCAAGTGGAGACTCCATAATTATGTTTCTATCGCTGTGAATATCGTGTCTCCTTTAATGGTGTCACCGAGCAAAGCGGGACTCTACCATCAGGTTTGTATTCCTTGAAATGCCAAATCTCTTTAACGATGCGAGAAGATCTTTAAGTGAATTTACAATCTTGTTGTTCATTTTTCTTTTTTCTTGTGATGGTTTATTGATTCTCACGTTTATTATATTTTTCTCTCTCTGTTTCATTATGGTAAATACCTAGTTTCCACATTTAACATTTTGACTGGGTTAAGTTCATGTAATAAAGAAATTTTGTGAATATTTTAATTCCTTTACATTAATTTTTATTATTCTATGTATATATTTATTAGAATTTAAATAAATATTATTTTTTTGGGTTGGTTTTAATTGAATATTTTTTTTCATTAAAAAAAATTCAATAACAATAGACATCAAGATTTTATAGCTCATAAAAATTGTATTACTTTTATATTATTTATACCATATAGGTTTCAATTGTACTTCAAAATACACTTGAAATTTTATTGTGGAGTATTTAGTGAAACATCAAATGATGAATGTTGGAAGAAAAAATAAAAAAGGTGATAAACTATCATATTTTTAAAAGTCTCAATATGAGAATCCACATTCCATTCATGCTTGAAGCTCTTTTGAGTAACTTATTAGTGAGAGAGATTCCAACTCTTGTGAGAATGCATTTGATATCCATGTAACGAATGACATAATATGTTCTTCTAGTGAATGAAGTAGATAAATGTTATTCTATTAGAAATTGACAATAAAAGTATTAAAGGTTTTTCCTTGTAAGGGGACATAATTGTTTTCTAGGAAAGGAAGAATGTCGATAATACATATAGAGACAATTCTAACGAAAATGGGTTTAAAATTTTTCATTCATTGAACCAATACCTATAACAAATGAAAATATACTTCAAGAGAAGTTTGATGCACCAGATGTCGTTGGAAAATTTTCAATGCAATGAAATTGAGATACATATAGGCATAGTAGAGAAGCATGCAAGAAATGTGTATGATAAGAAATTTGTAAATGACAAGGATAAATATATTATTAGATGGAAATATTTTGAGGAATATCAACTGTCAAAATGAAAATGAATATAAGAACTACATAATAAGTAAGGGAACACTTTAGGAAAATGGAGGAACCATCACATCTCTATTTCAAAATATGATGTAAAGAAATTTGTTATTGAAGATATGTAATTGCATTATAGTACATATTATTTAGAGGTCATAATGTAACAAATTATCCATGTTATATGAAATATCTATATCATTCTTTCATTGTTGAATTTTCCATCTTCTTTTTGTCTGTAACATGTTTTGGAATGGGAATTTCCATTATCCTCGGCGGTTGGGATGGAGGATACATGGTGGTTGGGATACACAGTGATTGGGTGCGTAGTTAAGGCACTCCTAGATGTTAAGTTACTGGTTCAGTTCCCTTCCCTATTTGGGTGGTTTTCTTGGACATGACCATGATGCAAACTCAAAAATTCCAAACTTACAAAAAAGAAAAACTTGTTTCAGAATGGGTGAAGTATCTAGCTTAAGTAGAAAAGATCAATATGAAAGAGAAAATTACAAATTCTAGGTTTTTATCATCACCTTTGGATAATACTTCTTGGACCTACATGAGAATTTATATGCTTAATGAACATACTGTGACACCCCTATATTTTTCTTTTTCAGACATGACTATTTTTATACTTTTAAATTATTGTTGAACTTAATGGCTATGGAAGCTAGAATTGAAACTATGTGATGGTATAATTATGTCTTATTTTATTGAATTAATAAATGAGATTTTTGGAAATATTTAGGAAAGAGGACTAAAATATTAGAGAATTCTTTTGAACTTATATAAAATTGCTATAGGTTAAATTCCACATGGCGTACATTCCCAAAAAGTCTCCTAAAAATGCATAAGAGAATGTTGTTAAAAATAATATTAGCATAATGGGAGATAAAGACTATGATAATCACTTAGCTGGAGAGAAATGCTAAGATTCGATGAAAATCAAAATAAAGCACAATGAGAGAGAAATATGAGTTTTATAGAAAAAGAAAAGAAATTTTTCTTAAATTAAAACAAAAGCCCTGGACAACTAAGGGATGCATACCCTTAAAGCATGACAGTAATAAGGAAAAGTTTGCTAGGAAGAAAATATAAGAAAAACCACTCAGTAACCAAAGAAGGTTGTTGATTCCTAAAAGAAAACAAGGTTTGAGCCTCGGGGGAATTGTTGGAGACAATTCATGGTTGGGTAGAATGTGCTCTATTCCTAAATATTCCCCAATCATATAATCATGGTCAAATAGTTTTTTTTTTGTATTTTATATGATGATGTTGGAATAGTTTAAGGTTATTATAGTGAGAATGAAAATTGAATGTTGAATTTTGAGAATCAGTTGTATATGTTACTAATATTGCATGGATAAATTGATTAAATTCCAAGCAACAAATTCAGTTAGATATGTGATTAGAGTGATTATTATATTCCGAATCTCATAATAATTCATGTCTTACGGAAACGAATAGATGAAAGTACACATAAAGAACTATATGTTTATGCAATAAGGTATACATTTGTAGATAGTGTATTATCAAAGAAATTGATTATGGTTAGATCTATGATAGTATATTGTAAAGTAAGTTTAAATTCAAGAATGAGATAAATTGTACCTGCATAGTCAAAATATCTTTCTATCAGATTATCTCAAGATAGTGGATATACGCTCTGAATTATGCATGCATATAATAATTAATTGAATTCCGTTAGAAATATCACTCAATAAAAATGAAAAAATAGAATTTTATGATAGATCATATAGGTAGTTATACTATATAATTTGTGGAATCGAGACGAAAACGTTATATGGATATGGATCGGATAATTTTTCTTCTATAATTTATCCTTGGGATTTATGTCTAAGGAAATAAAACTCAATTAATTACTTATAAGGCTCCAGTTATATATTCTTGTACTCTTATAGGATTACCTATACATGGAAGTATATTGTAGATAAAACAAAATATTCAACTAGTTCATGTAAATATGTTCTATATTGTTCCATATCTTGCATAATTCCATTGAAAATAATATGGAAGGATGTTATACATAACGAAACTTTAACTATTTCTACATATAAGGATTAAAGATAGAATAGGCTTATAGTAATTTACAAGAATGAAACCTTGTGTTATAGTGACACACAAAAACGAACCACAATTAAGAGGGATAATTGTACCCTAACCTCTTACGATATAGTTCGTGCAACTTAGTTCCATTATAAGTGTAGATTAAACTAGACATTTGAAAACCAAATGGTAATGTAAAAAGAAGAGGGAGATTATATATATTACCAAAATCATTTCAAATTTTTGAGGTTCATATACATTTGGTACAATAGTTAAATGATATGCAATTACATATATATAGAAAAGAAGATTTTTTGTTTTTCAAGGAATAAGATCACAAAAGGAAACATGGAATATCTAATGTATTCATTTGATTTAATAAAGGATTATTTATGTCTGCGAGTTTGGAAAAATGGAAGTACTGGTTAGGGGAGGAGCTATATGCTTATAATTAGCATTTTAATGATGGTAACCGCCTCAGTTCTTTTACAAGACTTTTATAATGTTGAATAAAACCTTTGATATTATATGACACCAACAATTGGGTTTAATGGTTATAATATCATAATGAAGTTCTTAAGACTATTAGTATTACCTAGTAAATTTCATTAAGTATTTGAAATACAACAACGAATGAACCATAAAATAACTTACGACCAAGTCCTTTATATTACACTATACATGAATTAATCATTTAACTTTGTCTAAAACCAATGAATAATAAAATCATATACAAATATAAAAGTGTAATGAAATATTGAAGAGTATTTACAATAAACCATGCAATATATGAATCCTATACTAAAATGGTATCACCATTGATTAAAACCATTAATTAATATACAAATAACTATTGGGTGACAAATATAAATATGTAAAATATTTAAATGAATATATGGGTAATTGGCATTCTCTATAATAATTTTAAATTCCATATCTATCACCTAGGGATAGATTCTATACTCAGATAACATAAATAAATAAAACTATATGCAAATATTCAAGAACAAGAAATTCGCTTGGATAAAGACAAATGTATACAGTTGTTAAGGCGAAGGTTGTAACATATATAAACATGTAAAAACCATGTATGTTTTGAATAAGGTAACATAAGAAATAAGAACCCTGACTTGGTTTATGAGTTTCACATTCAAACTATAGACTGCGTGCCATAGTAGCCTCATCCGTAGTGTCAATATTGCAAAAAAGGTTTACCAATAAACAAATGGATTTTCCATCAATGGTCGAGCTAAGGAGAGAACCCTGGAAAAAATCACACAAACATATCAACAACATGCTATTTTTATCATCACAAGAGAAATACTGGCAGCGACAAAAAACCATAGAGAAATAGTATATGGAAGAATGATGAGAATACTTATGAAAACCAAAACCAAAATAAACAGTGTCACTAGAAGTGTATATATGAGTAATAGTTCACAAAGGTTCTTCCTCGCCGACCTAGAGATTTTAGGAAGATATGCTAGAAGCATAAAATGAAAACAATAATATTGAATAGGGAAGTATGATAATAAAACAACTGGAGACACACAACCCTGAAGCCTTGACCATGAGTTTCCATAACAAAAATGACAAAACATTTCCCTATTTAACTAAAAGGAAAAACCACAATACATTACATAAAGGTTGGGTTTAGATACTTATATAGTGAGAGAAAATCGAGCCCCTACTGCCTAACTATCAATGATAGAAATAAATACCTCAAAAAGATAAGAGAAATATATGAAAGTATAGATATTGCAATTGATAACATTACATGACAGTAGGACTAAGAATGTACCTTACAAGCATAAAAGAGTTTAGAAAAATATCAATCATGAACCAAGTTTATATACTATGATATTACCTATGTTCATTGTGAAAGGGAGATAAAGAGCTCTAGAGAGTAAAGGTACCCGATGCCAGGAAAAAGATTAGCTGGAGCGCCTATGAAATTAAGCTCATAATCTAGCAAACAATCTCAGAGTGCCATGATGTGGAGCGATACTCTAACTGCTACAACCAAAGGAACAAATGAAAAAATAAGGAGGATAAAAGTGTTTTACATTTCATTCGAAACCAAAAATGATTTATCACCTTTAGATCTAAACAATGAAATCTAGATAGCGAATATTGCATCAGCTAAAGGAGCCATGTGAATTCACATGGGACATGATTGAGGGGCCATTAAAAATAATTCCAAGTGTGTTGTGTTGGACTAGACAATAACCACTATATTAATCTATCTCAAATGGATGAATAAGTAGACGCAACATAAATTTAAAAGGTTGGTAGTTCAGACCCTTAAATATCATATAAATGGACCAAAACATGGATTGATAATGTGACTAATTATTGAACCTCATTAGGTGGCCTCATGATTATACTTTCGAATTATAGGAAGGCTTGGTATTTGCAATGTATAATATTTTATAAGGAATAAATATTATAACTATAAAGAATGACCTTCAACACACCAAACATTAGTGTAACTTAAATTATTATGATATGTTAATACCAATGTTGAGAAGAAAATGAATGGGATAATAATGAAGACTAGCTAACTCATAATGAGTACCATGGCGGATGGTAAAATAAGTGTACATGATGAAAATGAGAGAACACATTTTAGTGGACAATGTTCTTTGGAACTAAAAATATATGTGAAAAGGGTTTCCTAGAAAGTCTGCTTGAAAACCCTTTAATGTAAACGCTATACATTAAGAGAATGAAGTAATTATCTATTACAGTAAATTAAAAGAAAAAGGAATTAACTGTTGTTGGGTACTAGTAGTAGAACAAATAGGAGGAAACCAATTTAAATTCCAAACGGGTAGTTGTTCCCTTTCATTATCAGATAGGGGTTATTGACATGATGTTGGTCACAGGTAGGTTAGCACCCTAGCTAACTTGGATATACCTAACCAACTAGGCACAGTCCTGGCCGAACACGGTTCAAAATCTTATGGTGGAAATTATAACTTGAAACCCTTGTAAACATTTATAACCATAAATACATTTTAATTGTAAAATGTATAACTTGAAACCCTTGTAAACATTCATAATCATAAATACAAAATACTTGTGGGAAAAAATATTTGTAAACCCTTGCAAGAATTGTAACAAAAAATAAACATCACCCTTACACATGCACAACTAACATGTCCCAGTAAAAATAGAAGGGGAACTTCCATCTCAGAGATATATCACTACAAGTAAAACCACAAAAACTTAATGGACATATAATAAGTACACAGAAAGGACACTTCATGTGTTAGGCAGAAGCGACCATTACCATTTTAATACATATACATAATACAAAAATTCAAGAATTGTTAAACCCTAGAAGGGCACCTAGAATAGTAATATTATTTGCAAAAACATAAAAAACATAAACCTGCTCGAGAATATTAGGCCTGTCCCCTAAAAAGAAATCCTATAAGACCTTCGGTACAAAGGTAACGCAAACTATTAAACGTAAAAACTCCAGAATGGAGATATTGTCATAGCCATTATAAGTCAGAAGAAAGCTCGAGATGAGGATAAATGATAATTGTGCACCTGAGAAAGAAAAACCTCGTGTAAGCCCAATATTCGGAAATGACCAAATTTTCCATGAAATGAGAAGAGTTGTCAACTCATCAAGGTGTGAGTTATAGATCCTACATGTGTACAAACCTACATCCAGAAAAAAGGACATCATACCCACGCTAATGATGAACCTATAACAAAGGAACAGGTGCATGGAAATAGATACCCTTTAGTTCTTACCTGGTGCTTCCTCGATGCTAAACTAGAAAACTACACTCTGGAAGGGAAATCGGGAAGATCGGTTAGGACAAACCTGTTTAACTCTAGAAAGCCATGAAAATTATAGTGAAACTGTGAGCTGCGAGAGTTTTACCTGTGAGCCGAAGTGGGAACCAATAACCTCATGACCCAGGATACCTTAGTTAGCGGGACGATTGCCGAACTGCTGAACTTGAAACAATAGGGGACAAACTCATTCTCACTATAAAAAATTAAAGAAAAACAAAATAAGTATATCTGGAAGATATATTGGGACTCACCTGAGGACAGAGCATGGATAAATTGTGATGCAGAGAAGGTTGGTTTCAGAAGCCTCTCTATGAAATGTGGCATGCAAATGACCCAAAGATCAAGGGACAAAATTAGGTGGTTCCAACTCATGGGGGATTCACTCAATGGACCTCTAAGATAGTGTGTGCATTTGTGGCATACTAAACAATACCCTTAGTTTGACTACATATTGGAAAATACCTTTAAAAATCACATTATTTAACCCCCTACCAATATGAACCCAATACAACTTCCCAATTTAAAAAACCCCTACTTTCACTAGATATTGTAGGTATCCATTTTTTAATTAACATTTTTTATACCCTTTATATTTTCTCATTAACTTTGAGCACCATTTTTTATATATGGCAATATAAAAACCCTTTAACCCCTATTATATTATTAATATATTATGTCATTTTTTCCTCAATATATATCCCCCAATATGAATGCACATGGTATGGTATTGCTCCCCAAGTGAAGCCCCTGCATTCCAACTTAACCGTCCTAAAGGTAATAGAGTCATCAGATTGAAAATCTAATTAATCAATGGTTGAATCTTCTCCGGGTGGAAGATCTTTAATGTTCGAGAGAGTTCGATCAGTTGAACAAACCCCAAATCTAGTGCTCACCCCAATTACATAACTCTTGACATGAAAAAATCATTAAAATATGTTAATGACTATCAAGTCATTTCCCCAACGTAGAAAATGACAAAGGAACCTTTGTTTGGGCATAGATATAATGTTATATCTATTTACTATATAAATAAATCAAAGAAACATAGTGTAAGGGTGTATTTCCTCAGCGTAGTACATAGTTCATGACCCATGATTAAGAAATTATATGATGATAGCTTATTTAATATTGCATTGCAAAGTCGCTTTAATCAACGATAATGTAATTTGGATAACTTTCCATGACATTGTTCAGTACTGTGTAAAGTAAAAACTATATTTTTTTGTTATGTTAGTGATGGATGCTACATTAAACTTACTATATATATAAAATTATATGTGTGTGTTCTAAAACTATGATACATTATTTCAATATCTAAAAAGAATAAGGAACCTTGGCCCACTCTTCTATTGTGAATTGGGTTATACGAGATATAGAGTGCCAAGCAAGTGGATGTTGAAACTAAAAAAATGAGGAAGTACTCGTTCGACCTCGGAAGCTTCAACCCGTATGACTCACATTGCATTGTGAAGGATCACTACATGAGAGTTTAGTTCAATTGGATCCATGGGGAATTTCATTAGGCTGAGGAAGACTCATGGAGGTATTGTTACCATTACTCCAGACCCAATGAACAGGTCGGTTTCGCCATAGAATGGTTAGCATGACAACATGGAGCAGCACCATGGAGAACACCAGCAGTAGCAGCAATAGTAGAGGCAGCAGAGCCAAGCATACATGTGCGCAAAAAAGGGAAGAGAAATATTGTTGACTACATGGAGGAGGAACAAACATGCAAGTTTCGAGAATATAAGAACTAGCAGCTATGGCTATTCAACATAAGAGGCAACAGCGCAACAAGCGAATCGTGCGAAGGCAAAGGGATAAGAAGAGAAAGGAAGAAGCAGAGAAGGAGTTGCATGAGTTGAGGGAGCAACTTCGGAAAGAACAAGAGGTGCACCAACATGAGAAGGAAGCACAGCAGTAGCAGATTCAACAAGGGGTGCATCACGTGCAGACAAACAAAGCAGCGCTCGTACAAGTAGTTGATTCTTCTGAACAACTGGCATCAGGTGAAAAGGGTGAGCCCTCGTAGGGGAAAGAATTTTCTCATGAGATAGAACATGTTGTTGAACAGTTGGATGCAGACATGGAGTGACAGGAGTTGGAACAAGATACCGAACTCATGCCTCACCATATAGAGGTCGAATCACCTGTTGGTGCACTAATATGTCTTTTTTACAGGCAATCTTCATTCCTACATTAATTGTCAACCCAAGGAAAGTCTTTTTATTTCAAGAGTGTCTGCACTATATATGCAGTGAATTTAGAGGTTAACTAATAACAAATCATTGTAATTTCTAATGACTATCTTTTCAAGCTCAATCCAAACAATTCTGAAAGAAGTAACTCTTGAAAGAAATTCAAAACATACTTTGCAATTCTACTTAACTTATCATGAAAGAAAACGAACCTGAATACAACTATAAAGAACCACTCTTGGCAGCCTTAAATGGAATTGAAACTCACTTGCTCAATTATTACAGAGACTACGGCAATTGAACAACAAATGATAATTCAACAACAAATTCCAATTGAACAACAACTGATAATTGAATAACAAATGATAATAGAACAACAAATGATATCTAAACAACAAATAACTATATTGCGGAAAGCAATTAATTATATCTCTGAAATCTATGATAACATTAATTGGAATGAATCAACGATCTAATGCTAGAACTTATATAACCAATCCAACCAAACACATTTCTCATATATTACACACGGCTAAATCCGAATCTTGAATGAACAACAAAAGCAAATAAAAACGACAATCCTGACGATATTCAAAATGATATTAACTTAACATTAACAAACAATAAAGAATAAAATAGAAAAAATTATAGTGCAGGCGAAGCAGTAGATCTTCTCTTGACTGGGCCCAGAGTCGCCAGAAGTCTCTGCTATGAGATACTAAGAATATAATTATGATTTAAATTCATTCTTCTTCATTAATACGAATAACAGAGTTACAAGATCACCAAAGTAATAGTATTATATGTCCAAAAGAATAATTATGAACTGTGAATTTCTGAACTGGTCGTGCATTTTGCCTTTTGACATTATATATAACAATTAGAAAAGTAAATAGATAAAATTGAATCCTCAGGATCAGGGGATCCTAAGGATTTCACAATACTTGGTCTGATTCTATCATAAAATAGCATTGGTCTACTCGGTCTTCCATTTCCCTGCCTTGCCTCTGACATTGTCTTTTCCCTTTATGAGATGTTGTTGTTCTATCAATTGAACAACTATTGTCCAATTCACATATTTTGCACATAAATATACTATAAATCGGGTTTTCCTGCATAGGTTTGTCTAAATTGTTAAATGATTAATTTTACCCAACTTTAACTATTATTTCCTCTACTTTTATCCATAAAAAAAAGATAATCATGTGAGGATGTGTTCTAAATAAAGCTATTACCAAGGAGAAAACATACATTTTTCTTGACCCAACATACTCCCCAGCTTACCTTGTTGCATGTCCTCATGTAATTAAATGGTTCAGGTGCAGCTGGGTTAGGGATTAGGCAGGGTATACCTCCTCCTTATAAACTCTAAAGCCATTTTTCTTCTTAAGTACAATGAAAGCATGGTTTACTTCTTGATCCTTCAAGTTGTAGTCACTACGATACTTATCTAGAGGATACCATATGGTTGGGGTTCTATACCGACATCCTATCCATTCAGGTCCCATGGTGAAGACCATGTTACTGTACTTATGGACACGAGAGGAGGCATATTTAAAGTTCCGGTATCCAAATGGTTCTCGATTTCTAACAGTATTGCTAGAGACTTCCCACCTTTGTCTCACTCCAGACAAGCCTTCATCCTTGATCTCTTGGAAGTACTCCTTTCCAACTTGTATAATATATGTGTGGAATGGCCCTAATTGGCCCACAACTCTAGCTCACCTCATAAATTGATTGTGCCTGACAGAGATATGTAGGGGTTTTGTAGGTTCCCCCCTAACCCATAGGTAAATTCCATACTCATGATTTCTAAAAGTAATGTGAGCCTTGGCCCACTTGATTTGGTTAGTAGCAAAAAAAAGAAATGTCTGGAATTGGACATCCCTTATAAAGGGGCTAGGGTTGTTGTCTCGGTCATCTTCCAAAAAGAAATTGTGCATGTAAAGTTCATAGAGGAGGCGATGTACCTATTCGTTCTGCTCTCTGAAGCACTTGACAAAGTTCGGGGTAGTTTTGATTTCCACAAACTTTCCATCCTTAATAGCTTTGATTTTTAGCAGGAGGTACCTTTCCAAGAGGAATAATCCATAGTTTGTAGCAGGAGATCTACATGACAGGGTTTCTGAATAAAGAGAGAAAACAGTCTCCAACTACTCTTTACCCTTTTTAAAATTTTCCTATGCTTTCTCAACCCTTTTATGTTCAACCTTTTACTGAGCGAAGGTCTCATACTCAATAGTTGTAAGTGCCTCAAACTTTTTCCTTAATTCTTGATGTATAAGTAGGGGCGCTACTTCCTCTTTATGCTGAGTTAATTCTTGTTGAACCTTTAGTAGTTCATTCTGTAGTCTCCTAATAAATGACTCCCTTACTAAGGGAATGTAAGTAAGTGTCTCCTCTGTTTGGGCTTCATAATCTTGTGTCACCATAGGCTCAGTTTGGACAGTATGGAAAAATCAATTGGGATGCTTTCTTCAGCATCAGTCTAAACGACAACATTCATAGTAGGGTAGTTTGTTTGGGTCTCCTACGAGCAAACACAGGGGTCTTCAGTGTACATTTCAATGTCCTCTACAAGACATGGCTTTGTCTTATTTTCCCTTGAAAAAACCAAAAGAATCTCAATTTGGGTTTCAACATCTTTTCCAGAATAATGTTATGTTTGTGTTCGTGTGGTCTCCATTTCCACTTTCAATTTTCTATCTTTGATTTCTTGTTTTAACCACTATTTAAGCTGCCCAATTATTCTCTTCTATTTCTATACTTTTTACGCATTTTTCTGACCATGTCCTTGCATGATTTCTTTATTCTGGGACTTCCAACCAATGGTGGTGCAACTACATTTTCCTCAAGTTCATGCTCAGGTGGTATTGTGTCAGCATGAAGGAGGTTTTCAATTGGAACTGTATCTCCCGATGGAGCTTCACCTTCTAGATCTTCTTTGTCATTATTTTTCTCTCAGGAGACCCCAATAAAATGGCATCTCCTGAACAGTTATCATTCTCGGGGTTTTCTTTTATGTAGGCCTCATCCTCAAGGGACTTAAAAAATATAGTATTGCATGGTTGATTTTCATCTCCCAAGGTTTCATCTGTAGGATTTTCTTCACGTAAGGGGTCCATTGGACCGGTATCTATTGTCTGATTTTCTTCTCTAATGGCTTCCTCTTCATGCACCACGGCTTTAAGGGGTTTTTCCATAAAAGGGACTGGTTCCCTTTGTTCTTCCATGATATCAGTAAATGGCAGGGTTTGATCATAACCAGGGTTGTCAACAGAGGCAGACTGGTTGGGGGTACATGTCTGTCCTTCAACATTCTCAGATCATTCTCTTCCCTCATCAAATATCCCCATGTTTTCCAATACCCTAGCCGCCTCTTCCTCATAGTCTTGCAAAGGGGCATTTTGCGGACTTGGAGGTGGTGTGTGAGATGGCCCGACCCCATTTGATTGAATTGGGGTATGGCGCTGGACCTCACCCGCACAAAGCACCTACGCTTGGCTAGGTTCAAGGGCACAAAGGAATTCTTTCGTTTCAGTGTCCTTCTCAGACATGGAGTTCTTGGCCCTTGTTGTTTTGTTGCCGGGTTTTCTGGAGGTGGGGCTAGAGTAGGATTTACAATATTGTCCCAGGTTAGCTGTTGCTAGGTCAGTCCATGCATGATAATCAATTTGATCAGTCCATGATGACTGATGACTGTGTGTGGGTCCTTAGCTTTCCTAACTTGACAAGCGACATCATGCAATAGGGAATTCAAATAAAACAACAAATTAACTAAAATTTTCTGTTTTAGGATGGCTAACAATTTGAGCTGGCGAGGCTTTACCACATCCTGAAAACTATCACATGTGATGTACCATTGCACAATGACTGCCAATTCCTACCATGGTTGTCTTAATGCTAAAGGGTGAATTCCTTTCCCTGTTCGCACCAATTGCTCACCTGGGTCCTGGAACATTGCGACCGCATTGTGCAGAAGGACGTTTTTGTCTGTCCACTTTTCTCCCTCAGCCAAAATTCCAGTGACTTCAACTATGACTTCTTGAGAGACCATTATGTCCCTCCCTCTTACTATGGTACTGCCATTCTGCAAATTCTACAATAATTCGAGTGTCATTTCTTCGTGAAATCCCTGGAATTTATTCAGATATTGCAGCTAGCTGGCGTGGTCAACAATTTCATGAGCCTAGTTTGATACCATGAGCACTATGGTTTCATTTCAGATATCTCTACCTCCCATGGCTGCTATTTTCGTGTGACTGGTTCACTCGCATGGACTTCTCTTTCACTTTCGCAGTTCAGAACAACCGTAAATAACATTAAAGCACTTAACAATAAAATGACGTTGTTTTGGGAATTAACAACATATACAGTCACGTCATTTGTCTCGTCGGAAATATTTGATGCAGGCTCGTAATCAATCTGCATGCCATCCATAATGGTCGTCGTCTTTTCTCCAATAAGAAATACATTGATAATTATTACGCATACACAATCATCATGCAGTCCTTTACCTGTAAATTAATTTAGTAATTATCGCTCAATCATCCATAATTGTCACACATGTTGTTCACATGCAGACCATCCCCCCTCCAATGAGAATAGGGCATCCACGTCCGCGAAGCATGTGAAAAGAAAGAGAATGAATTGGTAATTCATAAATGCACACAACCAATCCATAAAAGCAATGCGATTTATGACAAAACAATTAAAACAATACACATATTAGAGGTAAAGTGGCCAAAAAATAAAAAAAACAGATATTTAAATTATTATGTCAAAGATTTTCACCTTAAGTGGTATTAGTAACAAACACATAATTGGTGGTAAGTATTAATGACTGTCATAAAGTGATTGGACAAATATAATATAATGAATATATAACATAAGTTACCATGCATGTTGGCTTGTAAGAGTGCTGTTCAAATGGGAAATTTCCTTATAAATGAATCCATAGGTGGTAATAGAATAGAGAGCATTTGGCAATATAAGATAATACTCTGATACCACAAGTAGAGCCACTGCTGCCAGAAGGAATTCATAGCCTCGACAGGGTTGCTTTTTAACCCCACAAATGAGTCAGAGTCCTCCTTTTAGCATGTAAATGATTCTTTCTTTTCTTGTCATAAAGAGACCACTATGCTGGCATGGTGATCAAATAATCATAGTGCCATGCACCAAGATAGATCAAAGTGATCAGGATGGCTCGTGATGAGACCCCCTATCCTTCTGACAGTTTTAATTATCAAGAAGGTCATTATCTTGGTTTGGTGGCCAACATGGAATGTCACCTATTACATCCTTATGATCATGGTAGATTGGCTCATGATGAGACCCCCTATCCTCTCTTTTTCGTATTTTCATATTTTTATGATTTTATTGTAAAAAGAGGGAAGCTCATTTACTCCTTAAGAGTCAGGGATGGTGTAAGAAGTAAGAAAAATGCCAATGAAAGTTTATACTTTTACCCCCATCTCATCATATCAAAGGGATTTATCCATTTGAATGTGTGAAAAATAAGCCAACATCGTTTTAAAATAATGAATCATTTTATGATGTGTCCAAAGAAAAGATGTTCAGCCAGTGATTATAGAGATACGCCATATCATCTTTTGAATAAATATAACCAGCAAAATGCTTCATAGGTCATAATGGTATTGACATTAATGTTTTTTCTTTATGTTAGGCACAAATCCACTAAGATGGTGTTTATTCAAAACATAAAAGAAAAATAAAGATGGCACAATGATCGGCAATGAAACAATAAAAAAATCACATTTCTTCCTATAAAAAGAAAAAAAAGTGTTTTTCAATTGATTGAACAAAAATCGTTCAATCGATTGAACAACACAATCGAAAACAAAACAAAACTATTGTTCAATTAATTGAACAACAAAATTGAAAACAAAACAAAAATATTGTTCAATTGATTGAACAACAATCATTCAATTGATTGAATAGAAAAATCGAAAAGAAAACAAAACCGTTGTTCAATTCATTGAACAATAATCGTTTAATCGATTGAACAGCAAAATCGAAAAAATGCAAAAGCGTTGTTCAATCAATTGAACAACAATCATTCAATCATTTGAACAGCAAAAATAGAAAAGAAAATAACACGAAAGTGTTGTTCAATCGATTCAACAGCAATCGATCAATCGTTTGAACAACATATATTGAAAAGAAGAAAAAACACAAACGTGTTGTTCAATCGATTGAACAACAATCATTCAATCGGTTGAACAACAAATCAAAAACTCAAAAGTGTTGTTCAATCGATTGAACAAAAATCATTCAATTGTTTGAATAGAAAATAAAAAAATGCAAAAGTGTTGTTCAATCAATTGAACAACAATAGTTCAATCATTTGAACAAAAAATAAAAAATGCAAAAGTTATGTTCAATTGATTGAACAACAATCGTTCAATCGTTTGAACAACAAAATTAAAATAAAATAAAAAACATGGAAAAGTTTTGTTCAATCGATTGAACAAAAATCGTTCAATCATTTGAACAACATATATCGAAAAGAAGAACAAAACACAAGCGTGATGTTCAATCGATTGAAAAACAATCGCTCAATCATTTGAACAGCAAATCAAAAACACAAAAGTGTTGTTCAATCAATTGAACAACAATCGTTCAATCTTTTGAACATCAAAATCAAAACCGCAAAAGTGTTGTTGAGTCGATTGAACAACAACCGTTCAATCGTCCGAACAACAACTGTTCAATCATTTGAACAGCAAAATAAAAAAAAGAAACACGCAAAAGTGTTGTTCAATCGATTGAACAACAATCATTCAACTGTTTGAACAACAAAATCGAAAAAGAAATAAACACACAAAAGTGTTGTTCAATTGATTGAACAACAATGTTCAATTGTTTGAACAACAAAAATGCAAAATGCAAAATTGTTGTTCAATCAATTGAGCAACAATCTTTCAATTGTTTTAACAAAAAATATCGAAAAAAATACGCCAAAGTGTTGTTCAATCGATTGAATGACAATCATTCAATCGTTTGAATAGCAAAATCAAAACATAGAAGTGTCGTTCAATCTATTGAACATCAATCGTTCAATCTTCTGAACAAAGAAAAAAATACAAAAAGTTGTTATTCATTTGATTGAATGGTAATCTTTAAAACGACTGAATAACACTTACAAAAAACAAAACAAGAAATCTCATTTTTACATGGCGATGCCTATTGAATTGCAATCAATCAAAAGAACATATACAGTATTTACAATTTAAGGAAAATCACAATTTTACAAAAGAAACATTGTCAGGTCATCACTCCCTGTAGCTAAGATTTTCATGGAGGGGTCCTCACATACCTGCTGGCAGAAAGACTCCTTGGTGAGTGGTTTGTGGTAGAGACGCACCTGATGTCCATTCACCTCGAAAGAATGGCCAGCCCCCTCAATGGTAGTCAAAGTGAGAGTACCATTATGTAATTCTTGAATTTCATAAGGGTCGAGCCATATTGTTTGCAACTTTCTCAGAAGATCCTGGAATCTGGAGTCATAGAGGAGTTCCTAATCCCCTTTTTGAAATGTCTTCTTTTTTATAAGGTTTTTGTGCCATTTTTCCCTTTGCTACTAGATAATTGCAGTTCATTGCAGAGCAAGTAGTGGAGCCTTGTCTAGTTCGTTGATTTGTTGAAGATGCTTGGTTTGGGCTTTTAGTAAATACAGTCCCACTTCCTAAGCCATTCTTAGAGTCTTTATTTCGAATTCAATTAGAAAATAGGTTCTTCTCCGAACACGAGTTGGTACAAAGAGTATCCAGTAGTATTCCTCCAAGTCATGTGATAGGACCACAAGGCCTCTGGCAGTCTATCAGCCCAGTCTCGCTGATGTGTTGAGACTATCTTGGTCAAAATTTCTTCAATGACCTTATTGGTGCTTTTGACCTGCCCGTTTGCCTGCGGGTGATACGGGGAAGTGATCTTGTGTGTAATGTGATGATTTCTGAGAGTGGTTGTAATCTTGTGTCCTACAAATTTCCCTTCCCCATCTGTTATCACTTCCAGCGGTAAACCATAATGCACGAATAACCCAAAGAGGAATTTAATCACAACTTTCTCTGTAGCTCTTGGTAAATCTATTGTTTCCACCCATTTCGTCACATAATCTATGATAACCAGTATGTAGGAATTTTTATTCGATGGCAGATGGAATGTGCCAACAAAGTCCAACGCCTATCATTCGAAGGGTTCTATGACTAGTTGCGGCTGCAGCAGAATTTCATCAGATTGGCCTGGCCGACCCATCCTTTGGCAGTTATCACATGCCTGGGCATATTTCTTAGCATCTTTAAAAATAGTGGGCCAATAATAGCCCATCCATAGTACCTTATTCCCTGTCCTTTGATCTGCGAAGTGTCCCCCACAGGGCTCATCATGCAAAGCCTTCAGGACGTCATAAATCTCATCCTCGCAAATGCATCTGCATATACACATATCAAACCCTGTGTAAAAATGATATCCACCAATCCAAGAGAATCGGGCGATGCGCTGAACGATCTGTTTCCTTTCCCTTGTTATCAAATGCCTCGGAAGCTTCCCCACTACCATATAATTTGCTATATCTGCATACCATGGCATCTTGACTGCCACGACAAACAAATGCTCATCTAGAAATTTTTCGTCCACTTCTAGTGGATCATTTATCTTCAGAACTCGAAACATAAAATCAGCGCCTGGGTTTTCCTTCCCCAGACGATCTTTGACAATGATGTTAAACTTCTGCAAGAGCAATAGACAATGAGTCACTCGACCATTTGTGATAGGTTTGTTATCTAAATACTGAATGGCAGAGTGATCAATATACATAAAAACTTTGTAGCCAGTTATATAATGTCTACATTTGTTTATGGCATAAATGAAAATTAAGAATACTTTTTTTGTTACTGTATAATTGAGCTCTGCAACAGTAAGTTATTTGCTAATATAAAATATAGCATATGGTTTTCTGTCCTCCTCTTGGCCGAGGATAACGCCTATCACTGCATCTGATGTGTTTGTGGATATGTGAAAAGGTAGCTCCCAGTTTGGTCCTCGTAATACTGATGTCATTGAGACTAGTTTCTTTAAACCTGTAAAAGTTGTGTCAAATTTGTCAGACCACTTGAAATCAACATTTCCAATTAAATCGTATAAAGGTGAAGCAATTTGTGAAAAGTTTTTAATAAACCTGTGATAATAGCCTGCATATCCAAGGAAGCTACGTACCTCCGTCTGAGTACAGGGTGTAAGTAGTAAAAGAAGTACCTGTATTTTTTCTGGATCTACCTGTATCCCGGCTATAGAAATATAATGTCCCAAGATTACGCCTTCAGTCATCATCATGTGACACTTGACATTGCTTAAACATAACATGGTAGAAATGCATCGTTCTAAAACTTTTTCTAATGTTTGCAGTGCTTGATCAAAGTCATCCCCGTATGGAGTAAAGTCATCCATATATACCTCAAGTCCTTCATTTATCAGGTCGGCAAAAATGTTGAGTATAGCTCTTTGGAATGTGGCTGCGACATTGTATAAGCTGAATGGTAACACTCTGTAAGCGAATGTACCCCAGGGATAGGTGAAGGTTGTTTTGTCTTGATCTTCAAGGGTGATTTGAATCTAGTTGTAGCCACTGAAGCCATCTAGAAAGGAAAAGAACTACTTCCATGCCAAAGTATCAAGGACCTGATCAATAAAGGGAAGAGGGAAGTGATCTTTCTGTGTTTCCTTATTCAATTCCTGGTAATCCACACAGATACGCCACTTCCCATTTTTCTTGGGTACGACCACCAATGGAGAAACCCATTCGCTATCCGAAATAGGATAATTGAAATTCACATCCAGCAGCTTCTGTAACTCTTCTTTCACAATTTCTTTGAGATGCGGATTCAATCTCTACTAAGGTTGCCCGATAGGAAGATCATCCTTTTTGGTATAGATGTGATGTGTACACAATTGTGGGTATATACCCTTCATGTCAGGATAATCTCAGGAAAAAGCCCCTTTATATTTTTGCAGGACCTGAATGAGCTTTTGCTCCTGATCACTGTCCAGGCTATCAATAATATTTAGAACTTTTCCTGGTTAAATTTCCAAAGGCTTGTTGTTATGAACAACAGTCATCTCGATGTGCTGATCATAGATATCCTTCAAGGGATCTTCCAAAGCTTCATTATCCCCAATTGCTTTTAACATTTGACACTTTACATTTCTCACATTAGCTGGTTGATTGATAAAGTTGTTGATAATGTCATCTTCAGTCTGATCTTGAATTCAAGTGCCTCTACTACTGTGAGTGGTGAATGGATGCTTTCTTCCAGGTATGCTGGTGGTTGTTTACATATTTTTACAATGGGCAGACTTGGTTTAGCAGGGGTATATAAAACAAGATTTTTTAGGGCATCCCCCTTTACAATAGTCATGTTGCCCTCAAGGAAGCCTATTTATGCATCAGTTTTCACCAGCCAAGGTCATCCCAATATCATAGGATTCCCATCCAATCAAATATTCGGGTTTATAACAAGAAAATCTACTCGATATTCCCATGAATCAACAGAAACCGTAATACTTGTAAAGTTCCTTTGGCCTTAGCACTGAATGCTCAAAAGGTTCTAGTAAGGTGGTGGTTGGTTGCAAGGCTATAATACCAAGTGCTTGACAAGTTTCTGTTGTTAAAATATTAATGGTTACACCTAGATCAACTAGCGTATTGGCAAAAAGCGGCCATATATTTGAACTGTCACTATGGGATTCCCAGGATCTTCATACTTTATCAGAGTTTCCCCTCCCAAGAGTAAATCAGATAAGGTTCGTACAACATGAATGGTGGGTGAAGTTTTTTCTTTCCTCGTAGGCTTCTTTACACATAGCTGTTTAATTGTTTTAGCATAGATGAGAATTTCCAGGATGGCCTGAAGGAGTGGAATTTTTATACAAAGATTTTTTAGTTCCCCTACAAGACCAAAATCTGGATAAACAATCGGCTTACGTATCGTTAACCATTCAGGGAATGAGGGAGAAGTGACTATGAGTTTCTCAGGATCTTTATGTTGATTTGTATCTTCTTCTTATTTTATTTCAGTATCAATTACAAGTGGTGGTATATGTACAGGTGGTGTTTCTATCTCAATTGATAGTTGATCCCTGTTTTCCTCAGGGGTGATGATACCTCCTGACCTCAATCTTAGTTCATTACATTCTTTTTGTTCAATCTCAGAGTCTCATCTTTTGACAATCTGCACCAGCTGAACCGGTCTATTATTTGGATTCGAATTCGGTTGGGCTTGCAGTTGAGGGTACAGAAGAGGTTGAGGATTTCACTGTAATGGATAAGGAGATGACAGTGCAGGTTGAGGTTGAGGAGCTGTCCCCATAGGAGTGTTGGATATTTCCAAAGGTTGCTACCAATTTCTAGACTAGTTCAGATTTTGCGAAGTGGAGGCAAGCCACTTGGATTGATAGGGATTATCTTGCCAAACATGATTAAAAGGAGAATTTGGCCAGCCATTACCCAGAAAGGATTGATTTGACCACAGTGTCATAGGGAATGGCTGAGGTTGCCAATTTGATAAGGTGATTGGCCTTTTAATGCTGCCCCAGGGTTCTGTTGCTGACTAAACTGTGAATAAGGAAAGAACTAGGATGCATCTTGTGACATACCTGTAGGTTTTTCCTACCACTATCGATGCTGGTTCATAAGATACATTGGCTTTGTCTCTTCTGCTGCTTCCTTGAACACTACTTTTAGCCCTGGGAGTGATGGGCATTATTAAGTGGCGTGATCCTTGTTACAGATGGTGCATGTTTGAACCATGTCTAATGGACACTCCCATTCGTTGTGCTTCTTTTGACGGCGTGGGAAAAAAATGGCCAAGTTTTGTTCTACTAAGGCGTGTCTCTATTTAGCCTGTAAGACGTCCAGCTACATCGTGAGGGTGCCTAGGATGTCTATCTCGAAATCTTCCAGGAGATTACCAATTTCCATTCATGTTACGCCTTAACCGTGGGGTTTGCTTCCCCTGCTCATGGGAGCTTGACCTCCTGCTCTTGTGCGTGTTCTTCCTTGTGAACAACTGATACACAAGCAAACGATTTCATCATAATCTTCTTGAGAAATATCTCCTTTCACCATTAAGTTTATATTTTCTATCCACTCTTCTTTTATTCCTTTAATTAAGATAGCTCTTAGGACTTCTTTTGGTAAGGTGGTGTGTGGAGATTACTGCAAGTTATAATGAAACCATTCAACATATTCTTCTAAAGTTTCATTATCCTTTGCAACCATCTTAAATATTTCATCTTTTAGCTCCTTGGTCTTGCAAAAGTCCTGGTATCTTGTGAGGAAGGAAGTCTTCATATCATCCCAAGAATTAATAGTACGTCCACCCAGACCCATGAACCATCTTAAAGCTGCTCCTTTCAAAGTAGAAGGGAACAATTTTAGCTTTTGAGGGTCAGTGGTGTAGTCATACCCTCTGCAGAGGACATCAAATTCAAACAAGAAGGCATTAGGATCCTCTGTGATCATCCCATGAAAAGTTGGGATGCTCTGCAGAGGAATAGCCTTCATGGGGGCATTAGCTACTTGGTCGACTATGGGGTATTCCAATGTCAAGGTTTGACCTTGAGGTGGTTGATTTTCCATTTGGTCAAAGATGTGCCAATATCCTTTAGGGATTTTAGGGGGTGCTTTTTGAGTAAGCAGAGGATTAGCAATCCGGGTTGGCTTTGCAACACTGCCTAGATCTAGGATCATAGGAGACCCTTGTTCTGACAGCTGAGGTCCTGCCTTAGCAGTTCCACTAGTTTCTCCCTCTCCTTATCTTAAGTTACATGACTTTCCCTCTTGTAGAGAATCAGAATGTAAATTTGTTGTAACCTGAAGACTCTACTTAGATCCTCAAATTTTGCTTTGAATCTCAACGTAAGTTGCAGATGGTGAGCCTGCTACCTGAGGGATTATAGTAGGACTTTTTCCATATATAGACCGGAATCCTACTAATGCTTGAGACTTTGGTTTTCTTACAATTTCGTCTAAAAAGGTCATTCTCCAAAGGTTCACAGATCCCTTGGGTTTTGTGGATTTAGGTGGGGTGCTCTTCTCTTTTTCTATCTTTCTATTACTTGTCATTCATAAAAAACCTATTCCTATTTAACCTATAAGATTTTGCTAAAAAGCAGGCTGGTAAGCAAGCACTTTACTTGCTAGGTACACAGGTTCTTACCTCCCATTTTTAAAACCCAATTCTTTTGTAGCAAGATAAAAAGGAAATCACTTTGAAACACTCTCCTCGACAACGATGCCAAAATGTTGGTGCACTAAGTTGTCTTTTTTATAGGCAATCTTAATTCCTACATTAATTGTCAACCCAAGGCAAGTATTTTTATTTCAAGTGTGTCAAAACTATATATGCAGTGAATTCAGAGGTTAATTTGTTGGAAATAATATTGAGAGGGGGGGAGGGGGGGGGGGGGGGGGGGGGGGGGGTGGGTGGGGCGGTGAATCAGTATTACCAAATCAATATAACCTTTTCATTTCCATTTTAAGATTCATATACGCTACTTCAGTTAAGGAAAACCACATGTATACGCAACTATGTGTAATGCAACAAGCGTATATCCAGTAGACTTATGATTCAGTTAGTTGATCCTTAATGAGTGCATGAGAACATTATTAACCATATGAATAGTTAACAGGAGCAGTAAAATAGAACAGATCATCACACACAAGAAGCACACATGAGCACCATGATGTAAGGTGGAAACCCAATGTGGGTGAAAACCGCCTGCTGCAAGTCGTCTCAATCTTCTTTATAATAAGAAACTTCTTTTTACAATGATTCTGTATAGGTGTAGTCTTATACCAGTTCACAGGCTTGTATCTGCAAAAGGCTACAACCTTCTCTCATTCTCTAGCTTCTCCTGGAAGGGAGCTACCTCCCCCTTAGCTCTTGTACTAGATGATCCTTTTACTACTACGTAGGTGCCGACCTACTGAATGCTCCAACCTTCACTCGTTTTCCAGCTGCTACTGGAAGGGAGCTACCAACCACTTTAGCTCTTGTACTAGCTGATGTACTAGTACATAGGTGCCGACCTACAGATGGCTACAACCTTCACTTTCTTCCTCCAGGTACCATGTTTCATAAATTTTCAGACTGGATACTTTCGAAGCACAACACCATAATCTGAAGGCCATGTTTCATCTAATTTTCATACTGGACCCATCAGTATCATTGAAGCACACAATCAATCAACACTAGCATCATCAATCTCTGAATCACCCAATACTGAATCACTAAAACCTTGTCAACAAAATGCAGTCAACAAAATGCAGTCACCAAAACACAGAGTAGAACACAGAACTCTACAACAATGTTCAGAACCAAATGTATCATCAAAAATCATGCATCAGAGTGCATACACTACTCGGAAGTGTTGAACCAGCGTGTATACGCAACTTCACCAAGGCTAACCAACGTATATGTCATTAATTACTTACTTATAACTTCGCTCCACTTCCTGACTTTAGACATACCCAGATCATTACATATACAAAAATAATATGTATGTTAGCAACCAGATCTAGTTCATCAGATCACATAAAGATAACTCATTCTGATCCTAATCCATTCATCCATCAATACTGAAGCTAAACATAATCAACCAATCTAAATATGCAGAATACTGACACCAGTAAACAGTCATCAGAACTCATCAATAACCAGAAACACTTGTAACTTCAAACATCATATCTCATATGGTATACTCTACTTAGATGTATCTAACCTGCGTATGTACGTGCTTTTATCATATTCAACTAGCGTATATATCTGTAAATATTCATGCGGCTATTCCAAACTTGAGTCATACCCAGATCATAACATTTACAGAACAGTACATGCGTCAGTATATAGATCTAGACTAAACAAGATCAAACCCCATATAGATGATTCATTCCAAGCCATTAGATCACGATCTATCCTTAGATCTTGTTCTCCATCAACCGTTGAGATTCCTCCTTACCTTAGATCAAGCAATGCATCATGAACCCATAACCTGCATACTGGATCTCGCCCTTCATTAGATATTCAAGACTTTCTCAATGCCTTTGCCTAATGATCTTCTTCTACTTTTATAGTCTTAGGCCTTACTCAATACTATGGTCCAAAACCATTGAGAACCAATGATAGGGACCCAATACCTAGGTTCAACATCATGGACGCAATACCATGGACCTAAAAATAAGCTTTCCCACATGCACGCACGTTTCCGTGCATGAAAGTGAGTGCATACGCATACGCGACCTTTGATCAGCAATCCCACGTGTATACGCACCTTTGTATATAGTGAACCTATGCCATCTTGTTTACTGTCAGATTTGATCATACATATATCAGCAAGAAGTATCAAGGCATCATCAACCACAAGTTAAGATCAAAACATTTCTAAACATCTTACAAGTATCAAGACATTTCCACACATCATCAGTAGATTATAACCATTATCAAACAGAGCAAATAATGCACTAAATCATATTAGACCCTTTTCCTGAGTTTGTCCCACGTCTTTTCCTCAAACTAACATATATGCGACTGTGCAGTGTCTAACTCGCGTATATACGCAACTTTTCTTCATGAAACTTGCGTATGCGATTTAGAACACTGAAGTTTCACACTTTCAGTTCCCTCTAAGTCTGTTATGTATGTACATTGTGTTGTGCCACATTTTCCTAACTGTACTTCCTTCTTCTTCAATATCTTCAAGTGTGATGATGTTTTCTGCTTTCGGTATGGTGCCCGTACTTTGTTCCTAGATTCCTTAGCTATATGTCCAAGCTTGTTACATTCATAACATCTCATATATTTCATATTCCTTCTGTAGCAATCAACAGCTTTGTGACCAAACATATTGCAAGAAAAACAATATCCCTTAATGTACCTGGAATGTGATGAGCTTTCTGTGTGATGGTCTTGAACCATTCTACTTCTACATCTGGCTGCAACATGTCCAAAATTATGATATACATAACATTCAACATTATTGTTTTGAGGAATTGACCGATTATCACTTCCATAGTTAGGAACAAAAGATTTTCTTTGAAGAATTTCTTTCCTTGGTTGTTGATGGAATTCACCTCTCATCTCCTTGTTGAGCATTTCAGATTTTGCATTAGAATCCCTTGTCTTACTTTGTGAACTAGATTCTCCTTCAACAGATTCATGAAAACCAAGACCAGTTTTGATAGCAGGAGACCTTTGACTACTAGGAATATCATCCAAGATCTTAGTACTATCTTCAAATCATAAGAGCTTATCCTTTTCTTCTAATTTATCTTTTAGAATATTTACCTCAACCTTATGTTGCTCTTCCTTTTCAAGATACTGCTTCTTCATGTTTTCTTCAGCTTTTCTTCCTTCTTCCAACTGATTTCTTAGTTCAAGAACTTCGTTTTCTTGTTTTTCAAGAGCTTGGAGTAGTTCTTTATTCTGATTATTTGATTCTTCAAGATCTTCTTTTAGCGAGCGGATCATAGCTTCAAGACTTTCATAGTAACTAGATCTATCTCTGAGTTTCTTGATTGTTGTGCTCCTTTCATTGACCTTATTTCTTAATGATGTCACTTCATCCTGCAACCTTTGACATTGATCTTCCTTGTCCTTGAATAACTTCCTTACTTTGTTTCCTTCCTCTAGTTGAGCTTTTAGTTTGGTAGCTTCTTCTTTGAAGGCACATTCCCTTTTGTTCAATAGATCTTGTTGATCTCTAATTTTGTCTGTAAGCCTTCTAAATTATGCCTCTATTTGATATCTTTCTTGCTCACCCATAAGAGAAAATTCAGTTGTTTCGCTATCACTTTCATCATCTTTAAATGGATGGATAAATGTATCACCAGAGGATAAAAAATTCATACCTGATAGTTCTTTTGCTTGTTCATCTTCATTCTAAAGTGATTCTGAATCTGAAGTGCTTCTTCCACATATTCCCCAATCGCTTCTCCCACTGTCATAGCTCTTCTGAGATGTCTTCTTCTTCTTAGGTGCTTTCTTCTTAAGCTTCTTTCCCATTGATCTACAGATCTCCTTCAAGCGATCAAGCTTCTAACAAAGGACCTGCTCTGATACCAATTGTTGGAAATAATACTGAGAGGGGGGGGGGTGAATCAGTATTATCACATCAATATAAATTTTTCATTTCCATATTAAGATTCATATACGTTACTTTAGTTAAGGCAAACCGCATATATACGCAACTATGTGTAATGCAACAAGTGTATATCCAGTAGACTTATGATTCAGTTAGTTGATCCTTAATGAGTGCATCAGAACATTATTAACCATATGAACAGTTAACAGGAGTAGTAAAATAGAACAGATCATCACACACATGAACACCATGATGTAAGGTGGAAACCCAATGTGGGTGAAAACCACTTGCTACAAGTCATCTCAATCTTCTTTTTAATAAGAAACTTCTTTTTACAATGATTCTGTACTGGTGCAGCCTTATACCAGTACACATGCTTGTACCTGCAGAAGGCTACAACCTTCTCT
Source organism: Pinus tabuliformis (assembly GCA_031772625.1). Lineage (NCBI taxonomy): Eukaryota > Viridiplantae > Streptophyta > Pinopsida > Pinales > Pinaceae > Pinus > Pinus tabuliformis. Next base: position 851,790,185 of record CM062810.1, on the reverse strand, counting down.
CATTCTCCAGCTTCTCCTGGAAGGGAGCTACCACCCCCTTAGCTCTTGTACTAGTTGATCCTTTTACTAGTACGTAGGTGCCGGCCTACTGAATGCTCCAACTTTCACTCATTTTCCAACTGCTACTAGAAGGGAGCTACCACCCCCTTTAGCTCTTGTACAAGTTGATGTACTAGTACGTAGGTGCCGACCTACAGAAGACTACAACCTTCTCTTTCTTCCTCCAGGTACCACGTTTCATAAATTTTCAGATTGGATACTTCTGAAGCACAACACTGTAATCTGAAGGCCACGTTTCATCTAATTTTCATACTGGACCCATTAATATCATTGAAGCACACAATCAATCAACACTAGCATCATCAATCTCTGAATCACCCAATACTGAATCACTAAAACCCTGTCCACAAAATGCAGTCACCAGAACACAGAGCAGAACACAAAACTCTACAACAATGTTCAGAACCAATTGTATCATCAAAAATCATGCATCAAAGTGCATATGCTACTTGGAAGTGCCAAACCAACATGTATACGCAACTTCACCAAGGCTAACCAGCGTATATGTCATTAATTACTTACTTATAACTTCGCTCCACTTCCTGACTTTAGACATACCCAGATCATTACATATACAAAAATAATATGTATGTTATCAACCAAATCTAGTTCATCAGATCACATAAAGATAAGTCATTCTAATCCTGATCCATTCATCCATCAATACTGAAGCTAAACATAATCAACCAATCTGAATATGCAGAATACTGACACCAGTAAACAGTCATCATAACTCATCAACAACCAGAAACACCTGTAACTTCAAACATCATAGCTCATATGGTATACAGTACTTAGACGTATCTAACCTGCGTATGAACACATTTTTATCATAGTCAACCAGCGTATATATCTGTAAATATTCATGCGGCTATTCCAAACTTGAGTCATAGCTAGATCATAACATTTATAGAACATTACATGCGTTAGTATACAGATCTAGACTAAACAAGATCAAACCACATAGAGCTGATTCATTCCAACCCATAATAGCTCGATCTATCCTTAGATCTTGTTCTCCATCAATCGTTGAGATTCCTCCTTAGCTTAGATCAAGCAATGCATCATGAACCCATAACCTGCATATTGGATCTCATCCATCATCAGATATTCAAGACTTTCTTAATGCCTTTGCCTAATGATCTTCTTCTCCCTTTATAGTCTTAGGCGTTACTCAATAATATGGTCCAAAACCATTGAGAACCAATACTAGGGACCCAATACCTGGGTTCAACATCACGGATGCAATACCAAGGACCAAAACCATAGGTCTAAATACCACGGACCTAAAAATAAGCTTCCCACATGTACCCGCTTTTCCGTGCATGAAACTGCGTGCATATGCATACGCGACCTTTGATCAACAATCCCATGTGTATACGTGACTTTGTATATAGTGAACCTGCGTGTATACCCTACTTGGTATATAGCGAATTTGCATATATACGCGACTTGGTACATAGTGAACCTGCATATAACCTGCATATGTACGCAACTTGGTATATAGTGAACCTGCATATATACTCTTCTTTCTTCATTCTTTGTTGTCTGATCATCAACTCTTTGCTACTGACCTGTTGCACTATGATCTGTCATTTGTATGAGTTGCCATCAACGACAACACTTGTATCATAATGTCAACAATCTCCCCCTTTGGACTTGATGGCAAAGCTAACTTTTCGTACTGAGAACTGTCATCTTATTCCTTTGAGCTGTCTTGCATCCCATGTATTCTGTCACATCTGATATCTCTTCTATAGATTCATCTAGTTATATATAAGTGATTTGTTCTTCTATGAGTGGGTTTCCATCAAGTACAACACATGCATCATAATGCCAACATAATTAATAACAAAATCTCTTTAGTTGCTAATAACTATATTTTCAAGCTCAATCCAAACAATTATGAAATAGGTAACTCTCGAAATAAATTCATAACATACTTTGTGATTCTACTTAACCTATCATGAAAGCAAATGAATCTAAATACAACTATAAAGAATCACACTTGGTAGCCTTAAATGGAATTGAAACTAACTCACTCAATTATTACAAAGACTATGGCAATTGAAGAGAAAATGATAATTGAACAACAAATTCTGATTGAATAGCAACTAATAATTGAACAACAACTGATAATTGAACAGCAAATGATAATAGAACAACAAATGATATCTGAACAACAAATAACTATATTACGGAAAGCAAAAAATTCTATCTCTGATATCTATGATAACATTAATTGGAATGAATCAAAAACCTAATGTTGGAACTAACATAACCAATCCAACCAAAAGCATTTCTCATAGATAACACATGCTAAATCCGAATCTCGAATGAACAGCAAAAGAAAATCGAATCAACAATCCTCACGATATTAAAAATGATATTAACTTAAATTAACAAACAATAAAGAATAAAATAGAAAAGATTATAGCACAGGCGAAGCAGTAGATCTTCTCTTGACTAGGCCCAAAGTCGCGAGAAGTCTCCGCTATGAGATACTCATAATATAATTATGATTTAAATGTAGTATTCTTCATTAATATGGATAATGGAGTTACAACATCACCAAAGTAACAATATTATATGTCCAAAAGAATAATTATGAATTGTGGATTTTTGAACTAGTCGTGCATTTTTCCTTTTGGCCTTATATATAACAATTATAAAAGTAAATAGATAAAAGCAAATCCTCAAGATCAGGGGATCCTGAGGATTTCGCAATACTCAGTTTCATTCTGTCATAAAATAGCATTGGTCTGCCCAGTATTCCGTTTCTCTACCTTGCCTCTAATGCTATCTTTTTCCTTTATGAGATTTTTCTATTCTGTCGAGTGAACAACTATCATCATATCGCATCTTCTGCACATAAAGATACTAAAAACCAGTTTTTCCTGCTTAGATTCGTCTAATTTTTTATTGGTTAATTTTACCCAACTTTAACTATTATTTCCTCTACTTTTATCCATAAACAAAGATAATCATGTGAGGATGAGTGCTAAATAAAGTTATTACCAAGGAGAAAACATACCGTTTTCTTGACCCAACATCGCCTGCTTCAATACATCCAGATGATGAGCAAGTCTCGAATGACCAAGGAGGCACTGAGATCCTTGGTGGTCAGCCAGAAGTAGGGATGCACAAAAGCTCTTTTGATGAATCTCAACATAGAGTTGTGCAGCCTGACAGAGTACCAAATCCGGAGGAACGAACATCCCCTGCGCAAGTTGAAGAATAAGTGATCATGACCGATGTGCACAAGGACCCAACTGCTTTGGCTGATGCAACTAGAGCGTTTTCCAAAGCTACTAGCCCCATTGTTCGCTTCCTCATATATGAGAATGAGCGAATGGAAAAGGAACTACAGGTGGCCAATCAGGGAGGAGACTTGGTGACAATGTCTGCCCGAGATGAATTGAAGAAGGCAATACTAGATGAAGTATTGTCCTTGGACATAGTCATGCAAGCATTGTACACAAGTTCGGTACCATGCATCAATAAGTCGTTCATCCTCACGGATGGAAGCATCGATGTGTGAGAAGAGCTCGCATCTTGAAGAACATACATGCTGTCATTGACAACATATAGGCATGGACGATGAAGTACAAGGGAGCCTCGCTTCATTTTCCCAAGATGATGAGGGCCAATGTGTTTGAGCTGAAAGCATGTATCTGGAATCAAATCCGGAACTATGAGGACCTACTGCAACTCATGACGGGCATACAGGCTTCCCATGCACAGTTATTCAAGAGGATGGAGGTTGTGGTGCACACACATGCAATTCCATGACTTGGGACTCTCACCCAAGGGAAGACCAAGAAGAAGGTCCAACAGGAGCTTGAATCATACTTCGATGACTTGATGCATGTTGCCACCAGTCTAGACTTTCCTATCAGTGCATACATCATGCACAAGTATGTTCCTGGTGCGGCCACATTAAGGATAATGATGCGCATACTTTCAGATGAGTTGGAAAAAGGAGCCCAAGCAGTGTACCCAGATGCCATGGCGGCAAGGTTCAGGTTCCAGATAGATTTCACATTAGAACACACGGACACTATCAGACTACCAATCTTGGCACCAATATGTTACTGTTGATCAGCATGAGGATGTCAAGTAGTTGGACTTCTATAGTTGTCTAAGTCATAGTAGTGTATAGTTTGGCTTGTTCAAGCCATTGTTCACATGGGTACATTTGCATTGTAATATTGAGTCATGTCAAGTGCAAGTCAAGTGTCAAGAGTGAATGTAACAGTCATAGAGTAGGTGAAGATTCATGAGGGTATTTGAACGGTCACAAAGGGGAATGTCAAGGGTCACACCACCCTTTGCTATAAATAGTCCCTCATAACTCATTGTAAAGGCTTTTGGTTAGCCAAGCTTCTACTAAGACTATCTTGAAGAAGACTTGGACAGTATTGTAACACGCTTTGGATTCTCCACTGCACGAAGCTAATACATCTGTTTGGAGGAGCAGGAAGATGTGGTTGTAACATTCCATTGTTGGGGCTAGCAGGTTTACATGGTATATTGTATGATTGTGACTTAAACTTCTTTAATAATAAAAGCCAACACATTTTCATGCATACATTGTTATTGTTGTTGGACTATTCTGGTTGCCTTGATGATATATGTCGTTTAACTTACATACTTGTATATGAACTCATTTGTATGAAATTATATGAATTTTTTTTGTTAATGTGTTGCATATGTTGTTAATTTTGTCACCATCGATGTCGACTACTTTGCCGGACATGAGACAGACATTTCTCATGAACCTTACTATATCAACTGTCACGCTCGTCTTGGACTGATCCATGAGTGTTGTTCATGTTATCTTACCTTGTTGTTGTGATTGCCGCATCCAAGTGGACTGCTCCACCAAAATTTGTGCATGTCCTTTGTGTGATATGTTCCTAGCTAAGTTGGGACTGATCCCTTTCAACCTGGAACTCAAATTCACCTTCCTCTCCCTTCAAAGTGTTGGAACCTCTTGTACACATTCCTTGACTCTTTGGATCAGTCACACCCTTTGTACTGATAGAGTTATCTTACTTGCCTATGTGCGACATCGTGTTCAAGGCATTACCTTACGACCCACTGCTAGGACTCCTACACCAAATGGTCTGAGGTCTAATTGGGTCTTCTTACTAGGGAGATCCCCTTGACATGCTGGCGGGTCCAGCACTGTCATAATTTATGGCGCTAGAAGGAGGGCTTGATGACAAGCAGTGTCTTGTCATCCAATTTTGAACCTCTGCATATCTTTCATGGAGTCTTGTATTCTTCATCCCCCGAGGTGTTTTTCGAATCGTGAAGAGGTCTCCATCTCGGGGAAGATTTTCAATCTCTTTTCCATTCACACGTATGATGGTGAAGGGGAATTGGCCTGGCTTGAGCACTTGCATAACTTTGTTTCCATGATTTATGAGGAAGATGAGTTTACTGACGAACAGCTAGGTTTCTACTCGCATACACACTTTGCGAATCACCATTTTGTTGGGTGCTCAACCTACCGGCTAACACCATGCACTCATGTGAGCACTTATGTGATCTTATTGAAGACACGTTCTATCATTTTAATCCAGACCATCTTGACCAGAAACTGTTACAGCAATGGAGGGCTCCGCGTGAATCCGTTATTGATTTTTGGCAGCGCTTCCATGACTTGCAATTTCAAGCTCTAAGGAGCCAGATGAAGTTTTCTTATCTCTGGGACCAGTTTGATTACTTTATTAAGAAATCTTCCCATCCCAAGAGGAAGCTTGATGTCAAGCCTCTCTCAACCTTCTTTGTTGATGGAACTACGCAATCCCATGTGGGAGTAGGAACTGTCCCAACAGACTATCCACCTCCCTTTCCTTCAAGAGTTTCACTATCGCCCAATGATGTTGAGGATCATGTTCACACATCTGTTCATTCTTCACACCCTCCCAACATCACTCCACTCAATTTTCACACAGATTTGGTTGTGATTCATTCAAGTTCCCATATGCATTCCTTTTTTTGACCTCCGTCTTCGCACTCAGGTGTTCCTCCAAATGATGCTGTCTTGTGTTCGTCCATTTCAGACTCTTCACTTGTTGTGAATGAGGAACAACCCACTGATGGAGTTGGTATTGCACAACCAACATGCGTTATCATTCATGAAGAGTATGAGTGGGAGATTGAACATCAACACTCGGTGAAGGATGACTCCCTTCCATCCGAGCCCCCTCCGTTCTTTCCTAACTTCTTTGGTGAACCAGCCATCCATGATTTTGCATGTGTGTCTTCATCCATGGATGCACCCATTGTTGATCACTCACAGGACTCACCAGATGCTAGTCCATCATTCGAAAACGGAGAGGATAAGTTATTCATTGAAGGTCCACTTGATCCTTCATCCGTCTTTTCCAGAAATACGGAGGATGAGTTTGTTCACTTTTCATCTACCCTTCTATTTGATTCATCTGATCATGAGGATGCCAAAGAATTCATTGATTTTTCTGATCGTGGCAATCATGATTCATTTGCTTCCATTTTTTATCACGATCATGAATCTATCGCAGTTTAACTTTTGAAGCCACTGGTTTATGATGATCTACCTGATGATGAAGTTGAGACACTCAAGACAGTTGAGGCACTTCAGCCTGAGCTGATGATTATGTCAGGCCCTCACTCTCTTGGGGTTAGTCTCACTTCCGATCATGAAACTGTTCAATTACCCAAGGCTCCTCATCACTTGTTTGTATGCATTGAAGATCAACCTCACACACAGATCACACTTCCTCCACTCGAACTGCACAATCCCATTTATCATGCATTGGAGGGGTCTTACATTACAAGCAATTGTTTAAGATGTAGGTTGTCTTTGTTTCTTTAGTTTGATTACATGTCTCAGTCAAGAGTGTTCTTTTGCTTCAAGTTTGCACTTAGTGTCACACAGCACCATGATAATTCCACAGACTGTTCTTCATGCACATGCACTCACTTATGTCCCGTGGGCACTTTGAAACACGAAGTGTGCTGTCTTCATTGTTATATCTTTCTTGTATGTTGGTCCGCACAACTGGGTTACTTGTGGACTAATCCTTCACCCACATGGGTTTACTAATGCACCGGTGGTTGCATTGGAAGTATCACTTCACGTGATCAGGCGCATGCACCATTAGTATAGGAGTAGGAGTAGTAAATTCTTTCAGTTGTTTGCTTGCATGTTTATTTTCTTTCATGTTTTGATTGCTTGTTTGTCTGCTTGCTTGTTTGTTTACATTCTTCACTTTCATTTTTTCTTATGCTCTTGCTTTTCTTTGTTGATTGTTAGTTCGTTTGTTTCTTTTGTTCATAGGTTAGTTTTGCATGAAACCATGCGTGACTCATGAAACGAGCTGGGTAAAGTACAAGAGGGCTTGTACAAATATCGCTACTTGGTTATCTGTCATCTTGCCTCTATATGATGAACTTGTTACTCTTAGTCCATGATACATCGAAGGAAAATACGTACTCTTTGAAGTGAACCTTGGTGTAAGCACAACACTTGTGTGCTAACTAGTGTCACCTTCTCTAGTCGATTATTTTTGGGTTAACCCTTGTCAGCTCAGTCAAGTAGAGTAAGGTGAGGGGGAAAAACTTAACAGGCATGTCAGAGATATAATAAACTAATTCTCTACTGGAAAAACCTCCTCTGCTCTCAATAAGTTGGGATCCCTCTTCCGCCTCTGAAATGAATAAGTGTTATGCATAGTGAAAATGAAAAATGAAAAAAAAAAGAAAAGTAAAAAAATTCAAAATGAAAAATGAATAAGGCGAAAGAAGAGAAAGGCTTCTTACGCAAGGAGGTGATCCAAGTAACTACGTTGGGGTACTGACCAGGCTCTATGGTATTGAAGCCATGCTTGTGTTCCTATGTGACTCCACTGGGGTACTGTCCAGGCCTGCTGGCAGTGGAGCAACACCAAGGATGAGACTAAGACTATGATAGCTATGCTACTTATGCACCTATATACCCCTCAACCCCAATCAAAACAACTGTGTTGCCTTGTCTTGGAATGTGTGTCAATTGACCAAGAGTCTAGCAGATGATATATCTTACATCAAGCTAGTTTGAAGCCAAGATGGGCTAAGAATTGAACAATACTTTTAGAGGTGTTAGACTCGTTTTCACAAACAATGTCCATTCAGAGAGCTGGAGTTCTACCAGTGTGTCGCCAAGTCTTTTAGTGGCTACAACACCCTCCAAATTTTTTCCTTAGCCTATTTTGGAGCCTCCCCTACCAACCTTACACAACACATTCTCTTGCTTTGTCAAGTACTCAAGATTCAATGCTTCCCTTGCATAAAGGCAGCCTGTCGATCACAATTGATCCATTTCCATCACAGGCTACTCATCCAGACTTGGTCCAGCTGTAGGCTAAGCAACTTCCCCTTGAAAACTATGCATTCCTAGAGGGCAACCAACCTTCCTCCAGGAATTGCACAATATTCTCTGATAGCTTGCTGGTCTTCAGGATTGTGCAATCCTGCTAGTCAACCTTCCCAGCAGGGTTTGCGCAAATTTTCCCAACAACAAGCTATTCAACCCAGGATTTCCGCAAATATGGGAAGCAATTAGCTTATGGGCCCAGAAATTGTGCAATCCACTTGGGTAGCCAGGCCAGCTTATAGTCAGGAATGCACATTTTTCCCAAGCATTTGAGCACTGGCATGCATGGACAGTCCAGTTGACTAGTTTCACCAAGGACCGAGGAAACTTGACTTGCATGCATGCATGACTTGATCTTCCGGAATAACAAGAGACAACATGAAAAATGCATCCCATGATTGAGGGAGCTATTTTTAGCTGCTGGGGGTTACATGAAAATATTTTTTAGAAGTTTCCCTCCAAGTGTCGCTTTTTCCTAGATTTGTGGCATGTGCATCATAAGACCAAAATATATATTCAATGCATCAGAGCTCATTCATTCACATCGATCTTGGAGCTTTGTCATCCCACAGCACATCCAGGACTCTTCAGCACATCCGACTCAGCTATTAACGAGTAAGTGGCCTCAACTTATCTTTTTCAGTATTTCTGTCGCTTTTAGTATATTCCCTTGTGTGAGTGTTGTTTGCTTGATTTATTTGAACGCCTGTTGTCGTTTACATATATTCTAGCTTGTCCTGGCATTGTTTCAATTTTCCTTGCTATCTCATTACTGTCGCATGCATGAAACTGTTTTGTACGGACGTTCGCCTAACAAGGGAATGGCCTCACCCACATGCATGTTGATTTGTTTCCTCTGTCTTCCATTCATGTTTTGCATGAACTATTTATCACTTCTACTATCACTTAGTTTTGCAATGCATTTCATCGACTTACTTGCTTTCAGTTTCCCGTCGGCGAGTCAGGCCAACCTTAGCTTGGTCTCTGCCTTCACCAAGGTTGCATTACACAATCTGGAGAAGGAAGGCTCACCTTCCTCTCTAGATTTGCACATTTTGGCCCAGCGGTGGCCTCCTGGACTAAATTGCACATTTCTTGAGGTCAGTGGCTACTTGGCCCAAAATTTGCGTAAATTCATCCTTGGGCCAGCAGTCTTTCCCAGCTGGAATCACGCATTGCGCAATCCCAACAACTAACTGCCCAACTAGATTGCACATTTGACAAATCCAGTAGCTAGTTACTCAGCCTCCTAGTGAAATTTGCGCAATCTTTCTCATCAGTTCCCTAGGTATGTGTTGTGTCCTTCCCTGAATTTTCTTTGTTTTCACTGACATATTTCTTACCATGCATGCTACTTGTTTCCATATCTTTCGGGTTTTCATTTGTCTCAATCACTTCCAAGAGAGTAGGATCCTAGGACACTGATGGTGTTGCAGTTGGAACAGCAGTTGAACAGGTGTCCTCTAGCATGCCGATCTACAAAGATACGAAGTTGTATCTAGACAAGGACATCAAACTAAAGTGGCAAAAGGTGAATGAAACATTCACACGTACTTTTGGGGAAGACCTTGAAGACCATAACATGTACATGAACATTCATAAGTCCGGCCAGTACCAGATTCCATGTAGATACCCCACGTTCCCATGTGTAGATATGATTCACTAGATCGCCTGTCACACTGACCCCGAGACAATGACCTTCAGCAGTGTCAATGAGACGAAGCTTGAAACCTTCTAGGCACAATACTACGATGAGATGTATTAGATGGACGATCCCATTACTGTCATGACCCATCCATTCAGCTTGCCCAATGGCAGAGGCTACTCCAGAGATATTCTGTAGAATTAGGTAAAGGAGCCAGCTCGTTTCAATATGACCCCTAATCGGATTTATAAGGTGAAGATATTGGGGAAGGGATACCAATACTTGGTCATATTCACATGTCGACTGAGTGGACAAGCAAGCACTGAGACCTTCCGTCAGAGTTGGGTGGTCATGCTGGACCAACTCGCTAGAGAAGGAAGATCATGAAACTGGTCCGGTATACTGGCTCATTAACTGAAGGAGAAATTCACAAAGGCTCGACACTCACCCGAAGGCATTCATGCAAATATTTACATGTCTGCCTACATTCTAGATGTAGTATGTTCCTGACATGAGTTCTCAAGCTTAGAATGTGCATGGTCACCTGCGGAGGCTGTTGTGAGCACATATTTCAAGATATTCTTCGAGTGCATCTTCAGAGGAGCAATCAAACGGCTGTCTAACCATCTTGTCACTCCAGTGTATAGGTTAATATTCGAACATGATCCACCTTGCATGTCAGAATAAGTGATGAAGGCATTGTTAGGCATTACAGATTGGTATGCCTCATTGGATGGCACGTTCATCCAAGTGTTCAGTACGAAGAAGCCTCCACATGTTCTACCAAAGTTTACTTTGGACGTGCTTGTCATGAGCAGAAGTAGCGTATCATATCTCAGCAGGATTAATAGCTAGGCTGCAACGGAAGAAGAAGGCACCTTGGCCCACTCTTCCGTTATGGATTTGGTTATACGAGATCCGTAGCATCAAGAAAATGGATGTCAAAGCTGAACAAATGAGAAAAGTACCTGTTCAACCTCTTTAGCTTCAATCCTGTATGACTCACATTGCATTGTG